>JARGSG010000017.1:0-600000 GCA_030374805.1 Gracilaria gracilis | reverse complement strand
ACATGATAATGCAAACAAAGGTGGGAGTCGGCACCTGCGACAAACTCTACCTTCCAAATATATGTGTTAAACGAATTGCTCTGTCGCTAATGCTGCTGCTACGATTCTACCACGCTCACGAACTCTTCGACAGATGTCAGTGACTGAGCCGAGTGATGGTGCTAGATTGAAACAAGCTTTACAAAGAAGCACAAAACGGGCCGGAAAGAGTGGCGCATACCGACAGGCGGATCAAGACGTCGCAGGAAGCGCCTCAGTTCGTGCAAAGAAATTGCGATAAGAAGCGACGCCCGTCACACAAAGTTCCGCAGGATGTCGTCAACAAAATGACGCGAACGGTTCAAGTCAAGGTCGCCGAAAAACTGTAACGGGGACGTTACCTGCGACTGAGAAGTGCCCTGAAATCATTCCTTCGCAGTGAGGTCGGAGAGAAGCGGCAGAAAACGCAACCAGCCAACGACTGAAACCAACAATTCGAAGAAATCGGAGTCTCCAGCTTCTCAGAGTCTTCATGGTCTCGCTGGAACCTCGCCAGTGCCATTGATTCGATCCCAAGAACCCGGTTCACTATCCTCAGCAGCAATGATACCAGAGACGGGGGTTTCGAGTAACGAATTGCGTGGCATTTTGCTGTCACCATGTGATGAAGATGCAGATATACCGGACGCTCTGACAACTGAAAAGCCTCAAGAATATGGCAGAACACAATAGAGGGCTGAATTAAGTCCCTAAACAAGATAAGGCACGATCTACCTATTCGCTTTTGGGTGAATGCTTCCGCAAATGCTTATTTTATCGTGTCAGGCGACACCCAACCTCCTCCTACCACACACAATAGTGATGATCATTCAACCGATGCATAAAATATAGGCGAAACAAGGCTAGAAGCAATGGAGAGCAGCATCCAGCAAAAAAAGCATATGCAGGAGGCTGCTCTCCATTGCTCTAGAAGGAACCAGGAAGATCGCGCTACCGGTCCAGAATTACTGAAGCTCCTGGCTCTATGGCTGGAGAGGAGATGGCGAAGAATACGATGACACCCCACTAAAACTTCCCATCCGGAAGCCAAAGGGTAAAGTTTCGAGGCCGTCAAATGCTCCGAAGCGTCCCTCTGCCTCGAAACGGAGTTCACCTCTTAAACCTTCCAGAAAGCGGCAGGTTCTAGAAACATCTTTAGCAGATAAGACAGCGAATCATTCTACGGGCAAAGTCTATTTGCGGAAGCCACCAAAAGGTCTTTTGAAGTCAAGAACGTTGGAAAGTGGAAAGAGGGGCTCTGAACGAACATCTGTCGAGGACAATGGCAGGTCACTGAAGAAGCCATCATCCTTTCCGGGCAGGAGGAATGAAAAGTGTAACGGAAAGACGGTGCGCTTCGACGGAGGCCTCGCATTTTTGATGTGCCAGGGTTAACCTCTGTGCCCCTGCAAGAACCGAGCAGGTCTTTATGTGATACGGCCAATGAGTTCGAAACGGAGCTGAGTTTGGTGCGTCAGGAGGGATACCTCAAGAGGGACTCATCGCAACGTCATAATCTTCTGTGCCTGCTTTGTGCGGTTCTGATACCGGGTTCGTAAGCAATTATACACCCTCGGCTTTCTGCAAAGAAGTTCTGCTTGTGCAAATCGTGTCACAAGCTCGTCAATTCTCTTGTCAGAGCTGAAAAGCCATCGCGTTTTCAGATCATTACGAACGAACCACAAGAAGTTCTTCAGCGCACCACTTTGTT
Organism: Gracilaria gracilis; assembly: GCA_030374805.1. Lineage (NCBI taxonomy): Eukaryota > Rhodophyta > Florideophyceae > Gracilariales > Gracilariaceae > Gracilaria > Gracilaria gracilis. Next base: position 598,271 of record JARGSG010000017.1, on the reverse strand, counting down.
CATCATGGTCATCGAAAACATTTTAGAAGCTTTCCCTTCGAGTGAGCGCGAGAGTCGGGATATTGCCAACATACAGGCTTATATTTCATGTCGGACACCACTGCAATTACAAGAACGTGCAAAGTTCATCAAAGTACCGTTTGAAATTATAGACTTGCTTCGTGTAATCCCTCGAAAGCATGGGGTTACACTTCAGAAGCATCGTTTGCGGTTTCGCATGCAGCCCGTTGAACTTCCTCCGAGCAAGGAAATGCCGGAAATCATTAGACAGCCAATTTCGCCGCCCTTGGAGGACATGATATCAGGATCAAGCCGAGGTCAACATGTCTGGGATAAAATTTTTCGGAATGCAAAACTTGATACTCATCCATTGTCCTGTGATATCGTCTCCAAATTGTCGGCCCTAATGGAGATCTGTGTATATCATCTTTGTGACCGAAATGGCAACCATTGTGTGGAAACGGGTGGTTGTGATATCCAGTTTGATTTACTCTCTTTGTGTGCGGTCATGCATCGAGCCTCCAGTAGTGCAACGCCCTCTGATGGAGGTTTCTGACTACTTAGTCATATTCAGACATGTCGGACGGGTGCTCCCCATAGGAGTATATGAATAGTAACAACCACTGTAGTGGGAAAGACAAGTAGGACACTGTTGACCCAGAAGTTTGGCCACGTACATGGCCACGTACACGTGGGACGGGCGCCACGGCGCGTGGGTAATTACCACTGTGCGTGGGCCTAATTTAGTTAGTTCATTTAATTACTTGTTGGCGCGAGCTCGCTATTTAGCATGGCGGCGACCTCGCCGCCATGCATAGTAAAGTTCGGGCAACCAGGGTTGGCTCTATACTTCTTCGCCTTCGGCAGTCATCGACTCTTTCCAGGAGAGAGGCTCCGTTGCCAACGGGTAGTGTATTCTCCCTGCGTTACCTAATAGGACCCATTCGCGGGAGTGTTTTCCGCTTGTGTTGCGTTCGACCCTGTACAGGTATAACCCCGGTGTTTACCGTAGCCTTTCTGCCCTTTCTCCGTTTCTTTCTCTCCGTACCCCGCTCTCGCGGATTCCTTTTCTCTTTTCCCACTTCCGTGGACTCATGCCTCTCTCTTGAGGACCCTTTCACCCACACACTTGGTGCCAACACCGATCCTTGCTCAACTCTCTACGCCCGTCGTGACGGCTTGGCCTCGGCTTACACCCGATTTCGTCGTGCCTTGCCATAGAGGCTCTGTCTATTGACTACCCTCCTACGGAGGAAGATCTCGGACGTCTTCGTGGTGTCTTTCCGCCTCTGGCGTTGCATTACACCTTCATTATGGTGTCAGGGACGTTGACGGCGAAGCTGTTCAAGGTCTAAAGTCCCGATAAGGCCCAATTGTTCTTGCGAAGTGCAGATGTTCGCCTTGCGAATGAGACCTTGTCTTGTGAGCTACCAGGTGTCTGTGGCATATGTGGGTTGAAGCAACACCCGGAGCATTATCCTTTTACGTACTTTATATATTAAAGGCTGCCGCCCAAACCTCTCCGGACGAATCCATCAATAGCGTTACGATAGATGGTAGCAGTCGTGTGGCGATATCCTCCGCAGAAAAATATTCTGTACATCTCAAGATTGAGTTTATACCAGCAGCACGGTCATGAGGGAAAGGATCTTTCAACGAGCTCAAAATGCAGCCGCAAGTACTTTGTTGCGCGCGGCACGGCTGAGGCGGCCTGCAAGGTTCCCGAGACAGACAGTAATGTTTGTCCCAAATGCGGGTTCCGGAACAACTTGTAGTCATGCAAAGTGTGACATAAGGACTGTATTTAAGTTCTTGTCATGGAGAAGATATGAGATGATAAGAACGGTTTTCACAGCAGCTTCGCGCAGAGCTGGGGATTGCATCTCTGGAAAGGCTGCACACATAGATGTAAGTATTGTGGTACTGATTGTAGACTCATCCAAGTGCTCCACGAACACTGGTAGATTTTTGTACAGTTCAACCTTCAGGCCTCTTTCATCCTGCTGATTGGCAAAACATCCACTAGCATACTTGTTCACGATACAGTTCGACCTTCAGGGCCCGGTCAATCTGCTGATTGGCAAACCATCCAGTAGCATACTCAGCAAAGGTTTCGGGAGAGGTGGAAGGTTTTGCAGTTGGTCTGCGGCGGTAAGCGAACCAGCATCTTTGTGATACGTGAGGCATCCGAGAGCCCAATAGTCAACGACAGACGGAACACCAGTTGTTACAGAAGAACAAAATTGCCTCGAGCCCGGTTTACTGCATATCTGTCCTCATATCTCTTCAAAACACCCAATTTGGTATGAAAAGAACCCAGTAGATCTCCTGATTGTGCCAAAGCTCCAATTGGATTACAATGCACAATAGTAGTAAAAGCTTGGCGCCTCACATTCAAAGTACTGCCTCACATTTCCACCTTTTTCCAAGCAAGTCTTAAAATTAAGCAGCAAAGCTGAAGATATGTACAAGAGCGCTACCGGGAAACTTCACACACACAGCAGCCGGGATATTGCGTTTCGAAACCACATTTACTTCAGATCCTTGTATTTCCATTCGACCGCTGTTCTTAAAGCAATCATCGAATCATTATATGCAAGCTGTTTTTCAGATGCGAATAGCATTTCGAATGCAGTCTGCAACCAAGGGCGTAAATATAGGCAGGATCACCACCTACAAATAGTGCTGTATCCCGTTTACCATCAAATAACTTTCAATCAAAGGCTCACTTCCGCTCCTTCTCAGCAATGTGAGATCATGTCTACGTCCTACTTCGGAGCCGAATAGATGAAATATTAGACCATCAGGTGTAGATATGGTCTGATACTTAAGACAGTGTTTACGGATATGACCAGAGTAACAAGCTCTCTGGTTGCATCCATCACCACCCGGTCTACAAATAACGATTTTTGTACAGTCGATAAACCCAACGCACCTTTCTAATGGGGCATAACGCCTCCGCAGTGCTTCCGAGTACATTGTGGCTCGCTCGACCAGCAGTTACTCTGCATTTGTGTGATCAAGTGACCCCTTGATGCTAAACGCTCTGTACCTAATTCGTACAAGCTTTAATAATGCCTATAATCATAACTGAAAACAAGAATCCATGTTCTTGGTCTCGAAGGCATTCCGAGCCGCCCTTAGCATTTCTAAAGTCCCGATTACTCGCCAAAAAATGATGCGTTCTGCTTGCCCAACGAAGAACCAGACCATAGCAGTAGGAGCTTACAAAGAATCTTGGCAGCAGCAAATTCATTTGAGTAGCTTACGTGATATAACGTAAGAAGTACACACCCATAACAAATTAAACTGCTACAAATCTAACAAACTTTAGTCCAAAACAAAGGACGAAACCAAAACCTCTATCACCACTCTGTTCTGCAACAATCTCCCCAAAGAACCTATCACAGCCCGAGATAAAGCGCGCCGCAGCACATCCACGAAAGGCAATCGAAACAAATAGGCATCCAAGAACCCGAGCGGCCTGTCTTGTTCGCATTTTCTCGTCCGCAACTCCACACAACACAAAACGATGAGTTCTTCTAGCACAACTTCAGTCTACCAATGTTTCCAAGAAGTTTTGTTCCAACGTTATAAACACGGGTAGTCATACCACCAACTAGAGGATATGTACGGCGTGCCATGGTATCGCTTCCGCAATGCATACACAAAGTGGCTGGAACAAAGTTATGGCTTCGAACCAAACCATCAGAGCCAGATATGTCTCAAGCTTAGTAGACCAGGACGCCCAAAGATTCTTACCACAAACGAAGAGTTAGACATTGCACAAATGATTCGACTGTACGCGGAACGTAACACGCCGTTCACAAAAGCGTGCCTTGTGGATCTTACCGAGCACTACATATCAACGCTCTCTTCTTCCCGAAAACGTGAGATAACCTTTCACAGTAACCGTCCTTCCCGAAAGTGGCTAAGTTTTTTTTGTGAGCGCCATGACGTCAGGTACCAATGCGTGCAAGGCGTCGAAGATCCTCGTGTCCGGGCGGTTACTCCGCAAAACATCGGCAGATTCTTCGCCATACTCAACGCTGGCATGAAGCAGTATCAAATAACGCATCCTTCCCAAGTTGTTAACATCGATGAATCCGGTGTTTCATTCGGAAACTTTCTTGGATCGAGCGCCTGTAAAGGGCTTAGCAATTTGGACGGACATGGTAGGCTCATTCAGAAGGTATGTCGCGTTAGAGGTGCCGGGGATAGGGTAACTGTTACGCCTGTTATTTGCGCCGATGGTTCCACCTTCAAGCCAATCGTTGTGTTCTGGGGATCCAATGCCCACTATCGCAGAACTGCAAGCGGTGTGTACGAGACACTCCATGATCATCTACCAACTTGATACTTTTATCAGAAAGACGTTCCCGGTGTGAACAATTCCGTTTTCTTTGGCTGGAGCAAGCAATTTGTAGAAGAAGTAAAGCTCCGAAGGGCTGAGAATTCCTTTTACCTTCTGGTATTCGATGGCTACAAGTGCCATATTCAAGTCAAGGCTCTGCAATTACTGCGTGATAGTAGAATAATTGCCATATCTTTGCAATCAAAAACTTCTCATATCCTTCAGCCATTGCATAAATCCGTCTTCTAACCCTACAGGGCATCCGTTCAGAGAGTCCTCCATAGAATGTCGAGGTTCAAGTGAGATATGGACGCATTTGATATTGCAAAAATTGTACGCTCCTCCTTGTCCGAATGTCTTACGGTTCGTAATATCCAGAGTGGCTTCAGCAAGACAGGGATCTGGAATTATGAATTGCGACGAGCCGCGCCAGTTGCACTACCGCAAAGCAACGCCAGAGGTGATCCGAGCTCCAAGGAAAAGCTAGAGAGAATCATGAGTTCTTACGAAAAACATGGGCGCACTTTGGCGAGTGGTGATAGTATAATCGAACACGTAACGACAAAGGTATGCACATCTCAAGGTGGGCATGTCACGGCGTCTGCAGTGTTTAATGTCCTAAGGAAATGCGATCTCAAGTGGGCGGAGCCTGAAACACCAGCGGATCTGCGTCGCCTTGCCAATTTGGCTGACAAGCGCGCTGTTGTTCGTGAAAGTTTGAACATTACTCGCAGAGAGCGTCGTGCATAAGCACGAACTCGTGTGCTACGACGAGGTTTGGCTGAAGTGGGAGCAACTGGATCTGAAGTTTGTTTGCATTGACCAAGATGGTGAGCGTCGCATGCGGTGATGGAGTTTTGGAGTAATGAACAAATAGTTCCAAGTTTGCTTCAAAATTACTGAAAATGAACCAATCAGCTTTGTTTCTGGGGTTTGGGTGTTGTGTCAATATTACAGCATATGCTTGGAAGTATGAATTGGCACGTGTCCTGCACGCGTAAAAAATTAAAACAGGGCTGCACTGGGGCATTTTTAGACAGCTTTCTTCCTTCTACTAACGTTGCTTTCATTTCGTTATCGTTCGTTTCAGCGACGTCATACTTCAGTAGAACACTCTAAGGTCTGTTCTCTCTTTACTTCCGCGAGCTTTCCAGCTTTTGACCTCCAACTTTCGACTACGCACGATTTTGCGCCATCGCGGCAAGAGATCGCTATTACTTGACACATTAGGGCGTGAGCGTTTACATATCGCTCGATGGCTTCCCAAAACACTTCACGTATGTGACTTTAACACATGTCAAATATAATTCCCATATCATATCAGGTTAAAGCAGGAGCTAATCTTCTCATAACAATAAACCATGATGTGATAGAATCACAGTAGTACCGATTACGATGAGTGTGATTCACATTTAAGTTCATTGTCATAGGTACTTTGCTAATATTAGCACGGCAGAATCGACAATAGTGTAGAAATTGTTTTTCCGTTTATATATTGAGATTGAAATTTGTTTGCGAAATTGCTCAAAGTCTTGTTCGCAATTTTACAAGTTGACAACATCTTCTTCAGATTTTTGAACTTTTTTCCACACTAATAGAAGTGGGTCTCTGTCAATATGTATAGCGAGTGCAAACCGAGTGCGCCGTATTTGAAGACGGGCTCGTGCTCGTCCCAGAGTGTATTTTTCTTCAGAAATTATTAAACCTTTTTCATTAAGGATTTCTTCCTTAGATACAGTCCGCGAAAGAGCTATAGATCCAAAACTTCCTGCCTTTCTTAGCTGTCTACTAAGTGCCTCAGCTTGCTTTTTCGCCTGCGGCCCAGAGCCGAAGGCCAAGTAGAACACGTAGACCAGGCAAGGCCGCAAAAGTGAACAACAGATTGTCCTTTATTGCAATATAACTACTACGAAACCCGTATAGATCCACGAAGTATTATATAGACCAACCGCTGAGACACGAACGCAAACAAAGATCAGTAGCTTGTAGTCGCCCCCTTGCCTTCTATCACAGCAACTAGACGCCTAGGCATCGAGTGATATAAAGTTCTGATGTACTTATCATCAATTTCCTACCAACAGTTTACGACCTCCTTTGCAAGGTCTTCAATGTTACCAAATTGATTTCCACCTTCATAAAAACTTCTTGCCAAACGACTCCCAGACATTTTCTATCGGATTAAGGTCTGCCGACTTTGCCGGCCAATCCAGCACATCAATGTCTCGATCAGAAAGCCATTTTTGTCGTGTAGTATGATCGATGTGTTGATGCTCCGTCATGCATCAACGTCCATATTTTTCCGCAAGAATCAGCGGCAAACGGAAATAAAGTACTCTCTAATAGTTTGCAATACTTAACTGAATCTTGGGTACCCTCTACGCGGTCTACATCACTTATTCTGTAGTACGAAACTGCATCCCAGATCATGATTGATGCACCACCTTGCTGCCTTTTAGAAAATATCTCCGGGGTGGTGCGTAAGTTATGCAAGTATGAAGCGAGACCGTCAGGACCATCGAAGTTGAACTTCTATTCGCCGGTAAAGGTCAAACGCTTCCATTTGATAGATCCAAACTCGAGCTTACTGCGTGCCTATTTGAGCTGGTTTTCCTTATGCGAATTGCTCATATAAGGCCCTCAAAGCATCTTCTGATAACGTAGCGATGAGGACAAAATTTGTTGAACCCTGCGGACTGAGACCGGCAAATCCTACTGCTTCTTGATATCTGCGGCGCTGCTTCGATACCTTGTAGCCTGTCTGACAATAGCCCTGATGGTGGTGTTAAACAGTTTGACATTTCGTGGCTTGATTTGTCGCTGCTGGTGAGGGTTTGGCTTATTAAGGAACTTTGCGATGCAGCCACGGCTTCGTCCCACTTCCTCTCCTATCGCTCTCTGAGTGTTGATCGAGCGAGCACGATCGACGCATATGCGCCGTACCAAGCGTTTGCATAACCGCTCTTATGCAACCCGGACCTTGCGGTCCTGATGCTAATGTTGCGGTGCTCCCTTAAAGACCCGCACGCTTTCGAATTCACTCACTAAAGACAAAGTCACCGTTTACATGTTTCATACCTAAGTTATCAATTACATCTCAGAACCGCTCTCGCTGTTCCAGCGACATTCGCGAAAAACGCTCGAAAGCGTTAGCACCCCCAGTGCACCCCCCTGCTCTTTAGACAAGTTTCTAAAGAAGACTTTCATCAGGTTTATATCCCACTCATGAACCAAGATGACCGATAACTTCAAAGAAGTTCCAACCAGAAAGAGCACCTACTCATTTGCTCCGAAAATGAGTTTGAGTAATGGAAACCAAGCCAACTTGGTAAAACTCATCCGAACCGCCCTCAAGGACCATCCCAATGGTACAGAATGCCTAAACCGTCTAAGGAACCGCATCCACCCGCTCCTGTTGTCTCACCCCGATGTTATAAGGCTAACAAATTGCTTAAACAATTACAAAAGAAGCTAGAAGACCTTGGAGTAAACATCAAGGATGGACAGAACCCGGCTTACCGTATTGCCCGTACCATTTGGTACGACAATGCAACGGCACCCAACCTGCAAACGTTCATTGACACATATGGTAATAACTTATACAATGAAAGAACCATCCCTGATGCAATAGCGCTCCGATACCGATTTTCTGACACTTCGATAGTGTCAAAGAAACCAATGACGAGGATACCGAGAAAGGACAGGAACACGCAGATCAAACCCAAAATCAATCTGCAACCGACAATGGAGAAGAGCCCGATCGCCAGCCTGCAATTGACAACGGGGAATGCCCCGAACCAGAGTCTGAAACCGACACTGGAGAACCTCCACAGACAGAATCGCAAGCTCCAAAGCTCAAAAACGGAGACATATATCAGTTCTTCGACCTTAGCGATGAAATCACCCCCAACTTCGACAAAGAAGCGTCCCAACCCAAACAACCTCGCAGTCCAAAACCTGAAAATGTGGACGCTAATGTCAATTCGCAGAAAATCCAGGAGCTTCAGATGATCGACGTACTCAACGCTATTACCGACCTCAACACGCGCCTTGAGACAACCTCACATACGATCATCGAACAAGTCAATAGAACAATTGACGAACGCTTCCATGAGTCCAGGAAGAAGCTTGACACTGCATTGCAGAAGAAGACAGTGGAACTCAAGAAGCGCGCCCAGGACAATGAAAAACGCTTCCGATTCCTCGAGCGGAAGGTTTCTCCCGAGCTTCCGCTAATCAACGCCCGAATTCTTCCCCCACAGAGCCACCGCGATGAAATGTCAGCCCTTCCCAATGCTCGAGCATCAGACAGCCGTAAATTCTACACCGCACTACCAAATAAGCACGGTTCCGAACCAAGAAACGAAACGCCTCGCCCGAACTTCCAGCAAGCATCGCCGCCGCTGTTTCCGTCAATAACACTGCATGAGGAACCCTCTTATCAAAGCAACACATCGGGCTACAACCGAATGACCAACCGTTTTCGACAAATTGCGAGCTCTACTGTCCGCAATTCCGATCATGATTAGAAACTCATGAAACGAATTCAGAAGGGCATGACAACAGTGACCCAAGTGTTCAAGGATAAGCGCTTCAAAGGCCTATCAACCGAATCGTGGACAGACTTCATCAAAAGGTTCGAGCGAACAGCATTTCTAACATGCTTCCTCAACGATGATGAAGCCTTAGTCGTGCTCCCGCTCGCTCTAGATGACGGAGCCGAGATACACTTCTCAGAATATGTAGCCCAGAGATGCCAGACCTATGAACACGCCAAGCAACTAATTGCCGAGAAATATCATGACTCGACCCACCAGAACAGGTTCTCGATCAGCTCCGCGATATACGTATCAAGCAGTACCTTGACGGCAAACCCACAGTTCAAGAAGCGTTCAATGCCATGATTGTCGACATTAACAAGAAGGCAATCCACATACCCCCGCATTTCCGCGACGATCATAACAAGCGCGAGTTCTTGTTCAACGCCGTCCGTGGAGAGGCTTGTGCATGACCAACAATGGAAGGATCCCCTGATCAGATTGAGACGTACACACAGCTCAACAAACAGCTCGCATACCGCGTAACCAAACATTGTAAGTGGTTGGAAGACTCAAACAACGAGTCGCGCCTATACAAAAGCTCAACGATTGACGATCCCTTCAAGACAGCACGACCACAGCTATCAACAGATGAGGAAGTCTTGTACGCGAACCCTCGCTACGGTAAGCCAATCAATAGCCGAAGAGAACCATGGCTTCGCAACCGCAAGTTCAACAAGAAAGATCTCGCATGTTACATCTGTGGTGCCCTAGACCACTTAATGCGCAACTGTCCGAAAAGCAATAAGGCCCAGAAAGTGTACAACACACTGATAACCCAGTCACAATCGAAAGATGAAGTCGAAGACTTCAACGAAACGGTTCGAGCCCTTATTGTGGAGCTCGAGAGCATGGAGTTTGAAGAAGGAACGAACAACACCTCCACATTCGAAACTCTCCTGGCCATCGGAAGTAACGGTAACAACCCAGCAGAATCGGACAAGCGCGATAACCCCCGCAGATCAAGAAGACGAGAGTTCATAGCAGGAGCTCCAGACCTTGCTCACAAGCAACAAGAGCGCCCATACCGAGATGTCCTCAGCAGATCAGTCTTTTTGGGAGGAGAATTGAGCCGCCGGCAACTCTCCAAAATAAGGCGAAACCCTGAGATCAATATTGTATCACTACTCGAGTCTCCCGACGATAAAATAACGGTCATTTTTGCCCACCAATACTCCCCAACTGCAGATCTATCAACAGATTACCCACCGTCCCCTCTCCCAAGCACCCAACCGCAATGTAGGAGACAAATCACCCTGTCAACTTCATCACCATAGAAGTTAACCCAGGACCTGAAGCACCAACGATTGTGGACCTCACCCCGGAACAATCTGACTTCCATCTGTATTATGGGCGTCAATCTGACACAAGTAACAAGCATTCGCTGGAGCATACATCGATTCAGGTGCAACGCGTTCCGTCGTCAGTCATACAGAAGCCCGCAACTTCTTACGAGCGTCAGGTGACAAGACAGAAATCAACCAGGGAGTAACCAAAACCACATACAGGTTTGGGCCTGCCACGAAAGCAGCGATGGGAACCGTCACGATCCCAATTTCTTTTCCCAACAACCACACCATTACAATCACTAGAGACGTTGTAGATGCCGAGATACCCCGACTTCGGAAAGAAACACCTAATGGGTTTGGACATGGGAGACGGTTTCTACTTCTCCAAGAAACATAATTGGATATACGGCGTACATGAGATGCACGGCCATCTATTATACCAGTGGAACCCGTCAAACCATGCATCGATCCTCGTCAACACCCATAGCCCGTACAATGTACAGGAACTCCGGAAAATGAATTACGCGTTTTATCATCCATCCACCCAGAAGCTCCTCAACTTACTATTGAGGCAGAAAGTTAACCGCACATCCCCTGCTACGCGTAAGCTCTTAGACAAGATCTACCAAGCGTGTCAAACCTGCCAAATATTCAAAGACCGACCTCTTCGTTTCAAGGCTTCCATACCTTCCGAAAGGGTTGTCTTCAACAATGAGATATCACTCGATCTCATGTACTTGAAAGACAAAGGAAATAAGTACCCAGTGGTTCACATCGTGGACCTTGGGCCGGGTTCTCCAACGCCGCCTTCCTAAACGCTGAATCAACCGGAGCTGTCTGGGGAGCATTCTTAAAATGCTGGGTAACAGTATACATTGGAACCCCCAAAAAACAACGCGTGGACCAAGGGTCCGCATTTAATTCAACGCTATGGAAGGAACTTACAACAGAACTTGGAATAGATGTCGTTTCAACCGGAGTCCAATCCCACAACTCACTGGGACTAGGAGAACGATACCACCAGCCTTTAAGACGGATCTACAACAAGATCTCATTGTAGTATCCAACCTTGGACAAAGAGATCAAACTGAGACTAACTGTCAAAACGATGAATGACACCATGGGTCCAAACGGACTCGTACCGTCACTCCTCGTATTCGGAGTACTCCCGCGACTGCCTGGCATCTTTTCCAACATCTTTACGAACCGCGAAAAGTTTAAAGCCCTCGAAATGGCTAGAAGAGAGTACCAGGGAATCATCGCAGAACTCCGAATTCAGCAAGCACTTCGTTCCCGCCTCCCACAAGCTGCGTCATATAGGATCGAACCAGGACACTCAGTTCGTATAAACCGCGAAGAAAATTCCGTAAGAAAACGAAGTCGATTCGTAGGATCATTCAAGGTACTGAAAGTCGAAGGAAAGCAAGTCTTTGTCAACCAAAACGGCAAATGCGTTCAGTACAATCTCACCCAGTGTCTCCCCGACACAACCTTCCCAAGCTACCAAGCGCAACAAGTTGTTGAACAATCTGGTTGCACAGATCATAACCACGCCATCCAAGAAGAGCCACACCGGACATATGTGACGGAGATCCTCCAGAAAGGGGACCGCCGATTCGACTTACCACAATGGCGCGATGCTAAACGGAAGGAACTGGAAGGGCTAACAAGACGCAAATTGTGGGATATCGTTACTGTAGATCAGGCCAGTACCGAATGTTCCACCCAGGATGAACACCACTACCGCCGCCGATAATCCACCTAACATGCTTGGAACGAGGTGGGTTCTAGCCATTAAAAACGTGGAAACGGAAACGCCGATTTACAAAGCACGAATGATCGCACAAGTTTATAAGGATCCAGAGAAGAATAGCATCGTGCATGAAGCCCGAACGCTACAAATGCAGTCCATCCGCCTAATTCTGTCACTGGCACTCTCCCACAACTTCAGAGTTTGGTCTACTGACATCAAGCAGGCCTATATCCAGTCACGGATCACTATCTCTCGCAAAGTATACCTACGACCCGTCCCCAAACTCGGACTTCGCAGCGATCAGCTTCTCAAGATCAAACGTCCAATTTACGGAATGACCGAAGCCGGAGACTTATGGGGCTTCACTTTCCTCAGCTATATCAAAGAAAACCTTCAGATGACTCCACTAACATCTGACCGCGTGTTCTTCTATCGCCACAACAATGAGAAACAACTCACAGGCTTAATTGGTGTCTACAGCGACGACACCATCCAAGCAGGAAAAGATGACTTGCTCAACACCAATGCGAAGATAGCCGAGAAGCTTGACGCGAAGGAGCCGAAGTTCAACTGCTTTGAATTGCCCGGAATCAATATCGAACTGTCCCAGAACGAGCAGATATTCCGTCTCGAACCGCTCTTTCTCGATGTTAGCTTCGACCAATTCAAGTCAATGCTAATGTGAACGAACTGGGTAGTACATACACGCCCCGACATCTTGTGTGAAACAACCCAATTGGCACACGTTACCTCCCCGATGTTCAAGATGGAACATGTTCGCAAGCTCGACCACCTCATCTCTCGTTTACGAACGCACCCCGAAACAGGACTCGACATCCTCGAAGTCAACAATAGCACTGCGTACGTTTGCGTCTACTGCGACGCATCGTTCGAATTCAATGAAACCGCGTCTTCGCAGCCCGGCTTCCTTGTAATTGTGGCTGATGAGGAAGAAGTTGCCAACATAATACACTTCCGAAGCTACAAGTCCAGCAAAGTGTTACGTTTTGTACTCGCCGCCGAGGTGTGCGCATTTGTTGATGGCTACGACGCTGGCGTTGCGCTGAAGACGAGCCTAGAAACCATACTGGGCAGGAAAGTGAAACTATGCATCATAACGGACTCTAAAAGTATCGTTGATACTATTATGAAAGGAAAACTTACCAACGGGAAAAAGCTCATGATCGACCAGGACAACGCCTGCGACGCTTAGACGAAAGAAGAAATCACTGACATCGGCCATATTCTTGGAGTTCACAACCCCATCGGTGGACTGAGTTGCGTGAAAAGCTGCTCTGCGCTGTAGATGATGATGAACGCCGGCATAATCCTACAATCTGTCGAAAAATGGGTTGTAAGCAGCAATCAAAGCGTATTCTTCGCTTGCGGGCACCTTTTTACAAACGAGAGTTTGAATGAGCTTTTGGAGTAGAAAAAGTAAATGTTAATCGATCGAGCACGCTTAAAGCCTTTAAGCTGTACCAAGGGTTTGTATAACCGCCCTTATGCAATCTGGACCTTGCGGCCTTGGTGCCAATGTTGCGGTGCTCTCGTAAGGACCCGCACGCTTTCGTATTCACTCAGTAAAGACATAGTCACCGTTTACATGTTTCATACTTAAGTAATCAATTACAACTCAGAACCGCTCTCGCTGTTCTAGCAACACTGAGAGAGGCCGTGGCTGTGGTGAGCAAGAATGAGGCCATTCTTGCGGTTGGTTAAAACAGGCCCACGAGGCATGTTTGATGGGTGTTTGAGTTGAAAGTTGACACATAGGTAAATCTTGTGTCTTTATATATGTACGCGGAGTTTGAATTTTGGCGCGCTTTTGGGAGCAGAGTTATGGTATAAAACATTTTGTGGGCTATATAAGATTTCGTGGATCTATAAAGCTTTCGACATATGTTTTTATGATTTGCGAAGTTCTGGAAAACGTTTTTTGTGGCTTTATGATATCCTTTTACAAGTCACTGTAAGTACTAACTACTTGGATCCTGTCTGGGCACCTCTGCAATGGGGTTTTTGTGTTGGGTCTGAATGAATTTTTGGATCTATAGACATTTCGCGGACTGTACTAAGCCGGCGAATTCAGGCCGTTTATTATTTTCAAATTGAGCTTTCCCTTATTCTGTAGCCGTTGGATGCGATTCTGTAGTCCACGTTGAGTGGACTCCCCCACCACCATCTCCGTCACAGACCTCAGGTGGCATGGGGCTCGAAGAGGAAGCGCTGCTGCCTATCCCTATGCTCCCTGGGAGCTATGTGCATGAGCACGTAGACGATCGAACCGACGGACGCAAACGCAAAACATTGGCCAAGGCTCTACGGGGGGTTCCATGGGCACCTAACGTTCTACTTCAAAACCAAATCGAAACCTCCGTCACACCGAACACTTATGTTCGATCTTTTCATCGATGAACTCTGTCGCAAATCCTTAAGCCCGTACGTGTGTGGCTTTCAGAAGAATCACACTGCAGGGGAGTGGGAGACATGCAGTATATACGGTGTACGACATTTGCGGCGATCTTCTACTCTTGAAAATGCAGAAGAACTACAGTGCTCTGCTGCAGTCGTTGTTGGTCGTTTGGGAGACTGCCAGCTAGCAACGGTTCGCCGGCATGATTGCGAACATGAAAGCATTTTGACGCCATTCCTACCGACAAGAAGGGGCAGGTATGCGCGTTGCAGTGGTCCTCTCTTTCTTTTCTCGTCGCAGAGTCCGGTGATGTCGCTGGAACAGATTTTAGAGTTGGCGTTGACAAGAACGATATGTTTATGATAATTGTGTCACTTCGTGCCCAACAGAGTTTTGCTCAATATTGTTCAAGCTCGGTTCTCGGGCGAGCTGCATCATTCTCGAATCAGAATTGGTACATTGAGGCAATACAGGAAAATCGTGTCCGCGTTCACGAATGGCTGCTACCACCAAGTTCCTATACCTGCAAGCATAAGTGTAGTGAAGCATTCGATGCGGGGGGGGGGGGGGGGGGGTTCCACTGGTGACGGTGCGACGAGGCACAAAGAGTGTACTTACGTTTACCCAACAGCAACACGCAATGTTTTTCTTTTGAAGTTAGCTCGCAATATGTATACGGTAAGAAGCGCTCACTCGGGGTTCAAAAATTAGTTGTGGTTACGGTTACGAAGTACATTCCTTAACGCTGTAGCACCGGTTATTCTCACAAATCTTGTTCTGGAAACAGACGCGTCTTTGAGGCTGTTGTTGTTGTCGATATCGCTGGCGACGTGAGTTACTGTTAAAGCCGAAACCAGCACTACCAGCGCCACCACTGGCTCCAAAGCCGCCACCAAACATATCGGCAAACATGTTAGAGTCAAACTCGGCAAAGCCGCCACCGAAAGAAGCACGATGGAACTGATGACCTCCACCTCCACCAAAGCCGTGAAAACCAGCATGTCCGCCGCCACCGCCGCCGCCATTATGTAGCCCTTCTTCGCCGAACTGATCGTATCGACGCCGCTTCTCCTGATCCGATAGCACCTCGTACGCGGTGGATATGTCCTTGAACTTCTTCTCGTACTTTTTGTTGCCCGGATGCTTGTCGGGGTGATACATTTTTGCAAGCTGGCGGTACGACTTCTTTATCACGCTGGTGGACGCGTCGCGCGGAACGCCCAGCTGGTCGTAGTAATCGCGGCCCGCATACGCCGAATGCAAGGCGGTTGTTACAAGCAATATGAGCAGTTTGATGAACGAGGACTGTAACCGAGACATGTTGCGTGGGGAGAAGCGGATAGGCGGCGCTTGCGACGGATGTGGACGCTCTGACGGGGAGCGCGAGTCGGCAATGGTAAAATGGTCAAAGCGGTGTGACGTGGGAGGTGTCGAGGCGCGCATCAATCGTTTTTGCACACGCGTCAGCCAATCACACAGCGCGCACAACGGCGGTTGAGCGCTGTGGATTGAGGCGACGCGCAGCTGCGGCCAATGGCAAGGCGCGACGAAAGGCGCGCGTGCATCGGTGGCGGGCGCGCTGCCATTGGCTAGCGCGCGCACGCGGTCACGTGGAGCAACGCGTTGAACGAGGCGCCCGCGCTTCAACTTTACCTTCAGCTGCATCGCCACAGCGCCGGCGCGTCAGCTCGGCTACGCGCCGGCGCGCGGCGCGCGCGAAGGGCGCCGTCTGCGCGCGCGTGCGCGCTTTGGTACCCGCCGCGCTCACCGCCGCCAGCCGCGTACGTAATCTACGCAGCGCTGTGTTTCCACATCGGGCAGCCGCAATTCAGAGCGCACTGCCGCTCTTTTCATGCGCGCTGCGGCTGTGCGCCCGCCCACCACTATTTAAGTAGCTGCTGCTCTGCGTTCACCGCTTCCCTTCTCTCCTCTCCTCTCCCTCTTCTGTCGTGTTTGTCGTGGTGTCAGTCTGCACTAAACTGCTCTATCTTACCGTTTGCAGCTGCACACATCCGTTCCAAATCCCTTTCTCTCAAAAAGCTCTCTAGCGTCCGTTTATTCGTATTCTTCTTCCAAGCCTTGGCTACTCTCGAAACTGGCGCCTGCTCTACGGCTATCTACCCACCCCGAGTCATTGTTCTTTGCCCAAGTGTAGCTCCTTTCCCTCTCGAGTTTCTCTCCATCCTCGCCAAGCTCGAGACTATATACACACGAGCCCACGTATAATCCACCGCCGTAATAACTGTCCTCGTCTCACCTTCAAACGCCTCTCACACACTCCGTCGTTGGCACTATCGCCACCCATCGTCTGAAGCCCGACTTGTCATACAGCCCCGGAAACATGTTTCGCAAGTTCTTTGACCTACTAATCGCGCCAAAGTGTTTCGCCAGAAGCGCTGCCAGATCCGTCACCGGCAGAATGCACCGGGCGGACAACATTCCAAATCAAGACAGCTCGTTCATACTAAACTCCCCCGACACGCAACCGCGCCAACGCCGCAAGTTGCGCGAAAACCGTAGAGGAGTACGAGGTCTGTTCGCCATTGGTGTGTTCGACGGACACGGTCCGCGGGGGCATGAAGCAAGTGCGCTGGCCGCCGAACGCATGCGATTTGCTCTCAGTCGCTTTCAGATGACCAGAAGAATATGTCATTAGAACAAACTCTGAGACGAGCTTTCGACGAGACCATATCGGCGTTGAATTCGGCCTCGTGTAGTGAGGACAGCGGCACCACCGGATCGGTGGTTGTTGTGAGGAACGAGGATGTGGTGGTGGCCAACGTCGGTGATTCGGCCGTTTACTGCGTGTCTCGAACGAAATGGACCCGCCGTCGTCGAGTTAACTACGCCAGCCCGATGCACAGGCCCACCAATCCTGCCGAAGCTGAGCGGGTCAAGTTGTGCGGCGGACGGGTTCAGGACGGATACGTCGTCGATGAATATGCCACACAGGTAAGTGATCTTCCCTGTGTAGGTATATATACCTAACTTTCGTTTCTCGATCCAGCGTCTGTTTACTAAGATTGTATCTCCCATTTGTTTTTCATGTTTTTTTTTTTGTTTTCGTGTGCGCAGGGAATCGGAGTCAGCCGAACAATCGGAGACCGGGATATGCGCCGGTTCGGATGCATTCCAGACCCGACATATCACAGCTTCGAGCTGCAGAGGATGGATTACGCGTTTGTTGTAGCTTCTGATGGACTTTGGGATGTGCCTGGGCTTGACGATGAGGCAGTTGTAATGAAAGCAACCAGGGGGGTTGGTGTCACTCCCCACCAGGTTTGTAATCGGTTGCAAAAGAAGGCAAAAGTCCAGCAAGGTCCATCCGACGATTGCACTATCGCTTGTATGATTGTGATCTAGCAAGATCCGCGTGTCTTCAGAGCAGCAAGGGTCCGGCTCTGAACATCTTATCACTTTTTTCGTTTTGAATGGCTCCACTTTTGGGTGATGGGCAGTAGGGCCGTCTTCGTCCACTCTACAGTTTTGACACGGCTCGCTCCTTTCGAAAGATCCCAGCTTGCGATGGAGCTTTTCGACTCTTGGGGTATCGGGGTATATATGCACATAAGCATACACGGGGACAGATAATGCCATAGTGCCAGGGACATTGAAGAGCATTATGAAACTTTACTAACGTGTTGTTCGGCCGGCGTTTCTCACTTTTACAACAGCTCATGACGATAAGAACGGTCTCGAATACGACTATTCTGTTATCACACTCGACCTGTGACAAACAGTTGAATGGATGCGTACTGTATATAACGAAGCGAAAGGTCTGAACTCTGAACTATGACGTTTGGTTGACGTTTCTCCGAGGATACCTCATATTCTCCCAGAGCCACAGCGGCCAGGTAATTGTATATCAATGACACGGAAGTGTACATAGAATCAATAGTTGGGAAACGTAGATTGAAGCGGCTCAACTCGGAACTGTTGGCTTCTCCCCTCGCCATAAGTACCGTGGCAACTACGTGTAAATTCTTTTTCGCTCCTCTCACAACTGCGATTTGATTTCTATGTAACTTGGACCAAAGCATACCATGGGAAACACAGCTGAAGAAGGCTGCAAATAATCGCAGCGTGGCAGAAGACCTAAGAACGCCTCAAATTGTGTTGTGTAGCTACTTCTACCAGCACCGTTTACAGGAGAAGGTTACCATTCCTTCATTCTCTCTATCCTTACCCTGTTAATCTTGCCAAGCTTCCTCACCCAAACAAAACGCATATCAAAAGGACCAAGAATCGCTTCCGTTCTTTCAGTTTCTCGAATCCTTGATCAGAGACACCGCGTAAGTGCTCTATAGTATTCCCAACGCAGTAAAGTACATCGTTAGACAGCTCGTAACTCAACCCTACTCTGGGTATGTCGCTCACTAGTGTTCTTACAGAAATGGCCAACGATATTCCTGTAACTCTCTTTGGCAATGTCTTCTTGGAGAGCAAGTCCTTCACATCGCCCTAAACAGAGACCAGAACAGCGACTTGTAGGAAAAATCTCATGAAAGAAAGTACGTACCCTCCTTCCTTCAGAAAGCCACTGTACACAAGACAGCAGTAGCGAACACGTAGCTGATGTCGCTTAGTACCTATGGCCTCCTGGCATTCCCGGAAGAGATAGAATATAACATCAAGCACTTGCTTACTTACGACACCTCCAGAGGTTGTTCTACAAAACCACATTTCCCACAAGTGCGCTTGTCTTGATCGCCGTAGTACTCAGAAATAATTAACGGTAAGTCCTTGACCAGATTGGTGCAGAAGAATTCCTTTCTGTACAGAAGATTTCTACAAGCAGAATTCTGACAGTACCACTGAAGAGCATCCATTTCACCAGTACGTCGCTCCCTTTCGACAACGATTCCAATAGAATCAAGTTTTCGTTGTGGAGAATGAGGAACTTTGGGAGGGAGACAAAAAATATCTCCAGCAGATATAGGAATGTCGTAGAACTGTCCTTTGTCCACTACGCGAAGAACCATATCCCCCTCTAGCTGATAAAACCATTCTTCTCCTTCTTGTACATGATAATCTGTTCGAGCATTAGGTCCAGCTACCACCATTACTTTGAATTCTCCATCACAGAGTAGCTTATTACCGACTGGGGGCTTCAACAGGTGGCGGTTTTCATCGAGCCATTTTTGTAGGTTAAAAGATTGGAACCTACCCATTCAGGAGAATGAATTGGGTTTGAACCCAAGAATTTATGGTTCTTCCAATGCTCACCTGGAATATCTGGCAATAGGGCAACAATTTCCCTTTCTTGGCGAACGAGAATGTGAATGTAGCGAAGCTCGCGGATGAAGCTAGCTATTGGCGTGGAAGGGACGTGAGGGCCAGACCGTATACCGCCACACGTTCTGGCACGCCTTCACGCCGGAACGGCTGGTACGGATGTGTGGAATGGCCCGACATTGATCTCCTACGAACCTTCTCAGCGAAGGTTATATTCTCAGCAGACCGGGGAACGTTAGTTAATTCAAATTAAACTAATATGAAATTAATAAATAAGTCTGCAATCACCAATGGTTTCATCGCAAGCCGGAGCACGGATACACACAGATCGTTCTTTTTGGACTCCATCCGCAAGACTACAAGGGTAGATACTTCCATTCTTCTGATCCCACATAGCAGACTTTGCGTCAGAGGCAACGAGCAAGTCGTTGGAGTTCACCCGCTGGCGAAGTGAAGTTTGCTTGTAGTATAAGGTCAAGATCCGTGAGAAACCGGCTGCGAGTACGAAATGGCAGGCCTTGGTGGAATGGGGGGCTTTGGGGGCCTGGGGGGCATGAACTCTCAAGCGCAACAGCAGCAAGAACAAATGCGATTCATGGAAATGATGCAAGAGATGCAGGTTGCAGACTCGCTACGAATGTACAATGAGCTAGTTCAGAAATGCTTTGGCCATTGCGTCGAAAACTTCCGATCAAGAAAGCTTGATGGCAAAGAGGTTAGTTTCTTACATGCATCCGCGCTTACTGATTGATCTGGAAAGATGTTCTAACTTGAAGCATTTCTGCTATGTTCGTTACGGCTCTGCAGGAAGCATGCATCGTTCGCTGCTGTCAGAAGTTTTTGAAGTTTACTCAAAGGGCCACACAACGCTTTCAGGAGCACCAACAAGAAATGGCGGAAGAGGCGGCTAGAGCACAACAGAGCAAATGAACATGAACTTGTTGAAACGTTTACAAATGCCCAACGCGACTACTACGCACCTGTCACAGAGAAAAGTTGGCTGCCGTCGTGAGAGTGCATGGGGGGTTGATCTCGCCCGATTTGAGTACTTCACTCCCAGTTCGTTTGCAGCGATTCGGGCATCGACTTAGCATGGCGACAGTACGGTCACTTGGAAACGCCATAGAGGCATATTCACATCGCTGACAGCATTTGAGGATGGTGCACCTCTAGGAATTCAGTAGAGATTTCTCCGAGAAGGGGCCGTTCTTGTGATTGTTATCCCCTCATCTCTTTCACTTCGAAGCGAACAGACGTAAAGCCGGTGGTTTAAGAACAACAATAAAGGAAGCCTTTCGAAGGCTACAACGGTAGACTTCTTTGTTTGATGACCTCAAGACGCTGAATTTCGTCCACCGCTTACGCCGGTGCCAGCACGTCCGCGTGACATGTGTCACCCGTCTGAGCAAAATCCCTCTCGCATGCAGCCAAACAAAGGAGAGAAAGAAACGATGTGAGCTTGTGACGCAGAAGGCATGAATGAGTCACTGCTTTCGGGTTCGTGATATCTGCATACAGTATGCTCTCCTCCCCGGCATTTCTTTCCCATTCCAAGTGCAGTTAAACTTCACGCTTGCACATAACGTCCTGACGCAGCCCCGGGCCCATGCACTCAATATCTAGCCAAAGCTGCTTATATCACCCTCGTATTGCCTGAAAACCCTTTTACTCGGCATATGCTCCTTAGATAGGCTGGTCTCACAACAGCAGCAGCGTCGTTCGATCACTTCTAAGAGGTACCGTTGTAAAGTGATCTGCTCCAAAGCGTAACTCGCCACCGTACATTGGATTTTTCTCAACAAACGCAGTATGAAGCCTGTCGACGTAGAAATTCGTGCGAGATGGGTGCTTCCTGTGGCTCCCGACGAGAATGTCGCCCTCTATCAGTACTCTGTCATTGTGAGCGACGGCAAGATTTTGGATATTCTTCCATCTCAAGGGGTTGACGATAAGTATAACCCCTCCGAATGCATAGAACGGCCTAACAGCATAGTTATGCCAGGACTCATCAATGCTCACACTCATTCCGGTATGACAGTAATGAGGGGTCGTGCTGATGATCAACCTCTGTTGAAATGGCTTCATGAGACTGTCTGGCCCATAGAACAAGCAATGGCGTGTGAGGAGGAATTTTGCGAAGATGGTGCGCTCTTGGCAGCGGCGGAAATGATTCGCGGCGGAGTCACTTGTTTTTCGGATATGTACTTTTTCCCAGATGCAGGGGTAAAGGCCGCTCTCAGAGCTGGTATGCGCGCTGTGATTGGCATTGTTTTCCTTCAGTTCCCATCCGGGTACGCATCAAGCATAGAAGAATATGAATCTCGAGGAGAAGAAGTCATGATGCGTTTCAAAGATCAGCCTTTGATACATTTCTCCTACGCACCCCACGCCCCGTACACAGTCCCATCAGCCACATGGCTGCGACTCAAGGATCTCTCTAAAAAGAAAGGAATCCCGATCCATACCCATTTGCATGAAACCACAGATGAATGTACTGCCAGTCGAGTGTTGGACAGAAGTAATCCCGCCTGTCATACCAGTGAAGAAATGTGCCATCCCATAGAAGACTTCAATCGAAAAAATATTCTAGGGCCAAACTTTATCGGTGCGCATATGGTTCATCTAACGGATAGTGAGATTGCCTTATGTGCAGAGAAAGGAGTGCATGTTGCTCACTGTCCTACTTCGAATGCCAAGCTCGCAACTGGGTTTTGTCCTGTGCACAAGCTAATCAAAGCTGGAGTAAATGTTGCTATAGGAACCGATTCAGCCTGCAGCAACAATTCTCTGGATATGTTGGCAGAGGTGAAAATGGCTACATTACTAGCGAAGTGCGTAGCCGGTGATCCCACTCTTGTTCCAGCCCCCATGGCTCTCCGTATGGCGACAATAAATGGCGCACGTGCATTTGGGCTAGAGAAGGTCACTGGAAGTTTAGAAATAGGAAAGTCTGCGGATTTGATTTGTATTGATGTAGAAACTCATGCGGGGAACAGTCCAGTTTATGATCCCCATTCGGCTGTTGTTTATGCTGCTTCTCGTGAAGATGTCACAGATGTTATGGTCGCCGGTAATTTCGTCTTAAGGGACAAGGTACACTGTACTTTGGACTTAGGCGACGTCTTACGTCGGGCCGAGTACTGGAGAGCAAGAATCGTCAAGGATATTCCGCTGAATTGATGGAGCTGGTGCCTTTTGTTCATATTTATGTACATAATCGCATCGAGAGTATACCCTTGCGAGTGCCTCTCAGAACGTTTTTCTGGCCCATCACTCTCGAACTACCGTGGCAAAGCATAAGATGGGTTGTCGCGGGATTTCTCAAGGATACTAGGATTGTCGACTTTGTAGTGCCATGAAGCACCATAAGAAACTCCAATCCAAGCGTCCAGGGCAGAATTTCAATCCATTTCGACTCCCAGAGGGTTATGACGATTCGGATCTTCTGCGAATATTGAACGGTATACAGGTGCACACTTCATCTCTTTGAATGCATGTATGACCAGAAATCCCTGTCGTAAACTTTCCACGCTTACTTCGAAGATAGACAAGTTAGGCAAGAGAAGAACGAAGAGATTACAAAACATGCAACCCTGGTGCATGCAGACGAAAGGCTCGTCAATGGTCAACATGTGATTGCAGACAAGATTGCTTTGCGCAACACAAGCTTCATTGTCTTCCTTCCTTCGACACTGGAAGGGTTCACATTTCGAGATACCGTGCGCAAATGTATATTTCAATGGAAAGCTCGGGCTGAATCTCAAACACTTCCACAAACGAATCGATGAATTCTTTGGACGAGTTTCTGGTGTCGCTACCGCGCACCACAGGACCAGTCCCACCTCTGCTCCGAAAACGGGGTATGTAATAAAAGTACTGGCATATGCGTTCCAGCACTCTTCCCTTCACATGCGGTAGATGTACAATTCGCGTTCTCGACTCCTTGAAGGAACTATTCATCATCGTCCGAATCACAGCAGAAACCGTTGCATACTTTGCTTCAACTGTAAACTCAAATCCGTCTCCCGAAACAAACCTGATAAGGCCTTCAGGAACTGACTTTTCTTCACCTTCGCTCATCGTAATTATGGTCGATCTCACAGTTCCCTCAAAACGACTTCAAGATTTGTTAGAGATATCCCTTTGTGCCCTGTTCGATATTGAAGGGAGTTTGTTTGCAACTTATGATGATATCCCAACAACCATAACTGACTAGAGTCTTGGGTACGCCTTAGCAGTGCTTCTCTAATTCAGGAATGTAGGGTGTGAGAATGCTTGCTCCTGTGTACTAGCTAGAAGAGAAGGGAACAAGTAAACCCCGTTGGAATGGAAAGAAACGTGACATATACTTCTCTTGTGCAACCGTTTCTGACCAAGCTTTCCCCTCTAGTTCTTCGATATGGCCGTTGAACTCTTATCTGAGTGCAAACGGTTGCCAGAACCTCGCTCACTTGTTGGGAAATACGAAGGGAGCAGCAGAATCTACAAGGGTAAAACGATGTCGACCTCAGGTCGACATCGTTTCTGCTGGATACCCACCCTTCAACACTGGCCGTGCTACCGAACATTTTTTGGCCGACGCTGCATCATGCAGCAAATTTCTTCGAAACGGCCTATCTACTCTCACACACATGTCTTCGGCAGGGGATCGCGTCCTACAACGGTAAGCTAATCTGAAGTGTGTTGGCCTGTGTTGGCCTCCTTTGGAGACTCGACCGCTGATCCGTTTCGCTTCCCTAAGAGAAAGGGAAGACAGGCACACCACGTGAAGGCGGATCGCTTGTGCCCGGGATCGCGTCGTCTGGGCTAAACCTCTTGTTCTCCAAATCGACAGCTCCGCCCCATTTAAGTCCCTATTCGCCACGCAGTGCTGCATACAGGGTAACAGGTTAATTCCTCCATATGATATAGGAAGATTAAGGTATGATACTATCTCTGATGGTACTAGAAACCCTTCCCATGGTTTCAATTTCGATTGCAAGCTAACTGTAGGTATCTGCTACCCCTAACTTAGAGCTGACGGATGAGACGGGCGAATTCAGATCTGCGAGTAACCCTCTTTGTCAAATCACGATTCGATTGTTGAACCAGATCTGCTGTTCTCTCTCCCCTTAAGCTTCTTCCAACCAGAAGGATTTATTGATTTAGGCATGATCGCACGAAGAACATTTGCGGTTTTATCGCGGCAGAACGTGAACCAGAACCGGAAGCTCCGGGGTATCGTACCACTCGCCCGTTACAAACACTCTTATCCGTCTCGAAGTACGGCCATTCTTGAATCAAAGTATGGCACAGTGCACCTCTTGGGTACAATGCACATAGCAAAGGCTTCTGCAGAAGCAACCCGTGATCTTATTACCCGTGAACACGGAAAAGGCTCTTTAGGTGCTGTCTTCCTCGAACTTGATCAAGACCGTTTTGACAGACTCAAGCAAGCAGCTTCTGCACCAGATGAATCGCTTCTTTCACATGCTCTTAAAATTATTTCAAGTCACAAAAGCCCACTTGCCGGGCTTATGGAGCTAGGGATTGGCAGTGTCTACCGCGCTTTACATCGCTTAGGCTTCGCTAGCGGGGTGGATTTTAAGGCGGCGATCGAAACTGCTGAGGAACTAAGAATACCGATTGTCCTTGGTGATCAGGACCTGCGAACAACGATGCGCCGCCTTGGAGATGGATTTCGCAGTGACTTCGATTTACAACGCATGATGGCAATTCTCACGCCTCGTTCGAAATCAGGAACCTCGGAGTCACCACTAGAACGCAAACTGGGAGAAGCCTTCCAGGCTATGACTTCAGGGGATGTAACGTCAGGTCAAGCAAAACTAGCCGAGCTCATCGATCGGAACACGGTTCACGAACTCATAGAACCAATGCGCGTGCTCACCCCAAATATTGCTCGTGCGATGTTGTATGAACGCGACGTTATAATGACCGCGAACTTGATCAAAGCAGCAAAAGATTTACCGAAAGAAAAGAATGTGATTGTGGGAATTGTGGGCTTGGCTCATGTTGAAGGCATTGTAGATGAATGGGATTCGCAAACAGAAAATGTGGTACAGGTGTGACGACGCGTCAGAAGAAAGCAAGATGTAAATGATTTTGACTTGTGTTGTGTGCGGTACTCTCATCCGATGACCTGTCGTGTTCAATCCCAGTTGTACAACAGTTCGATCTTATCTTTATAGTTTCAACAAGGACTACTTCCTGGATCGGCATAGTTTTCGAGTCTTGGACTGAGACAGAGCATCCTCTTGTGCAATTATATACATACGACAACCCAACAATCACTCGAAATTAAATCATTCATCATATCCTTGATTCGTAAGACAGGTTATTTTGTGCTCCAGGCCTGTGTTCCAGAAGCCTATAACGCGTTATCAATGGAGAAATGAGAAAAACACTCCGACATGAAAAAGTCAGATCTCAGGTTACAGACTTGGTTGTTTTCGTAACAGTCGCGACGATGGCTCTCAATATGGTTTCTGGTACTGTTTGATATGGGAATCATTTCCCCGTCTTCTCCGAGGAACTATGCCAACACAACAAACCGAGATCACAACTATCTACCGTTTCATTTCGTGTACCAACGGTACGTGTGGTACGTTTCTTCGTAGATTCGCCGTTTGGCTGCAAATTGTGGCTTGCCCTTCAAGACAAGTCGACCCCCCGCGACAAAGACCGTCTTTGAAAGACGGGAAAGCAACATTGATGATAAATGACTAAAGACTTGTCTCTTGCTGCGTAACGAATTCAAGGGTGAAGTTCACCCTTGAATTGATGGGGGAACTTGAAGATATCGTTACTGTGGGTTAGCTTTTCTTTGTTCGAAGAATATGAGAGAAAGGAAATCAGGATTGCTGTTTTACATGAAAGCGTTGCAGACAACTTGACAACTTGACTTCAGCAAAGGAAAGTCATGATTAATTGGAGATAGAGCGTGCCAGTTACAGAGAACCTCTGTAACTCTGATAAATGGTTCCACCTAGACGGGTACAGGGATTCCAGACAGATTGATGGTGAATGTTGCAGATCCTGCCACACTGAATCCGTTGGCATCTACGACGCCAGTCATACCATGCTGCGGTGGATCAGCCCACAGATATTCGAACTGGGAATCCGGGGTCTGGATCTCAACACCGTACATGCCGTTCACATCGGTGAAAGTAACGCGGATCCCATTTCCATTATTCTCCAAAGGAGTCACACACCATCCATCAGACAGATTATCAATGTAACCATGAGTTGCATTTAGAGTGGGGCTAGGACCTCCAAGACACTCCCCTGTATCATCGCACGCCCTCCATGTTAGCGCCTGTCCGTTAAGGCCCTCTATCTGCACCGAAGTGGAACCGAAGCCAAGTCCGTCTGATGGGAGATGATATCCATTGTAAATGGCACACAAGAACGTTTCACTGCTATCAGCATTGTGATACACTCGCACATGAATGAATCGGTTACGCAGTCGAAGGTAATTTGGCCACAACCCATGCATGCTCACTGTGTCCACGTCCGGAGAGATGACATTATTGGTGTCGACGAACGCAGAAACGTTGTACATATGTGGAATGGCGGCCGGTCCAAATTGTAGCTGACGGTATTCCACAGGTTCTACCGGCAGATCTTCAACTGGCAGCTCGCTCAGTTTCCTCACACACTGCACGTTGTTTTGGCTCATGACACAGGGTACGGTTGCACCTAGTTCCAAAACACTGGGAAGACTTCCATTAGCAGCCGTACTGTGGGAGCACGTCTCAATGGAACATATGTTCGACCCAGAGCAATCACAAGTCATTCCAGCCTGGCTGCATTCCTGCACCGAACACATGCCATCCGACACTGTGCGTAAGCATTTACCCGGGGCCGGAACTTGAGAACAGGCGCAATGCGTACTGTTGTAGATGCAAGGGGCCGGGCTTTGGGCGTTCACAACAATGAACAACACTGAGAGTAGTCCACAAGAGACGGTAGAAAGACGGAAACCCATGGTTGAATTGTGTCAGCAGGATTACGGCACAATGTTCTTTGTCTGAGCGAATGATCTTCTTCTGCGATCGGAAAACTGCTGGGTCACAGAAGTCAACACATCCATCAGATGGTACCTTTATATAGTACCTAGGCGCATGGAATTGTTTGGCGTATACACATAGATCTAGATAGGATAGTTGTTCAACAGTCGGAACGGCGCGTGACGAATTGCGAACCCTCCCAGAAGGAATTAAGGAGAATGCTTATTACTAATGTCCAGGGTAGGTAACGGTAGAATTGACGGATACGGAACAACGACGTGGCCTTTTGGAAGAGGTTCGACGCGACGCAATGTGGCAGAATTTCGCAACCTCAAACTCGGTCCAGATGCCGTGTACTTGCGACAATTTCGTGCCTGGAAGCGGTGCGGCAATAGATACATCGAGCGAAGCATCGTAACTGATTGCAGGTTGAAAGAAGCGGCACTAACGTCTGTGGTTGCTCTTGGAATTATCTCAGGACGATTCGCAAAGAATCAAGTGAATTATAACGATCACTCCGACACCAAGGCCGAAGGTTGCATGATTCGACTTCGGTTCATTTCCGATACATGCTGAGGATACGCATCGTGAATCGCAAACGAACCGGTGTCATCATGTTCAAGCGGTTCTTGATTAACGGCGATGTTTACCTTCAGTCGTCGACGTTGTTGTTCAATGGCCACGACGCGCGCTACGAAAAACCCATTTGCACCGTTGGCTTGTTCTCTGCTACTACGAGTTGCAGAATATCAGTCCAAACCCATACTATATCCAGCTCACCCCGCGGGGTGAGCTAGGGAGATTCTTCACATCAAAACGGTAATGGCTTTTTGCAACAGAACCAGAACGATTGTAGACTACCGAGCAAGGTCTGTGAACGAATGCCCTTTTGTGTACAGAGTAAAGCACACATGCTACTAGATAGTTGCGGTGCAGACGTGTTATACGTTCGTAGGGTGTTGGGTCTTAACTTAAGACTCTTAAGCCATGTGTACGAGCCAATTTGATGGCGTACAAGTTGTACCGTTACTACAAGAAGGAACGTTACATCGGAGGATGTATGTAGCTACACCGAGCGATATCTTTTGCGCAATTGAAATTTGGCGGGAAATACATATAGCGAGTAGTAGGCCACAAGGCTTGGTAGCCTACTACTGTATCTAGCTAGAGGAATCCCAGCGATGTTTGGGCCCCTCAACGAATGCAATACGACATCTTGCGCTATCTATCTTCACAAGAGGCGCCGTGCTTTGACTCATCCTGAGCATCTTCGATAGAAAAACTATTGTGTACAAGGGTGGCGTTCTAGCCTCGGCTCGAAACTTTTCGAACGTACTCCGCTCACTGCACAAATCCTAACATATCTTCTGCGGTGAATAGCCTCGCTGCTATCCCTTTCCCGAAACATCAGCACTTGAGACACAGCTCTCCCGCTCCGGATCCATTTCAGCAGCAGCTCTGAAGATCGCAGTCTATGGGCTGTGCTTCGTGTCTCTCGCTTTGCTTTCGACCCATTGTTGGTTTCATGCACGCTAATTGTGAAGGTACGCATGTGTGCACTGTTATCTCGCACTGTACGGATTGAAGTCTGCTCACAAGAGTCGACTCGCACACTCTTTTACAACTGCAGAGGCGACCGTTCTCCAACCCTTCACCTTCTGGCCACCCCTTTTCTTCATATATACGTATCTTAACACCCTCAGCATCATGGCACCTGCTCACCCGAAGTCAGGACTGGTGGTTCTCCCTAAAGACTTGTCCACCATCTCACAGGAGAACACAGCTCCTCCGCCAGTCACCATCAAACCTATCAAGTTCTCCTCAAATGTAGAGGGTGAACTTGCCCCATTGTATATCGCTTGTGATGACAAGCACTCTATGATGGTTGTGGAGCTCGTCAAATTCGTTCACACCCACGGTTCATGGGTCTTGGTTCCACAAGACTCAACACTTGTACCAACTTTGTGTAGGAACGGAAATATGACATTCGTCACTAAGGTGGATCCGCTTTTCGCGATTCTTGTTGTGATGGACTGCAACAGCAAATCTTCAAAGACTAACGTCTTTCAACCACTGGATGCTCTCTGCACAACAGATGACGGAATGAATCTGGCCAGTCTCAGTTCTGAAAAACAAATATCCCTGCTATGCCATTTCAAGACTGTGGGAGATGAGTCATTCTATCAGCTAAGTAAGGAGAAAACTCTCGCATGGATATTGCGCAAGCACCATATCCTGTCTCAACACCCTCGTGTCAAAGTCAAACATGCATCAGATATACTATCTCAATACCTAAATGAGAAGTGGACTGTCATTTTCCGAAACGCCTTAGGAGCTCAAGCATCTGCTGAACAAATGCTTCCTGCTACTGAGTCTCCCGCTGATTTGGCCATGTCCATCATGATGAACGACGCCAAAGAGAACAATATCACATCATGCATGCCCAATGGGAAGCGAAAACTATCACATGCCAAGAACACAACATCTTCGAAGAAAAAGAAAGAAGTAAACAAGGGGACAGCAAAATGGTGGGCTTCGAAACGCTCAAGTTCGGCTCGAACAGAGTCTTCACGGAAGAAATCCTTGCGATCATCTGCTACAAAATAACATCTCTGCTCCTTCGAATGACAACGTGGCTCCAGATCTGAGCCATGCAAAAAGAAAGTATAAAACCAACGAGTGCCGATGCTACGTGCGGAGCCGAAGAAAAACCTGGCGGTGAAACGCCTATTCCGACCACTGCACCCTGTGTACATAGATACAAAACAAGTGTCCGTTTGGCTCGCTCATCTAAAAGCAGCACTGAACCTAATCCGCGACCCAACAACCACATCATTAGCGCGACTCCACCACTCAATCCTATGCTTCCCACGAGGCCGGTAATGCTACCTTGTGCGACGTCTTGCACAGCAGAAGCAACTAACAGAAGCGAAGATACCCACGCTAGTGGAAGTGCTATCAAACCAGATCTTGCTCCCAAGCGCTTGGGAATAATCTTGTTGATAAGAATTCCTGCTAGAAATGGTATTGTAGTCGTTATTAACAACAATAGTAGGTTCGGAGGAGGGGCAACCTGTGGTAAGATTCCTCCAATGTTTAAAAACGCAGAACGATGCGCCCACACATTCACCACATGTGAGATACATGGCAGTAGCGGGAATAAAATCAGAGTGAGGGCGGAAAGAATAGCAAACAAAGTGGTGTGGATGTGCATTGATAGCATTGCAGCCGAAGGTGAAAAGCCCACAGGTGTCGTTGAAAGCAAGAATAAAGAAGAAAGAACTCCGGCCGGCAGCGAAAGACTTTCTGCTGTTGCTTTCACAGTGACAGGATCGCTAACGGCTGCTGCAGCCGCCGCAGCCGCGGCCGCAGCAGTTTTCGCGCTGCTAAGCTTGAACAGAGCATACCCCGCGATTGCTACGGAGTGCGACAGAATCGGAGAGCATATGAAACGCGTAAGAAGACTGAACACAAGAGTCAATTTCACACTTCCCGCTTTCGATAAATCAAATCTGGATAGGAGGGTTCCGTGAGCAAACGATGATAGGGCAACCAAGATGGCTTTTGACACTTTCCCACCGAAAACGAGCTTTGAACTGTATCCTGCAACAAGAGGAAGTACGGACGTTAGTCCAACTAATGTCGCCAGGGTTCCAGACAGAGCAAGAAACTCGGCACCCAGCGGCCCTTTTCCTCCAGCAGGTTCAGACGCAATTGAAGAAATCTTCGGCGAGAGAGGCGAACGGTCTACAGCCGAGATGGGTACGGATACCCTTCCTACCTCAGCACCGTAAACGAAACACCTCCTTCGAATCTGAAAGACATTCCATTGCCTTCGCAATCCAAGAAAAGTCTTGCTTCTCAAAGAAAGTGAGTTTCGAGGCAATGCCCTTTGAGTTTTGAAATGCACTGATGGGGAAGAAACAATATATGATACGCTGACTTCATGCCTGACTTTGATATCTCCTTCTGATTTCTTTGCAGTAAAACAAATGGGTGAAATGCGAATTATTGGCATGGTTCGTCGTCAGAGTCGGAGGATAGTGTTGCGACCACTTGCACTCGGGGTCATTGCCTTCCGAGAAAACTTGCGCTTCGACGCGGAGCTCTTTCCTGCCTTTTAGCCAGAAGCAAAACCCCTTAATTGGTACCGTTGTTAAACACCAGCGACTCCCACAAAGTATCTATCGTTTCGGATTTTCGACTAATTTCCTCGTCCCGAACAAGCATGTACTGTATGTGAAATGTAGCACCACACAACTCACAACTCAAAGAGTTGCTACCGTTGGTACATTATGAGAAGGAGTCGAGTCCCAATTATCCGGACGATGCTCGTTCCAAAACCCTGAACTGAACCTTGAAAGATGCTACTATCATGAATTCTCTTTCTCACTACATCAGAAATCGAGAACGGCTTGTCTGTTTTTGGCCTCCAGAGGAATTCCGACTACATAGACACTCTTTTCGCTTTGACCGACCTCACTCGGATCGAAATCAGGTACACCAGGACAGGATGCATTCCTCTATCAAGGTTAGGCGACTTTTGATGGAAATCCAAGAAAGTGTTTTGGTACAAAGCGACTGCCATATATCTATGCGGACAGTTTCCCTCACGCGTCGTGACTCATGACCATTTAGCACAGTAACATGGCATGTTCGTTGAGCGTTTAACTCCTTGGAGAACTTTGAATTGCCGCAGGTATGGCGCATATTTCAAGGGCGAAGGTATGTTTACGTTGTACGCACATTAAGTATGCAGGTCTAACTGGTCAAGTTGAATCAAATGATCCATGCCAACTAATTCCAATGTTCCGCACAAACGAAACGACGCCAAACTAAACCACTTCAACATAAGTAGATCTCAAGGTATACCTATTGCCGCTCGAAAGGCTCTGGGGTTTCTCACCTCTCAACCAACCCACTACCTAGTCAGCTGCGTATAGCACACTTCAACTATGAGTTTCCGTGCTTTTGCCGTATATTGCGCGCTGTTCTCGGTGATGTTCATCGTTGTGAAAGGCCAAAGCTCCGCCCCATGCGTTTACAATAGTACCCATTGCGCTTGTTCTCAGGTTCCCGAGCCAGGTAAATGCTTACGTACGGTTTCTGATGGTATATGCTCTGTGAACCAATGTAGCCAAAGTGGAATGACATGTGACTGTACTGGAACAAACTTGTGTACTATTGAGACGTGCTCTCATAACATTGCGAGCAATGGAAGTCTTCCGAATGCCTTGGAGCTAGGTGCGACTGTTCCCTGTGTCATGAGTCAAAACATACAATGTGTCAGAAGAACGGGAGAACTACCAGTTGAAAACTTGCCCCCACAACCTGCGGAGTACCGTCAGCTACAATTCGGACCAGCTTCAGTTTCACACATGTATAACATAACGGAATTCGTAGACACGGCTGATATCATCTCTTCCAACGTCAGCATGCATGGAATGTGGCCAACCTACTTGCGACTGAAGAACAGATTTATCCATGTGCGAGTGTACGAGAATGCAGATAGAAATGAAACATTCTTATGTGCGATTTACAACGGATATCATCTCCCTTCTGACGGACTTGGAACGGCTTCCACTTCCGTTGAGATAGAGGGTCTCAACGGGCAGGTGTTGTCGTGGAGAGCGTGCGATGATACTGGGGAATGCCTTGGAGGTCCGGCAACTACTTTGAATGCCGTCCATGTGTACGTTGACAATTTGTCTGATGGGTGGTGTGTCACTCCTTTGGAGAGGAATGGGAATGGGATTCGAGTTACATTCTCCAACGTAACTGGAATGTACGGCGTGGAAATACAATCTCCTGGATATCAGTTTGAGTATTTGTGGACTGATCCCCCGCAGCATGGGATGATTGGGACGCTGGACTCAAACGGGTTTAGCGTGGGAGGAACTGCATCATTCACTATCAATCTGAACGGAATTCCTGTGCCACCTTAAATTGGAGAATGGCTCTTTCTTCGCTAGGATATGCAACGCGTTTCTCTGTCCAGTTCTGAGGTCCAACTTCTATATTCTGAAAGCTTTTCCTTCGGAAATTTGAAGACTGGCAGAGGGAAACTCCAAGTC
The DNA here is from genome assembly GCA_030374805.1 of Gracilaria gracilis. Taxonomy (NCBI): domain Eukaryota; phylum Rhodophyta; class Florideophyceae; order Gracilariales; family Gracilariaceae; genus Gracilaria; species Gracilaria gracilis. The sequence goes on along the minus strand of JARGSG010000017.1, from coordinate 564,546 downwards.
TAGTGTAGGGTCTTACGTGTGGATTTGTAACAGATGTTCGGCCGAAGAATACCCCTACACCTTTCGAGGACAATAAAAGGATAATGCATTAGTTGCGAAAGATAAAGACTTTGTAAAATAGTAGGATTAAACGAAACTGACAAAGAGTTGCCGAGACTACTTGTGTAAACAGGATGCTCTGACACGCCTGAGCCAAGAGTTTTATTGCCGTTGAGGAAGCAAACGACAATTCGGTCCAAGTCAGATTACGTGACAAGCAAACTTGGACTCCTCAATATCCTTCTTACTTGTCCATATCACTGTCTAGAACAGCTGAAATGAAAGCTTCCTATGTTGTGGCGTTGTCTATCCTTATTGTTATTCCATGTTCGCATCCATTGAAATTTGTTGGTGCCCAAAGGGAGATTGGCTTACAATCGGGAAGGCCAGAGGGAAAGTCTGAAGATGACCCAGGTTATGTTTCGAAGCTTCCCGAACAACCAGACCGAGCAGCAAGAATAGAGCTGAGCCTCATCTTGGAGAACTTCAGTTTGTCTGAGCGAATCAATAACATTCTGATTCGATGCATGTCTTCCAACACAGCCACCAACGCATCAAATTGGGGAGCTTTCAGTGTTGACAGATTCACACCTTCACAGGTTCAAGTTCAGTACTTTTGCATTGTATCAGAAGCTGAATCTCTAGAGTTTCCTGGGGTGTTGGATGAATATCTCAGCAGAGGTAATCTACTTCGTTGTTTACGCGACGAAGAAGACAGCATCCCGGAAGGGGTTGATATAATTTCTGGAAGGAATGTGGCTGCCCCGCGAAGTGGTTCAATAGTTTCCGCTACCGGTTCCACCCCTGGATGGGCTGCAGGTGTGGCGCTCGCAGTTGTCGTTGCAATTGGATTTATAGCACTGATAGGCGTTCTTTTGAAGGGGGAAGATCAATATCTTGAAGAAGATTTCGCCGATTTCGACAGTAGTATCTTGGACTATGGAGACTCACTGAGTTGTAGTGACAGCAGGAATATGTCAAGTGGTGATGAGAGGGAACCTGAAGAAAATACCGACAATAGTGACAGTGGGAGCGATTTGGAGGTAATCTCCAGCGACAGCGAGGGTGAGGGGAGATCAGGTGAAATCACTGACTAACGTTGCCATGGTATGCATGAGAACGGGGACAGGAATTGGAGTATCGCACGAGTATTATATTGTTGAGTCGGTCATCCATCTATTTATCAACTGGACGGAGGCGAAGTTCTTCAGCTTCCAGTCATAATACCTCGAAAAAGGTGGGGAATCGTTCCTGGTCCGTGTGGCAAGTACACTGTAAAACGAATGTGGTAGATTACGACTTTAGTTTAAAGATGAGTTATGTCATTAGTAATGATTCCGATTCCACAGCAATTTGCTTTGCGATGACGTCTGGCTGAAGTGTATCAAGAACAGCACCTAGAGCCCATCCCAACATATGTCCATTTACATACTGTTCAAAAGTCACACCAGACTTAGATTCCGAGAAATCATCAGTGAGAATCTTCATCACGGCAAAGATGTACGAAAATTCGACGCAAGACTCATCGAAGTCCACTGGCCCATCTCGTCTCTTCTTCTCACACAACTGTTTTCCTTTCTCTATCATTTCCTTCTTCGACAGTTTCGAACTTAGTCCAAATTTAACAGTCTTGTCATAGAAGTACGCGAAAGCATAGAAATTGCTGCCGTCTGGGAGATGACTGCGTTTGTCGTTCAGACGACTGTAGGAGGATATCGCAATCTCTGAACTTGCCACACATCTTCCAAAATCACCGTCTCCAACAATAGTCACCATTTTTGATTCTTTGCCGCTGGGGTTCTCGATTTGCAACTTCTTTTTCTTGAACTTCTGACCAATCCGAAAGCAGGGGTTCCCTTCTTCCAAAACACCCTCATGATCGAAGATGCCATACAACTTCTTCTTGAAGTTGACTAAACCAAGCCCAAGATGATTCCGAGCATGAAGCTTGTGTCTTTGGCCGAATACATCAACATGGGTCTCTGAAGCCGGGAAAGTTCCCTTCTGCTCTGCGACGTCTGCCTCGAATGAGTCCTCTGGTTCAGGAGGGCTCGTAATGTAGTCTTCGATATCTCCGTTATCATGAAATACAATTTGCATACTGGCCCCTCCGAGCTCCAAAGCCCCGACGTACTCCTTTTCATCACTTCCCGGGTCAAGGTTACCAAGAAGATAGTTAGTAGTGACCCACGCATAGTTAGCTTCGTCACTTTCAGACAAAACTGAAACCCAATCGTCTTTGAACAAAAAATCAGTGGAATTGAGAGCAGAACGAGCTATGTCAAGCGCTTTTTCTGCTTTCTCTTCGCCGAGCAACCGCAAACCAGCTGTTGCGTGAAGTGCAATTGGGGTTCTCTTCCTTCGCCTCATTCCCGGGACAGCCTTTTTAAGTTTGTCAAGCAAAGGCCTGAAGAATTGCTTGGGTGACGTACCAGAAGCCAACACGTCAATACTCTTGTTCTGCGAAAACATAGCGGTACTTTGCAAAGTCAAGCGTTTCTCAGTAGAATTGAAACGAAATGAGAAGACTTGCGCTCTAGTACCAGTAGAGCCAGCATCTATCATGACGGCATAGACACGTCCAGATGGCGGAAGTGTTGTGTTCTGAAGCATGTGAATGAACAAGAGGCAAGCGAGGGCGGCCAGCCCCATAAAGTTCTTGCAAGAGGCATTCTCTTCTTCTAAGAGTTCCGGTACCGTCTTAGGTCGACTTTCAATCTCTTGAGGGGCAGTAGAGGAGTCCGTGGATTCAACCGTTTTCTGCACTGATGAAGTCTGCTTGTTTCCACGCCTGCGACGCACGGTGTTCTGCGGCATAGTGGAGAGGTGCAAGTGAGAAAGGATACGAGAACGGTGGCCGAAGGAAAGGGAGATCCGCGAGAAGTGAGGAGAAGGTTACAGTTTGAGTTAGTGCGGTTCCGGACGTGCTTGCTTAAACGGGTGGTCGAGCAAAGAGGGTTGGTGAGGAAGAGGGCCAGAGACTGGCGGCAACTCTGGCGCGTATCTTACCGTTGGTACCGTCGTACATGGCTGACGGGGATCGCCGTGGAAAGTAATTTGATCAGAAGCGTTGAGCCACACGACTGGTGTGAAACGCGTTCAATTTGATAGCGAACAAGCAAATTGTGCACACCGCGGGCTCCGTCATGGCACGGCTGGCACAGCGCATACGCTGCGGCACGCCTTCTGGTTTTGTTGATAAATTTGGGCCGGTCGCCGACGGCGAAGGCTGTGACGTCAGCTCTCTCCGTTTCCCATGTGCATGCAGCGGAAGGCGTCGTATGGATCACTTCGATAGCTCGTCGCGCTCCATCCCCCTTCGTCCACTCGCGTTCCTGCGTTTCACCGTCGGCTGCCTTTGAAAGCACCGGACTTAGTTAACTTGAAGCTCTTCTGCTATCCAGTTTGACCCTTTTTCTTCTAACTCAACAATTTCCGTCTTCGATCTCACCATTAGTAGCTTCCATTATGACTGGACCAGCTGCAGCGGCTAACAATGCAAATCCTAACGGGGCGCCAGCCCCTGTAACTTTGGAACAATACGCCGGAATGACTGACGCGGAGAAAGCAAATCTCTCTCAGTCGCGTCGCAAGAAACTCGAAAAGCAGCTCATTTCACAGCGCAAGAAGGCGGCTAAGGCCGCTGCGGCAGCCTCCAAGGGGCAACCGGTGCAAAAGTCTGCCAATGCGAACTCCGAGAAAAAGAAACGCAAGAGCAAAGCTCAAGCCGAAGCTGATGCTGCCGCTGTCTTCGTCAATAACACACCCCCAGGAGAGAAGAAGATCCTATCAAAGTCTATGGCACCCACATATCAACCGCGAGCTGTGGAAGCTGCTTGGTATGAATGGTGGGAGAAAAAAGGCTTCTTTCATGCCTCCGCGGAGCAAATGAAAGGAAAGGGTCCTGAAGACGCTTTCATCATGGTTATTCCTCCACCAAATGTTACAGGAAGCCTGCACTTGGGCCATGCACTCATGTGCGCTGTTGAGGACGCCTTGGCTCGATATCATCGTATGCATGGCAAGGTTACTCTTTATTTGCCTGGTGTTGATCATGCAGGAATTGCCACTCAGGTCGTTGTGGAGAAACAATTGAAGAAACTCCGCAACCTTTCACGGTATGATTTGGGTCGCGAAGCCTTTGTTGATGAGGTCTGGAAGTGGAAAAACGAGTACGGTGGTAAGATTGTTCACCAGTTGCGTAGAATCGGTAGCTCCCTTGATTGGGATCGAGAGGAGTTTACCATGAGCGAGAGACTTAGTAATGCTGTCAAAGAGGCATTTGTGCGCTTTTATGATGACGGTTTGATATATCGTGATACGAGGTTAGTCAATTGGTCTAGCGCTCTGAACACCGCCATATCTGATATCGAGGTGGAGAATATTGAGATTGATGCGTTCACGAAGCGCAAAGTGCCAGGACATGCACAAGAGGTTGAATTCGGCGTTTTGACTAACTTCGCATATAAGGTGGATGATTTAGACGAAGAACTAGAGGTTGCGACGACTCGATTGGAAACTATGCTTGGAGATACTGGCGTTGCTGTGCATCCTGATGATGAGCGCTACAAGCACCTCATCGGCAGGTCTATATCTCACCCGTTCGTGGATCGCAAGTTGCCAATCATCGCCGATGGAGAACTTGTCGACATGTCTTTTGGTACTGGCGCTGTGAAAATTACTCCAGCACACGATCCAAATGATTTCGCGTGCGGTAGACGCAACAATCTTCCGGAGGTCACTATCTTCAACAAGAACGGTGATGTCAACGAGAATGGCGGTGAGTTCTGTGGAATGAAAAGGTATGTGGCCCGTGTTGAAGTTGAGAAAGCCCTCGAAGCACGTGGCTTGCTGCGCGGGAAGAAACCCAATCCTATGAGCCTTCCCGTCTGCTCCCGATCTGGTGACATTGTTGAACCGATGCTGTTACCTCAATGGTGGGTGAGCTGCGAAGATCTGGCGAAGAAAGCAGCGGACGCTGCTCGACAAGGTGAGCTTGAAATTGTTCCTGCCCAGTTCAAAGACGTGTGGTATAGATGGCTGGACAACATCCGGGACTGGTGCATCTCCCGTCAATTATGGTGGGGACATAGAATTCCGGCATACGAAGCTTCTGTTAAAGGAGATCCCAAGAAGTGCGCTTGGGTTGTGGGAAGAACAGAAGCTGAAGCCATGGAAAGGGCTTCGAAAGAGCTTGGCGTCCAAGAAGATCTTATCACTCTCACGCAGGACGAGGACGTTCTTGACACTTGGTTCTCCTCAGGATTGTTCCCATTCTCTGTGTTTGGATGGCCAGAGAAAACAGAAGACTTGGAGGCCTTCTACCCAACATCTGTTTTGGAAACTGGTCACGATATCTTATTCTTCTGGGTTGCTCGCATGGTCATGATGGGCATTGGTCTAACTGGGAAGCTTCCGTTCAAGACAGTGATGTTACACTCCCTTGTACGGGACAAAAAGGGGCGCAAAATGTCCAAGTCCTTGGGGAATGTTATAGACCCTCTTGAAGTTATCCACGGCGCAGAACTGAAGAGTCTTCAAGAGAAATTTAAGAATTCCAACCTTCCCCCACATGAAGTTAAGCGTGCGGTTGCTGACCAAAAGGAGGATTATCCTAAAGGTATCCCAGAGTGCGGTGCAGATGCTCTCCGAATCGGGTTGTTGGCCTACATGACGCAAGGCGGGGACATTAATCTTGATGTGAGCAGGGTCATCGGCTACAGGAACTTTTGCAATAAACTCTGGAACGCCACAAAGTTTGCGTTGAGCAATCTCGGGGAGTCATTTGTGTTTTCCACAGAAGGACTCGGAGAAGCTATTCAGGCAGGAGAAATATTGGACCTTTGGATTCTATCTCGTCTAAACGAAGCATGTGCAAAAATGAACGAAGCATTCCTGTCGTTCAATCTTGGGGACGCAGTTGCCGTTGCATACAGCTTCTGGATGAACGAATTATGCGGCATTTATCTTGAAGGTCTAAAACCGGCAATGAAAGGTGTGGATGAGACTCGGAAGACTGCAGCCAGAATGGTATTGTTCGAATGCCTAAGTGCAGGTATTCGAATGCTACATCCGATGATGCCGTATGTTACTGAAGAGTTATATCAACGTTTACCAGGTCCGACAAATCCCGAATCTATTTGCATTGCATCATATCCGACTGCAAACGGCAACCGCCGCTTCGAGAACGCTAAGGCTTCACTGGATGCGACAATGAAAAATGTGCAGGCCCTTCGAGCCCTGAAAGCTGAGTATGGACTGAAACCCGCCAGTTCTCCGGGCGCTGTAATTATTGCGTCCAACGCAGATCTGGCTGCTAAGATAACTCCTGAATATGTTCAAACGCTAGTTCCCTGCGGTCCCGTGAGCGTTCTTGTGAGTGGCCAGGATGACGCCCCTCATGGCACCGCTGTGAAGGTTGTTGAGGATGTTTTCGAAGCCCATATAGTTCTCACCGGTTTGGTGGATTTTGGGTCTGAAATTGTGAAACTGGAGGCGTCTGCAGCACAAAAGCGTATTCTGATTGAAGATTATGATAAGAAAATGGCCGCTGAAGGGTACGAAACTCGTGTTCCTCTAAGGGTTCGTGAAAGGAATGCGGCCACAAGGCAAAAGTATATCGCAGAATGCTCGAACTTGGGCCAACTGGCCGATCGATTCCGGCAATTGCTCGACCAATCTAGTAACTCTTAACTTATCATGTAGTCTATCTCACTAAAGTCTTTAGGTGGGCAAGGGTCTGGCTTCGAGATTTTGCAAGGTAAAGTTCTTTTGAGAACGCCATGGAGATGAAATATCTCCTTGCATTTAAAGGCAGGCAAAGCCAATACTGCCTTGCCGAAAAGAGAGTAGCGCCATCGCTTGCTAAAGTACACTACATGTCCGGTGTGTTCTGGCAATGTTGGGCATTGATGTGCCTGTTACCACAGGAACTTCCTTCGTTAACAGTCGTAGGATTCATGATATCCGTAAGTGCAGCCTGGTGCATCAACGTCGGTGGCTCCGCAGCAATCATAGAAGAAAGTCAAGTCACTTGTTTCCGTTGGTTCTACACGCAACAGCCGCCCCGAGAACCTTTCAGTGTGTCTTCGGCACGAGTTGGGCCCATTCTGCTTTGGGTCGAACCGCTCTTTGCAGACACGACACACCTTCAATGCGGAAACATCATTTCGCATCTGAGGTTCTTGCTTTTGACGAGCATGAACTAGAAGACCGAAACCTATGGACTTATGCGATGTTAATGACTTGGCATTTGCGAATGACGGTGCGTTCCTTCTCAAAACAAAAGGATGTGTGAAACCGAGATTTGGGTCTCTGACTTCGCGCCTTTCGACCATGTGGCGAGCTATGATTGTCTCGAGTTCTGAATGTACTCCAGGTGTTTAAGAAAGAACAGAATAAACCTCTGACTCTTGCTGATCGAATTTGATTCAAAGCTGGGGATTTGTCCCAAGAAGAGCAATCAATGATGATGAGACAAGATAGAATAGTAAAAAGGAGGACAAGAGAAGGGCCTCGATATTCTTTCCATACGACAAGCCTGATTCTGGACTGTCGTTCAGAAACGAAGATAATTCGGTCGAAGTTACTGTCACTATTGCAGAAAGAGTGAGAACGGGCTGTTTGCTTCTTGAAGATCTCAAACGCACCTTGGTCACATCCACCGTCACAAGGATGGCCTGATGTCACGTCGGTGACGTGTCATGACTGGTCACAAGATCGAGTTGAGCACCGGTGAATTATGAATTCATATTCGTGTTTTGGAAGTTTCAGTCCCTGCGCACTGCCACGGAACTGAATAACGGTCCGCAGCCCTTCCGACCTATCTCCACGAAGCATCTTCATCCAACTGCGGTCTCAGCCAACTGATAGTTCTTTTTTAAACCAACACCATGTCCTTTTCAGCTCGCGAAGAACTATTTGGTGACCGAAAACCTAACGCATCTGATTATGGCAGTGTGAATGAAGCAGCTCTTTCTGCAGAACAAAGATTGGAACAACAACGACATTCACTTGTAGTACAAGATGAATCCCTCCAAGGTCTTTCTACAGGGGTAGAATCCGTCAGAAGAATAGCTGGATTGATGCATAATGAGGTCAACTCACAGAATGTTATGCTTGACGAGATCTCTCATGGCATGGAAAGAGTGTCTAGTCGCGTCGTCAGAGCAGATCGTGGAACTGAAGGACTTTCTGTCTCGCCGTACAACTTTCGTTCCTTTTGCCTCCTATTATGGCCACTTGTACTTCTTATCATACTTCTGTTCGAAGCAGTTATTCATTTCATATTTTGAGTTGTATATCTTGTCCATATAACTGAACACAATGCTACATAGAAACTGGTTGTTTCGTATGGACGCATTTCTATTTGGTCGCTTAGAATGTACAATTACTTTTTCGGGATGTAGATGATGATGGAACGCAGTGAATAACGACTCGTGGCATATATACCCAGATTGTTTTCCTCCATCTTCCAGAATGTACAATCGATAACACCAATCTACCGGATGGAAGCTGTTCATAATAACTCGTGGTGCGTAAGAAGCATATCCTTCGCAAGGGAAACATCAATACTTTACGATAGTAAATTACATTCACTGAAGAAGCCGTGGAATATCTACCTCAAGTTTCTCTCGAAGAAACATCCCCTGGTTGAGACGTCTGGCTATGAAACTGCGACGAGTCCCCATACCTCCTTTAACTCTTCATATCTCTTGAACAGCATCTCATCCGAATCCTGAAAATTCTTCAGGTGCTCCGGAATATCACGTTGTTGCTCCACTTCGTCTTCGGGCAAAGGCCGGGTCTTTTGGGGGGAACTGTCTTGAGTCCCTTTCGCTGACAATGAAGTCTTGTTCACTTCCACGGAAGCACCTGGTTGCGGCATCGATATTCCGCGCTGGTCGGAGTTTTTGGGCTCTTCAACATCGTCGGTGAACAGCGAACGCCCCATCGGTAAACTGGCATCGTCACCTGCGGAAGTAAACGGCTCCTCTACTTGTTCCGGGCTATGAAGCGCGTGTTCTATCTCATGTTGCTGCGGTTCCGTGCGAGCTGCGAACATTCTATTACGTTCCGTACGAGGCGGAGAAGGGGTCTTGAGGTTATGCTCGTGTCGCGGTGCACCTTGTGAGTTGTGAAGTTCAGGTGATATTGGACCAAGTTCCGAAGAATGACCAGATAACGGTGTCGTATGAGTTTTGCGCAATGGATCTTTTGCGGCTCGCACTGGCGGCGGGAGAGGCACATTGCCATGTACCGGAGCCGAAAAAGGTGGTTCGGGGACCCTGCTTGAAATTGTCGTTGCGTTTTGCGTAACGGGATGAACGGGGACTGGATTTACAGAGATACCGTAATATTCCTTCACTGTCGAGGTTAGCTCAGCGTTTGCGTCCTCTCGAGAAGGCGTCATCGTAGAGAGCGAGTCACGAACGGTTGGGTTCACATTTAGGAATAAATCACCGAGGCCCTGCTGAATTTGTTCAATGTGGTAGTCTCCGAACTGCTCGCGAAGGAACTCAACCATATCCGTAAGATAAGACATTTGCAAGCGGCTAGCAGCGTAGATGATCGTAATGATATCGGAACGCGCAGGGTCTGGGATTGCTGCAATAGAGGTATAACCAGCCAGAGGCTCTGCTCTCTGGTGAAGTGCGTTCGTAATCGGTGCTAGAGCGCCAAGAGCGGAAAGGATGCGTTTGTTCCTATACGAGGACTCCGCGTGACTCCTCGCTCGCGCCTCATCGTTGTCCTTGAAGTATGTGGCAGCTTCCTTTCTCTCGTTGTTGATCACCTCAACGTACAGATTGCAGTGATAATCAACGCCAAGAGCGCTAGATCGAAGGTGAGAACGCCAGCGCGTGTCATCCCATTCGGGAAGTGGTTCGTTGGTAACCTGACGTGATTTCCCACGGCGGAAGAAACCCATATCGACAAAACTCGCAGAGACGGCTATTGCGCTACCAAAGGAGGACTTCGTTCGATGTAGTGCGTTTCGACGAAGCTCTTCTCACAAATTTGTAAAGCAGCACAAGCGTTCTCCTGTTGGAGGCGGAGAGAGACTCTTCCCTTCCTGTTCACAAACGCAGTTCCCGCGGCTCTTGAGACCAGATATTATAGTTGTCAGGGTTACAATGCCTACTTGTCAAAGAAGCTGGCAGGTCATCTGAAATCATCATCCAACAGCGTCACGCGACTTGATGCTGGTGCCTGTGTGCACCACGTCATCCGTCATAAAAACAAAACTTAAAAAGTTTAAAAGCAGGACAGGGCATTTACTATTCCCCTTCAGTGAAGGGCCTTCACCCGTTCACAATTCGCAGGTTTTCGAGAGCAGAGTCATTCGCAGAACGAGAGGGCACCGGTGCTATGGTGCCTTGGTATCGACGAAGACAGCAACTCCGCCTCCCCAGCTCCAATCCATCACCGTTGCTTTGTATTGGTTTGTGGTCGTTCCAGGCATCGAGTGATAATTGCATAGCTCGTTGGGGGGCATCGAACGCGATCTGTTGCTCGGATGCTGGCTTCTTTGCGTGCTTTTCTGCCGCGGACGTCGCTTCGGCGCGTCCCGCTGCATCTAAGGTTCTCCACTTTGGGAGATTTTACGTCTACAGATGAAGAACCGCCCCGCCCTCTGAGTCGATGGAGGCGCCTGAAGCGCGAAAGACGAGCAGCTCCAACCCCCGAAAATCGTATAAAACACCCATACGATCGAAACGCCGAGTACGACCTTCCGGCCGCTTTGACACATGTGCGAGAATCGCAGTGGGCTAAGTTTGATGAATCCCTAGAACTTGTGTTGCGTTTGAATATTGATCCTCGACATGCCGACCAAAATTTGCGTGGTGTGATCCATTTACCGCATGGAACTGGAAGACAAGACAAGGTAGCTGTTATCGCAGAAGGAAAGCTGGTCAACCGCGCCCTTGCGGCTGGTGCGGACTTGGCTGGCGCCAACGAACTCATTGATAGGATTGCGGACGAAAAAGGTAAACCCTTAAAGGGTTTCACCGCTTGCATAGCTGTACCTGAGCTTTTTGAAACAGTTGCTGCAAAGCTTGGAAAAATACTTGGACCAAAAGGGCTTTTGCCCAGTCATAAGACCAAGACTGTGACAGATGATGTCGAGAACGTTGTCAAAGAAATCAAGAAAGGTCGATTGTCCTACCGAACGGATAGAGAAGGTAATATGCATCTTCATGTTGGAAAGATGAGCTTTCCTGATGATGCTTTAGTAGAGAACACTATCGAAGCTGTGAAGAGGATTCTGGCTGTGAGGCCTGCCACTTTGAAGGGAAAATACCTCCTAAAAGCAACCATTTGTTCAAGCATGGGCCCCTCTGTTAAGATAGATCGGCAAACTCTTTTGCGACAGATCGCAGAGACTCAGTAAAATTCCTAACTCTGATGCATACCATCTGTTCTTCTCTGCCGCTACGAATCCAGTTTTTGAAGTTGAACTGGATTGGTCGGTGCCCGACAGAGTAGCATAGCCTGGTTGAATGTTGTTTACAAGGGTAGTCTGCATTGCTGGGTGAGTAAAAGTCGTCCAGCCAGCAGCGCCGAACAGAAGAAATCGAAGTTGAGAGGCACTGTAAGCGGTTTCGGTGATGGTAGGACCTGCAACAACGAGCTTTCTCTGGCGATGACTCCCAAAAATGTGGGGTCAGATCCCCTGGGCATCCACAACCACTACTTCAAACCTACTGACCATTTGCCTTTTTGATCTTGCCCCCCGCCATTACTTCATACCGTGAGGAAGGCCTCGTGTTTAGCTTAAGTCTTCTGCCTGCACCATACGGACTGCCCGTTCAGTATTCAAGAATGCAAGTATCTGCGAGCCTAGCCGAATTTATGTCGAAAGTCGAAGAAGGACCCCAAGGGGTCGACGATGCACGTGCTGAAATTCATCGATGCGCGAGTGAGTCTGCTTCAACACTTGACCTTCAGCAGATGCTTCTCACGGATGGAGATATGAAGGTAATATCGAAAGAGTTCGAAAAAGTAGCCCAGCATGTGACTCACCTAAACATTTTCATGAACGAGTAAGTTAAAGCCATTAGAAAGACATTTTCGGGTGAACAGATGAAACTAACACCAAGTCCGTCATGTTTTTTTGTATGGAACAACTGTGCAGTATTACAGTTTTACCGGCTGCAATTGCTAAGCTTTCGAATCTTGAAGTGTTGCACGCTGGGTGTAACCCCCTTCAAGTCATCGAACATGAACTACTGCCCGGATTGCCAAAGCTACGCGAATTAGACATTGGTTTTAGTGAGACACTTGCGGAAATCCCCGATGCATTTCATGGGTGCCATGCCCTTAAAGTTCTACAGGCAGGAAATGGAATGTTGAAATCAATTCCACCAAGCGTGTTCCGTTGCGAAAATCTCGAAGAACTTCATGTTTACGGAAACAGTATCAAAGAGATTAGCGAGGAGATTGGGTGCTTGCGCTCACTCCGAGTACTCAGTGCTGGGAGGAACCAAATATCTAAACTTCCGGACTCAATTTGCAATTGCGGGTCGTTGGAGATACTCCATGTATATGAGAACTGTCTCTCCACACTTCCTTCAAACTTGTTTAAGTTGGACAAGCTAAAGACTTTAAATGTTGACTTCAATGCAGATCTACCTTCTCCGCCGAGATCTGTACGTTGCGCTTCGGACATTCAAGCTATCGCTGCTTTTCATGCAAACAACACGGGTTAGATTGCGACAGAAGAGTGCCCTTGCTCCACTGGGATTTTATGGTAAATCATTATTCTCTTGAACAACTTGGTTCCTTTGAAAGGATCGTGCCGAACTATTCATTGCAACTTGAATAGGCGCAATAGACTTCAGACCAAAATATTTGATCTCACATTCGAAAACATGTACCATGGAACGTCGCAGGGAAGAGGAATGCGGGCTGAAACGTGGTGACCTCAAAAGCAAAATCCCAACCAAGTGCTTCCTATGTACGTCGACTGCGAATTGTACTAATGCAAAACATGTGGACAATCCATGTCATCCAAGCAGGAGGAGGGGCGCACAAGGTGTATTTGCATGGTACGCACGAGCAGACTCGACACTGCATTGACAAGAATAGTCCTATACAGTGTATCAGCTTTACCAGAAGTTGGCTTTGATGCCACTTGGTCTCTTCCATTTCCCGTATACATTAGGACGTTCGTATTTGCTTACCGACAGAGCAAGACTATTAGAATACAAATGGCCGATATCCCCAACTCCAATAGCTCGGGGGTATGCAAAATCAGGACTACGTTCATCGAATAAAATTGTCGTAACCGAGCTAGGTGGAAGATAAAACGAAGTCCATGCCATGGCAAGAGGGAGACCGAGCAAATGGGAAAGCCATGTTAGCCCAAACCCGCCATGGCAGAATACAGCGATAATGTCACGATTCGCATTGACGATGCGATAGTGATGGCCTTCTCGGACGTAGCCGTGACGAGCGATGAATGCATCGCTCTCTGTCTGCAAATTCTCGTAGTTAGACTTAATAGACTTCAGTTCATTAACGGTGTCCCACTGCGATATTGATCCTAGGTCTTCTGATGCTCGAACTTGAGTCGCAGGGATGTCCCACATGGCAAGCCCGCCCTCTCCCGGACGGTCACCACCTCGAAGCCGAGGCCAATATGAGAGCTCCCTGGTCCAGTGTTCTGTGGTGGCAGTCATCTCAAGAATTTCTTCCGTTGGAGCAGCTGTGGCCCTTGCTCGACCTTTTGGACTTGTATACAAGTGGGTTACTTTTCCTTCGAGACCGCTGGAAAGACGCTCTGCAAGCGCTAAGGCCTCCTTTCTCCCGTCAGGTGTTATTGTGTCATTGACATATTCCGGGTCAGCGTGTCGAATGATGAGAATACGCATTTTGTAGCCGATGAGGAACGAAGGATTCGAGAGCAAGACAGCCAACTCTTCCAGAAAAAGAAACCCGTTTGTTTAGGAGCAGCTGTTACAGACAAAGAGTTGCTTCAACTCAATTCCATGTGTATATTCCTCTCCTGGCTGTCGCTGCCTGTTGTTCTCGTCTTGAAAAGCTTCACTCCACCGCAGAGTGTGCATCATGCTTTGCCCCTATTGAAGGGTGGCCAATGCAAATGATGACAACTGTCAACGGGGATCTTTTGCCGCATTAAATTGATGCAGAAATTGCCCCTGGCTTGATGTGTTGCGGAGGTCTTGCCAACCACAACCGATCCTCAACCCAACCTTCTCTACTTCCCAGCTAGAATCGCCGACCCGAGCGTATTCCAGTAATCTCCCACAGCTGATATCCAGTGGATCACAGAGTGCAAAACGCAGCGTTCAAAGATGCAGATGGCACATGACATTGTAGCAGCCGCTTCGACTTCGATTAATTCTAGAGCCGGAAGTTTGAGACAGGTGAGTTTTGCAAGATCTATATATCAACAAGCAACCACCTGGCTCTAATCTCAGTGAAGTGGTGTTTATCGATCAAGCTGACTAATTTTATCAATTGGAATGACTTCAAACGGAATGTTTAATAGTTTTCGCGCCTTGGAGCCGTCGTAGTCGGGATCGCAAGCGGTGCAATCGCGGTCGTAAGTTTTCATTCATGCACTTGTTCCCTCTAATCGATGCTTTCGACGCGGCCCCGTTTTCGTTTCATTCTCTAATGAGTCCGTAATTCTCATTCGTTCGATAACAGACGAACCAGGTTAGCGCTCGCGAATCGGCATATGTTGCCAAAATAGCTGAGAAGGAGGCCGAAATCGCCGCGTTGAAGGCAGCCAATCAATCACTTGAAATGGAAAAGGCTGGAGTGAGTACGTAAACTGTTCTCCTTTCTTCTTGTTCCCCGTTTTACGCAATACTGATCAAGACGGTCTAGCTAACCAAGCGTTAATTGAAGCCGAAAAACCATCATCTGGAGATCCTGTACAAGACTGGATTAATTCTTTATCAGAATGAAAACCAAACTAAGGACAATATCATGACGTGAAAGTCTAACAGTCGTTTTGGAGTAATCCTTAATGATTTTATGCAATAGACGAAACACACTGTAGGACTCCCTTCACACTTGGGTTAAGTCATAGGAGTATTCTATAGTCCCGCATTAATGTATCTCAACGGGTATGTGAATAAACCCAACATGTCTGACCACAACGGCTCATGAACTCGCCGATCTCAAAACCGTTTCCTGATGTCACCCTTGACCACAAACTTCTATTATCAAGAAATCGAAATCGAACTCTAGTTTCGAGACCAGAACGTTTTCTAGCTTCGCAGCAGATGCTTAGATGGTCGAAGTCAGATCGTGATCTCTTCGCAATGGTTTGAAGATATTCATCCACCTCTGATGCTCTTCCTTGGTAGCTCGTTTTGGATAGGTCTGGCACTAGAACAACCGAATTCGTTATTCGTGACTGCGACAAAGGGAGACTGGCATAACTTTGCCCTAGCTCATCTAAGATGCAGAGACAACCGGTTTAGGACTATGGAGCGTGCTCTTTATATGTTGAAAAGTTTGGTTGTGCGAAGACAGCGTCCTACGATAGCTAACATACGTATCTAAAAGAACTATCATGGCAGTATCTTTTGCAAGCCGGCTGTGAATCAACAGAAAGGCATCAAGTTCATGCTCAAATAGAGGACGACGAAGTCTTGTGTGAGTGGAACGACTTCTGAATCGGAGAGGTGAAGTGTTCACAACCGCTAACAACTAGAGCCCTGTTCCCCAGTATCTACAATGCGTACGCACCAAAGTGAAACGGTAACAAATACAAGAGGTAGCATACCCTTATTAATATATGGTTCGAGCTGCGATTTGTAGATACTATTTTCGTTCGTGATGCTTCAATTCCAGTCACATCTCCACCCTCTCAGTCCCTCAAGTTGAGAGAAGTGTGCCTGTGTGACTCAGGGAATAAAACCTAGACTTGTTCTCCGCTGCTGGCAGCTTCATCTGCCTGCATTCGGAAAATGTCATTACCAACACACACTCAAGCTTCGTCTTGTGACAAAACTTAATTGCAGTCACGTTGACGCGGACGTGGCCAGAGAGACAACATTTTCAGCAGGCGTTAGAGAGTGTGCTCGTCCCAGAGCATAGTACAAAAGCCGCCGCCGAACAGCCCCGCCGAACTTTCGACTTCCTCCCTCCATCAACCATACGCACATTCAACTTCATTCACACCTATTCAGTTGTACTCAGGCAAGGCCCAGCACGTACTTACCTGTTGTTGTTGTTGTTGTTTATTGTGAGTGCGACCTTCCATTCCCCGTATCATTATTATCTACTTCCTCGCTCATTCACTTGTTACCGGTAAGTCTTCCCAAACCTCGCGTTCTTCAACACGTCACCGTCATCGATTCGTTAACCACCTCGGTTCCTAACCACCTTATCGTCTGTCTTCCATTTTACTTTGCAGATCCATTCTATTCGCTTTCCTCTATCTGTCCGACACCGCAGCCTTGAGCAACGACCAACGGGACCAGAAATTCAGCCGATGAACTTCTCAGAAGAAGGGATGGTTGTCTCCCTGTGGTAGGCCCCGAACCGCGCTCAGCGAGGTAAGGTACCGTAACTGGTATGCTTGCATTGTCGTACTCTGGTGGGGCGTCGTTCTGATGCCGTCTAGAGGTCACACAGACCCTTCGAGTGTCTCCCTGTGGCAGACCCTGAGACGGTTCTTCCTTGAATGGTAGGGGGTTCTGCGTTCGGTACTATCCGCATTGCCGAACTCTGGGATCCTTCTTTTGATGTGAACCGGAGGCTGCACAGATGGTCTAGGTCTTGGAAAAGGCGCGAAGATAGACATCTCCCTGCGGTAGGCCTGGGCCATTGCTCTGAGACGCGTGGTAGTCCGAGGGTATTCGTTAGGTTGCTTGAGAGTTGGCGGTAGTCGTTGACGATATTCTTAGATTTAGTTCAGGAGTTTGCTAGTTCCTTTAGCCCACTCCTCTGCTCGCAATAAACAACAACAACAACAATAACAATAACCATTTTCTTCTTGCCCCAATACTTCACGTGTTTCTTTAGCCGTACTCAACTAAGAAGTTGGATCCTGTCGTTCAAACTATGTCTGTAGAAACGAATATATCTTCTATCCGAAATTTCTTTCCATTCTTGCCCATCGCGGTGGTGGAGAGACCACGAGGAAACTTGTATTCCAACTAACATATGATAAGTAGTTAGTAGCCAGTGAAAATGATCTGAACCTTCGCCCAGCGATGGGCGATATGTTGCAAACTCTACATCGTCGTCATCGAGTGCGTGCCCTTTCGTACCCTTTCGTGCTGCCCCCTTTTGTTTATTCTGCTATACGGTAAACGCCAGCGAAGGAGTTATTGCGGCGAGTTGCGCACATTTTGGATGTGGTCCTTCACGTAGAAATGTACCTGGCACTCTCCACAAAGATGACAGAATTGTAGTGCAACAGGCATTGCGCAACTCAATAGAAGTGATCCATGTCTGAACGCCGCCAAGTACGAAAGTACCCTGTACATGTCACAGATCTCTATTTCGATTCTTTAAGCTGCATAGCGCTCAACTTGTTTGTATGCTCCCAAAAGAAACGGATGCACCCCCACCAGGAGGTCGGTGCCCCAAGTCTTTGATTGTCCATCCTTTGGTTGAGGGATTCACGCGGGATGACTGAAGAGCATTTTTCGCAGGTGATATGTACGAGGATCTTTTGGAAAACATGTAGAGTCGCTGGAAGGATGCAGAACACGCTGGGCGCCGCAGTATAGATCTTACACTTGGTATAAAGAACGTTCTCTTCTGACTCAGATCAGATTAGAACAACACTGAACACGAGGGAAGCACAAACAGAGAACGAGAGGGGAACAACGAAGAGAAAGGGAACAAAAGAAACATTCGACACAGGGGATTCCAGACCGATCCCTCATGTCAGTACTAGCCCAGCTCAAAGCGCCTTAGCTTCGCAGTTCGAGATGGGATGCGGCGCATGTCAGCTTGATGTGGCCGAATGTGTTCGTCATGGACGCGGGGTTGATTACTTAACTACAAGCTAATACCAAGTGTGGGGCAGAAATCGCACCTCCTTCGGAATGAGTATGGATGCCGTTAGTTCGCTTCGCGTGAGTTGAAGTGATGCAGCAGACAAAAAAACTGTGGTGCGTAGGGGAGTTATCAGTGAGATTTTACGGGTTTCTCGTGCCTTGCAAATGAGTAAGGGTTACCTGTCATCCTTTCTTCTCTTTCGATCCTATACCACTGCCATCCGAAGAATAAGAGCGACGGTAATGATATGAAATGATGGAGTCATTGTATTAGTGTTCTAATCGCACCGTAAGTTGTGGGATTCGTTTGCAGCCTATATAGAGTACAGGCTACTGGCTTCACAAACGCTGCTGCCGATAGCATATTCGAGAAATTCGTTTGGCGAGACATGTTGCATCGAGAGATGCGAAAGATTCTGAGTGGCCGCACGAAGAAGAAAAGAAATGCACCAAAGTGTTACGAACGACGCTCTTGTTGACCATACTGTTGATATCTAGTAGCGTAATACATCAAAACATGCATGTGCGCTATGAAACGATACAGACAACGCTTCCATTATGAGTATAGATGTTTGATGATGATGGAACGCGTCTGCTGAACACTAATTTCATTTAAAGCCTCACCAGCTTTAGACAGGTACGGCCTGACCCAGAAAGAAACACATAATGACAAGCGACGTACCAACGACGCACGTCATGAAGATACAAGAAAGACATCCCAAGCACTTACGCCTAACGATTTGTCGAAACGAACAACCTACCGGCGACTTGGCTGTGATCAGAACCACGCAAAACAATAGTTAGGGATGCACAAAAGCAGAGGGCGAGAATGGGAACAAAAACATTCGACACTGGGGATTCCAGACCGATCCCTCATGTCAGTACTAACCCAGCTCGAAGTAACTTAGCTTCGCAGTTCGGGATGGGATGCGGCGCATGTCAACTTGATGTGGCCGAATGTGGAAATCGAGGCGCGGGGTTTGAATACTTATCTACAAACCAATACCAGCTCCACAGTCACCAATAGAGATTCCATCTTCATCGGAATATGGATATCTACCGCTGATGCGCTTCGCGTGAGCTCCGCTGATGCAGAAGACAAGCAACGTTAAAGAAGGGATACGAACCGCGCTTCTATTTGGAGTATAGATGTTGGCGGATGATGCTTCGCATCTGTTGAATACTCAGTTGTAGCCTGATTTCGCCTCTGTTTTGGAGCCTAACCTTGCTTCATTCTCTCTCTCTCTCATTTATGAAACGCGTACGTGAATTACTCGTACGCGGGGGTATGCTAAGAACCCCAACAACCTATAACACTTATCTCTACACCGTAGCTACAAACCACAAATCAGTAGCCGTGCTACACTCACGGGGCTATAATATGGTACAAAGAAAGTATTAGGTACCTAAGGTGTTTTCGACCGCAGAAGCGTTTCGTTTGCGACGATGATCGCCTTCTTCTTCACTGAACCTCTCCATTCAACCTCTAGAGCTCGCCGCGTAAGGTGTACAACCACGACAAGGCGCTTCGCATGTACCAGCTTTTGTCGCCAAAGAAACCATTGACGACGTCCTTTCCACCCAACCCCCTATATCATCGGCGAGATCAGGTAAAAGAACCGGCGCGTAGCCTGCGTCATCTTCCGACCCAAGCGTAGTCCATCCCAGAAAACCCTGGAAAAGCCCTGTCCAGAGGCTCCATTGAAGCTCTTCGTTCGAGGGAAAAAATTCAGGGAAAGGGTGGTTGGATCTTCTTCCGAAAACAGGCTCGTGACCGACTGCGTGCGTGCAGTTAGACGGGGGCCTTTTCACGACGTACCACCCAGGTCCGCGACGGCGACCGGCAAGCTGACCGATCGCTTGGGCGAGTTTAACGACTTGCTTCATTCGATCCGGAGCATTTCCTTTCTCTCCGTGTTCACAAAAAAAACTGCCCAGGCCACTTTGAGGGAATGCCTTTTCTTTTTCTTCCCCAGGTCGAGCCATCGTGATCTCTTAGGAGCGGGTTGCGTCACAGATAGTGGTCCACTGCGCTTTTTCTGACGACGATTACGCGCAGCCAATGTCAACAATAGGCCCTGACCCTTCTCGTTGGATATGCGAATCTGTCGAGCGCTATCTAAGCATCCGGAACATATCTCTTGAAGCCAGATGTTGAAATGGTTAGCTCAAACTCTGAGTATGCATCTGAGAAGGACAAGTCGCTCAGGATAGCCGGTACGGCTGAGTGTTTGCTGGGGTTGATTAACACATGCAAGGGTACTATGTATGGGGAATGAAGGTTCAGAGGGTTAAGAGGCTAGACCTTTCAGAAGTACGTAGAAGAGTATCGAAGAAGAAGAACTTCCCGTCGCTGATATCAGAATTACCGGACGAGTTTGAGAAGATTCTTTTTCAGAGAGAAGCAGAAACGGCTTTGGCACAGATCTATGTGGGACATACGCCGAGCTTGCATCCTCTTAGTTCTCATTTGTTTGGTGAGAAAATGATGTGTAACTGCAGATCAGGAGTTCTGAATGACGTGGATCACTACCTTCTTCTTCTTCTTCTTTATTATGGTCAGCCGCCCCTGATTTCGAGGCGGCAGTGTTCTATCTAGAGATAGTTCTCTCTCTTAAAGAAGGCCAAAATTCGTGACGGCCATTCCTTAATCATATCTAACAACGACTTGTCCCTTCGTTCTCTAACTGTCGGTACTGTAGCACAGCGCGTCGAGCTGCGTTGGTAAGAGCGCACCGAAAAAGTACATGTTCTACTCTACGTCTTATGGCTGCCGTTCCACATTCACAACGCGTAACTTTTCCGTTGAGGTATGAGCTAACCGGGTGCAGCATTGGAACGTGTGTAGTGGCGAACTGCACCAATGTGACCTCGGACCGCCGTATGTTCCCCTGCTCCTCGTTATCCGCCACTTCCAAAAGCAACTTACTCCTTCCTTTCTGCTTTAACTGTGCTTTCACGTCATTAAAATCCACTGGGACCTCCGTTTGCCGAGCAAGGGAGATCTTTAAACCAGACTTCGCGAGCTCGTCTACTTCTTCATTTTCAGACACACCTTCTCAGATGCCCCAAAAGAACGTTATCAAGACGAATATGTCTGCCTACTCGTCGAAAACGCCAAGGAGAATTGGTTGCTAGTATTGTTAGAAAATGGCCCGTTAGAGTGTTGTCTTTTCTAGTGAGAGAGCGTTTCTCTGAACAGAAACGTTCTGCACCAAGTTATGATTAAGCTAGTGCACTCATAAACGAGAGAGAGAGAAGAGGGCTACCCTTCTTAGCCCTCGTTCAAGCTATAGCCCTATGGATCTTACGCAAACTACAAGGTACAGTAGTGCGCGCAGGGGTTAAAAGATTCGCACATAGATAGCTCGTCGTGGCTTCAGCATCCAGGATTAGCGTTTACCTTCGTACCCCTTGTTTGAACCACGTCGTCAATCCAAGTAAGGGTTAGCGTTAACGCTACCCTCGTAAGAGGGTTAGAAGAGTTAAGAGGGCTAGCCCTCTTCACCCCACCTTTTGGTATCTTTCCTGAAACCGTCCATCATCCTCATTAGACCATTGTGCCTCACCCCTCTCACACTGCTCTCTTCTTCTCCGATATGCACCCACGCACTCCGTCCATCAAGCATATGAAGTTCTTCATCTCCTTCGTGGAAGCCGCACTACGTTAAGTAATCAGCAAAACCTGAACTCGCAGCGGATGGAGACAGCGTGGAAAGCACTCCGCAACAGCGACTTTTTCTCAATGCCTTCGGGATCACTTCTATAGCCGCATTTGTGCAGGTCTTTTCGTATCTTGGAAGAGGGTTTGATGTGGCGGTGGAGCTGGCTCCCATACTTGCGTCATATATGTTTACAGACCTTGCGAAAGGCGTTTTTCATGATGTGGTTGATATTTACGGTTCAAAGCACGCCCCTATATAAGGATGTACTTGTCATAATCTTGGTTGCGTTGTTATTGAGGTCATGATGTATTTCTTATCCAGAGACCAAATTGAAGCATTCCAGGGCCACCACAAGTACACTTGGACGCTTCCCCGACATGGCGATCAAGTTGTACATCACCATTGTCACCCCCAGCCCTTAGTTTTTGTTCTCTGCTCCACTTCTGGATAGTTTCAAAGCGTTCTATTCGTCGTTCTTATTCTTCACACCTTCGGTAGTTCTGTCTCAAGAGACATACCGTCAAGCACATATGACTCGAGCTGCACGATGCGTGTGGGCTTTACAAAATGTGGGACTCATCGTAATGATGAAGGCACATGCTGAGCATCATAGAAGTAGTGGAGCATACGAAGGAAACTATTGCATCTTTTCCGGATGTTGGAATAACTTCTTGAACCAAACTGGCCTCTTCAGATTACATGAAGCTATCATCTACAAGCTGAGAGGTTATGAGCCGATTTGTTGATGCTTTGAAACCTGTCTAAAAGACGACGCGTTCAAAAGCTTCCCGCGTCATGGCGACAGCAGTCGATACATGTTTCAAGTAGAATAACAGATACAGACTAGCCTTTGTTTATTGTTATATTTGGAACGTGTGCTGTTAGTCGGGTATAGTGGAAGGCTCGAAAAGAGAAACACAAAAAGGTCCGATATTGAAGGTTCCTCCAGGTAACATTATTACGCTTCATAGCAGTTCTGTGAGGTATGACTCATTCTTGGAACATGGACGAGTAGGTATGAGTCATACCGTGTGACATAGACGAAACTCACTCTTTGGGGTCGTTCCATTTCAGTCACAATACAACCGTCACCACCATCTTCAACCACGGGAGGATCCTTTTGTGACTTAATTGGAAACAAGCATCGTTTCGCACCACTCAACGGCCGACAAGCTCCAAGTATCAGCAATCGGAAGCCCACTCCAGCACCTCACACCACATCTTTCGATTGTGACAACACTTAATTGTAGTCACGTTGATGGGGACGTGTCCAGAGCAGTCCTGATTTTCAGCAGGCATTGGAGAGTGTTCTCGTCCCCGAGAGTAGTACAAAACCCGCCGCCGAACCGCTACCCCGAGCTTTCGATGGCCTCCCTCCATCAATCATACTCACAGTCAGAAACATTGAAACCTATCTCCCCACACATCCATTTATACTCCGGCAAGTTCCGGCACGTTCTTGCCTGTTGTTGTTGTTGTTGTTGTTTATTGTGAGTGCGACCTTCCATTCCCCGTATCATTATTATCTACTTCCTCGCTCATTCACTTGTTACCGGTAAGTCTTCCCAAACCTCGCGTTCTTCAACACGTCACCGTCATCGATTCGTTAACCACCTCGGTTCCTAACCACCTTATCGTCTGTCTTCCATTTTACTTTGCAGATCCATTCTATTCGCTTTCCTCTATCTGTCCGACACCGCAGCCTTGAGCAACGACCAACGGGACCAGAAATTCAGCCGATGAACTTCTCAGAAGAAGGGATGGTTGTCTCCCTGTGGTAGGCCCCGAACCGCGCCCAGCGAGGTAAGGTACCGTAACTGGTATGCTTGCATTGTCGTACTCTGGTGGGCGTCGTTCTGATGCCGTCTAGAGGTCACACAGACCCTTCGAGTGTCTCCCTGTGGCAGACCCTGAGACGGTTCTTCCTTGAATGGTAGGGGGTTCTGCGTTCGGTACTACCCGCATTGCCGAACTCTGGGATCCTTCTTTTGATGTGAACCGGAGGCTGCACAGATGGTCTAGGTCTTGGAAAAGGCGCGAAGATAGACATCTCCCTGCGGTAGGCCTGGGCCATTGCTCTGAGACGCGTGGTAGTCCGAGGGTATTCGTTAGGTTGCTTGAGAGTTGGCGGTAGTCGTTGACGATATTCTTAGATTTAGTTCAGGAGTTTGCTAGTTCCTTTAGCCCACTCCTCTGCTCACAATAGACAACAACAACAACAATAACAACAACCATTTTCTTCTTGCCCCAATACTTCACGTGTTTCTTTAGCCGTACTCAACTTAAGAAGTTGGATCCTGTCGTTCAAACTATGTCTGTAGAAATGAATATATCTTCTATCCGAAATCTCTTTCCATCCTTGCCCATCGCGGTGGTGGAGAGACCACGAGGAAACTTGTATTCCAACTAACATATGATAAGTAGTTAGTAGCCAGTGAAAATGATCTGAACCTTCGCCCAGCGATGGGCAATATGTAAGCTCTACATCGTTTTTCGATACCTTTGGAATGGTCTTCGCAAAAGGATAAACGTTTTCATGAGATGAGAGGAAATGAAGCACGCGGTCTCCATATCGTGTTCATTAGCCCTTTGCATTCTTCAGAGAGTGGGTCATAAAAGCTTGCAAGCGCGCTATGGTCAACGGATCAAAGTACTTCCTCAAGTAGAGCATATACTCGTTCTCATTCTCATAAAGTACAGAGTTACACTACAGCGGGTTTGCTTCCCCTCAGCTTCGGAATCGGAAGCCGAATTACACAACAACAAAGATGGTCCGCGAAGGGGGAATGTCGCGGTAGCTATAGATGAGAACATGGATGCTGTTGATTCGCTTCGCGTGAGTTGATCAACCAGACAAGAAAAAAATGTGCGCAAGGGAGTTATCAGTGAGATCTTACAGGTTGTTCGTCCCTTGGGAGAGACTATCCGTCATTCTGTCAGGTAGCGTCTTATCTGGATAGGAAAGTTCTGAGATGGGAATGTGGTGCAGGAATTCATAAAGACGCCAGCTATGATAATCAAAGTCATGCTCCAGACTTCCTGATCCTGGGAATTGGGGGCGGGTTGGAAGTTTGTTCCTTTCAATTCTTCAAGTACCAGCTGGCAAATATTCATGACATCCGTGGAAAACAGAGTGATACTGAAAATGGCTTTGTTCTAGTCTCGTAAGGGCTGTCGACTGAATGATGAAACGTAAGAACCAGATATGAATGAAAAGAGGGTGCGCAGATGTCCCAGACAAAATGAGAGTCTTAGTTCAAATATCGTGCGTGAACATAGACTCGCAGTTTCTATTGAATTGGTCCTAGAAACAGGAGAGTCCGAGAAGAATGCTCAACAGCAATTGAGAAGAGACAAGAAGGTCTCACGGTAGACGATAGTAAGCACGTTGATCCTGTAGATTAGCTTCCATGGAATAGACTTGATTGCACAAGAATGAAACGTTTTTGGGCCATCGAAAACAGTCTCTTAGAGGTTTGACAAGAGATATACTTCAAATACGGTGGAAACCGTACCGTGCGGTAAACGAGGCACTGGCTGGATTCGAATATGCAAGAGCTTTTGTAAAATAAACACACTCTACCATGCTACATCCTGGGAACTGCGGGCAGCAAAGAAGTATTTACGACGATGACATCTAAAGAGCATCTCTCTCATCTGTGAGGCCACATGGAATTGAACGTTTCCATTCTTATGAACTGCTCTGTACCCTTGAAACTTGCGAACTCCAATGAGGGATTCGTGGTCTGTGTAGCAAACCAGATGGACATGCTAGGCAAGCTGAGGATCAGACGCTAACCTTTTCCCTTGTACGATTCTTAGGTCGAAGGACACTAGAGATACCGAGGGTAGGCTAGGCGGTCAAGCGTCAAGCCGGAGCAAAACAATTATCTTTAGATGCCACGAACTTGAAGCTAAACCTTACACAGTACGAGAGCCAGCCTGATCAGTCATTTGCGTCACATGTGTCACATCACCTCACTTTTTTTCGGGCCGGACGGTCACTGTAAAGCAATGAACTGAGCACCATGGTGCCACCATGGTCAATTGTGACGTAACGTCACTCGCTTGGAGGACTATCGTTTTTGCTTCTTCAACTCCCCACCTACTTCCCACAAGCAAAACCGGGACCCCAAGAGTGTACTATCACCCGCTGCGACCATCCAACTGCTCTTCTCTCACTACTGGATCATCGTCTTCCGGAGCGAACGAAGACCGACAACATACGTGTGGCTCCGA
The DNA here is from genome assembly GCA_030374805.1 of Gracilaria gracilis. Classification (NCBI taxonomy): domain Eukaryota; phylum Rhodophyta; class Florideophyceae; order Gracilariales; family Gracilariaceae; genus Gracilaria; species Gracilaria gracilis. The sequence continues at coordinate 538,607 of JARGSG010000017.1, read as the reverse complement.
CGACGGGAGCATACCACCTTCTAGGACCTGCGTTTGGCCACAGTTCGCCCAAAGTTTAGTTCTTCTAATCTTCTAACCAAAAACAAGCGATGGCGAAAAACGCCGCATCGGCTGCGATGCATGCCGTCTTCTTTGCAGTAGCCTTTTACTGGTTTATCAGCATCACCATGGTTTTTGTCAACAAAGCTCTTTTGTCGGATCCCGAAGGCAAGCTTGACGCTCCATTATTTATCACATGGTTTCAGTGCGTCGTAACTGTACTGGGATGCTACGTTATGGGCGAATTGGGAGTGGCCAGGGTACCAAAGTTTGAACTGAAGAGGGATATTCTGAAGCAGATGCTTCCGCTGTCATGCGTGTTTACCATGATGATGGTGTGCAACAATCTTTGTCTCAAATACGTTGAGATATCCTTCTATCAGGTTGCTCGTTCTCTTACTATTGTTTTCAACGTTGTCTTCGACTTCATCATTCTTGGCCAACGTACGTCTCTCCCGGCAATGCTTTGCTGTGCATTAGTTGTATCAGGTTTTCTTGTTGGCAATCAGAACGAAATGCGATGGTCCTTTCAAGGCGTCCTCTTCGGTGTTGCCGCTAGTTTCTTCGTTGCCATGAACGCCATCTACGTCAAGAAAAAGTTTCCGGTCGTTGATAATAATCCATGGAAACTCACCTTGTACAATAACATGAACGCAGCCATCATCTTCATTCCGCTCATACTCTCTTCCGGCGAGCCGCAACTGATCTTGGTGTCAGAAAACATCCTCAAACTCAAGTTTTGGCTGATGATGATCGCCGGAGGTGTCTTTGGTATTTGCATATCTTTCGCAGTTGCCGCACAGATCAAGTACACGTCACCACTAACGCACAATGTTTCTGCAACCGCCAAGGCTGCAGCGCAGACAGTTTTGGGACTCATTGTATATCGGAATCCAATTAACATTTGGGGCGCTGCAAGCGTCGCAGTAATTTTGGCCGGCTCTCTGTTCTATACGTTAGTTCGAAGAGCAGAAATGAAGAAGAAGCTGGCAGCTCAAGAAGCTCAAACATCTAAGGTTTCTGAGGACATCAGGCCGTTAATTGCAGAAGGAGACGAGGCTAAGGACACCAAGTAGCGAAATACACTGAGTTGCTTGCCCAAGCCTACAGTAAGTTTGCTTTTGTCGGCTGCTGGGAAGCAGCTCCTTATCATCGACGTTCACATTGTCCTATCAAACTGCTTGAAGGGAAGTTGGATACGTTTACAACGAATGTATCTATTAGTCAGAATGGGGCATCCTCGGTGCTTTGTTTAGCAGGTTTTGAAACTGCAAGAGGAATCTGTTTAGTTTCTTTCATGTAAGTTTTCGTTGAGCTAAAAGATAAAAACTGTTAGCAACCTAAGCAACGTTGTCATTATGCTAAGGAATGAACATTCGCGAGAATCAACACATGGTCGGCCCAATTGTAAATCTTATGAAGTGAGCTTCCATACTTTTGTCCCAATTCCTTGCGCATTTTTGACACACGCAGCAAAGAATTTGTCGAAAGCACACATATGCTTAACCCAAGGTCTTTCTGAAGACTGTTTCCTTGTTCTTACCAACATGGCTTAGATCCCATATGTGTATGTTATTTTAGATTTATGTTTCAGGGCCTGCATAGCTGCTACCGTTGGTGCTAAGACCAACTCGCCACTTAAACTGAACCACAGTTTCATCAGAGTTACGTTGGATTCCCTCAATGAAGACAAATACCCATCTGTGCCTTTTAGTAAACAGCTGAACAAAAGAGGTCACGAAGTAGCAGTCACAGTGAATGGTAAGAACATAGACACCTTCCAAGAGTCAAGTTCACTCTCCACCCACTGGAGATTGAGATACAGGCTCAACACGTATTCCTCTGTTTCCCAGCATGGAAACAATACTGGCGCAATCAAGATCACCTACGACAGACTTTGCACGTGAACGGAGTTCTTCAGTTCTCGGTTTCATATGTTTGTCCCGCGCGTTGGCAATCGATTTGTTCAAGTCAGCCTTCAGTCTCTCCTTACGAACACTGAGCTTTCGAACAGTTTGTTTCGCCTGTGTCTTTCCAACAGTATCTACATAATGTGAGAACTGGCTGAGCAAGTCGTGCATCAAACCATACACCGTTGATATAATGGGCAGAGTCACCATTGCCTTCTCCAGAGCAGTGAAATCCTTTCGTGTGCTGTACGTGCGTTCGATATGCTTGGATTCATTCGTCACCACAAACATCAAGTGAAGAGACTGGCAAACAAGTGCGAGCAAAAATAATGCGCGTGACTGTTTGATGAAAGCAATTCCATAGTATGCCAAATACCCCAAAGTGGCCTCCGGGTGAGTGACATAGCGAAACATTCCAGACGTTCGCAGCTTCTGCTCTTTTGGCGCAACAAAGAAATCGCCATAAAAGAACCCAAAGTAACCAATGTCGTTCCAGGTTGACGCCAAACTAACTACGGCGATAGCCGTAAGAGAGAATCCGGCAAGAACTCCAGATATTGTCTCTGACACAGAACCACTATTTGGAGCCTTGGAAGGATCAAACGAAGACGCAGCAATCAAAAACAAGGCGTGCTTGGCCACAAAGGAGGCTAGGTAAGTGTGTTGCCACGCAGAGAATGCATGGAAGTTTAAATACCCCCTCGACATGAACAGTCGCATCCAGTAGTTTTGATCAGCATCGCCGGTGGGGTGCAAGGCATAAAATAGAAGGGTCCAATGAGCCAGGCACCAAGAGAGTAACAAAAGCACGGCCTTGGCCGTGGACGGGCGTGAAGAGATTGCCAACGCCGCCACAGCGCTGAAGGCAACTACAAGTGAGGCGATCACCGGTAAACGAGGGGCAGCGTGCAAAAATTCATCGTACGACGCAGTCAAAGTCGATGAAGAGGAGCGATCTGGTGTAACTGGTTGATGATCAGCAGTTGACTGTTCCGCCGCAGGAGTGGGCGAGCTCGGACCATATATCTTCTGTATATGAGGCTCTTCGACAAGGGCTAGGAACAAAAGTTGCGACATGTGAGCCAGCAAAGATATAGCAAGAAGCGTGTGAGAACGGCATATAAGTGCAGCTCCGTAGTAAGCGGCATAGCCGACAGTATACATAGGGTGTGGAAACAGTTCAAAGACACCATCAAACTTAAGATCAGCATCAACTGTGAAGAAGAAATCGCCCCAATACCAGGCGAAGTCACCCAGAACATGATGGGCAGCGCCCTTTGACCAAAACGAAAGAACGATGAGAGCAACGCCAGTGGGAATACAGATGAGCAGCTTCCAGAGCGGAGAGGTGTGGAGCGGATTGAAACAGTTGAAGGCAAGCAAGGAGTACGACAGACCATCGTTGGTGAGAATGATCATCGAGAGAGCGCGAAAGGCAATCCATGCATTGTAACAGGACGGAAGCTTCTCCCATGAATAATCGTTGCGCATAGACTTGGTGCTCGCCCAATGTACGAGCGCACGGGCAGAGGGAGAGAGTGCGTGAAGCCATGCGGTTATAACGGCGCGTTTTGATTGAACGTGAAGTAAGGCACCAATGCCAACGTTATACGCAAGTCTCCAAAACGCGAACACGAGGATGAAATACAAACGCGGTAGCAGCCACATGACGGGAACGGTGCACACTTGCGATAGGACGAGGAGTATGGTGAGATACTCTGCCGGGCCCCACCTGGTAGGCGAAGCCAAGGTTTGAAACATATCGGTGGTGGCAGGCAGCTCGAACACGAAGCCGGTAGTGGTACGGCCTTTTCTGGTAGACGGACTCATCGTTTGGGGATGGCAAGCGCTGTGCAGGCGGGGCTCAGGCGAAGATGAAAGACGGTGAAGGCAGTGGGACGGGCGCGGGTGGACTTGGGACGTGAACAGACGATGCCTAGCGCGCGCTGAAATGGACGGCGCTGACGCAAGAGTTTGGCTGCGTGTGTTGAAGGAGATTCTCGGTGAGGTGGGCGGTGACAGCACCACACACGCACACACGAAGCGCAAGCCAGACGCGCATTGACGGACGATTGATTGATCGATCGGCCCAGCTCTAAAGCTATCAACACCGTTATCTAGAAAAACCGTGTACAAGGGTACACATTTGCAAAACTGCGACACGTTGCAGCAAATTAGTAGTCCGCATGTTGAACGAAATTACCGCACAGTGAGTTAGCCGGACGGCTACCGGCAGTCATGGGGCTACCACGGTAGTAACCTTAGCAGCCAGCCGCGCAACGCATAGCGCACGCAGCGCGGCTGAACAAATGTCTTCGTCATACACACGCCACGCAGCACGCGCGGTCGGCAGCAGAAGGGCGCGGCTGAACAGCAGTCGGTGAGCGACTCGCGCGGTGCGTGGACGGGAGAGACGTGGGGCGGCGCGAGCGCATTGGGCGCGAGGGAGTAGCGCGCCAACGGCGATGGCCCACCACAGCCGCCGCGCTCGCCGCTCATCTCCGGCAGTCACACCTCGCCTGCGCCCTAGACAAACCGCACAGGCGCAAGTGTGCTCCACTAACGGCGTCTCCACGTGCCGTCACACGCCCATTGCACAGCTCGTGGCGCCCGCCTTTCAACAGCAGCCGCTACGTGCGCCTAGCCATGAATTGGGCGTGCTCGGCTCGTCGTTATTTCCGTCCTTCTTCTCGAAGTGTCCGTCGTTCCGTCATTCCAATGTCGTCCACTGCTTCTTCGAGCGCCGCGCACAGCTCTGCTCGTCTGCCTGCTTAACATTCTGCCGTAACCAATTCCAACGCTTCGCGTTAAAATATCTGCGGCTGTCTCGAGTTCGAACCTACCCTTCGTGACCGCCTTCCCACGTCACCAGTGTGTGACTCGTTCAACGCCGTGTTCAACTCCTGCATCTCTTCGTGCTGCCTGCTGCGTTCTGATCGTCTTCCCGCGCATTGAACCTCCCCAACCCCTCGATTAGGCACGCTTAAAACCCCACCAGTCCCCGTCCCCCTTTCCCACCCGTCCCTTCCCCCACCCCCATCCCCTTCCTTCTTCAGTATATCACTCATGTCGCAATCACAGGACCTTGACAACTATACTCTGTCTTATGCTGCATTCTTTGCGCCGCGCACGCACAAGTTTGATACCATAGACTTCCGCTTGTCGCCGTCCCCGGCCAACATCGCCTCGTACTTTCCGACCTCGTCCAAGCAGCGCATTCGCCACCTCCGCCTCGCAGGCCTGCTGGGAATGGCCGTTGGCTTTGTATTCGCTCTGGTTGGCTTCGTTGTCGATCAGCTCACCAGGGGGCTCACAATTGGTCTGTACACAGCCACAGACCGTTTGTTTCGCGTCACCAACTTCTGGGTAGCAGTTCTGCTGTTTATCACCCTCTCCACCGTGTTCGTTCTTATTGCCTCACTCATGGTGGTTTATGTGGCACCTCTCGGAGCTGGCTCTGGAATTCCGGAGTTGAAGAGCTATCTCAATGGTGTCAGAGTGCCGGGCTTTCTCGCTATAAACTCCTTCTTCGTCAAGGCAATCGGTATAGCATTTAGTCTCGCTGGAGGGCTTGTGTGTGGTAAACAGGGGCCTATGATCCATGCGGCTGCCATTTTGGCTGCAGGCATGAGTCAGGCTGCCAGTTCACGTTTTTCGTGGCGTTGGAGGAGTTCTCTCTTCCGAGTGTTCAGAACAGAAGCATGGAAGCGTGATTTCACAGCTGTTGGTGCTGCTATTGGAGTCGCAGTCGCCTTTGGCTCCCCTATGGGAGCTTGGATGTGGGTGTACGAAGATGCCGCCACGCACTGGAACTGGGACCTTGGTATCATCACTTTGGGTGGCTGCCTCGTTGGTAGTACCGTTGTGCGCATTCTCAACTTTCTTGCGAACGGCATCCCGGCGAATGGTTTTGACGATTTCCTTCTGAACGACATTGGTAAGCTTGCTCCCTTGCAAGGTTCGACCTTCTTCCTTAAGGATGCACCTGTGTATCTCCTCATCGGGCTCGTTGGTGGTTTGGTGGGAGCGATTCTTCCTCTCATCAACAAGTACATCACGTTATTCCGTTACGAATACGTGAAGCAGCCTAGACGACGTCTGTTCGAAAGCGCGCTCATTGCTATAACGACAGCCTTCTTTCGGATTGTTATTCCATATATTGCGAATGACTGCCAGCCTATCAATCCCGGACTTCAGGAAGTTCTCAATAATGCAAAGGACTTCTCCCGGTTTTGTTGTGAGGAAGGCGAGTTTTCACCTTGGGCCACCGCGATATACAATCCCTCAGATGCGGTAGTGCGTTCTCTTCTCTTCGCCAACGATGCGGGAAGTTTCTCCGCTGCCGCAGTGGCAGTTGCTACCGTGTTCTACCTGGTCTTCATCATATGGACGTACGGTGTTGCGGTTCCGGCCGGTGTCTTTTTTCCTGGGTTTTTGTTGGGGAGCGTATACGGCCGTCTCATTGGCATCGCAGTGCAGGCAATTTTTCCCTCTCGTACCGACGTTTCGTTGGGAGGCTTCGCGTTTGTTGGAGCGGTATCCGCGCTTGCTGGATTCACTAGAACCATATCTGTGTCAGTTATCGCTCTGGAAGCTGTCGGTGGCTACACTGGTGCCTTTGCAGCTGTTTTCGTTGCTGTTATTGCGAAGCTAACCGGAGATTTTCTCTATAGGCAAGGAATATATGATCTTCACATCGATTTGAAGGGAATTCCTTTCTTGTCGAACGAAATACCCCGGCTTGAGTCATATGTTCGGCTTCGTGTATCCGATGTAATGCAGAGCAAGGTTATTGGGATTCGCCGTCTCTCTAGGATTTCTGGCCTGGTTCGGATGCTTGCAACAAATGAGCATCATTCGTTCCCTGTTTTCTTGAAGCTTACTGCAAGAACTAGCACTTCGCCGCTTGATGTTCCTGACGTGGGACGCGCCAGTGCAAGAATGTCACGCATGGCAAATGAGTCCACTGATTCATTGATGGCTTCTCAGTTAGATCAACTTGAAGCTGATGAGATTGGCAAGCTGGTTCCGCCATCAACCATTATTACTCCAGATCATATCGGCCTACAGGCAACAATTTTCGACGAAGGCACAACTCGACTCGTTACCCTCACAGACAAGAAGGAGGTGCTCAACTACAGGAGGTTTGAGAGCAGACATGGCGCACCGGAAAGCTTTGTGAACGAAGCACCCACCAAACGCTTGAAGGACGATGATGCTTCTCGGGATACATCGTCGGCGTCATTCCAAGGGTTTCCTCGAAAGAGTCCTTCAAACGAAAGTGAGGTGCCTGAGTTTGAGCTCGTGGGTAGCATTGATAGAGGAACACTGGTTGCCCTTCTGAAGCATGAGTGTGACAAGCATGAGCGTGAAGTAGATCGGGACCAGCTCTCAAGGGAAGATCTTGACTCCGCGTGGCCGAATTCTTCATTACTGAAGAAGAACCATGAAAGCGTGGTGATTAATCGCATACGGGAGTTGCAGTTGTTGAACACTGTCATCGACCTCAAGCCACATATTAATCCAGACCCGCTGCTCATGTCTGATCGAGCAATGCCGTCCACGGCATATGTCTTGTTTCGGCGAACTGGGGCTCGTCATATCCTTGTGGCAAACATGCGAGGTGGAAGGGTATGTGGTATCATGACTCGCAAAGATGTGTTACCGGAAAGTATTACCGATGTCCTCAGTCGTATGCAGGGGGTCAAAGTGGCTTAGTACTTCGTCGCTGGAGAAGAACAAGTGAAGGAGCTGAATGTGAATCCTTTGTGCATTGTCGGGTAGGGACCAACCTCTGCACAATGATCCGGCAAGCACTTTTTAAGTTCCAAGGTCTTTCGGTTTTGTGCCCGTATATAGTTCAATTTGCATCCTGGTGTAAATGAACGAAGGAATGAAAGTCAATGTACATTCATAGAATGGGGTATATTGAGAAGAGACCTCGTCTGCGCTCTCTCAGTGCTAAGAAAAGGACGACGGTCAAGGTCTGTACAGTTATCCATGCAGCTCTTCCAGGAAGTGCGATAGTTCCAATGGACGGCTTTTTGTTCTCGATATTTTGGCTTTTCCGAACCACGTCACAAGTTGTAGATAGATTCAGTAATTTTGTGAAGAGTACGCTGTATAGTTCAGATATCAGTTATGGGGGGATGTCGGGCACTGACCGTTGTAGAGAGATACGAAAGTAGATCGCGATCCTACTGTGCTGACTCCGGGTAAAAACGATGAGGAGGAGAGATCAAGTCCTTCTTCGAACAAGTCCCTATATTGTTAATCCGTTTTTGTTCGTCATTGAGGTCTTTGCCACGGAGTCATAACTTATTACTTCTCTCTCTTCTGCAAAACACGTACGTTAATTTGCTCGTTTGCGGGGGTTTGTTAAAGACCCCAACACCTCTATACCGTAGCCAGCAACTGCAAATCAGTAGTTGTGCTAGACAATTCGGGCTAGGACAAAAAAGTATTACACTCCCTCTCGAAATTATGAGACACCCCCCCATAATTTAGATACTGAGCGCTTCCTGAAAACACATTTTATGTAATGCATATACTGCGTAGATTACAGTAAAAAGTGTACCGCCTCCTGCCCTTGTGCTCCTGAAATCCAGCCCACAGAATAGGCCTTTTTAACGAAGGAAAATGAGGCTTATTTTTGAAATAAGATAAGGATGAACGACAACCGCTGTTAAAACAACCAAAGCCAAAATCTTCAATGGAGGGCTTATTTCAAAACAAGGAAAGAAATAAGAGACTGCGACGCGCCTGCTTGCTAATCCTTAAGCTTATGTCGCTGTTCTTTCAATCTCCAGCGGACATAGCGACCCAACATTTTGGAGATGGAGTCCATCCCAAACAAGATGTCACAGAAAACCCAACAGGAGTCACTTTTTGAAAAGGCAAAGTCAGTCTTTGACTACCTTCCTGGGGTGGGCAATGTGGGGCACAAGGCTAATGTGGTGCACTTACCCTCGCCGGATGATCCAAGCCTCAGTAGATCTCAATAACCCTGAACCTCCGCCTGAAGCACTCCGCTGTCTCCACTTGGACTCCTACCATAGCTCGGAGACAATTCAAGTTCCAATGGAGCTCTTTCTTGTCGTCCATTTTACTACAAAGACTACCACATCATGTAAACAGCTTTATATCTATCTTTGTATGATAAATGTAATTCAACGGTTCTACAGAGTTTTGACACTCTTCTCTTTATCCAGGGAGTACAAAAGACCAGTACATTGACAGCCACTATCAGAAACCACCCATCTAAATCACCACCGACATCATGGTGACTCCGTCCATGCGACGCCAAACAATCAATCGAAAAAAAAAAGAAGCAGCAGAACAAATCACCCGCGCCAAACGTACTCAAGCAGTGTTCCTTCTAAACGAAAAACAGTCTTATAGAGCTGTTCACAGAGCTACATGACTGTCCATGGGCACCATAGGAAGACTGAAAACTGAACTGACACTGGCAGAAAAAGAAAATCGTTCCTACGATCAATGTCTGCACGAGCTCAAGCGTGGACGCAAACCAGTCCTTACATTCTTGGAAGAGCAATCAATTGTCGCGAGGCTGAAAGTGTGCGAAAGTCACGGCTTTCCAGTTTCGAAAGAGACACTGAAGTCAATCGCCGCAGAAATTGCACTTGATGGGCGTCAAGGATTCCCAAACGAGTACCCAAATGACGATTGGGTTCGCGGCTTTCGCTCTCGTCACAGAGACATAACATTTCGCAAGATGGAGTCCCGTGAGGGCGCCAAGATAGCGGCAGGTAACCCGGTTCACGTCAAAACCTTGGTCCAGGCTCTCAAAGTTTGTGAGAAAGAAAATTCTGGAATTCTTGATGATCCACGATGCATATGGAATATGGACGAAACACAAGTCACCATAAACATGACAGAAACGCAGAAAGGTTTCGTTTCTGCAGAAACAAATCACAGTGGCCAAAAGATAAGCTGTGACTCTCATGGAAGGCGTTTGACTGCTGTCGTGATTTCCTCCGCGGCCGGAGATGTTCTTCCACCCTTCTTCATATTTGCAGGCTCGAACAATATGGAACGCTGGTACAACAATCTCTCTCCGGAACACTTTAAGGACGGAGCCGGGGTTCCACACTGGTTGGCAATGAAGAATTGGTTTCCAGGTGACGCTTTCGCAGTCGGCAGCGAGAATGGGTCCATGACGAAGGAGCTTATCCCCTCCGTAATTGACCACATCAAAAAGCATGCACCCCAGTATACGAATGAGAAGAAGATGCTGCTCTTGGTCGATGGTCACAAATCAAGAAATGGTCACATATGGCTCTCAAAGGCAAAAGCGGCGAACATTGAAGTCATTCAGACCCCCGCAAACACTTCACACTTCCTTCAGGCTTGTGATCAATCGATCAACAAGCAGTTCAAAGCTGCTATTCGCAGAACTTTCGAGGCGTTGGGAAAGATGTCATTTCTAGATTTTGGTGAAATGGGAACCAAGCTCAAGCTCGGTGTTGCTGGGTTCAGAGCTCTAACTCCAGATGTTGTGAGGAAAGCATTTGAGGCTGTCGGTATTTGGCCCATGGATTTTAGGTTCTTAAGGTGGGCAGAGGAGAAGTGGACTGGCGTGAAGACACCAGAATCCGAAGCCCAACGACCCCTATGAACATCGAATCTGGCCAAAATATGGCCGAACTATGGCCGAAATGTGGCCGTTTAAGTCGAAATTTTGGGAGAATGTGTAACTAATGAAAATAAGAGTTTTTGTTAGCTTACACGTGTAACATTCGGCCATATTTGGGCCACATATCGGCCATATTTCGGCCATATGAAGAAAAATGAAACTTGTTTGTCTTCGCTGGTTAAACGTTCTTACAAATTTTCGAGCTAAACGGCCACATTTCGGCCATATCTCGGCCATATTTTGGCCAGATTTGATGTTCATAGGGGACGCTCTCTTCGCATTGAGCTGCAGAACCAATGGAAAGAAATGCTGAAGGTCGTTCGGCAGAAAGGTGACATAACGTTCAAAATGGACAGACTGGAGAACATCATTACCGCCGGGAACGCGAGAGTCAATTACATTCTTGAGAAGCGTACAGTGACCAAGTTGAAGGTTTGGAAGAATCCGCCCGACTTTCACGATAGGACCACCATATCTCGCGGAATGCCAGCAGTTTATCTCACTCATGGTGAGCTGATCAAAAGGCGCCAGGAAGCTCAAGATGAACAAGCCAAAGAAAAGAAACGCAAAGCCAGAGAGAAAGAGGAGAATGCTTTGCGTAGGCAACAAGCCGCAGAGCAGAAGCAACAAAAAAAGGAAGAACAAGCTGTTAGAGAAAAGGAAGGCAACCGATGAGAGAGAGCGTAAGCAGATGGAAACTGCGGTCAAGAAGCAGAAGCTCGCCAAAGAAAGAGAGAACAAAAAGAAAGAAGCCGATGCAAAGCGCAAAGCGAAGACAGAGCGCATTGCTCAACGCCACAAAAACATCAGCGCCGAACGAACGGTCACGAACAGATGGGAAGCATCAGAGAGTCCGGTGCCGCTAACTGTTCGTGACGAAAACCAGCAACAGTACTGTACTAATGATACAAATGCTCTCATCGCTGTGGATCGTGCAGGGTTCGAGACCGGTAAAGAGAATCAAAGCAATTGTGGCATCTCGAGGAACACTGAAACGTTGGTTAAAAAGAAGATGGTCGAGAACACCTTTGTGAATGATTCCAATGATGATATCAAGCCTTGGAACAAGGACAACTCTGAGGCAGCAAATGGTTTGCTTCAGCTGCAAAGTACAAATTCGGACGCCTAAGAAGAGCACGAGGTGTATTCGATAAGCACACTAGAGAAAAACGATCGTTGAGAGCCAGCACTGCGTTCGTAACTCTTGGTTCTAAGCGAGATCGGTGCACCACATTGAGCTGCTTTTTGCCGAAAATGCAGGTCTAGAGGAGAGTGAATATGATCGACCGCCGTCGTCGCATAATGTGTCCGTTGTAGCTCACCTCCTTTCAGGATCTTCAGCAACCCATGGGCTGTCATTAGGCTAGATTTGTGTTTAAAATAAAGCCATCAGCTTTCTGTTTCTTTCTGGTAAACAAAATACAGCACCAAAATACCCGCCCGAGGAAGGTAGTACGAGCTACTGACCACGGAGAGCGCGCACGACGGCCCCAGCACACGGTACAAAAGCGACTACGGATGAGGCTTAGAATGGTCGACGACGTAAACGAAAGTTTTTGAGTCACTCGGAGCCGCGTAGCTCTCTTCTGCTCAACACAATCCACCGCCAAGGCCCGTCTTGTCTTGCAAATTGCGAGCAATCCGGTGCAGGAAAAAAATTAGTGCAGACGGCGGTTGGAACTACGTGCGCAGGGTAGGCTGTGCTGGAGAAAAAACGCAGAAGTAAAGCTGCAAATACTGCTGTCATTGCGTTATGCACTTTCCGTTTGTTTATGTAATATGAAACCGTGTGTGGACACCCTGAATTGCACTTTGTCAGCTGCCGCTGCGTAGGCCTCAGAAGCAGTCAAAAGTTTCCGGAGGAGGCGCTAATGAGTGTCTTGCGCGGCGGCAGCTTTGAGAAGGCTGGAAAGAACGGCAGTGATGTGGTGTGCGGCGATTTGGTAGCGGCAATGTGGTAAGAGACTGCTACGACGGGAGCAGGAAGGTTTGTGTGGCTGTAGGGTGGAGAAAAAGGTGTGGAAAAGCCAGAAACAGGCGGCGGCGGGGACGTGCCTGATTTGGCCCGCAAAAACCCGTTTGTGCACGCACACAATCAACCTCGCTCAGGCACGAGACAAGTTTATTTCGACCGTTTATGTATGCGCATATCAGGCTTTGTACAGACACAACTGTCAAAATGTGCGCACACACTTTGATTTTTGTGTTCTCAGGAAGCGCTCACTATTACAAGTAGAAAATATATTCCCAAACGGACCCCACTACCGTGTTGGCCGTGCCCAAAAACATAACGGAGCCTTCTCTTGGCGCCAAATACAAAACGCAACTCCTCCTATTACAGAAGCAAGTTCCACAAGGCGCTTATAAGTATAAACCAAGCCGCCCGAAGGGCTCCTTCAAGCTCTCCCCATGCGCCAAGTGGTACTGTGGGGTAGGGTCAACCATGAACAAAATGGCCTCAATATTGAATACCAAAAAATGGCGATTTCATGTGCAGGAACACTGAAAATCGATCTCTTTCTCGATGTTCAACTTTGACCCCGTAATGAAGACACTCACCCACCGAAAATAAAAAGTACTCTTTCGTAGTTTAGAATGCCTAGAAACACTTCCTGACTCCCATTGATCGGACAGAATCAACAGTCGACATTAACTCAGCAACCAAGATTATAGAAATGAATAAACCAGTGAACGCACCATACGCAGAAGTCTACCATCCCTCTTCCTATAATCCAAGCTCTTGTTGGAACCCTCCTTCATCGTTGCTGACGCTCTTTAGTTTGCCGCTGCTGCGTACTGTCACCACTCCGTCACAATATTTCTCTCACAGAAGATGATAGAAGAAGTCACCAAAGAGTCCCCCGTAAACGCTATTCCTCCAATTGAAAACCTTGATAAGCAGAAAAGACATTTTGAACAACATATAAGAAGCGGCGTAGCTCTATGACACCACAAAGCAGAAATACTTTACATTAAACGCAGTAAACCTCCTTGTAGAAAAGCACATATAAAGCGCTTCAACTCCATTTATGAACACCACAGTCTTTGCCTACCCCACAGCCCGTTGCCGTTCTTTCATTAATTGTTCTTCTTACAGCATTCAAATCATCTATTTGGTGTCCTTCAACAATGCCATCACAAGGCAAATAAACACAAGCTCTTAAGCCTTCTCACTTGTGCAAAAAGTGCAGCCTTGTCTATAAGCGCTCTAATAACTGTTACCTTGTGATATCTAGACGAGCTAGGGTGTCTTAAGAAATGCGTCAAGCCATAAACGCAATTATCGACGGGCGTCTTTCTTATCAAAAGGCAAGCCGAAAGTACCAACTTCCGGTTTCATCAAGTCACTACTAAGTTCACCGTCTGAACCTCATCAATAAACCAGCTCGTAGCAAGCGATATGCCGTAACGGATACAGACGAAAACCACTCCGTAAAGTTCATCAACCACCACTCTCAATCGGAGACATTCATGACACGGGATGACCTCAAAGAGGTTTTTAACAGTTTCTTACGCAGTCGTTCCCTCTGGAACGCCAGCAGAAACTGAGGTTTTAGAGTCTCCGCCCTGGAGATGACTGGTGCTGTTCCCTATGAACATCGAATCTGGCCAAAATATGGCCGAGATATGGCCGAAATATGGCCGTTAAGTCGAAATTTTGGGAGAATGTGTAACTAGTAAAAATGAGAATTTTTGTTAGCTTACACGTGTAACATTCGGCCATATCTCGGCCACATCTCGGCCATATTTCGGCCATATGAAGAAAAATGAAACTTGTTTGTCTTCGCAGTTTAAACGTTCTCACAGATTTTCGAGCTAAACGGCCACATTTCGGCCATATCTCGGCCATATTTCGGCCAGATTCGATGTTCATAGGGTGTTCTTTCATTTCAAAGACGCCATAAGAATTTGATTCTCTACCACAAAGTGTCTGTCATGGAGTCGAAGCGTTTCATCGCGACAAACGACGAAGTGTTGACCACTCATCTCGCTCGTCTTGGTCTTCTTCTACGCAAAAACCACATCGACTCCCGCTGTCTTTTCAATCTGGATGAGACGGGATTCACGATCGAAAATAAGGATAAGAAAGCGCCGAGAAAGAAGCATTGTACGTCCGTTGGCGACATCCCAGAAATTCAGGGCGCGAACTTCAAGAACATCTCTCGCATTACATGCCTAGCCTGCATGTCAGCGGAGGGTACCGCTGTTAAGCCGATGTTCATCTACAAAGGCTCCAAATTCCGCACTAAACGCCTGAGGGTACCGAGGAAACGCTGCCGACCTGCCAAGAGGGTCTTTGGTGACCGTAAGACCGGAGAAAGCTGGTGTGGATTCCAACAACTTTTTCGAATGCGCGAAGCATTTGGTTCATGAGACACAGGACCTTCGTGCAAACGGTCGCCCTGTGGTTCTTACGTATGACGGATACCGCAGTCACATTTCTTTACGCGTTTGTGAGCTGTTTCGATCGAGTAAGGTGAAAGCGTACGTGCTTCCGGCCCATAAGAGTGCTACAACTTAGCCGCTGGACGTATCGGTGTTTGCAGTTATGAAAGCCCAGTTTCGGGAGCTATAGTCGTTTTGTCTTTCAGGGCTTCCTTTGTAAGACAGAACTCTTGATGTCTTCGATGTCAGTAAGATAATTACCGAGGCCTACGAGAGGGCCATGACGCGTGAAAACATTCGAAGTGGTTTCGTGAAAACCAGTCTGTGGCCTTTAGACGAGTACCATCTATTTGGTGAATACCGTCCTCAAATGTCATACAAATACCGATAAGGTGTGGTGTCCGCCTGGTAGAGGGAGCGCGCGAGGGCTCAAGCTAAAGGAGAAAAACAAAGAACCAGTATGGTAGTAGGGCATCTCAAACCCGCAGGGGCAAACAACGGGGCAAGTAGTCTAGACCATGTAGGTGTACGGTGGTAGACATCGACGCCCGGTAAAACCTGAATATTAATAGAGTAGCAAGTGACCAAGATGGTATAGTTACTGCCCAAATGGTGCCTGACTTTACAATCCCCAAGGTGGGAAGGCGAGGTGCCCCACAATATATAAAAGGTGCACCGACGCCGATCTCCCATGCAAGCATGACGTCATCGGCTGCACTTATGACCTACTGTCATGAGCCAGCCAAGCTAAGCTAAACTAGATTAGAAATTAGAAATTAGAAATTAGAAATTAAAGAATACCAATTGGGTGGAGTGCAGCCAGCAAGGCGCACAAGTAGGCCCACGTGGCACCACCCATTGAGGTCTCATTGTACTACATAGTAGCGCCTATAAGTACATGGAGCGTGTGGGTGTCAATGAAATGATTGAAATGTTGTGAAACAAGAGCGCACAAACGCTCAAGGAGTTGCTTGGCACTTCAAAGACCGGGGTCGATGGTTTTCTTGACAGCAGTGACGGTGTAGTGCTAACATGCTACGAGGCTTATCAGTTGATCAAACAGCAACCCGAAAAGCAGGCTGCACGTCAGGCGGTGGCGAAGAAGAAGCAGGACGCAAAAGAGGCCACAGAGCGTATCGTTGTCGCTCAGCGTCAAGCGGCGAACGAAACCAGCATCATACAAAGTTCTTTGCGTCGTAACGAGCGCTTCGGTGACAAATTCATTGTTCCCCGTCCGCTGAGTGAACGCCGCCGTGTAGCGCGCACGAAGCCGCAGAAAAGGTTCAAGATATTTTGCCTGAGAACACGAGCATGGATGCTGATGACAACAATTCTGGTGTCTAGGCTGGCTGTGAGTGCTGTTGAAGTCAAAATGGCTCCCATGTGGAGCTGGATGGTGAGACTGGTTGGTATACCAAAATATGTTATTCTAGCGCTTTTATGATATGATACTGTTCAAGATTGAGTCCACATTGCTTCAATTGACCCTAGTTTGGGTTCCGTCAGTAAAAGAACTCTATCTTCTTTCTTGTGTACGCCTTTTTTCTCGTTTTGGACTTGTTTGGTAGCCAACAATACCAGCTTTTTCTCTATTGCCATGGATTCGTTGGAAAAAGCGAGACTTATGCAATATTATGGTCGCAGAAAACTGCTCAGATTTTGAGCCTACCCCATGGTAGATGCGAACCTTGAATCACCACACGAGGTATCACAGAGCACAATGCCTCGCGGAAAAGCACTCTCTGACACCAAACAATGCGTGATTACTGCTTACAAGAGTCAAAAGTTGTCCGTTTCCTTCATCGCCAAGAGGTTAAAACGCAGTTGCTGCGTGATACAAAACTTTGCCAACAACGCTTTTTGCTACAACACAAACCGCAAAAAAGATCGTCCGCGCCTGCTTCCAGAAAAAAATCAACGAAAGCCTCCAAGGGCAACTTCGAACCCGTCAATGACTGCCGGTTAACTGTGCGATACGCTTAAGCTCTTCATTTCTGTCTCACGCACAAAGCATTATCTTTCATGCTGCAACAATCTACAGTTTAAGAAATGCATGCGTGTGCCACTTTTTTCTCCTCTATACAATATACAAGGTTACAACAGAATCAATTGGACGAAGCAACATATTCAATGGGGCAAGAAAAATGGGTCTTGTGGTGTTCTCTGATGAAGAGCGTTTCAACTTGGACGTTCCGGATGGACTACAGTACAAGTGAAATGACCTCCAAAAGTAGGAATTTGTGCTTTCTCGGCAGCAGAATGAAGGTGGTGGAATCAGAGTTTGGGGTGAAAATTCTGTGCACGGTAATACCAAACTGGTGCTGATGAAGGAAAGACAGACTCTAAAGAGTTTGTTGAAGATTATGAAAGATGTTCTTCTACATTTTGCAGAGAACAAGATGCCTTCGGCGTGTGTTCATCAGCAGTAAAATGCTCCGATACATGTCATTCACGAAGCAAAGGACTGGTTTTGAAGCAGTTATGTGCGTTTGATGGACTTGCCGTCTCGTTCGCCGGATTTAAATTCTATCGGAAACATCTGCAGGTGGAAGGCCAGGCAGTTTTACGCTGCAAGTTGGCAGTTTTAGAATGAAATGGAGCTCACAAGTTGTGTGCAGTTTATATGGCATTCACTGCCAACAGAACTGGTTTCGTCAGTTATTTCGTAGATTCACAGTCGTGCTATTGAAGATTTGGAACACAGAGGGGGTGCAACTCCGTATTAAAGCTATTGCGGTTGATGGCGAGGCACGGTGGCAGAAACGCCTTATAATTAAAAGCGACTGTGTAGAAGAACTCTTGTTCCCAACAGCACTGTAACGTAAGGTTGACCTTGCTGGATGGGTTCTTTTATGTTTTTCTATGTGCTTTGTTTGGTGGTCAACTGTATTTTTGGCAACAGCCACGCTTTAGCATAGTTCTTTATTATTTGACAGCCTTATACTTTCAGGCGGGAGCGTACAATGGCTTCTACTGATTATTTCTCTAGCAGGGGTGGAAGCAAAACAACTGAGTGGTTGCATTACTTACAATCAACCAATTGACTTGCAAAGTCGCTTAATACTGTACCAGTTGCGATATTAATCGAAACAGGTGGCACGCTCTCCAAGCCATCATTCAGTCCCTCGAATGCTTAGCATTCTTTTTCCTCATGATCAAAAATGCTTTCTGCAGTAAAGAATTTTCCAAAATCGTAGATACGTTTAGCTCTTAGAAACATCATACATTCAAACAAAAGCGGAGTATCTGAGATCATTTCTATTGTGCCCCTATTTTGTGTTTTTGAGACAGAATTAACAGCAGTGGCAAATCTATACCGTCTCAAAACGCCCTTTTCAGCGCTATAATAATAGCGCCGAAGCAAAAAGTGTCTCAATCCGTGCTCGGTTTCGAGATACTTTTAGCGTCGGCGCAATCTGATTCTTCGCGGTTTTTATCAGGAAAAAAGATGCCCAGTAGCCAATGAATGCAAGCGGTGTATCCTTTGCGCCAAAAGTCACGAGACACCGTACTTCTAGCCATTCCTGCGCTCTGTCCGCCCCTCCCACACTCACTCTCTTCCCTTCTTATCTCATCTTTCATCCGTGCCTACCTCGCGCCTGGAAGTACCGCTGATCACACCGACCAGCTTGTTTTCAAGACTGCAGGTTATCTCTGTAAACTGAGATTGTGCAACTCAGATTCGCAGTATGAAACAGTGCAAAGCTACTCCCAAACATCAATTACGTCCAACGCAGTAATTAAACCAAAAAGTAGACCCTCAGCCTCCTGAAAATTGCAAACTTACTACAACTGACTCCCATATCCGGTGGCAAGATTATAAAAAGCTAAAAATAATTCGAAAGCAGCAACAGCTAAAATCCAAAAAACTGGAAAAGATAAGTCCTATTCAGCAGTATAGGTGCTTATTCTTTCCGAGTGCTGGTTGAAACAGTCCAGTATTGGTCCAAACCATAAACGTAAGATGTTTTGTTCAGGTGTGGAAAAACGTTGCGCAAAGCAAAATGTTGTACGAACACCCCCACTGACTTCGATAACCGTGGGATATGTTCTCTCTGTCCATTAAGCACTACATTGCGCCAAAAACAGGTTTAAGAACAGAAAAGTTTGGGCGCAAATAATGAAGACATAAGGGACAAGGTGATGAACCTATTTCCAATGACTTTTGGCGAGATGGACGACAAATGAGCATTCCAATACGCAGAGTAGTTTCTTTAAATTAGTGCAGCAGGCTATTTAAGTTCGCAGTCGAAGTTTGGAGATATCTACAGTGGTAATGGAGATATAGCGTTGAGCTGCCGAATGAAATCAGACTCCGGTAACATGGCACCACCCCAGCAAGTTGAAGTACACTCACGCGACTGAGTATCAACAATGCCCAATAGATAGGGATACTATGCGCCACACCCAAGTGGGGAAGGAGTGAGCAGCGACGATAGCAACGGAGCACGAGACAGGCGTGCAACACCGGTAGCAGCCGCAGAACGACACTTTGGAAAACCAGACGATGAAGAATCGGCTAGGGGGTGCTTGAGGTCTACCACGGTCAGCTCTACCCAGCGGGAGGTGCTTAAGTGGATCTCCGGGGACAGCAGCCAGGTGTCGAAAAATAATAAACAATCTACCTACAAAAGAGGTCCTTGAGAACTTACATAACACGGTGCATGAGCCCTACACGTGGACACCCTGAAGGGCACCTTGTGCACACTAAACTACTATGCATACCCAATATGGGATGATTCTATTGCACTACAGACTCCCGTTTTTAGGCCTGGCCTCGTCTCGAGGCTGGTAAAACGTTCTCATGCCGAGGAAGGGGAAATCGTGAGGGCAAACACATCCAACCACAACCTTTGAATCCCCCAAGATCCCATTTGGGTAATTATCAGGCCCGAGCGAGTGCTATACAATAGCCATGCACGGGCTGTGGCCTACGTGGTAGACCAGAAGACACGGCGGAGCATACTTCGTTGTACAGCAAATTCCCAAGCGGGCGGCTAACGAGCGGGGCAGCGACGGATCGAATTGGAGACGAACAGAGTCCCTTGATTGGTTGCACGACTATTCCCGGTTGGATTGACAACATTTTCGTTTTTCCAGGTCGTCCCAGTAATAGTTAAGTTGTCTAGAGTATCCAGCGGAGCCGTTCCCGCGAGTGGAGGAGTTGTTCGGTGGGTTAGTGTCAGGTAGCGCGACTCGGACGTGACAGAGCCTCCGTTCATATCACGTGTCCCGTCCGTTGGGTGCTGACCCAAAATTAGGAAGTCCGATTGCGCATCGCGACCGAACTCACCCTGCACTTGGGCTATACTGAACCTATCATGAGGTAAAACCTTCGCAACATCGGACTCCGTCCCTTCGCGTTCTGAGAAAGCGATAGCGCTGACCTGATTACGAAAGTCCCGCCATGGTTGTGAAAAAGAGTACACGACCAACGTACTGATTTCCAAACAGCCAGAGCCCCACATGGGTTGTAGTACCGAACTACAGCGAATACACCATGCGGGCGAAGAGCTTTTCTCGGTCGACGTATGCACGAGCCGAGCACTGTACGTTCTCTCCCTGTGTTGGGACGTGCGCTTTGATGATTCGTAGTACCCAAAAAGGGGCCAACGCACGCATGATCACTCCGCAGATCGCGCTGCGAAGATGCAATTAATAATCCTTCTAATTGACCTTCCGATCCTACATGGGTCCACTTCATTGAATGACATCCCTCTGTCGGCGTTTGACCATTTTCCAGTATAGTCCCGTAGGGTCCTTCTCGAATATGTGCTACACCAAACCACTGGCTTTGAATGTCCAGCTGTTCGCCCCAAGGAATGTTAATGCCTCCCTAGATGGGTGGTACAACTTGAGAGAGTGATGTTCTCAAAGTTGTTTTGCCGAAGAGGTCTATGCTCGAGCGACATACGTCCAAAGTATTGTATGCAATGGCCAACTATATCCCAAGGGGGCGAGGTACTTCTACGTGCAACGCATTGCTTATGTACTCCACGATTCACCCTGCGAGGGACTGCACACCGCAGCCGTATAGCTGCTTGCTGTGTTTGCTTAAACAATGCCCATATCTGGAGTTAGAATCCCGTTCCGACTGCAGTTGATCTCGAGAAAGGGAGTCCTCCCGATGGGCGCAAGCATGGTAACGAACGTCTTGGTGATGGCCAGGTTTCCTTAGTAGGCGGTGGTACCAGTGGGTTGCGGGAGTCCTCCCAATGGGCGTGAGCACGTTGACGAATGTCCCTGTGAGAGCCAGGTTTCCTCACTCAGCTGTAGTCCCAGTGGGTTGCCGGAGTCGTCTTGATGGGCGCGTAAGCTCTGATAGAATCAATAAGGAACTTCTGCTTCCCTCCATGCCCTTGCGAGACGCGCAGTAGCGGCGAAGTCATTCCATCCAAGGGTCAGATCAGGCATGTCGGCAATGATCGTCACGTGCGCAGCAGGCGGCATTGCGCGAATGCGGCGCAGAACGGCCTGATCGGGTCTCCTTCCTTGTTGGAGTGCGCTTGGGCTCCAAGTGCCAAGATATCCCAGTGAGAAGCACCGTTAGCCTCGTTGGATGGCTGTAGTGTGCACGCGGTGGTGCGCACGTACGCGCGGCGCGTGCCGGCAAGGCCGCGCGGTGCACAGTACGCCATAGGAGGCAATGTGAATGTCCTCTATAGAAAAATAGACCAGAATGCGCCATACTCCCAGGTGGCTACTTGCAAGTAGAATCAAAAAACCTTGCCTGGAAATTACCCTCCCGTGCGGGGTCAAAAAAAGCGATTCTTTGTTTTGCCCGTATCTCCCAAAACGCGGAAGTTTCAAGGGTTCGCAGTGCCCGTTTTGAGGTGAGCGGCACATCACAATACTTATGATTTTTTTGACCGTGGCAAACCGCCTCTCTACGGGCCATACTGTAGACCGAATCGGCTACCCACGCGCCTGGCCCAAGTGACGTTTTGCACGCTTACAGTGGTGCATGATGGCGTGCGCGCCTGTGCATGGCGCGCGAGTGTCCCACGTGGTTGATTTAGACGTGCAACGGCGCGCGCCAGCGATGTACAACCTCCCGTCAGTTGTGCAAAGTCCTCAAGAGGCCTTGTGCTCCGCATTGCGGGTGTCCCAAGTCGTCCCAAGTCGGCCCAAAGAGGTCCAAACGGCTTTCCAAGTAGCGCGAGCCGTTCCTGCGTCCTATGCGAGATCCGAAGATTTGAACTGGGGCTATCCCGCCGGGAATGGTTTTGGCCGCCATGGCCGGGGGGTGTCTGTACAGGCTTGCACTTCTGCAAACACCCTTTGGGAAATCAAATGCTAAACCATGGAGGCGACCATCAATTCCACTAGTGGCTTCAAGGCTATAAGTAACCCACCAGGGAGAAACGGGTGTTCCTCCCCTGTAGTCACTGATGGCGCATCGCCCAGGTGGTTGAGCGGCGCTTACCGATGAGGCTGCGGAGGTGTTTCCAACAAGGTCTGCTCACGCATGTCCTCAAGACGATTTCGGGACTCGGTTGGTGTATACTGACGGAGAAGATTCTCTGGGTTGTCCACAGGACGTAGCATCTCCCTATGAGCATTTCGAGTGCTGTGGGCCCACGAGAGGTTATCTGGCGCAAATTCGGCCACGCCGTGATTCCGAGGGCTCACGGCCATTTCTGCATGCTCATTTGAGAAACCTGGAGAGGTGGTCATGATGGTAAGGCGAAAAGATTTCTGTCCGGCTTGCGGCAAAACAAATCCCTATTGGGCCAGTTCTAAACAACCAATAGATGAAGAACGCAGTAGCGATAACCATGCGGCGTTCCCAGACGGGTTTGTAAGTCCCGAAAGGGTTAGAGGTGATTCTGAAACGCGAAACCAATTCCAAAAGAAAGTCGAAACAAAACTAAACCAAGAACGACCCACTAGGGCTCTTCTAGGTCGGGAGACCAATGAAGTACACTCACGCGATTGAGTACCAACAATGCCCAAGAAATAAGGGTACTATGCGCAACACCCAAGCGGGGACGAAAAGCGTGCAGCGACGATAACAATGGGGCACGAGACAGGCGTGCAGCACCGGTAGTGGCGGCAGAAGGACCCTATGAGAAACTAGACGATGAAGAATCGGCTGGGGCGTGCTTGAGGTCTACCACGGTCAGCTCTGCCTAGCGGGAGGTGCTTAAGTGGATCTCCGGGGACAGCAGCCAGGTGTCGAAAAATAATAAACAATCTACCTACAAAAGGGGTCCTTGAGGACTTGCAAAACACGGTGCATGAGCCCTACACGTGTACACCCTGAGGGGCACCTTGTACACACTAAACTACTACTATGCTACTATGCATACCCAATATAAACTGATACTATTGCACTACACAAGTCACACACGAAGCAATCGCCTTCCGACAGTAGCGACGGAATCGTGCACAGTGAATGTAAAAGCGAGTACGCACGGCCTGCAGGAAAAGAAGAAGTGAAAGGTGATGGAGAAGGAGAAAGATTTTGACTAGTAACTGGCGAAGACAATAATGACCATGCCGTCAGAGATGATGAAGATTGGAGAGTTCATGGAGAGGCTACTGACACAAAACGAACTGCAGGACAGACGGGAGATTGATTTCAAGCTTTTACAAGTGCTTTCTGAAGATAGTATTGAAAGAAATGCTATTCTGCAGAGGCTAATGAACAATTATTACAAACTGAACAATGAAGGAAGACACTGAGGGCGGCAGGGAGGAGAGATCTCAATGATGATGATACTCAAACAAGCTTTGCATGATACGAGTTTGAGGGGTCTCCTTCGTTGGCAAAAGGGCAGGTGGATTGGGAGCTCCACACACTAAACCCACCTCTGTGAGTTCCCTTTAATTTCCAGCCTGTTTCGTTGGTGCCAAAGTAAACTATTCATGTCCCAGTCGTTTGGCAAGGTCTGATTTCAATGCTTCATGTCCAATACTAGACATCACGAATCCGTGCCTTACGAGGAACGCTTCCCATTCCTCGTTCCCAGCGGTCTCTACAGAGATTGTGAACCCTTCGCAACTGTTTTCAACTTCTGTCTCACCAACCTGTGCCTTGTCTTGTAGTGCAACGCCAGAGACAGAAAGACACCACAAAGACGTCCCAGATCTTCCTCTCTAGGAGGCCAGGCAGCAGACAGAGTCTCTCCGCCAAAACATGGCAAGTCGGGTGTAAACCGAGGCCAAGCCGTCACGACGCAGCGTAGAGAGTTGAACAAAGAATCAGTTGGGAACTACGTGTGTGGGTTGAGGTATCCTCGAAAGAGACACGAGTTCACAGAAGTGGGAAAAATGAAACGGGAATCCGTGTGAGTGAAGAATGGAAAGACGTAAAAGTTGCAAAAGGTATGGTAAACACCGGGTTTTTCTCTGTACAGGGTCGAACGTGACGAACAGCGGTAAACATTCCTACAGTTGAGTTCCTTTATAGGACGCCAAGAGGATAGACAATCCGTATGCAACGGAGCTTCTCTCCTGGAAGGATTCGATGAGCGCCGAAGGCGAAAGAATCTAGAGCCAACCCTGGTTGGGAGAATTTTATTGTGCACCGCGGCGAGGTCACCGCCGAGCTAAGTAGTGAGCTCTGCCAATTGTAATTAAATAAATTAATTAAATAGGCCTACGCGCAGTTTCAATTACCCACGTGTAGTGGCGACCGTTCTACGTGTACGTGGCCAACCTCCAGGCTTATCCGTAGTCCAGTTTTCTTCCCACAATAGTGGCTATTGCTACTCATATGCCTCGACTCAGGGAGTTGACCGACTTGTCGGAATATGACCAAGTATTGGTAACCATCTCCCAGAGGGCGTTGCCCCACATCTCTATCTCGATATCATGCATCTCTGTGAGAAGGTTTATCTCCTTTTGCTCTTATTTCATGTCTTCAGTGAGTTCTCCGTCTTGTTGCATCCTCCGAATCATGTTGTGGATAATTATACATGTTTGAGATAGCTCTACAATATCATCAATAAACCATAATCTTATGTCATCCCGTAGCACTTTGAAACGCGCTTGCAAACCCCCGAAACAGGGCTCAGTACCCTTTCTCCTACCCTCCTGGATTGTGGTGTACCTTCGCTCCTGATCACACCCAGATCGGTGAATAGGGGATGCAGAAAATGGCTATTTGGGATATATTCCATCCCCAAGAAAGTACGGCAAACTAATTGGTTTTGACGCAGCTGTGACCTTGAATGCAACTGAAAGTCAAAAGGGAAACAGATCAAATAAAATATATTGGAGAAGCGGAGACTCTTCGACCAAAGTCTTGTCATTATTTGTGCATCGTCTTCCCGCAAACCAGTGCCAAATATCCATGATACACCATGCTTCTACAGTTAACTTGGCCATCTTGCTTTCCTTTCCACTTTGATACTGACCCTTGAGAGCCAATAAACAATTTTTCGAAGTAGGATGACAAGAATCTACTGCTCCTACACAACCCTTGAAACCCTTCTGTTCATATTTTCCCGAAATGCAATCGAGTTCGTTTATACTTTGTCTACTATTGAAGTACATCGTGGCGTATATGTTGATCATGAATCTACAAAATTTGCGTAGGTAGTACCTCGTAAACTCTTTGAAATTCTCGAGCTATCAACCAAATCATCACAGCTTTCCTTGGTACTCAAGAAACTTAAACCAGTTAGAATTTTGATTTCCGATTGTTGTCCTTTCTTACCGTATGCGCTAGTGTGCCGCGCAAATATATTGGGATACTTTGAGACAAGGACGTTGTGAATTCTCCAGAACAAGATCCTATGAACACAAAAACGGGTCCGAAACTGGCGCAGTGAGTAGAGGCTATTTTGGACAAGGTAGTCTGTAATCTGTGATGAATCGCGACTGTTGATGGTGGGTAGTCCTAAAAGTTGATCATTATAACCTCGGTTTCGAGAAGGTAGTACCTCTTGCGTTTGTAGCTGAATAAAATTAATGCCATTTGAGAACTTCAACGGTGCTGAGTGTACAGCAGGAAAGCCTGTTGTAGGCTAGAGTTGGAAAACATCACAGGTCTACTTGCAAGGCCAGAACAGTTGACGTTGTAAGTTTTGCAGGTCACTCAACTGGGCTTGGCGAACTACTTCCGAGAAGTGCAAGTTGGACATCGTTAAGAGGGTTTTACTCGCCTGGATGTCATTGGCTGCTGAGTTGACTCTAATCTTACTCTACTCGTACTCAGTGCTTGCATATGGAGGTAACTATTAGGTTTGCCTCCGTTTGCGCGTAAAATTTTGTCTCTATTCAATTCATTTCGAGACAATATTTTAGAAGCACTACAGAAATGCTCTAAGGGCATCTCCACTGGTGACGCTATAACGACATACCTAAACCACGTTTCGAGATTTTTAGCGGTGCACCAAAATTTTCATCTCCACCGGGGGACCGCTAACGCTATCGGTAACGGGATAGCTATTCGGAACGGTAAAATCCCCGCTATAAATTTTCTTTTAGCGAGATATCTAGTCGCGCCGCCATATTTAAACGTCCAATGAGAGACCTTTATGCAGCGGCTGTCGTGCTTTTTATTTCTGAATCTGAAAATTCGCCCTCCCAATCTCTTCCACTAGCAATCGCCACCCCCAACGACGCCCCCTGCACCAGCGCTAGCGTCTTCCTACTTGCGCTCAGAATTGCCACCGTTCCGTCTTCTCTACCGCGCCTTCACGTCTTGACTTGCTGTCGCTCAACGGCCTGCATTAATTCGTCTCTCATCGCTGCGTCCCTATGCTCACTCCTACCATCGCTATACTACGGGAGTATCCACCGTGCGTCCGTCTTCTGACCTGGGCAGCTTTGAAAGGCAGTTACAGCCTAAAAGAACATTGCAAGCAATAGTCCGCTTTGGTAGCAAGTAGCTGTCTAGCAGTACTTCCTTGCTTGCTTTCACCGGTAAAGATGATTTGGTATAGATTTATACCGCTTAGGCGGCAGCCATTTAAAATACCAAACGTATCTGAAACTTCTATTGGAGAAATGTACTTTCTGCCATTGGGGCAAAAGACGAAAAAGAAGTACTTGCTTACCTCCGTTTCTCTTCTTACCGCATGTAGACGAAGCTAATGATTGCGCACATTCTGTCTCGGGCCGAAAAGTCCAGAGTTGGGATTGTTTTCTCACTAGCACAGCTCCAAGTTGCACTACAAAACCGTCTCAAAATGTACAAAAATGGGACATGTTCACTATAGTGAAAAGCGTTATTAGTATCTATAGTTTAATAAAGCTTTTAAGCAAACGTTGCAATCATTTATAGTCCGTGAATGACATGAAAGAACTTAATTCTCCCCTCGAACACTATACTTATGATTGGACATGGATATAACGATTTTTTCTGGCATTTCTTGGTTTCATTTTGTTTCTGCGAAGAAAAGGTAATAAAAGCAATGTGCAAAATTTGCTTTGTTTTAAAGTCAAAAGTCTCTTTGTGTGGGTACAAGTAGTTCTAAGCGGAAGGGACGTCACAAGGACCATAACCCCAAACTCAGAGCTACCCAAATCAGTACAGTGCGACACAACTGTAAATAAAATATACCTGAAATCGTTGCTCGTGTCCATGTTTCCCATTCCACGCCATCGTTGGTCGTCGCGCCGCCGCAGCGTGGGCCGCTTCTTCAAACATCGACGTTGCTTCTAAAATTGCACCACCGCCCGCCCGTCGCCACCGTGTGCCCGCCGCCACCGTCGATGCCCACAGCTGCTGGAAGTAGCCGCTTTTAACACTGCACCACCGCGCGCCTGGTTTCAGCAGCCGCTTCTAACACTGCACCATTGCGCGACCGCCATCACTGCCATCGCTGCTGCACCACCACGTTCCTGCCGCCGCCGTGGTGGCTGCACCGCAGCGCGCTTGCCGTCGCCGCCCGGAGCTGTTGGAAAAAGCCAGTTTTAATACTGCACCATCGCGTGACCGCCACTACCACCACCACGTGCCACCGCCGCCGTCGTTGACCGTACCTGCTGCAATTCATGTGGGCGTTTGGGTCGTGCGCCGCGCCGTTAGCGCTTGACGTGTTACCTAACGCTCGCCGCCGCAACGTGGGCTGCTGATATTTCACTTCCACTACTGCACCGCCGCGCGCACGCAGTTATCACAATGGCAGCCACCGCTCCTACAAGTCATGTGCGCCTTAGTTTGGTGCTCCCCGCCGTTTTCGCTTGATGCGTGGCTACCGCCACCGCAGCTGTTGGAAGTCATGTAGGCGTTCGTGTTATGCTCCCCGCCGTTGATGCTCGACGAACCGCCATCGCCGACGCAGCCGCCGCTGCAGCGCACGCGCTCGTGGGTGGGGTCGAGTACGCGTAGCGACTTACGGAGCTTGATATGCACTACCGCGCGGGGCCGTCGCAACACTTGACAGCGAATCCTCGTGCTCACCACTACCGCATGGAACCTGATCTACTATAACATAGAGTTTATTTGAAAGACTATGCTTTGTTACCTGAAAGAAAATACTAACGGTACGGCTATCGATCTCTTCATCGCCATCAACACCATTAATTCCCGTTAACACCTCGTCGATTTTTTCTTCATTCTCTTCCTCTTGATGTTCAGTTATTTTTCGAATAACGT
Organism: Gracilaria gracilis; assembly: GCA_030374805.1. Taxonomy (NCBI): domain Eukaryota; phylum Rhodophyta; class Florideophyceae; order Gracilariales; family Gracilariaceae; genus Gracilaria; species Gracilaria gracilis. The sequence continues at coordinate 510,061 of JARGSG010000017.1, read as the reverse complement.
GCGAAAGTCGCTTGACTTTATGCTTTTTAAGCCAGCATTTGACACAATGGTTATAGAGATCCGGATAGTTGAAGCACTTCTTACAATAGGAACAAGAAAACTTCGTTTTCTTCCCAACAATTACATTTCTTGGATCATCTATGCGCCTATTTAGAATGCGACCGAGTTTCTCCTTTGGTGTCTCATTGGAGAAGGCGACACCACGAGAATATTTGCATGTCTTCGTTTGTAAAGGGTTTATGAGCTCCTGAGGACTCGAAAAACCTTTGTGACCGCCACCGCCACAGTGCACGCATTTCGTGCTTCTCTTTCGCCTGAGATGAGAATAATTGCCTACCTTCACCAAAGCATCACAACCACATTGACAATAAATTGCTACGGCACATAGTGTTGTTGAAACAATCTTTACCCAATGGCTACCTTTTTCCTTAGTTCCAACATACATAACCTGTGGTCCACCACTGCGAGGCTCCCTTGCAGTACTTGCGGCGGCATTCGTGCCCGACGCAGTAACGCCCAAGCGACGAGGGGCTGATGAAATGGCGGCCGAGCGACCTGCAGTTGTAGTAGTACCCGTGGCGGTGGCAGCGGTGCGGCGGGGAGTAGAGGCATCACGACTGAGCGAAGCACCGGCAAAAGAAGAACCTTGAGTGCTCCGGCGCCTGGAGAGTGTTAGAGAGGAAGCTGGCTCCCCAGACGATGCGTTGTTCGCCATGCGGGTTGTCGGTGGGGCCAAAGGCGAAGTAGCAGAAGGTCAAACGCTACGATTAGAGTAAGAGGGGCCGTCTTGATTGCGGCTGGCCGGAAGGTATGACTGGTTAACTGCTGGGATCCCAGATGAGGCTGGGTGAAGACGGCGTGGGCTCGGTAGTGAGGTACCGGCCCTCGGTGACGAAGCTGTGTCGTTAGCAACGTTCGAAGGTCCGCAGAAGGGGACCGGGCTTTCAGTTGCTTGAACAACTCTCCGTCGTGGGGCTTTCTTGCCGGTAGTTCTTCTCTGCTTACCGGGCACAAACATGCGGGCGGTGCGCGTTACGTCAGAGCGATGCCTCGAAACACCAGCCGGTGGTGTGGCTTCGGCGTTTTCCATTTGCCGGGCCTGGTCGCGACGCTTTCTTTCAGCCATAGCAGAAGTCGTGAACGAGAAAGATTAACTTTCCACCACAGTGCCAACCTATTGTTCAATTGTATGGGCTGAAGTGATTTCTATCTCGTTGACGAGAACAGTTGTCCATTTTTAACGTACCATGAAAGTATGAACGGAACTGAACGTGTTAAATTTTGCATTATCTCTCGAAAACCAATAAGTTAGTACTTTTTCCCGTATTTACATCCGTTAATGAGCAAAAGAAGAAATTAAATATAATATATATTGCCTGAGAAGTGTAAGATATACTGATCTTTATCTATGTAAATAAATCACACAATTTTATGCATTTTGGTCATCTGCCGGAAATTATGACCATCTCGAGCATATAGATCCATTCTTTCTACTCATACGTCTAAACGAACTCATGCGCTTTGCCAAGTGAGATACTACAAGGGAAAAAGTATGTCGTTGGCGTATCTAACATAAATTATTGTATTCTTTGATTAGATTACCTAACCCAATATTTCATTAGTGTGCTTGGCAAATAGTTATATCTTTTCGTACAAATAATACATCCAAATATGTAACTTCTAAGTTTGAAATATGGTACTATGTCTTTTTATTACCAAACAAACTAGAATATCTCAACCATGCCTCTGCCACATCCTAGTATGATATTTTTATAAAAAAAACATTTTATTAGTCTGAAGTCGTAGTTCATATAAGGGAAATGATACATATAAAAATTCTTATACTTTATTAAACATTTTGGATAATGTTGTTTACTTATTTGGGTAGTATTATTTCCATTCTTGTTCTTATACCTTGGTTAAAATCTTCTCAAGCCTTTCAATCTTTAAGTGCAGTGTGTCAATAATTTTCGTTTCCTCTTCCTTGCCCTTTGTCTTCTGTCGAATTGTTGATGCCTTTTTTGCCTTCTTCGGTTGCTGAGCTTCAACTGAATTGTACTCAATTACAATAACTTCTGTAATATTTCATTTTCTTGATTTAGACTGGGTGTGACTCCATTCTGGTCTGTATATCTTCTGATAACCATGCAGAGGAGAAATTTTGTTAAGATTCATTTCATCTGTTTCATCAGCCTCTCTCAACATCGCCAATGCATCCATAAACTGTAACCCCCGGCCATGTTTCATAACAAACTTTGGCAAATTATTTTAGCCTGTTATGGTATAATTCGTTCACGTTAGTTTGAAGAAGAGCGCTAGATGTCTTTCAGCTAAATATATAGAGCAGCTAAACTTCTGAAACCATAATATGAATGCACACTCATTGCTGTCCAACCAAGTCGCAAAGGTGTTCCATTTTCCACCCATTTCCCCCATGAATCTTAATGCATTCTCACATTCCTCACGGGAGTTCAATTATCATGGTCCTAATGCCCACTGAAATATATGTCGCTCGTTACCAACATTTCACTTCTCTAAAATGCACCTTTTCGCAAGAACATCGCATCCGATTGCAATTGCCCTGATATAGTCGATCACTGAGCCTGAGCCAAACTCTTCTCTCAGAACAGTGGCTAAACTAAAAACATAGGTTTCTTTCAAAATCTGTTGACATTGTCAGACGATATTTTCCAGAAGCAAGCAGGGGATCACGCAAGCCACAGAATCGTAACTGCTTGACGAACTCACGGAAGAGCAGTGAACGGGAACTTGTTGTCTTTCTAGTACATAGCTGATGCATGACTGAATAGACACATCCAGACTCCTCACCTTTAGTAACAATCAATACCAATTCGGAGCCAAGTACTTCCCCCTTCTCATTATATCCATTAACTATTCCGAAGGTCGGATCACAACCGAATCTTGAATATATGGCAGTTTTGTTGAGAAAACTTTAGTCTCCGAATATCACCGAGAAACCCTTTTGCTCTGGAGTAAGGTTGAATTGAGCACCTTCTCTATGATCTTCGATTGGAAGAACATAAGAATGTCCATCTCCATCAACCTTTTTGGCAGATCTGTAAGCTGCCATGAACACTGCAAATGACTTCCCTGCAGGTTCTGAATCCTTTCAAATGTCTCTACGGATACTCTTCATAGTTGCGGGAGATGGAGCACATCCAAACTTCTCTTCAATCTTTTGCAGAATCATTGGGCCAGTGAGGATTTTAGTTTCCCAAAAAAGAGTTGAAATATAATTCCTAACGAATTTAGGGGAAGGTTTTATAACTGGCCCGGTGTGCTTGCTTATGTGTTCCGAACCAAACAAGAATTGCCCAGGATAGATATCCTTCTGTGCCAACATTTTTCACTAGAAAGTAATGATATTCGACATCACACTTGATTGAAACAAGAGCCGGAGATTCCTGTACGTGAAAAGGACGTGTGCAAAATCTTCCCCGAGTGCTTAGTAGATATGGTGGACAGTTTTCACTACTGGCAGAGCTTTCAGAAAAATTGTTCTCGTGTGCAAATGCCACCAATTTCCCAACCAGAACAGGATTTGCTCCCTGTAAGTGAGGCTGTAACTTAACTAGAGAAAATTTCTTCGGATCTCTAACGCCCTCTTTCCCGGGTTGGAAGCCACCAACAATATCGGAAAGTTTGGAGCCTGCTCTCCGCCCACTTTCATCTTTGCTATACTTCACTCGACCAACCCGAAGAACTCAGTTTGGTGGTGTTGTTTGGGGATGAGCAGCATGCTGCATTGATAAGAGCTGATCCAAGTTCGAGACCAACGAAACTTGCTTGCATAAAAACGGAGAACAGTTTTGAGCAAAGAAGAATATCTGTTTGGCCAAACTAATTTCATATGAGGGTGCCTCATGCTCATCTCTGACATAAAAGGTTTGGTGTGAGGTTGATCTAAAATAACCTTGGAGCTCAGATGCCTGAAATTCATAGACCAATGGATTATCACGGGAACTGAAATGAGGATCAGTAGTATGACCTTTCGTAATAATTGGTGTTCTCATTTCGCTGGCTTGCAAGAGAGGACCCGCCTGGTAATACCTTTTTTCCCTGTTGACCGAAGCGATTGCAGAGCTCATGATTAAAAAATTTTTTGTTCCTCTCCAGGGGCCACAGTGAGGCTGCTTGGCACAGAAAATACTGGTCGCACAACATGTGATATCTGAGCACATGAATGTCTTCCTCGTTACCTCCTGTTCGTTACCAAGTATAGAAACCGAAGATGCCCTTGTAGTCCTACACCTCATCGAATACGGTGACGTCTCACAAAAGGTTTCTTCGGTTAAACCGTATCCTTCGAGGTTGATGAATGAAGCAAAACCATTTTCAGACGTCGAAATGTACGGTGCAGGAACATCATATATCTGGACACTCTCTGCCGCAATGTCTCGAGAAATTTTGTACTTCATTCCATCTTTCTCGAATAATATATTGCAACGATGTATTTTATCAATCTCGCTATTGTCAGAAACACTTTCCAAAAGAAGGGATTGCACATTCAGCTTATGAAAATTGAAACTGCAATTGTAGAAGGTTGTGGAGAAAGGGATAAGGAAACTGAGAAATCTTGAGTAGACGGAACTATTGGGCGAAGTCTAAGTTCAAAGTAGATTAATTGAAACTGAGCAATAGCAAAAGCAAAAAGGGAAGAATTACTACTCTATGTGTATTTGTTTGTTTGAAGCAGTTTGGGACTGTTGGGAAGGAAATGTTAATAGTTCTTATTCTTAACGGATAGATGTTAGAGTTTCTGCTCGCGGTGGTTGTTGATTGAATTAAACGTTAGCGTAAATTATGTACGAAAGTCAAACGTAAAAATGGTGACCATAGGTATTTTTTCCGCTTTGATGCATTTTCTGAACAGTAGATCTGTTTTAAAATTTTTGAAAAGAATACATCTGAAATATAGCGTAAAATTATCTAGTTCTTTATAAAATTTTAAGATCTTACCAACAGTTTTATGGAGTGTATTAAGATGCCTATTTTCTTCTGTTTTGTTATGCTAATTCCTAAAATTTTTAATTTTTGGACACTCTGAGGTAATGTATTTGTTTTGAGAGGTTTTTCACATATTTTGGTAGCAAATGTTTATGAAAAATCTATAAAGTTATATTATTTGGGTTTAGACAGAGTGAAGTTGGCTAGATTGAAACATGATATATTTACATATGTAATTTGGGTGATGTGTTTTTCTGTTTTCATTAACGAAATGCTTGGAAAGTTTTCGTCAAAACTTGACAAAAATTAAATATTCTATTTTTGTTTTTAGGTGCTTATGACATACTTTCGCCATTTGGGTGGGTCCGACTTTAGGTCTATGGTCCATTTCATATCCTACATTGTTGTAAGGGCTTTATATCACTTGCAGTGGGACTGCGCTGTCTAACAAAAACGAATTCCATCTCAGTATTGCGTGGTGTAGCCGTGTTACATGAGAATGAAAATGGCTGTAAAAGAAGGGCATGTAAACAGTAAGTAAAACCAAACTAGAAGTCGTGAGTTGTTGTATTTACATCTTTATAGTACTGAGTTGGAGAATCTACTTCTTGTTTTACTTTTTATGTAGATTGGTCTTTATACATAGCTAGTATTTTGAAAGATCAATAGGTCTCTGAGGTTCACTATACTGAACATAACGATTTCAGAATTTTAACAAAAAACGCTTAGGTTCACTATAGTGACCCTTGCGCGCATTAGGGATATATTCTGCATTAAGACTACATATGTTGAGTAGATTCGCCTACGTAAGCAGGGTAGCTAGCCACCACGCTGCCACGTCAGCGTGAACAACGCTTGCCCTTATTTCCTGAAATAAATGCCTCTCTCTACAGCGTAGCTAGGAGGGCTAGCGCTACGTGTTGAAAACATAGATTATTATATACTTCTGTAGAGGATTGTCTTTGGCTTGTATTCCGGCCAACCGGTAAGATGGATGACATGCAATGATGCCTAACAGTAGAAACTGACGATGTGCCGACAGGGTGGTTTATGTGGTGCCGTTTTTACGGCATTGCCCCAGAACATCTCTGGAGGCAATATCTGCTCCTTCTCCGGGAATGGAACAATGGTGGTGACCCCACCGCCATTGTAACCCGGTCTACGCGCCGCCGCCGCTGTGCAGGTGAAGGTTCTGCGCGGCACTGCGACCGCGCAGGTAAAGATTTTGCACGGCGACGCCGCAGAGGGGACGATTGGGCGCAGCGCGGCCGCCACGCCTCTGAAGATTACGCGCAGCGCGGCCGCTGAGGTTCTTGTTATTGAGCTGTTTCTTCTCGCCGCGCCCCTGAAGATCATGCGCAGGGGCGCCGCCGCGCTTTTCAATATTGTGGGGGGCGTTTCCGCCACGCATTTCGTAGCTAGGCATGGCGCCACTACCACAGAGCTGATGAATGTGTATCGACGCCGCCGTACTCAGATCAAAACCATGGGTGGTTACTGATGCAGAAGGGGAATGTTTAAGTGAAGCAGAAGACGAATGGTTTACTCAATGACTCGAGTCTTCAGAAGCTCAATCAGCAGCATGAAATCCCCACCAGGCCCTTTGCACTTCGGAACTGCGCGAACGGCGAGACGAAGGCCGAAGAGAACCCCACGAGCATGCACAGTAGGTTACCGGCTTCGCAGAATACGTAACACGTTGTCGACAGAACGATGAGAAAGCTTCTCGCGAACGATATTACGCAAGATACCTTCAAACTCTGCGATCAGCTTCGGCGACCAGACAATACCAGCACTCGCACGAGAAAAACCAGATTGACACGAACTCTCCACCGCCTCATCATCGATCAAGGGACAGCGGACTGCGTGAAAGTGCTCAGTATGATCGTCAGCGGCTTCCGCCACAAAGGCGGTTGCGTTTGGCCTGATTTCAGACATGTTGGCTGCAGTCTTTGTGCGGCTTGGTGGCGACTGTGTGAACGTAAAGCCAGAAAGGACTTAAATAAGCTCAATTACGATTAGGGATATATGCCAAATTCAAGTAGTTACAGCAAGAACCGCCGCTGGCCCTCTGCGGGCTCACAGATGCCGAGTCTATGACATCGCCCCCTTTGGCCAGGAATTGCGGCAGATGCGGCGCGCTTATCTCCAGACTAATCCAGAGAGCTTGCACTTCTCTTTGGATCTCGACGGATGGCCGGATAGATACCCAATAAAAGGGTCTGCTGGAGAAGACCAGCGGACCCGGGGAAGAGGCAAGAGTAAGAGGGATAAACCACAGACTCGGCCCTTCCTGCTCCCCGCGGCTTGCTTTTGCCCCGCGACCGCTTCCTTTCACACCCCTCCGCACCGCGCGATGCAGCAGCCTGCACCAGTTATGGGCCAAGCGCAAGGATCATCAAAGCCTTTCGCTCCGACTGATCATACTGTATTTAATCCCGAAAGAAACCTGCAAGAAGATCGTAAGGACGTTTCTCGTTGGGTGAAAACCATTCAAGCGGCGGCCGAAAAGGGTACCGATAAACTGTATAAAACAGTTTTTGCTACTTTGGCCAGGTACTTGTACGGCCGCGGACTCCCCAGGGAACAGAAATCAATTGTTGACGAAACGCAAGCAAAGAAACTTATTGACTTCAAGCAAGAGGACCAAATTCAGACCGTGAAAGAAATTGTGAAGCTTATCGCAGTAGATCCACCTATTGCGGTAGTCACACGTCTTTTTTCATCGTTTACCTAAGTCACCCAATGCCGCTGTCGCCGTAATGAGACTTGAATGCATTTCTTTCACGCTTTAGAGGTCTCGCTGCAGATTACCCCATACATATTGGTCTATCTACATCGTCGCTAGTTAACGAAGTTCTGGCCATAACATTGCTCAAAAACTCCATGTTAGGTAAGGAGACGTTGACGAATGCCAAACTTCAGGTCCTTGCCCTAGCCGAAGCTCGCCAGAAGGGCCAATTGAAACCAGAAATATCTGTCACAAAGAGTGCACATGCCTCCACGCTGGAATTCTTTGAGAAACTCGCTGACATCCTAAATGCCGAAGGAGCTCTGCCTTAGCCTTCCGAGAACGATAATAAAGTTCATCGCAAGGCTACAGACTTAGTTACCGACACAAAAGCTTTTATATAATAGTTTCCCGAGACCGATGAGTACCTCAACGAGCGTTCAACGGATGAAAACCATGTACGCGACATGTTCTCGACGGGACCGAGATGCAAGCTAAATCTCGATGACGCTGGCAGAGTTGTGCGCAATCTCACCTTCACCTCCAAGAAGACCAACAAGTCATACTCTAAGGCTGACATAGACAACATGGTAAGCCAGCGAGTTCAGCAAGCCGTCGAAGCTTATTAGAAGCGAGATGAGTGGAGATCCAACCCGACTTTCTCCAGCACTGGAAAGGATAGCAGCAGTCAACGAAACTCATCGAAGAGCAGGAATTCAATAAGCTTCGAGCTGAACGCAACCCGGACATTGCTATGATTGCGGCTCCAAGACTCACACTCGCGGAAGCCGCGACTGTCAAAACCCTTCTCATGAGAAAAAAGTCTCCGTAAGGAGAAAGAGATGTCGACTAAAGCCGGTACCAGCTCAAAGGACGACAAAGATTTTCAGAGAGGCTTCAACCCCTCCCAACGCAGTCATCTCTGACTGCTGGGGAAGGAGTCTACTCTGAAATCTTCACATCATTTGCTGATCCAAATCCTATAGTAGATCCAGGCTGTCCGAAGAGTATTGGAGCGCTATCGACGATCTCACATCCTTGCTTATCCTTGAGAATCGATTTGGTCGTCGAGGAGCTCGACTGCAAATGATTTCTTCATGGTTTCGAGGAATCTTGCACGGATGCTGCCCCAGCATTCGCCATGTAGAAGTTCTCGAGCAAGGATGAGGACGGAGTCCAATTTCAGATCCGCATCTACGTAACTCACGGTACAGGTCCAATTCTTCTGGGAAACGATATCTTTTCCCCTTCGAACATTCTCGGGGCATTGAACGAGATTCGCATTCCCCCCGGGATTCTGGAAAATGATGAAGAATCTGTATTACTCAGAACGTACTACGTAAGATCTGATCTAGAAAGGCGCAAACGCCTGCTACTCGTTCGGTCCACAACTGCGTCGATGAAGTCCTTCTTGATCAGCGGAAAGAAGGACTCCGTGAAGATGGACCTCATTCACAACGAAGGGCGACTTGCCAAGTGCTTCTACCTCTATACAGACCTGCGCCCCAGAGATATAAAAAGAATATGCGACTGCGCAGGAGTGCCGACAAGAACACTTGAAGCCCTGCTCCAAGCAGCCTTTGAATCGTGCACCGCCTGCGTAAGCACAGGTAGACCTCTTGCATCCCGAAAAGTCTCCTTTGCGCGTATCTTAAAAGATTTTAATGAACACGTTCAAGTAGACTTCATGTTCTCCGTCAAACTCGGCAATCTTCCAATCCTCCACATTAAGGATGCATCCACGGGCCTGTCATCAGCATGGCTCTTTTTCTCGAGAAACATGAAGGAAGCAGGCAAAAACTTCATTACTCATTGGATCCTGGTACATGGTGCTCTTGCGGAGGTATCTGCCGATCCAGGGTTCGACTGCGACGAATTCAGAGCAATGTGCGACTCCCACGACATTACCTTTGCGCCAAGACCGGCTCGTCGCCATAAAAAACTCGGAATAGTGGAGTCCTCCAACGAAACAATCTGTTATCTCATCCAACTTTTCAAAGACAGGAAGTACACAGCGCAGAGGTGGCAGCCGTCTCCGTCCGACCAAGAAATCATCTCCAAAGCAACAATCTTGGAGAACATCCTGCTGGGATCCAAGTTCCTGTCAAGCTTTGAGCTTGCACAAGGATACATGCCCGCGCTTTCTAGTCTTCCAAAGGCGGAAGTCGCGAGGGAAATAATAGCTGCATACAATGAAAGGTCCGCTCGACCCGCATTGCATGTATTCCTCCGAGCAAAAGATGTCAAGGACATGGTAAAGACCCTCCTCGTTCCGGGGACACCAGTCTAATTCTTCAAGAAAGTGACAAAGAGAGGACACTGGTATCCAGGCTTTGTGAAAGAGGTCTCTAAGCATTACGCTATAGTTTCCTCCACAAGGAATCTCAAGGGCTACACCTGCACTGTAGCTTACGCGGACCTTCGCATTCGGCCAAAGTCTGGTATACGTGGATGGAGTGATAGCCCCGAGGACACCCGCTTGCTACCTGAGCCGTCCGATCAGTGAAACGAATCTCCAGCACACTCGGGGCACCTTCTTGCTAAGTTGGCCGACGAGGCCCCGCTCCTAGAAGATGACCTTCATGTTGAATCAGCCTTCTCCAAATGGAATGAACACCCGCAGATTTCAGCGTTTTCAGCTAAAGACGATCTCGTGCGCCCCATCAACATGCCTTCAAAGGAAATTGGTGAGATCATCCCGCTGCACCAAGCTCCACCGCACGCCTACCTAAAGTCTACCAAACAGGCCATACTACAGGACCTCTAAAAACAGTTCGGGAATGATATCCTTTCGGAACACTAGTTCAAATGCGCGCCGAGGTGGCTTCTCGACCAAGCAATAGCTAAAGAGAAGCAATTCTATGCAGAACGCGACAAGTATAAAGCCCTTTCAGTCCGACCTCTTCCCAGAGAAGCGAGCCTCATCTCGTCGCACTATTTCTCTGTAATTGCGCACGACGGCGAGGGCAACACTCTAAAGCGAAAGTCCCGCCTCGTCCCACATGGCAACAAAGACCTGGAAAACAACACGCTTCATACCGACTCCTCTACCCGCAATTCGCCACCATCTGCCTTGTGCTTTCCTTAGTATCGCTCTTTCACTTGAACCCAGCATCTTTGGATGTCAAATAGGCCTATCTTCAAGCGAAAGAGCTTAAGAGGGACATATACATGCGCCCACGAAAAGGATGAACGCCGTATGTTGACGAGGTATGAAAAACTCTAGCCCCTGTATATGGACTTGTTGAGTGAAGAAGACTGTAATAACTCTGCTTTGAAGAATGGGTCATTGACTCTGGATTCAGGGCAGTTCCTAGAGTACCCCAGTTATTCATACTTTGGAAGTCTGGGAGGCCGGTTCTAATGCTTGGAAAAGTGGTCGACGATATGATCCTCGCAGGAAGCTCTGCTCGTCTCCAAGAATTTCGGAATGAAGTCTCAAATAAGTTCGACGTAGGGCAGTTTAACGACGGACACGATATCGTCTTCAACCGCCTATTCATCAAGCTGCTTCCCGACTTTTTAATAACCTTAAGTATGCAAGAAGTCCTTGCCTTGATAAAAGCCATCCAATTTTTCCACGCTCGCAAAAAGGAAAGCAACGCGCAGTGTACTAGTGAAGAGCTGAGACCGTTCCAGACCCGAACGGGGAATTGAACTTTCTTAGAAAGAGAATACCTCCCCAAGCCTCTCTAGTCGCCAACACCCTACAGCAACATGCCGCACACCTTAAATTGTCTCAAATTCGCCAGCTTAAGCAAGCGCTGGCGCATGTGAAATCTTTATCGCCGACACTCCTTTACAGAGCAGGTGCACATCCATTTTCCTCCAAATCATTCCCAATTCAAGTTTTGGCATTCAGCGACGCAGCATCGGGAACTACATCCTATGGGCAAACCGGATCATTGTGCGGGCTCTCCTTCCAAGATCACGACCAAATGAACTTCCATGTCGTTGATTGAAGCAGTTCCAAAGAAATCAGAGTATCCTTCTCCTCTGCCGGTGCTGAAATAATTGCAACAGCCCAGACAGCGGACCGAACCATCCATCTGGCAGAGACATTGCCTCCCATACTCCATAAAAAAGGAGAAGCAAGAAAACCCAACCTGTGAAGGCTTGTAGACTCATATGATCTGTATAGCACCATCTCTACACTGCATGAACAGAAAGTTTTTCGTTTGCGCGCTACCGTCGCTCGCCTGCGTGAATTGTTTGAGTCCCACGAAATAAACTCACTCGAATGAAACCCTGGCCCCAAGAACCCTGCGGACACTCTCACGAAAATCAACCCGCACGGTTTCAAGAAGCTGAACACCATTCTGAGCAATGGAGTACTTGTTAAGGAAGTTTTGGATTCCAGTGAGTTGAGTTAACTGAACCGACGCTTTTATTTAGTTCTCAACTTGCGTGTTTTCCTCCGTGCCCTGCGGTGGGAACCATTCTTCGATTTCTTGTTAAACCTCTGCGTCTCTTTAACTTCCCGTATTTCGAGAACTCTATCGAACTTGCAGGGATCTCCCACGCAGCACCAGACTGATTCCATGCACAAGAGAAAAGGGAATTGCTCCATAGCATCGAGAATCAACCCACGTTGCGCTTCAATGCAGATAACATGATCAAGGTTGCGTCCGCGTAATCGAACTAGGTACACCCCGCACCTTTGCGATACCAACCAGTGCAATTTGCACTTCCATTGTCGGACATCAATATGACCCCTTTCAAGCACAACATCCTTCATATGCTCATTTGTCTACGCAGCCCCAGTGCTGAATGATAGCATGGTGGGCAATAGTGTCTTCAGCAATTGCTGCTTTGCATAATCCTCATTGATCACCACAGCAACAGCGTTCAACATATATGCTTGCAGACTAACATCTTTTATGTTGCACAGAAGCATTTTTTTCTCCTTCTCTAGGAAGGCCGTTGTGTGCGTCGTTGTTTCTAGGGCACTGGTACTTGAAACCCGTACAGGGACCAGAGGATTCTGAGTGCTATAAGCGTCAAGCGCACCAATCACGTGCGGCCCTGCCTTCGCCTTCATTTTCCACGAGTCCGTGTAGTGCAACGCCCTCGTGAGGGGATTCTTTAGGGACTTATTCATAATTCCGGTAAACCGGGTAGCTACCTATATGAATAGGGTGGCGACCACTAGAGTGGGTAAGTCCGTGTGACAAGTGGAGTGCAGGAGGTTGGCCACATACACGTGGAGGTTGTGCCACACAGGGTGAGTAGTTACCACTGCATGTGGGTCAATTTAGTTAGTTTATTTAATTCCCTTTGGGGAGAGCGCCACTACTTAGTGTGCCGGCGACCCTGCCGCCGCACCCAGTAAACCTCCCCCAACCAGGGTTTCAGCTCTAGACTTCACGCCTACGAGCGCCTCTATCTCCATCAGGAGGAAGGCTCCGTAGCATACGGTAGTCTAACCACCCTGCGTCATCTAAAGGAACCCAGTTTGGGAGTATTCTACCAACCACTGTCGCGTTTCGCCCTTGTATAAGGTGTCCCCCGGCTTTGCCGTTTTCCTTAGTCACTCTCGTGACTTCTCCGTCTTTTCCCCTTTCTTTTCGGGTTGTTCTCCGCGACCCGCGGCTTGTGCTGGCACTCGGCCACGCTTGCCACCTCTGTGGAAACACCGCCTCATCTGAGGATACACACACATCGTTTACACGGATCCAACCTTCAGGTTTACCTTCCTACGCCTGGCGTGAAGGGTGGCCTCGGCCTTACAAACCGACTCTGTCGTGTCATTCCCTGGAAGGGTTCTGCTTGCTGTGCTACCTCGTGTGAGGGAGATCCCGAACGTCTTCGTGGTTCTTTCCCCTTTGGGGCATTGCACTACAAACTGGTCTCCCGACTTAGAAGGTTTTTGTTTGTGCTGTTCCTCTTTTGAGGTGATTTCTACTTGTTCCGGAAGATTCCTTTGTTTCCCGTTGAACGGTTTTTACCGATGTCTCGGAAGCCATCTGGGGCGGAGCCGGCGGTAACCCGCAGCCGCTCCCACGATGGTGGGGATGTTCCCGATGATCGGGTGTTTTCAAGGATCCCGATTCGGGCTGGTTCAACCCTCGCCGCGAGGGTTTTCTCTCGAGCATCAAGTCAAAACCGGGAACCCCGGGACCTTCCATTGCCTCCGTTGGCCACTTTTCGACCCGCCGCTGGGCCTGCTCCAGTCGCCGCTGGTGCCCCTCAGGCGTCCAAGCCGAATACCGCTGGTGCGGGATCCGTGCCTCGTCGTGAGGTTGTTGCTAACACCCCCCAGGGGACTTCCCTGGAGGACCAGGTGCGCACTTTGCGTGCCGCCCATAATGCCCTGGTAGGGGAATTTCGAACCCTCCGTGAGGTGGTCGAGAGTATCCCTGCAAGGGATGTTGCTGAAGACCTCCGCGTCCTGCGGTCTGATTTCAACACTGTGTTGGAGTGTTTGGGGTCCCCCCTGCCTTCGTAGAAGGGATTGAGGAGCGATTCAATCGCGTCCGTGCCCGTCTTGAGACGTTGGAACAAACCATAATTATGGATAATAACTCTCCGGACGATCCGGTTGGTGCTGTGTCACAACACGACCAGCGCGCTGGAAAAGGCAAAGGCCGCCGTAGGCGGAATTCCAAACGCAACAACGATCATTTAGATACACCGACTTCGTCGGATTCCAACCCGAGTGTCTCGGATGGGTCTACATCTACAGACTCCGAGTCGGAGGATGGTCGCCGTGGGCGCTCTTCCCGCTCAAAGCGGTCGTCTGCCACCCAGGGGGTGATTCGTTCCCGTACAAAGGGTAGAAGACACTCCGGACTCCGGTAATTGAAGCCTACGAATAGGATGTACCGCAAGCTACTTTCATAACGATCCTATCGGTTGGAAGACTCCTCTTTGGAGCGTAAACCCCGTGGAACGGGAAGAGTGAAAGACTGCATCAAGCGAATGCAGCTTTCACTCCGTAACAAGACAGTTTCTGGAGAGGATCCAATTCTGGTGTTGGATTTCCTCGCCCGCTTTGTCGCGGAAGCCGATATACTCGGGATGAACGAAGGACAAAGCCTACGTGGCGCTGCCGTACTTTTTACGGGGGGTGGCCGAAGACCAATATCACTCTGTAAGAGGTTCTACTAGGGCCTCCGAAGGAGGAGTGACGTGCTGGCCTGGAGCCGTCCAATACCTGTTAAGATCCTACGCGATGAATGATGCCATTCAGTCCGCGATCCTCGCATTGAGGGATACTCGTCAGCGTCCCGACGAGGTTGAAACCGATTATTCGGTACGCCTTAACAAGGCTTTCCACCGCTGTGGTAATGTCTACCCCGCTGGGGAACGTTGCACGATTTTCATTGATGGGCTGAGCCCAGCCATCAAGTCACTCGTTGCCCGTCGTCGGGAGGACAAACCGAGGATCACTTACCTCGAATTGGTCCAAGCCGCACGCGCGAAAGGTGATGCAGTACGTGCTCGTGTTCCTCATTCGAGGTCGAAGTCCGCGAAGGCGTTGGCGATGGAGGACCGCTCCCCATCGCTCTCGCTGATAGCGGCTGAACACCCTCAACAGGGATATGACAACGTGCAGCTGGCCCACGGCGAAGTCATCTCCGTGCCGACTACGGAACTCCCGTCTACGACGGATACTTCGTTCGATAGAGCACTGGTCGACCCAGCGCTGTATGCGAACAACCGTCGTGTGACGGCGCCTCCTATCCCATATTCGAATGGAGGTACCCGTTTTCAACGGCCTGGATGGAGAGACCCCCGCTCTGCGGTTCGTTTTGCCGAAGTTCGGAAAGGTAACCTGCAAGCAGGAGTATTGCGTTTGATATGCCACCTGTGCTATACACAAGGTCAAACATCACCGCAATGTCTCCTCTCTCTGAAAAAAATGGGCAAAGTAGTGTCGAACTACGAAGCCCTCACTCCAGAGGAGAAGCGCACGGTGCCAATCGCATCGTACTTGCACGCGAAGTTGGACCTGTCTCATGCTCTTCCGCCTGCGCGGTGTGTCCAGATGAAGTCGGATGTCCCCGCTCCGCAGGCGTACGTTCCAAACACCACTCACGTGGAAAACCCTCAACGAGGAACCCAAGCCCTCGTCGTTGAGGAGCCTGGGAAGCCGCCGCAGGCGGAAGCCCAGGAAAACTGAACAAGGGAGTCTCCCCTTCGGGAAAGGCGTCCTCAGAGATGAGGCTGTTGACGCCCGAGGCGTCGTCGCCTCGCTCCCCGGTGAAGCTCCTGTCAAGGAGTGACACCGCAAACGCGGATTCAGAACACTTGGGTGTTCTGCGTCGACCGTGGATACGGGTAAAGAATAACCGGATCCCGGATAGAATCATGGTCATGGCCAAGCGTAACTATAAAGTTTACGCCGAACTTGGCCTTAACCCCCAGTTTCTGGTGAGAACTCTAAGTGTCCTGGATACAGGTGCGGGCCCGAACTTTGCCGTGGAGTCCCTTTGGCCTCCGCAGGTGCGTTCTCGAATCCGCGCTGATGAGGTAATGGATGTCGCAGATGCGAACAACAATCCGTTAAAAACGGTAGGCACCGTCGACTTGGTCGTACGGCTGGGCACCATGATGGTGAAGCTTGAATTTATAGTCTGTCGGTCATTGGCCGCTCCAGTTATACTGGGATTTGATTACTGCGACAGGTTTGTCGATGCAATCAGGCCCCGCCTCAGGCGTGTTGAACTTGACGACGGATCGTCTGTTCCGATTGTTCGGCGTCCCCTGAAGCGGGCTCCGCGGAAGCAAGTTCCACTTCCTGCGGCGCAGGAACCACCTCCGGCGCGCCGGGAATCTACGAAGCTACGCGTCGCTGCGTCTGTGTCGATACCGCCTGAATCGCAGGTAATGGTGCAGGTCAATTCCGGTCAACACGGTCTTCGGGTTGTGCAACCCATTTCCTCGTTGTACGAGAGGTGTCAATTAGTCGTTGCGAACGGTGTTGTGCAGGTCGCACCAGATATCCCGTTTCGGGTACTCGTTGCCAACCTTGGCAGCAAACCCCAGTATCTGGCAAAGAACCAAGTAATTGGATCAGTTACCCCGCACCCGCTCGCGATGCTCCCGACACGGATGACGGCTGCCGATGTTCTCGGTTTAGTTTCCTCTAAAGAGGTAGTGAGTACAGAGAACTCCGACGCCCCGTCTAAGGAGGGAGAGGACATTGCCGTTTCAACGAAGAAGATTACCGTATCAACTGGGAAGTGACCGAATGATTCGGAATCACACCCTGTATCGACAGGAGAGCGTGGCCCTACAAGCTACGACCGGCTTGACCCGGTGAAGGCTCTCGAAGAGCTAGACCTCGGTCATGTACCGGATTCGCACCGCGATCGACTCCGTGAGATGTTACGGGAATTTACCACTATGTGGGATGGCTCTCTAGGAGAGGTAAATGCAACGGAACACCGGATTGAGCTGTTGCCCAACACGCGTCCCGTTGCGCAACCCCCTTATAGGGCAGGACCGAAGGCTCGGGAAGAGGAGCAATTTCAAGTCGACAAGACGGTCCGCGCCGGGGTGATTGAACCCGTTCAATCACCCTGGGCATCCCCAGTTGTACTGGCATTGAAGGCCGACGGTACGTGGCGATTTTGTGTCGACTACAGTCGGTTGAACGCCGTAACAATACGGGATAGCTACCCGATTCCTCGGATGGACGAGTGTATCGACTCGCTTGGCGACGCAACCGTGTTTACGGCGTTGGATGCCAATTGAGGATATTGGCAAGTCCCTGTAAGGGAAGAGGACCGCGACAAGACAGCCTTCGTCTGTCACTCCGGGTCCTACCGCTTCAAGCGGATGCCGTTTGGGTTGGCCAACGCTCCCGCTACGTTCCAACGAGCGGTCGATATCCTGCTCAACAGGTTCAAGTGGCGGTCGTGTTTGGTATATCTGGATGACATCATTGTCTTCTCAGATAACCTCGACGACCACCTCACCCACGTGCGGGAAGTTCTTACCGTTTTACGGGATGCTGGGATAAACCTCAAGCTGAGGATGTGTGAGTTCTTCACGGATACTATCAAGTATCTTGGTCACGTTATCCGTCCTGGACGGTTGTCGATCGAGGAAGCTCGCGTCAAATCCCTAGTGAGGGCAAAGGAACCCCGTACTCAGACGGAAATGAAGTCCTTCTTAGAACTGTCCAACGTCTATCGACGGTCTATCCCGAACTTTTCGGATATCGCGGCGCCCCTCAACGCTCTCCTGCGCAAGGGATAACCGCCGAAACTGGAACCCCTAACTCCCGCGCAAGCGGAATCTTTTAACTCCTTAAAGGAGGCTGTCACGTCAGCACCGATCCTATCGTTACCCAAATTGGGATTGCCGTACTCCATGGATACGGACTCGAGCGACTACCAAGTCGGTTGCGCTCTTTTCCAAACCACCCCGGAAGGGGAACGGAAACCCATCGCGTACTGGTCACGCTCGCTCAACGTCTACGAGCGGAACTACTCCGTGTCGGAGAAAGAGTGTCTTGCCGTCGTGTGTGCACTGACCACTCTTCGCCCCTATCTTATGGGTGTTCACTTTACCGTATATACGGATCACTCCTCGCTGAGGTGGTTAATGAATATCTCTGATCCATCAGGCCGCCTAATGCGGTGGAGACTCCGCTTAGCGGAATATGACTTCACAGTCATATATAAGAAGGGAACACACAACAAGCAGGCCGACGCACTTTCCCGATTACCCACAAGTGGGGAGGCCCTCGCAACCGAGGATGATGACATTCCCTGCTTCGTCTTGGACGGAAGAGAACCGGAGGATCCGGAAAGGCCAGAAGATCTGGATATGGACGCTGACTTTGACGAACTACTGGCCTCTGATGAGGTCGCTACTGAGAAATCCCCACCGGGGAATTTTGTCCCCATAACTCCAGATGAACTGGTTCGAGAACAGTTCGGAGACCCCTTTTGCATAGGGATACGCGCCCGTCTTAACGGTGGTGAAGCACTCCCCTTCGGGGTAAACGACCGAGGTTACCTCGTGCGGAACGTCGAAGCTACCCCACAAGTCGTGGTGCTGCATTCCCTGCGATCGCGGGTGTTGCATTTAACGCACTACCCGAAGATCGGTGGTCACGCCGGTGGCCGGAAGCTCTATCTCACCCTGAGAAGGGACTTCTACTGGCCCGCGATGGCGGTGGATTGCTACGCTACCGTACGCTTCTGTACGGAGTGTGCAAGAAACCGAGTGAAACTTCGGGAGAACAGCAAGTTGCTGAAGCTATTCCCTGCTAGGGCACCGCTCGAGTTTGTCGCAATTGACATCCTCGGGCCACTCCTCACAACAAAACGAGGGAACAAGTTTCTACTTGTGATCACCGACCGCTTCTCGAAGCTTGTTCGGACTGTACCTCTCCGGAAGATAACCGCGTACACGGTGGCTAACGCTTTCGTGACCCATTGGGCATTCGCGTATGGTCCTCCAGCGGAGTTGTTGTCCGATAACGGCAAGCAGTTCGCATCACGTTTCTTCCAGGATGTTTGCCGCATCCTGGACGTGAAGAACCTGTTCACCACTACCTACCATCCCCAGTTTAATGGGCAAGTTGAACGGTTCAACCGGACGATGCTCGCCGCTCTACGTTCCTACGTTGCTGACCACCCCAAGAATTGGGACTTGTACACCGATGCGGTGACGTTCGCGTACAATACGCAAGTTCACCGGACAACCGGGTTATCACCATTTGATTTGGTATTTTCTCGTACTCCCCCGCCTGTGGCATTGGAATCGCAAGCTACGCTTGAAACTTTCCCATCTGTGGGTGATTACCGCCTAAGGTGGAAGGAGTGGCTCACAAAGTTGGTACCCGCTACGCGGAAATCAATGGCACGAGCCCAAGCCGCGTACAAGCGGAATTTTGACGCCCGTTTACGGAGATCGAACAGCCCGCCAATTGCGGTAGGTAGCTACATCTTCGTACGGAAGGAGTACTACAACCCGGAACGGGAGAAACGTCATAAGCTCTCGCCAGTGGCGGACGGCCCCTTCAGGGTGATTTCAAGTACTACCGACACAGTCGTGGTGCAAATGGGCGACACGCAAGAGCGGTTATCCCGTGATCGCGTTGTACCGGCCCCTCCACCCTCGGCTGAGGTGGTTTCGGACAGTACAGCTCCCGTCACTACGGATACAGCAACACCGGAGACACCGGGAACATCTGTGGCCGAACGACCATTCGTTTTATCACACCCCACCCGGGGGCTCTCGGACATTCCGATGTTATCGGGAAACCCGGCTTCGCCGGTTCGGGCAGGCCATCAGGGCCGAACTTCTACAACCCCTTGGCCCGTATTATTACCCGCCATGCGGGAGTTCCACCACTCCTTCCCGTCGCTCCGTCTAAGGAGGACTAGGAGGCTGGCCGCTCCAATGGAGATTCTTCACCGTCGCGACGGAGTTCGCACCGTGAAACACGGGTTAGAACTGCAGAGTCGTCGCCGCACTCGCGGAAAGACAGCCGACCTGCTGCACCAAGCCCTTTACAGGGTGTGACCGCGTCGTCAACTGTCGAGGAATCCTCTGCTGAGGTGGTTAAGCAAGTGCCGAAATCGCCGCAAGATGCGGAGCGTAATGCCGAAGTTACACCAGCAACGCTGGGCGCAGAAGACACCACCTCTCTGGGGAGAGTTCAAAAAGAAGTGTCCGTGGCGCCCTCCGCCCAGGAGGACGCTGCGGCATTGGAACCCAATGTTGGGAACGGGATACCTCAAGATGAGGGAAGAACACCCGTCGAGGGCACTTCGCGTAAGCGCGCACGCATTCCGAGCGTCTCGGTAGATCCCGGCATCGTAGCCGGAGAACAACCGGTCGTTCCGGACAACACAACCGTCAAGGACGGCAAACCAATCTCGAAAGATTCGGAAATCTCCCAAGTACAGGGCGCACCACAAATTGGACGCACCCCAAACAATAAGAGTGCTGTACACGACCCACACGGGGCCAGCACAGCACGCACCGGACTACCGGAATCTGCTGTCCAACACGGAGTGTCAAGTCCAAATCGCACGGCGGAGCCGTTGGAGGAACCCCACATTAGGGAGGCGGTTCAACCTTGGGTTAACCCTAGCCAACCATTGTTGGAGTCACGTGCCCGCTCACGGGAAGACGCACCTTACGCGCCACTCCTCACGGAGCGTGGAACACCCCAGTCGGGACAAACGACGTTAGTGCTACCGCAGAAGCGGAACGACCCACGCAAGCTAGCGGTGAGAGCCGACTACCACGAATGTGGAGACTCGATCCCTCGCAGGGTTAGCGCCGACACTGCTGCGATGCACCCCGACACCCTCTTGAGGGATATCTTTCCCCACGAGGGTAATGTTCCACTAGAAGTGGCGAAGACACGGCATGGCCGGGAAGTGTACGCACAGGAATACGTCGTCGACCGAATTCTCGGACATTCCTACGATAGGAACGGTGATCTGCAATACCGAGTCCGTTGGTACGGTTATGGCCCCGAAGGGGATACTGAGAAACCGATCGAGCACCTCCCCCGTTCACGGGTTGTACAGTACCACCGTCGCGCCGGCACGGCTCTCCTAGGTACACTGGATAACTCCCAGGTTGGGTAACGGACACCGCCATTGCGGGAAGAAGAAGTTCAGAAGAATTATCATGCCGTTTAATACGGGAAGTGACGCTCGCTTGGTATGGCGTCACGCAGTCGCACTCTTTGATTTGGAGTCCGACTTAGTCGGGTTAATAGCCCCATTTACTCAGTTTTCGCACTGATGGGTTTTTTACCCAGCTTGCTGGTCTTATGGATCCGCATTCACGGTTTTTCCCCATCATCAGGGTGTATACTTTTCGGGTGCACCACAATACTTGTGTTTTTACTGTGCCTACACGGCCACATCGGCATCTTGGATGGATATTATACTCGGATCAACCGGTTTCCTCTCCCCGCTATCGGGTTGTGCACAACGCTTTGCGACCGCTGCAATGCGCATACTGCATCCGTCGAACACGGGGATAAGCCGGTTTCTTTCCGTTCGTTACGGTCGAAGTTCCCTGATACCGGGTATGTCGCCTCTACAGTACACTAAGGCTGACTTTTGCTAAAACCCCCTATCTCGGGAAATACTTCTCCGTTTTCGAAACAGTCGCGTACCAGGCTATTCCGGAGACGTTTGAACTCATTGGTGAAGACAGATACCGAGTATCTCGGTTAGTTCTGAAGTTACGGCATCGTTTCAGTTCGACATTCCAATCTTGGAATGCTTTTCGCCGAACTGAAAAGGGTCGCGTTTTCCCACTTAGTGGTGTTCAATTCCAAGGATCTTGGTCTCAAACGAAAGCCCTGGATCTCAGAAGTTGGCCGGTGCATTGGGTTTGTTCCCAGCTGAGCTGGTTCAAAAGTTACAGGACTTCCGAAATTTGGTACAGTATGGGACCCCATTTGGGTGTTTTCTGGTGGACGAAACCGCTACAAGCGGGAGGACCTGGATCTCGAAACGAGCTACACACCCTTGGAGGGCTACAGAACGCGGCCACAACCACGCGTACGCGGTTTATCCCCCAGATATGGGTTGTGATACCTCAAGGAGGATGCACGCTGGCGGAGACCCGAAGGGTACTGCAATCGAACATCTCCAACTGGAGCCGGCTCTCCCACTTGGTGGTACGCGTCCTGCGCAGCAGGGAACATCCGTCAAATGGGTAAAGAGTTGGAAAGAAGGAAGAAGGAGGAGGAAGGAGAAAAGAAACTGCCCTAGACGGGAAGTTTTACTGGAAGAATTCAGTGTGGGCTACCATCGACACCGGCTTCGCCGGGAGGGCACCCGTGCTACGGAAACTACTGGCCAATGCCACTATCGCCGCTAGGCGGAAAGCCTCCGCCAAGGCGGTTTGCTAGCGCATCCGCCATCGCGGTCGTATCGCCCGAAGCTTCGGTAGCGCTGAGACCGGCACGCCGGAGAAACCGGGCAATAATGTCGCTCTCATTGCTCGCCCCCGCGTTGGGGAAGGCCAAACTGGCGTTCGGTGTCAAGTAACCCGTAGACGGGAGGAACCCAGAAGCAGGAGCAACCGCAGGAGCAGGATGAACCGTTTCAGGTACCGATGGGGCCATGGAATTCGGCCCTGCCGGGACGCTCCGGACTGGGGTACTCGCAACGACGTCGTCGGTATTCGCCTCTTCGACCACACCCGCATCTTCGGGATCGTTATCGACCATGGGGTCATCTCCCCTATATGCGCGGTACCACTGGTCCGAATCCACGAAGCCCCTGGGGTGACCGATGGGGATGACACGCCGGGCCTCCCGGAATTCCGCCGCTTCTTCGCGGGTGATTTCGCCGTAGTCCCACGGGTCGAAGTAGATGAAGTCTCTCGCGAGCGCGGTATTTCTCCCTAAACCAGGGCCAGAACCACCACCAGGCGCCTGGAGACGGCTCTGCGAGATAGGAACCTCGTCCCAGTGGACCCCCTCGATGTAATCGAGTAAGCCCAGCATCTCTTCCTGGTTGGCTTCACCCCCTAGAGGAACGCGCATATCCAAACTTCGGATCGCTGCCCGCACTCGCGGTTGAATGTACCAAAGCCTGTATTGGTCGTACGCCTCAGCGAGGATATAAGCTGCAGTGCGGATGGCCCATTCGGTTACCACCACGGACCACAACCCCGTACGGGGATCCTTGATGAGGTATGACCCTGCATAGGTGAAAATCGGCGGCAGCTCGATGTAGCAGCCCCGACACGCCTCTAAGGCGGACCACCACCCAGGCAGTGGGACGTATCGACCTCGTCGGTGAGGCGCAGCGATGCGCTCGACCTCCACATTTTGGTAGGGAACAAAATATTCGAATCGGGATCGCCAGCGCCGTTCGAAACGGATGAAGTTTTGGAGGAAGTTGTACCGGGAAGCCTGGGGAAGGTAAGGAAACTCCGCACGGAGGATGGGTCGAGTCCAACAGATGGCCTCTTGCCGAGCAATCAAAAAGTTCCTCCAGGCGAAGGTCTCGAGCGCCGCAAGGTGGTCGCAGTACGTAATTTCCCCGCGAGTGCGGTATAACTCGACGTCGAAGTTGAGACCATCTGGGATGGGATTTTCGAATGGAGCTCGCAGCTGGCGCTGGTATCCGATCATCGTTAACGCGGCATGCGCCCGGGCGGCTGACTCTCCGGAATCCCGGCGTATGTGGTGCACGGGAATCGCGATGCGATTCCGCCAGTCCCACGAAGCCGTGACAACTACGGGAAGGTCCCCAGGCAGGGTGTTCGATCCGTCCGCATACGCGCCGACCAATGCCTCATTGAGGACAGCGAGTGGATGAAACCATGGCGCTCTCCTCAGCCTGAAGGCATGCTCCCGATTGTTCGGATTAAGCCCCACTAGGGTGTCGTACGGTGGCCAGGACATGAACGGCGCACCAGCAGGAGCCAGCCCCTGTATATGGTGAGCCGCATTAGAGGCGTCCCCCGAAACGGGTTGAGCTGGTTGAACCGCAGCCGACTGCGTTGGTTGCTGAGTCCCGCTCTGCGGTGGTTGGTTGTTCGCGTTTCCCTGAGGCAGGGGCGCTGACCGGAAACCGGTGAAGTACCCTGACGGAGGGAGGTTCGGCGGTTGGCTAGACATTGGGCGTTCGGTGAGGTCGATGACCGGCGTTGCTGGAGGAGAAGAAAGAGTTGGAGAAGAGCGGTTGGTCTCGAGTTCTCGGGGTGTTGCCACTGGTGTGGGATTGCGGTTCTCTGAGGCAGAGTGATTTCCCGGCGATCCGGACTCGGGCGTGCTTTTACGCACATCTTCCGGCGCCGTTTCTCCCATTGTTGGGTTCGTGCACTCGCCTAAGGAGGGGGACGTGTAGTGCAACGCCCTCGTGAGGGGATTCTGTGGGGACTTGTTCATAATTCCGGTGAACCGGGTAGCTACCTATATGAATAGGGTGGCGACCACTAGAGTGGGTAAGTCCGTGTGACACGTGGAGTGCAGGAGGTTGGCCACATACACGTGGAGGTTGTGCCACACAGGGTGGGTAATTACCACTGCATGTGGGTCAATTTAGTTAGTTTATTTAATTCCCTTTGGGGAGAGCGCCACTACTTAGTGCGCCGGCGACCCTGCCGCCGCACCCAGTAAACCTCCCCCAACAAGGGTTTCAGCTCTAGACTTCACGCCTACGAGCGCCTCTATCTCCATCAGGAGGAAGGCTCCGTAGCATACGGTAGTCTAACCACCCTGCGTCATCTAAAGGAACCCAGTTTGGGAGTATTCTACCAACCACTGTCGCGTTTCGCCCTTGTATAAGGTGTCCCCCGGCTTTGCCGTTTTCCTTAGTCACTCTCGTGACTTCTCCGTCTTTTCCCCTTTCTTTTCGGGTTGTTCTCCGCGACCCGCGGCTTGTGCTGGCACTCGGCCACGCTTGCCACCTCTGTGGAAACACCGCCTCATCTGAGGATACACACACATCGTTTACACGGATCCAACCTTCAGGTTTACCTTCCTACGCCTGGCGTGAAGGGTGGCCTCGGCCTTACAAACCGACTCTGTCGTGTCATTCCCTGGAAGGGTTCTGCTTGCTGTGCTACCTCGTGTGAGGGAGATCCCGAACGTCTTCGTGGTTCTTTCCCCTTTGGGGCATTGCACTACAGTCCGTGAGGGAATCATACTTCAAAACGCAGCTTATTCCACCATTTCATAGCCCCTGACAGCTCAGGGCATTAGCCAATCCAACGCCGCAAAATGTGTGCACGCGCACTTCATGCCATCCCCATACGGGCTCATCATGGTTACGCGCGTAATATCGTGGACCCTCCTCACGTTGGACTCCGTCACCTGACCGAAGTACAGTGTCATTCGGCACAAAGATTATTGGGTCGACCGTCCACTCCTCGCCAGAGCTGGCTTCGAAATATAAGCCCAACCTCTTCGCGTTCCCATGACTTAGACTCTTACCAGGCCGATCGTGGCACCAATCTGCAATCGACCTCCCCGCAAATCGTTGAAGCTGATCGAGACACATTGTCTTGTGGCTACCGTCGCAGTGCTCTACACGGAACAGGACACGCCCATTCATATATGCTCGTGTGATGCCTAAAATTGCAGGCAAGAACCATTCGTCGCATCCAAGTCTCTGATCTACACGCTATGAGGAGATGTACACAGTTCGTTGTGCTCGCTCAAACCGCCGACGGCGTGTTTTCACAATCTCCCTGTATCCTTTGTGGGCAGCAAGTTCACTTACATCCCATCTTTTCTTCGGTTGACAACCTCCAGAATGCCACAGAACCCGCCTTTCAATCGTTTCAATATTGCGACTCATTTCGCCGGATACTTTTTCACAAGGACAAAATATGCGCTCTCTATGCGCAGGCGCACTATGGAATCTGCAACCCGCACGCCAACAGCCCGCGAGACCTATGGGACACTTCTGAGACATTTTGTTTTGTCGCCGCTCTCACTTTGCAACAGGTGAAAGCTGTAGTTGGGTGCTGGTCCCGTCCGATCACTAGATCGGTAGAACAGCAACACCAATACGCCATAATGCCGTAGCCCCACCCGTTCAATAGATCGGTGGACTGGGCGTGAAAGGGACGCGTCGTAAACGGCTAGAGATGATCAGGGCATATGGCTGACAATGTGCGCGCGGCTGTGCAGAAATCATGCTCTTGCGCCGGCGACCTTAGAACTGGCTGTGCTTCTTCACATCGCACTACTATCCCGCGTGCAGCCTGCTGAATCATTTTACTGTTGGCTCAGATCTAATGCAGCAATGTTGCTCCGCAGATCATGGTTTGGTCGACAACATCTACCGCAGTTTCTGACAAAATTGAGGGATATCATAGACTCTGTATCTTTCATCACGCAGAGAGCCAGCAGCGGTTTTTGCTGTAGCCTTCGCCTTGCTTGCGTCAGACGCCGCGCGCTCACGTCGAGAGTAATTCAGACAGCTCGCTTTGTTTCCTGAATCTCGGCGGATGGCCCGATAGATACTCAAGAAAAGGGTCTGCTAAAGAAGGCCAGCAGACCCGAGGAAGAAGAAAGAATGAAAGAGAGAAATACTAGACTTAGGCCTTTCTGGTCCATGCGGCTTGTTTTTGCCTTGCGCGCTCTTCGTCTCACATTCCTCCGCACTGCGCGATTCAGCAGCCTGCACCAGTTATGGGCCAAGCGCAAGGATCATTAAAGCCTTTCGCTCCAACTGATCGTTGATATACCTTCGATGACAATGTATAATGTAATGGCAAAAGAGTCAAAGTATTTATACTTACCGGGAGTATAAAATTTAGCGCGAGTCTATTTAAATCCCCAAGTTAAAGCGGCACGATAAACCCAACTCGGGCAGACAACTTCTTTTTGAAGACACTTCTTTAAAAATGCTATCAATCTTATTTTTTCTTTATTTGTTGTCTTTTTCTAACTTTCTTAGGCAATCACCCACTATTTTTTAGCAGATACTGTTCTTCTTTTTGCCACCAAACACCTTTAAAGTTTCTAATTTATCGGCGGCCCATTTTCGCACCTCCGTCAATACAGTCTCAGTTTGCCGTTCTTTTTCGGGATCCTTTGCCTCTTATAACTATGCTATATTTGCACCCATGGTCCGTCAACAAACATTTGGTAGTAAATTCATTGTTTTCAGCCTTGATTGTCGCCTATATGCTTTGCTTTGACGTATCAACACAAGTCAACCACGGAACTCGCCATTTTGCGTACTTATTATTATCTTTCGCTGTTTTCGGCTTGTACTCCCTAGCATTTGTTTTGTCCTTCTTTGAGTTTGTTATTACCCGCGTGATTTGGTTTTTGTTTTGATGAAAATGACGTACACAGTTTACCCCTTTAAAAAGGCAGTATGGGGGTCTTCACTTCCAGGGTTTTTGGGAGTATCGAAAGAAGAGAACATTGTCTCAGACATGACTGCAAAACAGCTGGGAAAAAATGGTACCAGAGTTGAATATAAAAATTTGTGGAGAGGCTTTCAAAGAAAGAAGCACAGTTTTGGATGATGAACGGCGGCCGGTTAAAACAAAAATCTGATATCATGAAGAAGTGAACGCATCATTTCACGGCGCATATTGTTCGTAAGTTGGCTTCAGAAGGCTATTGTAGACATTTGTGACTACCTTGGCTACTTTTTTTGACTACTGCTACTATAGCAGTAGTCAGTCACTCAAAGTCGTGAACTTTTTCGCCATAGTCAGTCATAAATACGGCCCTGGTATAAACATTGCATTATGTTGCGTTTTTCGATATCTGTGACATAGGGCGTGTGTAGTGTAAACGGAGCGTCAATTGGCAATCGCAATGGCAATCTATAAAGATGTTCTAATCTATAATTGATTGTGGAATCATACAGCAATTGACGCTTGCACATCGCCGATTGCAATCGATTGCCAATACAATCGATTGCATTCTAGAGACTCTCTAGGGTGGTTTTAACCGCTGGAGCGTTTCGCTACGAAACGACTTGAAGTTTTCCAAACTTTCGGTTTGTATACAATAATGAAACACAAGTTCAACCCTACGTGCAAGTGCAGTTTTGCAGTTAAGTTCTGAAGCTCGTGAAAGATCATTCTTTTCACTCTCGGGAAAAGTATATTCTCTTCTTCCTTGTGTTTTCAATACTAAATCACGGTATTGCCTCAGATGAATCTTTCTCTATACAGAAGGGCCAAGAACTTTTGTGGTTCGTGCGGAATTGGACTGACTTTCTTCTTGCCTGTGGTAGCCTGGCGACGTTGCTACGCTAACAAATCTCCCCCTATCCTACACAAGCGACAACCCAGGGTCGTATTTGTGACTGACTGTTTTTGCCTCTTTCGTCAGAATGACTACCGTTTTGTTTCCCCTAATAAGTTTAAACTTCGTTTCTGAATGTTTCTACAGGAATGTGACTACGCGGCGTAGCACGTTTATGACTACTGGCTGAGAGGTACATGAAAATAGTCAGTCACAAATACGCCCCTGCGACAACCTTTTCTCCCGGGGAGAGCTTGCCAATCTCTCTCTGGGAATCACGTTGAGCTTGGTTGTGCTGAAGCTGACGTGGTCTGGAACACGACAGGATTAACGGCAAACTGAGGGCTTTTCTGCACAGGGCCAAGCAACTGAAATGACTACCACATCTTTTAGATGAGACCTGGGCCCTTCATTCGTTAATGCTAAGCTTTTGCTGCATTTTGTCCTAAGATGTCGAAAAGGACTTTGTCGAGGCAATTTTACCTTACTCCTATCCGAAATGGGAAAGGGCTTCGTGTAGAGCAGATAATCAGAAAGTGGCTAGAGAGGGTGCTAGGCTGGCACCCCTCGCTTACGTTGTGCAGAGAGAAGACGTCTCTTTCGACAGAAATGGTTTAGGGTACCCTAAAACTACGCTAGCGTACATTTAAAAGAGAGAGAATCTTCATAGCTACTGTTCTTTGCCAATCATAATTGCATTGATCTTGAGGATTAACGTGAGAGAGCTTCGTTTCCTGCGGATGGGGCTCAATGTATCGCTCCAAGAGGTTTTATCTCGCATAGGATTGCTGCTAGAGATTTTATCTCTTGAGGCGATCCTGTAATGTCCCAGGAGTCCCATTCATTCTACATTATTACGTCTATCACATCTGTCGATGATTCTATGAATCCTTACATAATTAGTTCGTACATGAAGTTACTAGAATCGGTATCGCGCCCTGCCCATAAAATTAGAGGTGACCTTCCCTTGGTTATCCTATCGTACAGTAGAAACTTACTGGTCATAAAATTTACTTCAGTGCGACTTGCAATCATTCGCACGGGTGGTGGATAATATTCGAAACCATACCGTGCAAAAACATAGAAACGCCATTCTGCTCCCGAAAAGGCTTTCGACTTGGAAGCAACACCGCTCGTTCGTTCGTTCGTTCGTTGTTCCAAAGGAGTTCGAAGGATATACAATTCTCAACCCTTTCGCACAACCCTGCGTGGATACCAACATCAAACAACAGTCTGACGGCCAAGGAATGATAAAAATGTTTGGCAACAGGCAAGCGCGCAAGCGCGCCAGCATTCCGGATATGCTTACAAGCAGCGGCGAAGGCACAAGTTGGCGAGTAGCTTTTACATCAAACGTACCATGTTGGGGTAACAAAGAAAAACTTCAAGGCATCAAACCAATGATGTGCGATGCCGATAAGGCTGCGGTGGTAACATACCGCGGACGCAAAATCCCTGCTACAAGGGGCGAAAAGCTTCGCACAGCGCTCATTCGTAGCGGGAATCATCCGCACAACGGGGGGTTGCTTATTAATTGCAAGGGGCTTGGTACGTGTGGCACATGTGCGGTTTCAGTGGTTGATGGAACTGTAGAACCTTCAACAATTTCGGTGAGAGAAAAGGCAAGATTGTCTCTCCCGCCACATAATATGCGGAATACAACAGAACGACGATTGAGATTGGCGTGCCAAATCAGAGTGGCCGATAATGACGTTACTGTGGAGAAGTATGCGGGGTTTTGGGGTCATAAAGAGATGAAGCTGAAGGAATTGGAGGACTAGTTGATTTTCCTACCCAAGTATGGCGACCCAATGGTGTTGAAGGAATCCGGACACGGGGTCTCCTGAACATTTGTTTAGAAATTGACAAAACAAGATAAAAGGGTTCGTGTTAATGAGTTGGATGGCGAGTAAAGAGAAAACGGACATGGCGCTGAACCATACCTTCAAAATGACGTCAGCTTGCTCATGCTTTTGAGATTGGTCAAGGGGCACAGCTTCGTAGTAGGTGCAGTCTCTGTTTTCTTCAGAATCATAAGGCGGGAGCAGTACATCAAACACAGCAGTCCATTCTGAAGCAACAAAAGAATGCACGTTGCCCGACGTTGGGGAGAGCATCTTGACATAATGACCACGAACAAGTTGCACATCGTTCTCCTTCGCAAACAACTGGCCGTCCGCAAGCGAGGCGGAGTCAGCAGGAAAGATGTCATATGCCTTGACCTTAAGTTCTCCCCACAGCACACGCGAGAAAACGTACATATGTGGGTGATCATGTAAGGGAATAAATCTTCCCGGCGGGATGACAAACACGGCGATAGCATAGTTCTCATTCTCCGACACGGGGACAACAACGACGGATTGGAAGTCTTCGCAACTCTTGGCTTCCTCGATGAAGCGTTGCTTATCAATGACAAGATCATCCGGATTCATCGCATTGACAGCATGAAGCATCTCATTAATCTGGCCCTCACTAAGCGTCAGCTGCTTACCTGGAGACGCACCCCGTGCGTGTTGCACGATGGTGTTAGCGACATCTGCTACATGATGCAACGAGCAACGCGGTACCGTCGTCCGGGAGCGCACGAATCGCGGCGCAATCGACGAGATGAAGGCACGAAGCCGACCCATGACGACAACGAGGCTCCACAAAGAGCACGTGGACGAGCTTCTACAGTCGGTACCAACGGTAGCCGGGCGGCAAGCAACGACGCCCGTCTCAAAACGACCGTGAGCTTTACGACTGTAGCAGTAGATATGTTCGCGTAATAGATCTGGCTCGGGGAGCGAGACTTGGTGAGAAGGATAGATGCAGATGGATGCACCAATACGCACGTGTGCACCGTAAATGTTACCTCAACTGCGAGGTAGAGTTATGCAGCGCAAAGGCTTTCAACACGTGTGCCGCACGCACGCACCAGTGCTTACGGTACCGTTGGTATTGTAGATACAGTACGAAGGTACAGTATGAGTGCGACCTTCCCATCGGCCGCATCTTCGTCACCGCTTCCGTTCGACAAACAGCGTGCGAGGGACGACGACCGCGGTGGACGAAGCGCCCGAAAATGCCTTCACCTCCACTCCGCGCGGTATGGAGGCGGGTGGACGCTCGCGTCCATCTGGCGTTAAGCCCCTCGCAGTTGGTGGACCCCGTATCATCCGCGACGCAGGCGGCGTTTGAAAATCTGCTCATGCGCTACAACCACAGCCTCAAGGGCGTGGTGGTGGCGCACATCGGGCCGCTGAAGTTGCTAGGCTGTCCAACTTTTATCGATGCTTCGCCGTTTGCACATGTGGCGGGGCGGCTGAGATTGTTGCTTTTTAACCCGCCTGTCGGCTCGGTTATGGTGGGCGTTATCAACTATGTCGGCCCGGATCATCTTGCGCTACGCGTATTTCGCACGTTTCATGTGGTGCTTCCTTTGCATGCTGTGCGTAATAAGTTTCATTATGACACCAATCGGCCTCATCAATGGACCAGATCCGATCATGATGCTGCGCCGGAAGACAACCTCACCGTGGGCCGACAGATTCGATTTGTCGTGACGGACACAAAAGCCACGCGAGAAGGTCTGTTTCAGATCTTAGCATCTCTTGATGATAGTTTGTGCTACGAACCAATCCCTCCAGATTCGTTGGGCCTTCTTTCACCGCCCGAAGAAGTTCCCGGCCAGTTCGTATCACCGCAACAGGCAGAGCGCCATGAGGATATTGATGCACCCAATGTCGACGTGCTTAACGTCACCAAACGCTCCTCCATGGAGAGAGCGAAGCGCCTATCCCAGCGCGATGCGGAGCAATTGCTCTTCGCCGGTGACTCCTCCTTTGGCGATGCGCTTGCGCCCGTCAACCCCAACTTAATAATTGCTAAACAAACTCAACCAGACACGCTCCCCACACAGCCTCTGGGACAGCAAGCTATTGGTGTTGCAGCAGCGGAACCCAGCAACATCACACAGACTCCAGCGCAGCACACGATCTTTTCAGAGGATGACGATGGCGATTCACCGGATCAAATGCCAGTTGAACAACAAGAAGGGAGGGTAGATATCGAAGAACATGAATCACAGAACGCTGTACATACTACAGAGCACCGAGACGGTGCTCAAACTGCAGAACGCGAACGAAACGAGGAAACTCACAGTGCCGCTGACGGAGAGAACACTAATGTTGTAAGTCCGGTACAGGCCAGAATACGACAGAAGCACGAACTACAACTTGTCTCTGAAACTCCGGCTACGGTGCAAAAATCTCAAGAGTCTGAGCGAAGCGAAGAGAAAAGCAAGGATAAGCGTCGCAAGGGCAAGCATGACAGAAAGCGCAAGAGGAACAAAGAAGAGAAAGAGAAGCACGGTACACCGAGTTCGAAACGGAAAAAGAAGAGACGACACTCAGATTCTTTGCTGGAGGTGCACAATGTTGAACCTGAGGTTGAGTCCAAAGGTGCTCATTTGGGTCTCACCGAGGTGAAGAAAAAGAAGAAGAGCAAAGACAAGGAGAAGCGAAAGGATAAAGAAAAGGACAAAACAAAGCGAGCTGATAAAGAAAAGAAGAAGCACAAGAGCAAGGAGAAACGAAAGCGTCACAACTATGATCTCAGTGAGAGCTACAGAGAAAGTCAGCAGAGTGAAGCCAACAAAACGCAAAGTTCTTCAAAGAGCATGGCTTCGCCACAAGGTGATGGCACACCCGAGAAGCAACGCATCGCATTGGACGCGAAGGAAATAGGTGACAAGAACGCGGAGGAAAGAAATTCGTCTGAGAACCGTGTGATATCCACTAAGTATGAGTCAGCATTAGAGGCTGTGAATCTTGCACCGCTGGTGTCGCAACAATCAGCAGAGACGAAGAGCGAGCCTCTGAGGGACGGCCAGGTTCAGTTTCGCACTCAGGTGCAGGGAAGAGAGAGAAGTGTTGTGACTATGAACGGGGATGTCGCAGTCAAAACGCAGAGGGCGGACACCGGGAAGGATTCTAGGGAAGGTGAGACGGAGGTCACAGAGGGTGAGAGTAGCAAGAAAAAGACGAGGAGGGAAGAAAAAGAAGACGGTTCATTTAAACGCAGTTTGCATGAAAAAAGCGAGAGGAAGAAGAAGAAACGGAAGCGTGAGAAGAGCGAGGGAGATGGCAGTGAGCGAAGGAAGAAGAAGAAGTCACGACAAAAGCGCGAGGCGGAGGTGCATACTTTGGAGGGCGAGCAGCATGACGCGGAGCGGCAGCAGGAGACGGGAGCGATATCGCCAACGAAGAGGTCGACGATGAGCGCTTTAGCAAACGCAATCTCACGCAGTCTGGGGCGTAAGTGGCAGGCGAAATGACTAAGGTCTGGCAACGTCGTGGCGGACTGGCGAGACTCGGAAGAAGATGATGATGGCTTTATTAAATGAGTGCAGTGCGCTCCAATCGCAGCTAAACGGCGTTGTATATCAAGTGCAGGGTTTGTGCGCCGCAGTGTGCTGGCGAATTCTACCAGTTGCCGGACGAAGGCCTTCCCTTCTTGCCCCACCGCCCCGTGGATGTCAAAAGCGAACGGCACTAGGCGTACGCCGCTTGTTTCACGTCGCTGTGAATACTTGATGTGCTTGGCTCTCAGCTTTGGACGCAGCAGCTGCGTATCGGTTGTTTCTTTTGCGGCGGTAGCTAAATACGTAGCGGTCTTGGGACTGACTACAGTCACGTCTATGCCAATGGGTGTCTGCGGCAGTCGTGAGTCGTCCATATATATATAGTCGAGCTCTTTCGTTCTCTGGTAAAGACCTCTCGGAAAGAAACAAACATTCCCGGCTCGCGTTGAGACACAAAGGAGGCCGTTTGAGGAAGAAAGCAATTGGGGAGAGGACTCGGCGCATTTTTGCGGACGACTGCATCTGAAGTTCAGATTCTGAAGTTCAGATTCTGAAGACCTCAGAGAAGAGTCGCGGCAAAAGGGCATACAGGACGGACACGTTTGTACGACACGTGGTCGAGTGGCAGGATGCGCCACGCGCCGATCTGGTTCAGGTGGATGCACGCGATCTGCCTCGCCAGCCACACAATGGCGCCCTTCTGCTCTCGTCCAAGCGCGATTGCTCGTCCATCTTTAGCCCCCCGTTACGTCTCTGCATCAGGGATAAAGCTGCACTCGCCTTCACCGTAATCTTTCCCCGAGCCGCCTCTGATCGATCATCTCCTTGCCAATCTTGTTGCGCCTGCGTCCACGTTTAGCTCAACCATGGCCACTCTTCTCCGCTCTCTTCCGTTGCGTCGTATTGCACAAACCGCTCCCACTTTTGCACGTCCAGCCTTCGTACGTGCCTTCTCGTCCTGTAAGTTGCACCCTGTCTATTGCTTTGGTTTGCTGGCGAATCTTGGCTAACAGTGTGCTACCGCCCGCGAAGTCCCGAG
This sequence comes from Gracilaria gracilis, assembly GCA_030374805.1. NCBI lineage: Eukaryota > Rhodophyta > Florideophyceae > Gracilariales > Gracilariaceae > Gracilaria > Gracilaria gracilis. The sequence goes on along the minus strand of JARGSG010000017.1, from coordinate 475,302 downwards.
CGATCGCAAGTACGTAGATTCTCATGAGTGGGCCAAGCTGGACGGAGATGTAGCTACCATCGGTATCACTCATCACGCGCAGGTCAAACTGGGCGATATCGTGTTCGCGGATTTGCCGGACATGGGCTCTGAAGTTGAATCAGGGGAACGCGCTGCTACCGTCGAATCTGTGAAGGCGGCCGCCGACATCTACTCGCCTTTAACCGGCGAAGTCGTTGACGTCAATGACGATCTGAAAGACACCCCTGACCTGATTAACAAACAGCCGCATAATGATGGCTGGCTGTTCAAGGTCAAGGTTTCTGACCAGGATGAGTTTGACAAGCTCCTGACTACAGATGAATATGAAAAGGTCATTGAATCAGAGGAATAGAGTTATCAATACTAGAGCTTTGTACGTCTCAGTATTTATGCTCTGGAATGATTCTCCCGCTCTGTTGCAGCAGTGTAAACCTATGATGTGTAGCTCCAGCGATCCATCACTCCAGTTTGTTTTTCCTGTCTTGTACACATTTACATATCTAAATACAAATCTTCATCTTCACACACTTGAGCTCGTATTGGTTGAACGTTTATACACATGTGTCGTTGGATTTGTTTGGTCTATGTTTCTTTTACATGTACGTTATATATACCATTGTGTGCTCATTTCTTTTTCAAGTCCCTGAATCTTGCTTCCAATGCATCATCATTCAAAAAAGAAGGTTTAGGCGGGTTTGGCAACGATGCACCGCCTTCATCAGGCCCGCGATCATTCCGACTCGTCGAACTATGCGGAGCTGATGGAGGTGGTGGAATGTAACTAGGGGGCTGTCCAGGCGCATTGGGATCCGGGTACGGATAAAAAGTGCCCGAAGTCCCACTTGACGGATCAAACGAAGGGGCTGAAGGTGGGATCCCTGGTGGAGGGGCAGACGGCGCGCCTCCATATGGCGTATTGTCGTACGGGTTATGGCCCGGAATATTGAATGGCGGGGCAGATGGCGCAGCCATGCCTGGAATGTTGGTCGCTTGTGGGAAGCGCTCCGGCCGATAGTAACCTGGGTCTGACATACGTGTCCCACTTGCTTGATCAAGGTGGATATCTTCCGGTGGTGGAATCCAGTTAATCTGATGCTCAGTGGCAATACTTGACAGCTCCTCTAAAACGCGATAGCCGTCAGGGGTGCCTCCTTCCAGGCTGATAGCCAGGGTCTTGTTGATGTACTTGATGTTCGGCCCGGTGAGGGTGAGCAATGGGTCGATTACCGCCGGGCCAAAGTGCTGCCGAAGCATTGAACACACCGTTTGCAACTCCGGTACGTTGAGCCTCGACGACGCAAACACCACCGACGCGACGTTTTCCTTGACATCCTGAGGCGCGGCATCAAAATCCTTTTGCACGGTAAGTACGTTATTCTGCGTCTGCAGCAGTTGAATAAAGGTATCCACGACGTCGAAAGCAGTAATCTGCGCCAGTTCGCGCAAAATACGTTCGGCTTGAATGCGCGCCAACGGCTCCTTGTGCGAGCGCAAATGGTCGGCGATGACAATTCTGGTGGCCTGAATTTCGTTGTCCTTCTTCCCACGCTGGATATCAATGCGGTTCTTGGCCATCTTGAGTAGAACACGGAAGCGCGTGGCGTCCCAAACGGGCGCAGCATTCTTCATGGTAGCAGCCGGCGCAACGGCAGCCGGCGCAACGGGCTGTTCATGGCCGCGCGCGAGCTTGCGCGCTAAAACACCCTTCATGGCCTTCATATCAGGGGCGACTGTGAGCGGCGACGGGTGAGTTAGTGGGTGTCGGGGAGTGCGGCGCGTGCAGAAAGCGCGAGTTAGTTACTATGGAGGACGGGAGCTGTCGTGGAGACGCGCCGTATGCTGTGCGTTCGACGTCACTCGTTAAAAGTGCGCACTCGCAGTGGCAGCGGCGCTCTGACCAGCGCGGCAAGTGCAGCTGAATGCGGAGCGCCAGCAATGTCGGCGCGCTCCAGCACGCCAACAAGCACGTTGTTGCCACCCTTTGACTGCGCCATACATTTTTTGCACACCCTTTCCCTTCAGCTGCTTACACCTCGCCGAGCCGCGCGCGCTGGCCACGCGGACCCGTGGCCACGCGTGAAGCTGCTTTGCTGTGACAGATGCTCGCGCGATGCATCGCAACGGCGTTGATCCATCGTGCAATCTCCTCTGAGCGCGCTGTCGCCCGCAGCTTGTTGCGCTACGCGCTCGCCCGCACTCCACGATGATCACGTCTGCGCCGGCGTTCCAGACATGCGTTCCGCTGCGCCTCGCCCCCGGCCGCTCCGTCGCCGTTGCGATCACCGCTGTTCAGCCACGCGTCTCTCCAGCAGCCGTGATGAACGCCACCAAACGGTATTCGCCCGAGGACTCAATACGACCAGCGCTCCGCCAAATCGCGCCTTACACCCCGATTCTCCCGTACGAAGTGCTTGCCGAGAAGCTCGGACGCCACCCGTCGGACATTGTCAAGCTGGATGCCAACGAGAACCCGTTCGGCCCGGCGCCTTCCGTCGCGTCTGCGCTTGCCGATGCCAAATACCTGCACATTTACCCAGACCCCGAATCGTCCTTCTTGCGCGACGCTCTCGCCGACTATACCCGGGTGCCGAAGGAGTATATCCTGGCGGGTGCTGGCGCTGATGAGCTCATTGACTTGTTGTTTCGACTGTTTGTCACCCCCGGTACGCAGGATGCCATTGTCAACTGCCCGCCCACTTTTGGCATGTACAAGTTTGATGCCGATGTGAACGGTGCGCGCATTATTAACGTTCCCAGAGGTGCAGATTTTGAAGTCGATATCGCCGCAATAGAACGCGTGTTTGCCGACGAACAGTTCCCGCCCAAGCTCGTCTTCGTGGCGAGTCCGAACAATCCGGATGGTAGCGTGCTGTCAGAAGATGATGTTAAACGTCTTCTTGCTTTACCGACAGTGGTTGTCATTGATGAAGCATATTTTGAGTTTGCGGACGTCAACATACTTTCGTGGGTTCCTTCTTATGATAACCTAGTTGTGCTGCGTACGTTTTCGAAATGGGCCGCGTTGGCGGGCATGCGTGTCGGATATGGAGCATTTCCTCTACCGATCATAAAGCATATGTGGAAAATCAAGCAACCGTACAATGTGTCTGTCGCCGGCCAGATTGCGGGCATAGTCTCCATCCAACAGAAGCATGATTTGTTGGCCAAGGTAGATCGCATGGTGAGCCAACGTCACATCTTTTACGACAGGATCACCAAGTATGAATGGCTCCGGCCTTATCCGTCGCAATCGAATTACGTCCTTTGTCGCGTTGGAGGCGGTCGCGATGCTGCCCAGGTTAAGCAGCAGTTGGCCGACCGCGGCATTTTGATACGATACTATACAACTCCGGGTTTGACTGATTGTATTCGAATATCCATGGGTACAGAACAACAAATGGAAGCCATGTACTCTGCGCTGGACGAATTGAATAGCTTGTAAACGTAAGTTCCTTTCGAAACGCTTTTCCTGTGAACCTGGCCGCTTTCGTCATAGTTTTGCCTTCCCCGACAACGACAGCATCATTTTTGTCTCGGAGATCATATTCATGACATTGCTCTTACTCCCCAATGATGCTGAGTCTGTGGTGTGCGCACTCTGCCATGGTGACGCTTTCAATTTGCAACCCAACCTTGCACTGGAGACTTATTGTACAAGTTATGCTCGTGGCCAGACTCTGTAGCATAACATCTGGTTCCAACCTTGGAGAGCTCCTTCTCGTTCGGTCTTGGTGTGCTCTGGGTTTGCTCTGTCCGCCTGTCACTGTACACGACCGAACTACTTTTTCACATTGCGAAGCGAGGATGGTTCGTTTGATCTGTTTTATTATTCTCGCCGTGAAGGTTGCTATAAACTTGTTTGAAGCGCTTTTTGCGCTGCTGTGGAACTCTCATAACCAGTTAACTCGCGAACCAACATGGTCGCATACTCTGCACACCCCAAGCTAAACGAGATAATCAAAGCTCTTCGGGGCTTGCCCTCGCCATTGCCTTCATCCCTGTCAGACTTGCTTAGGTATCCTGATTCGACATTGATGTTACCACCGACTTCCATGGAAGCCGGTAGTTGATGAGGCACCACGTCATTACCGCTAGCGTCCTCTGCTTTGTCGTGCGAAGCATCCTCTACGAGTACGTTTTTCTCGTCTGGCTGTTCTTTGCTGACCTTCCCCGGAACAGTTTGCTCCTCTATATTTTGCACTAGGCGGACAGCATCACTACCTATCGCTTCCCCTTCGGATACCTCTTGTGTAACCGGGACTGCACCGCTCCCATCACTAACATCCTTGTTTTCCTTCGCCTCACCAGTGCCTTGCTGACCGTCGACCTCATCCTTGGCCACCAGTCCAATATCTGTACTCTTGTTTATGCTTGCATCTTTCGCTTCAATCGCTTCGGTGTTTTCTTTTGCCTGGTCGCCCTTTTGGTCCTTTGCCGTATCCTCGATTTGGACATCACCGCTGGCTTCATCTTTTCCGGTGGCTTCTGTCCCTTCGCCTTCCTCTAACCCAATTGCTTCATCCTTAGATTGTTCAGCGGATTCATCTTTGCTTATCCCACCATCAGCAGGGTTATCTCCAACGCCTTTCTGTGATTCTTTCGGGATGTCTACGCTTTCGCTGGCGTGTTCTTGACCTGCATCACTTTCAACTGCCTCTAGTTCCATTTCCTGAGCCACGCTATCCTTTCCGTCATGTGCGTCCTCCTTGGAGGACTCCTTACTCTGGGATTCGCCCACCTCATGCTCTTGGGGAGCACCATCGCGCTTTTCACCATGCTCAACGGTCGGCGAACCGCCATCCTTTCCAATCTCTCCGTTTATCACCTCTGCGTCCATCTTTTCTTGGATCTTTTGACCTTCATTGGGTCCTTGTGGATCAGAAACACAGTTTACTCTTTTGCTCATGGATTCCTCGTTTTTTTTTGTACTATTTCCGTGAGAAGTTGTCTCCTTGCGGTTCAGTTCAGCCACAAGGGCTTCAACTTCTGATGGGACTACTATGTCACGCTTGTCGCTGTATGAAACAAACTTTGACTCAAAATCTTTCGGAACAGCGAGCAGGCGACGATAAGTTCCTTTCACTTGATATTCCGACTTGGCATGTGTCTTAAAATCCAGCTTCTCTGCTTCAATGATTTCTTTGACCTTCCTTGCATACGGAACAGATGGTAGTTGGACTTCTGACCCTAGTACAGGTATTAATACATTATGCACGGAAATGGACTTCCTCTCTTCCTCTTCCTTAGTGACCGGCCGCACCTTAGTTTTAAAGGAAAGTTCTTCTTCAGACACATCTGCTTCTGCAATCAAGTCACCCTCAATGGCATGCTTATTGTTCGTCGAGTCTGGCTTGCTCAGCCCAATTCGCTCTGACGCCATGACATTCCAAAGATAGCTCTGCACAGCATGTCCATACATCATGCGCAGAAACCTAGGCAACCTTCCGAAGGCTTTCCGATAGTCGGGAACATCAACACCTCTCCTTTCATCACTCGCAAACGAATCAACAATGGCGCGTTCAATGCGTTGCCAGGGCGCAAGCTCTGATAGTAGCTGACATGCCGTGATCTCTCCTTCCGCAAACTGGTCCAGTGCTTGCACAAAGCGTTTTCGACCGGGATTCATTTTGGTGTCATCTTGACCAATTCGCAGCGGTAGAAGAATGCGACGACAGACCTCCTTAAAGTCCCCTCTCAGAACTGCAAATCCAGTCACATGAGTGGGGGACACACCAGACCCGAAACGCTGCAAACCAAAATAGTTGATGAAGCCCACTTCGCGAATGCTGTTGGACGCAGTCTGAATACTATCATCACGACCTTCTTCGACGTCGCGCAAGACGAGCGTGAATCGATTCCCTTTCAAATCGCCAAGACGAAGGTGTGACGATTTAGAAGTGCTCGCCAAGGAAACATTCCCAACAAGCACCGACGCGCGATTACGGTCTCGCTGCAATAGCTTGGAATTGGCGCGCGCAAGATCTCCTTCTTGAACTCCACGTATCTGTACGAGCTGTGTGGTAACACCACGCTTATCCTTCGTACCGGCATAGAAAAAGTGCTTGACGTTCCTTGACAGAGCTCGCCCGAGCATGGTCAAAGCTTCGGTGGTATCGCGGTTCTTCTTCCAGAGCACAAAATTGACAAAGGAGTTTCTTGGGAAGGAATTTTCATATTGGTTGTGATGTTCCCTCGGATCGTACGTATCATCTTGTTGAGGCTGTGCGCCGTTTTGGTCGTTCTTATCGCTGTCTCTACGACGACGTTTCCAAGGCCGTGTGTCAGAACGTCGGCGAATGCGAACTACCTGTCCGTCATCGGTCTGTAGAGTGTCGCCAACAAACGAGGGCAGATATTGTCGCACCCATTGATGCAGCTTTGTTCTGGAATGCTTGTCCTTCAGAACCGGGAAAGCATGCGAAGTGCTAGCTTCAGAGATGGCGGCAGAAAGCGCAGCGGACGGCGGAGGATCGGGCGACGGGAAGAATTGATCGATTTCGGAAAACGGTATGCTTGAAGGTGAGGGCGACGGTGGACGCGGGCGCTTCGGACTGGCACGCGGTAATGTGGTGAGCCTTAGCACTTGATGTTGTTGACTGATTTCGTTGACGATGAAGTCATCTACGCTTTGCTTGAGGACGGCGCGGAACGGTTTATGAGCGCTGAGACGTTCGGTTATGGCCACATCTGCCTCGGTGACAGGCATGTTGGCGGGCGGTGGCCAGAGGCGACGCGTTGCTCGAACTGCTTCGACGCGCTCCTTGGGTGTCGGTGGTGGCGCTACGGAGCACCATCAAGATGATCTTGGGGAGGGGGGGCTGCGAAACCAACCAACAATCGCCATTGCGGACAGTTTGATCCACTCATTGGATCAGCTCTGAGCGGTGCGTGAACACATCTGTGTACACGACCCCCGGAGAATCTACAGGTACAGGTGAACACTGTTATTGCGCTGTGTAGAGGACTTTATGCGCATCATGCGCATAAAGTCCATCACAAACCACACCAGCGTTCCCACCGATAGATTTTGAGGCCGTTTCGGAAAAAACAGGAACTTTGCAGCAGGAACAGTCAGCGACGGTCAGACAATATCCCAGAACCGTTCCCGTCGGAGGGTTACAAACAGCTCAAAATTCAAATCCCACAGAAACCCAGCATTTGAACGTGAGGTAATTTGATTGAGACGGTAGTCTCCGATATCGCTTTCTTTCTTAGCGTGCCCGACAGAACATCCATTGTAGCATTACGTGTAACTGCGCAAATGGAAACTGTCACAGCGTAACTTAACCGTTGCTATAACGCACATCGAGGAGAACAAGAAATCATAGCTCCAAATGAACTTTTAATGTAGACTCTCCCAAAGCGTTCAACCGCTAGCTAACATATTACTCCTTGCATAACGTCTTTCTCTTTATAAGGGTTCGGATACAGCTTTCAAACCTTCACAACGATGACAATTATATTAGAACTCATTCTCAAGGCGTTTAATATCTACATGTGACAGTAGTTCCTTCACGAACAACCTATTAAACGCCACCATACTATCAGCTTCACTAGATCTATTTGCTAATGCTTTCAAAGTTCTGTTGAGCCTTCGCACTTCTTTCACCCACTCTGGCCCATGAGCTGACTTCAATTCACTCCTGTCACCAATTAGTAGTTCTTGGAAGTGCTTTCCAATCTTCATGTTAAGGAGTCCAAGACTGTATATGCTGATAATACGTCTCTCTTTCGAACAAAATATCACAGATGGAAGCTGCGGCACTTTTTTGAATCCAGCGTCCTTCATGATTGGAATGTATATTGCAAATTGTGTGCGAAATTTGCGACGTACGGCTTTCCACGCTGATACCCATGCAGTATCAAACTCTCCTTCAGTCTTGAAAATTCCGGAAAGAAGCAAATGCTCTGCCGCCCTACGTGTTGCTCGGTGTTCTTCACTCAAATCTTCATCATCAGAATCAATTTCCTCATATTTTTCCTGGTTTGAGACTCTTTATTAGGTCTCCAGCTAAAATAGTGGGTAAAGTCGAGAAGACGTAATGTTTGCGCAGCAACACAGCAACCTATTTAAACGCAAAAACAAGAACATTTTACTTTGTGCTACCGATACTACGTCGTAAAAATAATAAAAACGTAGTTTTCATCATATTTGTGCCCAAATGCGCTGTTGCAACCAACCAACGGCAGAACACACTAACCTTGCGGTTCCTGCGTCTCGCTGTCAGACCCAGCCGTTCTTAGCCTTGACTGCAGACGACGCTGACGTTTTTCACGATATTTCTTCTGTGAAAGACGTCTTTTCTTAATAGAATCCTCCCCAATAGTGTAGAGCCTGTCCTTAACCTTTCCATAAAACTCTGAATCTTTCGCTCGAAGAGGATGACGCTTAATATGAGCATTTGTTAGTCCACAACACAGAATAAAAATTGAATCATAGAGTTTCTCATTCCAACGATACTTCAAAGAAAGAATAGACCACAAACCACTAGCCTTCCATAAAAATTCTCCACAATGATGCGATGAGAAGAAATTCTTTTGTTTTCCAAATCATCTTCTCTAGATAGACGTCCTAGCCTAGGACACTTTTTTGGATGAATTGCCCTACAAAAATCCTTTGCTCCTTGATACCCTTTATCCAGAAGAACCCCCCAAAACTCTTCATATTCTTCGCATAGAATTCCTGTATCCGCTATTTCCATTTCATCCTCAAACTTTTCCAGTGCCTCCTTATGGAAATTTTGAAAGCTCTGATAAAAAATGTCAATATCAGAGGTTGATCCACAAGAATGTGGAGTGACAAAAACTGCCATACCATTGGGAAGAACAGATACCACTGTTTTGTATCCGTATAATTTGTGCTTCCCGCTAAAGTATTTCTTTGCCTCTTCCAAATTTCCTCCGGGTCTATTTGTCTGCTGAAATGTGACATCGGTGGCGTAATAGGCGTACTTGTAGCGGGAAAACATTTTTTTCTCCCTCACGAGGCGCTTCATTGGCCACTTGTTCAATTCGTCCAAAACTAATATTTTATATACATGCAGCGAAAGCATGTATATAAATTTAGTTATCATTCTCTCAAGTGTTGGAGTTTTGAAATTAAAAATATTCGCGAGAAAATCCCATCGGCCACCATGTTTCAGCACTGTTAAACACATGAAAAAGGCATCTTTCCCGGAGGCCTGAAATTTTTTCCCCCTTCCAACGTTCCAATTTTCGGATACATGCTATTCAATTTGACTCCAAAAATTTTGAAATTCAACTGCAGAAAAATTGGTCATCTGGAGGATAGATTCGGACCCATTTTGGCTGTAAAATACATCAAATATGGGACTGTCAGAGTCATTTTCATCGTCTGAATTATCGCGATGTGAATGATTTGGAGCAGTTTCAAATGCCTGTTGTGTGGCATACGCGGTGTCGGCCAGCAATTCGAGGGCGTTCGCTGCAAACTCAGAGCTAACTGTCGCCATTTTGTTGAACAGAACGGTTGTGCACAAGACTTTCGATGACTTTCTGGTCATCGACACTTCGTTGTGCACGACCGTTTTGGTTCTGCGCAGAGACTGAGTAACTACTTTGGTTTCTCAGTCTCTGCGAATGCTACATGTATATGTGCATTGACACAGTCATACGCGTTTGACTGTGTCATTGCTGCTGAAGCTGATACGCAATTCAAAAGTCTCGTCTGCAACTTTTGAATTGAGTATCAGCTTATGTACATTGTCAATCGAGGAAACACGTTACTGTTTCCTCGATTGACTTCATTTTTGCGATGGTGTACACTATTTTAATTGGAGCTCTATTGGCAATCTGAAGCACCGAAGTATCGTGTATATTCGCACAAAAAGCGCAAACCATTTCCATGCAAAATTCGAGATTAGTTAGTTCCAATATATTCTTCTTTTGGGTGATTAATTAGAGTCGAAATCTTACCATCTCGTTTCGCAAAGGTTCAAGTGCTCTACCAATGGCGGCGGATAATAGGGAGTAAATTCTTTGCCCTGACCCGTTTTGCTTACCAGACTTAGTTATCCTTGATTTCAGGAATTTCTCTATCTCATTGTTTGAAGCGGTGTCATTGTGCACAAACTGGGCCGCTTTCAGTAACAGCTTGCTGGGATGCCACGAGTTCCCATTCATTTCATCGTATATATCCCGGCCAAGAGCAGGATGAAGCACCCCAATGGTGACTCTTACTTTGACAAACATCTTTTTCTCAGTATGAGCAGTAGGAATGGTTAGTATGTTATATGAACCTTTTCTGTGTTAGAGATCTCTGAAATAGAAGCCTCACCTCTGCTACTTTACATTTCTGTCGTAGATTTCGTGAGTTACAATAATGTTAGAAGCGTGTACGAAGATAATGTCGAACCTTGAGTAACAGAAACGCACCTTAGATAAATCGAGGCCACTCTCGTTCCTTAATGGTGTCTTCTCCCCACAGCGAGTGATATCTCTGATTTGCATCAGCACTTCCAATATATCCTCGTGCCTCTGTTTCGCGACTGAATCGTCAGAAGACCCTGCGGCTTGCATGTCCTCCCTACGCACTTCTCGTTGCATTTGAATTTCTGCAGTAGCTAAATCCAGTTGTGACCTTAACCCTTCCAAGAGAGCGTTTCCCCTCCTCTGCTCTTCAATCATCTCCCGCATAGATGTAAGCAGTGTTTCATTCATTGCACTCGCTCTTCCTCTGGGAGGTTTGCTAATGCCTCCTGGGCTTGGCCGAGATGCCGAACGACTCCCACCAGCATTCCTCACTCTTCCAGACCGAGCGCTGCTTGAAGCAACGCCCCCTACGCCTGCTGGACGGCCAGCAACCGATTCTCTGATTCCGTCTGAACGGCTGCTGCTTGGTCTGGGTCCCGTGCCGACACCCACGGCCGCACGGGCTCCATCCGCATCCCTGACACCTGATGTGCGAAGGCCACTTGGTCCCCCCTCGGTACCCGTGTTGGTAACAGTCCTGCGCAGAGGCATTTCGCAAAGAGATTAGCAAGAGTACGTACGTAAACGGTAGAGCTTTCTGCACACTTGACTTAGAGGTCCATATCTGGAAGAAAGAACTGGAGCAGACCAACTTGAGAGAGATACATTTGAAGGAAAGTGGTCAAAGTGTATGCTACAGCTTGAGACATTTCACTGACTGCGCGCTTTTCTCGAGAGTCCCCTTCACTTTCGGTTCGCAGCATTCAGCGTGTGTAGTTATGGGTATAACGAAAACTGCTGGATAAAGTCTTATTCCTAAGGTAGTTTCACTTATATGACAGCGCGCGATCTTACGCTGTTGCTGAGTTTGTCATGCCGTTGTTCTTGCTGCAGACCCATAAATATGAACCCTAAAAGAACTGCTCCTTCGAGGTCTGGTCATAAGTGTTCAGCCTGTCGTAGGGAATTCCAAAGTAAGATACACTTTGAGAATCACATTGCGCGTACCCATAAGGGAGTCATTCCAAAGTACGGTGACACCAGTGAGGATGAAAGCTGTCAGGAGTTTGAAAACCGAATGCCAGTCCGTGCCGCATTGTCTTCCATGCAGGAAGATAATATGGAGCTACTTCCAGAAGACGAGCTTATTCCTTCTTACATTCCATCCGTTGATGGTGATGACTACAATTCCGGAAATGACTGCTGTGAAAACAGTTCGCTAAACGTAAAAGGATTTCCCACATTCAAACCCAGAAACGCACCATCGGACCGCGGTGATGGGGCAATCCAAGCATGGATCTTCTTCAAGTCGCTGGGGGACACATCAACACCCTTATTCTCAAAGATCAACCAGCCAAATCCACCATTTGAAAATCTAAGCGTGGTAGTCAGACGCACACTTCAGTACTGCTCTGAAAATACTTTGACATTGACACAGTCGAAGAACTTGTACAGTCTCCTCTCCTCAAATGAACGGTCAATCCCTACTCGTTTCCGCCATCTCACAAACCAGTTCCGAAGTTTGGACTGGTTTGCCTCGTACTTACTTAAGGCAAGGAAGCATATAGTATTCTCAGAAGGATGGAGAACGGCTACCATAAACACCGAGCTTGGCCCAAACTGCTCTGGAGTGCTTCGCTCTGTTTTAGGGCTCATGTTTCAGGTGTTGCATGAAAATGGCGGTGTCCAATCCATAGTTCCATATCAAGAGAGTCAGAAGGGAGGACAGAGAGTGTATTCAGCTCCACGGAATAGTGATGCGATGCGGCAGTATGAAGAGGCTGTTAATAGAGAGGACGATCGCATAGTGGTTATCGACTTGTATAGCGACTCCACTATACTGAGTTCTTCCGGATCGCAAAGCGCAAATATAGTGAGAGTACGATTCCCCAATATATCTGGAGTATCTCGGACATGGCCCGAAGTGGGTATTGTCCCAGTGAAGCCTGAGGAAGCAAAACGTCTTTCGCCTTCGAGATATCGTAGAGAGAAGCATCAGGTTTGGCATGGATTCATGTTCCTTCTTCTTGAAGAAATTACCAGGGTTTCTCATAACGGTGTAATTATCGAAGGCAAAATGGTACACCCACTTCTTGGAATTCAAGTGGCGGACCAAGTGCAAGAACGAACATCTTGTGGACTTAAAGGACACGACAGCTTCTTCGACTGTACACACTGTGTGATGCCCTCTAAACTTAGAGAACCTGAAGTCCCGGCTCACCAGCCTCACAGAAAACGATGTCGGAGTGAAGAGTGCGGCTCGGATGCCTCTTCGCTGGACACATCAAAGTCTTATTACTCCATGGGCAGTCCGATTGGCGAAAGTGAAGTAAACACGAACGGTGTAGAACAAACGAAGAGCTTAAACGAGTTACAAACTGGTTCCCACTCTTTCCCTCCTCGTGACGTGTATCGAACAGTGACGTCTCAAATACGCGTTGCCAAATCGAGATTCATCAAGCCAGGAAGTGATGGTCAACGAAGCAATGCACAGAAGAGATTACTGAAGGCCGACATGACATACCTAGACTCGGTTAGCGCGATTCATTACCCTACAGCTCTCGCTTCGTTTGCTGGATCGTGGTCTTTCCCATACCGATTATATTCTTCTGTTGGATTCGATAATCTCCATGTCATGGAGCATGGTATAATGAGACAAGTAACGGATGACGCATTCAAGATCTTCGAGAAGGCAGTTGAGTACAGTGGAATGTCAAAATCTCTTTGTGCAGACATTGCTAATCAACGCATTCTTGACCTTCCTCCAGTTTGCCGCTTGCGAAGGTTTGCAGCCTTTCGCCAAGAAAAAGAAAAGAAGCACGCCGGTGTTACTGGGAAAATGAGAAGGGATATTGACCCCTATCTTTGGTTTGCAGTCATGGGATTTCGCAAAGTAGGGAACCAGACAACGACCGGTTTCTCCAACTGCTCTTACAGATAGACCTCCTTCAACGCAGCCTTTTCGCTATCAACTCGCCACCAGGTTCAGCCCTTCGAACATTGAAGGATATACAAGATCTCGGAAAGCTTGGTTCTGAAGTAGGGAAAGGAATTTCCAGTCTCCTCAATTGGGGAACAAATACGAAAATGCACCGCACAATGTTCCACATTCGAAACCACCTTTTCGACTACGGCTGTCTTAGAAAGAGTTCGACAGACACCAATGAAACGATGCACAAAGACAGAAAAGAAACTTATTCATCCACCAATGGTCACCTTCAAAGTCTTGCACCTCAGATTCTAAGCGCAAGAGTGACACTGAGCACTAACGCTTTCCATGAGAAACAGCCCAAATCAACATTCAGTAGTTCCGTTCTCAACACTCGAAATGTGGACGTGGCAGTCGGATCTGATGAAGACAATCCGAACTTGGAGGAATATCAGAGAGTCCACTGTTCAACCGCCGAATGCATTTGGAAAGATCAGGCCGAAAATGTGGCTCTAAGCTCGAGCACAAATGAAGATGCACGGAACGCTATAAGGACGGATATTGTACCTCTGACCAACCAGAAAATGTGGGAGGAAGTAAAAAGTGTACGGTTTCTTGCAAAGTTTGAATGGTGCGATAATAGAATGTACGATACGGTTTATGCCGGTGAACATGTTTTTGGAACGCAGTTACGGCACGACGGAATTGCATATAATGATTGTCACGCACCTTCTTTCGGGATTATAGATATCATATTTCGTCCCCGGGGTCATGCTGAACCCAAGTTTGCGCTCATTCGGAAACTAATGCGTGTAACAGGAGAGCGGGGGAATTCTTTCGTCTTTGAGCGCTTTGGCCATAAACGGTTCGGGTATGAGCTCCAGAATGACGAAATCGCATTTAAGGTAGTTTCTTGTTCTTCTTTTCTTCGACGAGCTGTATTATTACCTGCTCCATACGTGATTGTGAGGAACTTCGATCTGAAACATAGGATGAAAAATATTCCGGACACAACAGCCGCAAGACGAAAGATGGCATTCTTCGAAATAACCGGGGATAGACATACGTCCCTTGCCGAACAAAGTTGAAAATAGAAGCAATTCGACCCAATTCTGTTCACAGCACAGCTGCCAGTCATTGACTGCACAAGTCGTTGACTGCAAAACGGGTGTCGAAAGGTTTAGCTTTGGTCCATTGGACCAGTTGCAGCAGCGCTTGGAGGAGCAGAGTGATGTCCATTGCCGACACTAACCTCGCGCGCTGCAATGTGAGCTGTCAGTGGTTTTGTAGAAGGGGCCGAAGGCATTCGGCTGCTCTTACTCATGGCAGTTGAAACAGAAAATGTTGCCTGTTGGGTGCTGCGTTCGTGGTCAACACTGCCCTCAGTTGCAAGAGGGATACATGCTCTCGACCGTACATGCCATTCGTACCATCCGCAGTAGACGCAGGCCAACATCCTACTGATCCCGGAGGCTCTCCAATGTCTTCGATAAACTCCAATAGAAGGATGCAGGCTCCAAAGTATAATGAGAACGATAGTACAAAATGATTCACGGCTGTAATTGTATTCTTCGATATGAAGTACGCCTTGTACTAATGAGTTTCTTTGTGGCTTACTGAGATAATAGAACCACCTACATTTGGTCTCCACTTTTTGATGCCGCCTAGGGATTGAATTCAATAAAGCGTGGCCTTCGGAGCTCGCGGACCCGGAAAAGCGTGGCAAACGAATCTGGGTGAGAACGTGTGCAACAGCGGGTAAACATGGTGCGCTAAATAGGGATTGTACTTCAGTAGCAACCCAATAGACGCATCCATATCGGTTCTAGTGTAGCCGATCTTCCTTCCTACGTTTCCACTTGTCACGTAAACTCGTTGTGCGTTGCTCCTTCTTTGATTACAATTTCTCGCCTTTCTGCCGATCATGCTTCTCCGGTTTGAAGTCTGCCGCCGCCCTATCACTGATCTTGCAAAGTTTAATGTTCGCCTCCTACGTCATTGCAGAGATTAGAACAGTGGTGTCCATAGAGCGACAAGAAACGCAGTGTGCACACTCCTTTCGACGCAGGTGATCTTAATAATGAGTTCGTTTTGTGCAATGTGCAGAAGATTCCATTCGGCGGCACTGAATAGTACGCAAAGCATCTGTACAAGACTACATGTAGCGGGTAACATGTATCGCCGGATGGAGAACGAAGTCATGTGTTACTTGGGATGCGCAGCGCAGAAGCTGTTGAACGCAAGCTTGATACGTAGAGAAGGTCGGCGGCGTGCGGGTTGAGGGGCTTGGAAGCTCGCGAAACGTATTTGGACCCTGTCCCATGAGGTGGGACAGGATCCAAACGCTCTGTTGTTATGTGCACCCCGGTTTTGGTAAACCAAAAATGCAGTTCTCTGGCACAGGTGAAGCTTGGTTCGTGCGGCGCCAGGAGTGGAGGATGCAATCACCACACGGCTGCGGGGTCTCAAGAATCGAGAGTCGCGAGCGGTTGGGCGCGGCGCTTGTATACGGGCGAACGTTTGGGCATTACAGCGAAACAAACCTGGTCTGGTGTCATACCGATGTCACATACGTTTACATGTTCCGGTGGGGCTGGGAACGCTCCTGCTCTCGACCGGACGACTTTTTGCTCCGGCCGGCACGGAAGCATGGTTTGTGATGATGAAACGCAATGTGGATAGATAGCGAGGGCGGCACTCTGGAGGTGTAATTCACCACGCGTACGACGTCAGTGCTGGACGACGGCGGTATCAACGCCGCCGCCGGCGCTGAGACGGCTCCCGCATGTTGCTCCCTCGTGCCTCTCTCTTTTCAAGAGATTCCCCGGAAGTCTGGCGGCAGGCGTCTCGATTGAGCCAGAAGTAATCGGCAAGTGGCTCAGATTGGCCATTATAAGTAGTTTTAAAGATTCTCTTAAAGAAGGAAGTCTTCTGTTGAAGAACGCAAAAAAAATTTCAAAAAAATAAAGCCTGAAAGCCGCGGGAATTGACCCTACGTGCATGAAAATTTACGGAGAAATCGCAAGAAGGTGCCGCGACCACAAAGAGTTTGAACTAACGCGGTACCCCTATGAACATGGCCTTTCCACTCTGGTGTTCAATGGAGGCCTTTTCAAAGATTGTGAAGGGCCGTTGAGGCGCCATATGAATCAAAATCCAGTACTCCGCACGGTCTGTGAGTATGATACAAATTACATAAACTCTGCTGGCTACTGGATGTCGTTCCACCATTCGGCGATCGCCCTTCGCCAAAAGGCGCTTGCAGACAACAAGGAAGAACCGGCGGAAAATTTTGATGTCTGGGGCCTGTTGGCGATCAGCTACGCCCTCCGGGTCCTTGGAATGCGGCTTGAATTCTATAAGATAGCAGCGAGAGATTTGAAGCATGCAAAACTATTAATGCCTTTACTACAACGCAAGAAAGTCGTAGCTGCGGCAGACAACCTGAACGAAGAGATGACAAAGTTGGACTCTCACCTGACTACACAACTTATGAAGGCGGTAGCCACGCTCAGTGCCAGTAACGCGACGAAGCGTTCGGGAGGCAGATCAGGGGCTGCCTACGACCAGTAGTTTCCATTGGCTTCCCGCGCCGTCTTTGGAGATCGACACAGCTCAAAGCCGAAGCATGGCACGCGCTGGGTTGTTCGGAGTTTCCCTACCGAACAATCAAGCATGGCCTTTACGAGTGCCCATACCGACCGTTCGTCCCTGGTTGTGGGGTCGAAATGGCGGATATTCCGCAGACAGCGGAAGAAAAAGCATTCGCACTCAAAGATCTAGAGAAAGGTTGCCGCTTGGGTATCTACCGCGGGGTCGACAGACATCATGCAGACAGAGCCATCAGAGCGGGGACAGTGCTCTCTTCGTCGTTCGCGACGTGGTAGGAAAAGGAGGATGGGCTGAAAGGCAGATTCATAGACAATCTATCGAAGCAGTCAAAGTACTGTAACAAAGGCTCCCAACGGATGCAGTCTGTTGCCGAGTTTGCAATGACGCTCAAAAAAGGAGATTACATGATTTAAATGGACATCGAGAAAGGCTACAGGCATCTGCGTCTCGCTCCGACGATGAGGGACTCGTTTCTCTTCAAGTATTATGGTCGTTACTTTCAGTGTATCGCTCTACCATTTGGATGGGGGCATTCCCCGCTTTGGTTCACGCGGCTTACGATTCCGCTTGTGACGGAGCTCCGCAGCTGAGGCTATCGAGTATTAGCCTACCTGGACGACTTCTTGATTGCACCGTCACCGATAGGGGTCGTTTCGCGACAAGCGCACTGTATTCAGGCACAAAAACCAATCGAGGGACTCTTGAGTCTCTTAGGAATATCGAGAAACCAAACAAAAGGGCAATGGGAGCCCTCACAGTGCGTGAGTCATCTCGGGGCTATCGTGGATACCCGGTCGATGCGATTTTACATACAGCCACGCAAAGTCGAGAAGGTTCATTCTCTTGCACGCAAGCTGCTTCGCGAAGCCCGTTATGGGCGTCGTTACGTCTCGGTCAAGCTCTTACAGCACTTCTGTGGGGTGTGTGTGTCTCTTACTCTGGCAATGCCGTGGGCGCGCTTCTACATCAGATCTCTGTATTGGGATATCAGCAAGGGGAAACGAGATGGCCGTAGGTGGCGAGGTCTAAGCCATCAGAGCATCCGTGACGTGCTGAAATGGAAGAAATTGGACGCAGGAGAATTGTGTGGAAGACCGATGCTTCCGATGGTTCCAGATTCGTCGCTACACACCGACGCCGCCGATGTTGGCTTCGGAGGGACACTAAACCTGGAAGAATTCAAAACTGGAGTAGACGCTTCATGTACAGCGCAGGGTATCTGGAACTGGGAAGACAGGGCGCGATCTATAACCTATCGAGAGCTAAAAGCGGTCAGGAAGCATCTGCAGAGCAGAATGGGCCAGAAACTAAAGAAAAGTTTCAAGTCTTGCCTGCTGCTTTACACCGACAATCAAGCTGTTGCACACATCGCCAACGCCTTTGTTTCATCCAGCCGTCTACTGATGATAGAGCTGAGGCGCCTAAAGCGTGTTCTGGACAGCATGGGAATACAAATCAGGGCGGAGTGGCTACCCTCGGTTGCAAATCGCTTCGCGGACGCCTTGTTGCG
Organism: Gracilaria gracilis; assembly: GCA_030374805.1. Taxonomy (NCBI): domain Eukaryota; phylum Rhodophyta; class Florideophyceae; order Gracilariales; family Gracilariaceae; genus Gracilaria; species Gracilaria gracilis. The sequence continues at coordinate 456,799 of JARGSG010000017.1, read as the reverse complement.
ACGATTTCCTTGAGGTGACCTCCAAGTCCGGAAGCAGCTACTGCGTTCCGTATGGGATGGTATGCGCGCCCCCCCAGACGCTTTTCCATACCAGCCCCTGGGCGAACATCCGGTGTTTCCGCGTCGCCAAGCATATCAAGAGCTGTCGACAGCGTGGTTGCAGGCGGGCAAAATACGGCCCCTTTGCCCTCCCGTGGAGCTCATCACCCCGACGTTGTTAAAGCTGCAAGCCAGCGGCGCTCCGGCCATACTCGTAATCCCGGAATGGCCACGGCAACCTTGGTACCACCAGGCCAAGATAATGGCACAGAAGGTGACGCGACTCCCACTCCCGCCGCAAAGCGTTTGGGATGCGCATCGCGTTCTGAACCCGCAGTGGAAATCCATCCCGCTGGAAATCAACTTTTGACCAGTGCGAGCTCAAAATTCTGCTCGCGCAGGCTGGCCAGACCCACGCTGCTGCTGTATCCGGACAGACTGTCGGCTCCCGGAGGGCTCTAGAGATTCTAAAGAAATACGCGTGGAGCCCTAGAACCACGCGCACCAGGAATTCTCAGTGGGAAACATGGATGTAGTTCTGCACTCAGGAAGGGAGACCGATTCTTCCCGTAACTGAAGGTCATCTTATTGCATATATCGGGTGGCTGTGCCATGCGAGAGAAACTGGCACACGAAGTGTGAGTGCAAACTCTCTACCGCAGTATCTCAGTGCCGTACGACAAATGCAGCTCCTACTCCTTGGTCGATCGGTAGCGGATTACCCTTTTGTTTCGCACGTTTTGAGAGCCTATGCAACGTTGGGAAGAAACTACGTTCCCAGCGGCCGAAGTGCGTTGCGGAGTACCAGCCAGTCACGTGCAAACAGTTTGGGCTCTCGGCCTGGGCACCTCCAGCTTGCGCGAATTGCGAGATTGCACACTCGTGGTCTTTGCGTATTGTGTTAATGGCTTGCGTGCCAGTTCTGTGGTCTCGCTCCTGACAAAGAATGTCGATATCCGTGGTCAGGGGATTTGGGCCCGTCTCTCGGTGGTTAAGGGCAAACCAGCGAGCCGGGAACATCTCGTACGCTTTGTCTCTCGAACGGGCAACTTTCGTTCTCCGTTGGATCTGTTTTCCCGCTGGCAGGAAGCTCGGGGAAAGCACGCACGTTGGTTTGGACTACCCGGTGAGACTGTGGACAATCGGAGCTCAGTATTAACAGACGCTTTGCACCGTTGCTTCTCTACTCTCTCTATTTGTCCCCCACCGCATGGAAAGTATACATCTCACTCGCTTCGAATTGGTGCTCATACCGAGCAATTATTACTTGGAATATCCCTGACCGTTCGATTGTCTCGATTTGGTTGGGGTCCTTCTAGCGGGGAAATGGCGAATCTTTACTTTGACCGCACGATTACTTCTACCGCTGCATCCTTCTGGTTTTCCGGGGTACCTCTGCCGGTCCCTCCGTTTCAATACCCTCATCGTCGCCAACTCTAAGGCTTCCTGACGACGATGCGAGCACCGCGGACGCTTTACGTCCTTAGACTACTTTTACTACGTAATTGGCTTCGAAGTTTTCGTGCTGTGTAGAGGACTTTATGCGCATGAAACGCAATGTAGATAGATAGCGAGGGCGGCACTCTGGAGGTGTAATTCACGACGCGTACGACGTCAGTGCTGGACGACGGCGGTATCAACGCCGCCGCCGGCGCTGAGACGGCTCCCGCATGTTGCTCCCTCGTGCCTCTCTCTTTTCACCAACCCACCCTCCCATCTTCGACATCGTGCCCCTCTCTTTAATTACTCTTCACTACTCATTCGTTTCTATGAATTGGCTGCCGAGAGCTTTGAATAGGTCTCGGTGAGGGTCAAGAACTTTCGGCTAGCGGTAAACGAATTCGTTTCAGTGTGGGTGCCAAATTAGTGTGGCAACACAATAAAGATACCGTGGATAACACGATATCATCACCAAAAAGTCGCTGTTACATTTGGTACAATGTCCTTTGCATTTGTTGAAAACAATTTAACGTCATTTGGAATGTCATTTAACGAAAATTTTCTTAACCCTGACAGTTCAATCCCGTCAACTCCTGACGCCACGGATTTCAGACACCGAGACATTCCATTGATATAAGATATAAAATGTACCATATACCCAAACTCAGTGGTACCCAAAAAATCATTGTAAGTCATTGGGACCCAAAACTGAAAACTAAACGTAGAAATCAAAATTTAGTTTTTCACCTCTCATTTCAACAACACTTCTCAACTTTGTACATTCTGTCTACCAGAGGTAGGCGTAGGCCGGAGGGGATCTCAGATGGACCCTCCACTCAACATCAGTGCCACCCAAAACGACAGGGCGGCCACCGCACAACCAGTACGCCGCACACTTGTCTCGTTTGGCGCGGCAACGCCGCGCCGAAATTCACGCCGCGCAGTACTTCACTCGATCGCCACTCCGGCCACTGTTTCCAACGCCTTGCTGTAATTCACTCTATCGCCGCTCCGGCCGCTGCATCGGCCCGAGGTTGCCGCTCGCCACGGACGTGTCTCGTATGGCGCGGCAACGCCGCGCCCGGCAACGCCGCGCCGTAACTCACTCGATCGCCGCTCCCGCCGCTGCTTCGGCTCAGCATTGCTACTCGTCTACCCCGTGGATCGCCACAACTCTGGTGCCCGTCATTCGCGCTTTATAAAACGTTCCACCGCTTCGCCGCATAACAAGCTTCATCGCCGTAACTTTGAGGCCGCATTTCCACGCCAGCGGCTGCGTTAGAACGCCGCTACACCGCCGCGCCAATAACACGGCCGTAGCTGTGTTCTCACGGCGATGCCACCATAGCGGCTGCTGTGACGCTACTTTGGCAACATTTCTGAACGCCGTGGCTCTCACGCGGCGTAACGGCGTTAGCGGCTGCGCTGGCGCGCGATAATGGCTGCTTCAAGATCATAGAGAGAAACAAGAACGACTGGTGAAAGTTTGCCTTGATCCAGTCTATTTACGTTGCCAGTCGCTGTTGCACGCGTTGATTAACCCTGTACCGCTGACTGAGTGCGACCCACCAATACTCAAGAAGGTTGGTCGGCCTTTGGAGACATACTGACCAGAAGCTTAGTGGGCCTTCGGAGACATACTGGACGCTGATTAGCTGGTATGATCTGTTTGTGGCTGTGCGTGGTGTGATGGATCGGTTGATTCGCAGCTTTGGACCGAACCCGCTTAGAATATGTAATTGAAACAGAAGACGGTAAGCCACTCGTTCCCTGCAAGGAATGGTGGTGGAAAGGTTTACTAGATTTGTTCAGAGCTGCTAACATTTACTTCCCTAACGAACCTTTGTGCAACCTTAACAGGACATGCTTTCGGTGTCTGCGTGACCGTCGCCCTGCTCCAGCACCTCCTCCTCCTCGGTTGTGGCTCCGCCATCCTGCTCTTCTGTGGTTATTCTCCAAACGGCGTACGGAACAGGCTTTACTTAATGTTTTACCAGCCAACACTTCACACAGTGGTTGAATCTTCCATGGCAGTTTGTGCCTTTCTTACAGTATGAACAGATAAATTTGAGCTTCTTGTCCACCATAACCTCGTTCTTACGATCATCTATGCGACAAACAAGGATTTTCCCAAGTCTCTCCTTCGGAGTGCTTGAGGAAACAACGACGCCACGTGACAATTTGGATAACTTTGTACCCATATGGTTGATAAACTCTTGTTTGCTGCTGAAGCCACTATCACCCTCGCCCGTACAATGCACGCATCGCGTGCTCCCTCCAGGGCTTAAATCCTTATACTTTCCAACTTTTACCAACTTATTGCACCCACAAAAACAACGAATGGCAACTGGGAAAAGCTTCGAGGTCACTACCCGAACCCAGTGAGTCACAGACTCGCTGGAACCCACGTAAGTAGCCTTCACGTTTTTCGGGTTTTCATTGTTCGCAGGAGTATCGTCTGGCTGACTGCGTGTCACGACAGCGAAAACAGCGACCACACGAGTAGAAGTTCCATCCTCACCATCACCCTCACCAGTGTAATGTCCTGCCGACGACGCATGTGCAGCATGGACTTCATCAGAGGGATTTCCAGGGGAGGAATGTGCGGCGCTGTCAGCTTGACGGGACGCAGCATTAGAGCCTGCTTCTTGACGGGGGGGAGGAACGGACGATTTCGTTGGCAGCGGAAGCTGCTGCACTTCGCGTTTCGTTGGAAGCGCGGGACTGACCAGCAGACGGGCTCGTAGCAGAAGATGAAGCTTGGACTCGTCTGGGTTCGGGGAGACTGATTTCAGCACGAGAGGGAGAGTTTGCCTGACTATATTTCGAAGGGTTCTTTCTCCTCGGTGCTTTCTTACCTATTGTTTTCCTCGGCTTGACGGGTACCAACATCCGTGCAACGCGCGAACATCGACGTGAGGCGCCAGCGGGGGGGGAAGGGGGTTGACTCCACGTTGTCGACTTGGCGCGCTGGAGCACGGCGCTGCCTTTGCACTATGCTGCAATATGTGCTGCAACAACGAAGCGAAGAACAGGTTGACGGTGAGAAATGGGTGAGACAGTAAACGGAGCTGGTGGAGTGCATCGATTGGCAAAGTAGTTCAGAGCTAAGATATTGTGTATTTGTAAACGAACTTCCATTCTCAGCGAAACGGTCACTACAAACCCACCAAAATGTCAATTCATGATAAAATAATTCAGAAAAAGAAACGTATCTCATTTGCTGTAGTACAAATACATTTGTGTGATAACCAAACCTATAAGACCTAATAAACTTCGCAAATCCAGCTCTGAAAGATTGACCGAATTACGGCCATTATATTGAACAAAATATACCATACTGGAAATACATGTATATACCTATATTGTATTAGACAAAATTCAAACAGGTTATGAACCAATGTCTTTCGCCGTAAAAAATTAGATTATTTCAACATATAACATAAACCTTTATATTAGACGAAAACAATATCTCAGATTTTCTGTTAGACTCTATAATCCCCAGAACTGTTAGGAAGTTTTAAGAACTCACATATTATTGTGTTCCAGCGTTCCTCATAGTATCACACGATTATGGCTCAATCATTTTTTTACCTTGTTCTAATGCTTTGAATGTGCTCCAGCTTCTCTATATTTTAAGTTCAAAACTACGTGAACAAGTGAACAAAGTTGTGGGAAGGAAAAGGCAGTTAGAAAAGGGGAAGTCGATGGTTCGCATTAACTCTCTGAACGAAACTGTCAGAACATGTTAGCGAAAATTCTTATTCTCCGAAAGACATTGAGAGATAAGATAATGATAAGTACAGGAAGTAGAAAAACTTCCTGAAACTAATTTCCCAAGTGTTATGTGTCTCACTTGATGACTCTAAGCTCGTTCCTGATATGACGTTGGGTTATCTCGCAGGAAAACATGTACCGTTCATAGCTCTGACACAAGGTGATGTATAAGAATTGTAAACTAGCAATGAGTTTGTCTATTATGATCTAGAGGTTTATATTATGTGGCGCAGTTTTATACTAGTTAATTTCATACCCTGAGATAATATATTTTTCTATACAAAATACTGACTTGAGCTCGCTACTTAGCTATATTCGTTATATGAAATATTCAGATATAAATTATTTTTTAATACATAAGCCTATCATCACATTAACAGCATTAGTACGACTTATATCTTCTGGCTTTGTTCCAGTACCTTGACAAGCATTGTTTCCTGTCTTTCTCTCTTCGAGTTCTGCTCTTCGATCGTTTTTGTCTCTTTCCCTTTGCTTTTGCGGGTTTTTGGAGCTTGTGGAAACTTTCGTGCCTTCTTAGGTTCTTTTGCCGGAACCTCGTGGTCATCTATGACGGTAACCTCTGCCGCATTACTCTTCCTCGCTTTTGTCTGTGTGCGTCTCCACTTTGGTCTTGAAGTCTTTTTATATCCGTCAAGAGGAGTGTCCTTGCATAGATTTGCTGCATCTTGCTGATCCAATTCCCGCAACAACTGCAATGCGTCCATAAATTCTAAGTCATGACGTCGTTTCATTGCAAAATTTGGCAGTGACTTAACCCTATTGTGGTAAGATTCGTTGGCGTTTGTGTCGAAGAAAAGCGCAGGATTTCTTTCCGCAACAGGGATGGAGCAATTATATTTCTGGAACCACAATATGAAGGCACACTGGTTCTGATTTAGCCATGTTGCAAATGATTCCCGTTTTCTACCCATACCTTTCATGTAGTTTAGAGCTTGCTCACATTCTTCACGAGAGGAAAGATTTCGGGTTCCTAGTGCCCACTGAAAAAGGGGACGTTCGTTTCCAATACTGCACTTCTCCAAGATGCACCTCTTTGCGTGAACGTCACATCCCAAAGCAATTGCTTTCAGATATTCAATAACAGATCCTGACATAATTCTTCTCTCAGGATGGTGGCTAAGCTAAATGCGTATGTTGCTTCAAAGTCTGTAGCCATGGTTAGAAGATGTTTTTCTCTAGCTCGAAGCGGGTCTTGTAAGCCACGAAAGCGCATCTGCTTAACAAACTCCAGAAAGAGCAACGAACGGGAACTGGTAGTCTTTCTCGTACAAAGCTGATGCATAACCGAATAAATACACCCTGTGTCTTCATCCTCGGCGACTATGGATACCAATTCGAATGCCAGAGCGTCTCCGTTCTCGTCGTACGCATTCACGATGTGAAAAGTCCCATCACAACCAAACCTAGGACTCGCGGCAGCTTTTTGAAGCAATCTAGGCTCCCCAAATATCACCGATAAACCTTTTTGGTCTCGTATCAGTTTGAATTCATCGCTCTTTCTGTGGTCCTCGATCGCAAGTACATAGGAGTGTTCACTTCCACTGATCTGCTTTTGAGCACGAAAGGCTTCGAGAAATGCTGCCAAGGACTTTCCAGCAGGATGGAGCTCTTTGCGAATATTTCTGCGTATAGTCTTCATCGTCGCAGGCGAGGGTGCACAGCCAAACTTCTCTTCAACCTTTTGAAGAATCATTGGACCAGTAAGTATCTTGGACTCCTGGCAAAGATTTGACAGAAATCTCTTATCGAGCCTCGCGGGTGGCTTCATTATTGGCCAGGTGTGCTTGTGCTTTCCGATTCCAACAACAACTGCCCATGACAAATGTTCCTCCTGTCTACCATTTTTCATCAGGGTGTAATGGTACTCGACGTAACATTTAAGATGAACGAGGGTTGGAGATTCTTGTAGATGCACAGGGCGTGTGCAAAACATTCCCCTAGAGCTCAATAGATATAGCGAACAATTTCCCCTTCTTGGAGCGCTCTCAGGAAACACCCCTTATTGTGCCAACGCCACGATACGTCCAACAATGTGGGGGTTTGCTCCCTGTAAGTGAGGGAGCAGTTTCACTAGAGAGCATTTCCTTGGGTCTCTCATCCCAGCATCCCCAAAACGGCAGCATCCAATAAAGTCCGGGAGCTTCGAGCCTGCAATTCGCCCACATAAATCCGTGTTGTACTTCATTTTCCCCACTTTGAAAACCCAATTTGGCTTCCTTCGCTGAGGATTCTCAGCATTCTGTAGTGATTCAAGCCGGTCCAAACTGGAAACGAAATCAACATGTTTGCAGAGCAATGGGAATGAGTTTTGTGCAAAAAAGAACACCTGTTTTGCCAGACTTATATCGTACTCAGATACTTCATTTCCTTCTCTAACATAGATATTTGGGTCAGTGTTAGGACTCATATGAATATGTGGCTCATATATAGCGATTGTGTAATTGTTATGCTCACACTGACGGAGAGAATATTTCTTTAGCTCCGATGACTCAGAAATATAACGGCTTATATCATCATTACAACTGAAATTTGGCATTATATCAGTTCCTTCCGATGCGTAAATTTGCTTGTTTAAGTACGCCGAATTCGAAGCATTGTTATCACTCTTTTGGGTCTGCGTACGGCTATCGCCGACTTCCGTACAATTACTTTCCGGAGACCTCCAGAGTCCCTCATGAGCCACTTTACAACTTGAAGTACTTGTTGCGCAACACTTAATACCCGAGCAGAAATAGGATTTCCTCATGACTGGCATTCTGTTGCCGAGAAGATACACAGAAGACATTCTTGAAGCCTTCAAACGGAGCAAATACGGCGAAATCTCGCAAAATTCTTCTTCAGTCAATTCCTACCCTTCCAAATTTATGAAGGAGGCGAAACCATTCTCATGCGTTGCAATGTATGCCGGTGGTTTACGAAATATTGTGCATATCCTTGCAGAGATGTTACGGGATATCTTATACTTTCCATTGATTCTTCCGAAAAGTATGTCACATTCTCCTCGTTCTTCATTGACAGAAGAATCTGTTTGCGTCGGGGAAACCAATTTCTCGACATTCATGTTACACAACGTGGCAGAGTATGTAAAAAGATGCTCGGATAGGCAATAATTTAAGCACGAACAAAGTAATTCGCAATAAGAGAGCAGCAGGCCGTGTAGTTTCACAGTAGAATAGTTGTAGTTGACCACCGTATCGTCGTGCATAAATTACTTAGTTAGAGCTTGTGAAACGTAAATGAATGAAAACGTTTTACGCGAAGGGAACGCAAACCTCGTAGTGTAGGACACAGGCTCCTAATCTTCATATACAAGAAAGCTACCGGGCCCTTTCTATCGATAATTGCAATTGCTTCTGTTCGTTATAGTCGCTTTTGATTGATAATTCCGTTGATATGCGTTGAATGCTCAAGCGCCGTGTTGGAAGCAGAAGAAACGTTTGAACTATGTTCTCGAAAGTGCTATATTATTTTGATTAGTTTTCATTGATCTTAACGTAAGGTGAACAACTTTCGAAACAAAAAGTGTATCCAATTATTTAATAAAAGCGCAAAACCAATTTTTTTGAGGACTATATTTGTGTTGACGAAAGAATTTATATCCAAGGCAGAATTGAAATAATTTATTATATCACAGTGTTCGGAAGGAGACGGTTTTATGTTTAAAGTGTTCTTTATCTAATATTTTTGTTTTGAGCAGATTACTTTGCACGTTTGTATCGCTGAGGAATGGTAAATCTATTTAGTCAGAACGTAGAGAGTCATGGTCTATTATTTTTGGTCATAAATCGAATGGACTTATGCATTTATATGTGCCATGTTCCTGACATAATTTGCCTTAAAGACGCACATACGTATGTCAAGGGGACTTGTTTCTGCTCACTACAAGTGTTGTTTCGTGCAACCGTACGGGCTATATCTCGTCATGTGCGAAAGTGTATGGTGCTGTTGATATAATGTGCATGGAACGTAGTTGAATTGATAATATAAAAATATCTTAAACTTGCTGTAAATTTGAAAACTATTTACAGTTTTTGAGTCTTGATGACTTTTTAGCTTAGCTTTTTGGGTACTGCTGAGTTTCGGCATAGGGTATACTTGACATCCTATATCGGCGAAGGCGGAGCCGGAGGCTCCGCCATGTCAATGCAGTTCAACTGGTCTTCTGTATCTCAGAAGCATCTCGGCCGTTCTTCAAGTACGAATAATGAACATTTCCTCCCAGACGCACTTTAAAAGCTTCCTCAAAACATATCTACTTGAATCTTCTATCATGAAGACTTCAATATGTCGTTTCGTACAATTTCCGTTTTCCTTAGAAATGTCTTAGCCCAAACATAGCGTTTTATTAAAGATATTTGGCTCAGACAATATTTTATAACCCATGTTTATCTGATATAACATTTTAGTTTATGAACAGCTCTGAAATACATAACTCTTGTACACCAGTCGAAATATATTTTTTTCCATATCTCATAAAAGCCATACAATTAATTTTCTATTTCGAACAAACCATATACAAACATGTAAAAAAATATACATAGCATCACACTATTTGTTCTCTACAATAATATAAAAAAGTACGTCGGTATCACTATATCAATCAGAAAGCGGAATACGCTAACGAACGGATATATCAATCAAAAACCATTCAAACCAAGTCGTTACGAACAGTAGTTTTATAAATAATATCCGTTGCTGTCGACGCAATTGTACTGCATTCGATACCGATTCGATTCACGGTATTCCAACACTGATTCGGTTAGACTCATTAGCGTTGACGTTCCCGGTCAAAACGTACATAGCACCACTGCGATATTTTCTCTGAAACTACGGCTCCTAGTAGAAGCAAACGAGTCTTTTTCTTGCTTACTGCTCTGTATAAGACTTAGACCCTTACTTTCATTTCAGGTACGCCTTCGATCCCTAATTATTCTCCTGTAACAATTTGGTATGAACGTATCTGATCTGCTTGTATCGCCCTACTCCGCCGATCATCATGTGGGCGAAGAAGGAAAACTGGGAATGTTGTTTGAGAAGCACAATGGAAAGTACAAGATATCTCGGAACATCTTTGTCGGAAATTGCAAATTATTTACCGTCCCTCCGTCGTACATACCCACTCATGAAAATGGATATGCTTCGTTTATTAACTTGGAAGGTTATGGTTTAACAGAAGAAACCTTCTGTGGGACTTCGCCCTACTCAATGAGGTCAAAGACTAAGAAAAAATCCTCAGTTTATTTACTTGGGAATCGATTGCAAGTAACGAGGAAAACTTTTCTGTGTTCTGGCATCAAATGCTGCTCAACCAGCGTCGCCCGATGCAAGCAGCCTCACGCCGGTCTGTGGAAATCCGCTCCGGAGAAAACTATGACGAACGAAGAAAGTGTGGCGGAGACGAAGATAAGTGATAATCGTTCAACAAGTTCCCAATATCCTCCAAATGAAAGTGAGGGGAATTATGTTCAGGAGATATGTTATGTACACAAAGATGCTAGTTGCTTTTCTTATCGAAAAAATTATTCAAATCATCCGCTCGAGCCAAGCATCTATCCATGTAGTGTGTCTCAACGAGAAAATTATGGCATTGATGGAAATGATATATCGGAGTATGACAGAAGCCTGGCCAAACAGGTCTTTTTCTTTGCACAGAACGCTTCCCCTCTTCTGTGCAAACACGTTGACTTTGTTTCGAACTTGGATCAGCTCGAATCATTACAACATGCCGAGAATCCGCAAAAGAGATCTCCGAACTGGGTTTTCAAGGTGAGGAAAATGAAGTATATCAAGGACGCAAGTGGAAGGCTTGCTGGTTCAAAGCTACCAGACTTTATTCGTTGCTCACATTTTGGTGGACAAGGAATCGGGGATCCCAAAAAATGCTCCCTGGTAAAGTTACCGCCCCACTTACAAGGAGCAAACCCCCAGCTTGTATGTCGTTTGGTTGCAATGGCACAACATGGTATCTTCCCCGAAAGCTCCCCTGCAAGTGCAAATTGCCCACCATATTCAATAAGCAACCGCGGGAAGTTCTTCACACGACCAGTACATCTCCAAGAGTCCCCAACATTAGTGCATCTCAAATGTGATGTCGAATATCATTACTTTCTTATGAAGAACAATGGGTCGGAAGGATATTTGTCATGGGCGGTTGTGGTTTTTACTGGAACGCATAAACACACTGGGCCCATAATGAAGCCATCTCCAAAGTTGGTTCACAAATTTATATCAAATCTTTGTGAGGAATCTAAGATTCTCTTCGGTCCTATGATTCTTCAAAAGCTTGAGAAAAAGTTTGGCTGTGCACCATCCCCTGCAACCGTGAAGAGTATCCGCAGAATTATTCGGAAAGAGCGACATCCCGCTGCCAAAGTCATTTGCAGCCTTTCTCGAGGCCTTTCATTCTCAAAAGCAGATTGTTGGAAGTGGACATTGTTACGTGCTTTCAATTGAAGACCACAGGAATAGTGATGACTTCAAACAGACCCGAGAGCAGAAAGGTATATCCGTTATATTTGGTGAGCCAAGGCTGTTAGATAAGACTGCCAGAAGTCCTAGATTTGGTTGCGATAGAACATTTGGAATTGTGAACGCGTATGATGAGAACGGTGAACTATTGGTATTTGAATTGGTTTCAATTGTTGCTAAAGATGAAGACACTGGATGCCTTAACTCTGTAATGTATCAGCTTCGCACGAGAAGGACGACAAATTCACGCTCATTGCGTCTCCATGAATTCGTTAAGCAGTTAAGGTATCGCGGCCTTTGTAATCCACTCTGTACATCGGGCAAAGAACGTCTTACGATGGCTACAGACTTTGAAACAACATATGCATTTAGCTTAGCCCGGACTCTGAGCGCGGAATTTAGGTCAGGGACTGTTATTGAATATTTGAAGGCAATTGCAGTGAGATGTGACATTCACGCACCCAGTAAACCACGGTGATGTACCTTGGATGCGGACTGGACTTTATGGATGTACATCGGACACACCAAAGATGTTCTATGGGTGTCCGTAAAAGATGCTCTTTGGATGTCCCACAGATGTGCAATAAGATGTACATGAGATGCTCATCGAATATCTAAAAGATACCCGTTGGATCTACCAGAAAATCGGAACATCCAACGGACATATTATTGCACATCCGACGTTCATCTGGTGGACGTAACTAGGACATCCAATGCATATCTTTTACGCTCATCTCTAGGACATCTTATAGACATCTTGTGGACATCTGAAGGACATCCAGGATGTCCGTCGGATATGCATAAGATGCACTTTAGGTGTCCAATATCGAACCTCCAATGGACATCCAAGGAACATCATTTTGTCTCACTGGGGCAAAGCGGTGCATCATGGAAAAGTGTAACTTGGAGAACGAGCGAGCTCTCTTTCAATGGGCAATAGGAACACGAGACCTGAAATCTTGTGAAGAATGCAATACAGCGCTAGATTATATGAGATGCATGGGTGGGAAGTGGGAGTGCTTCTCAAACTCGTTGAGAAGCAACCAGTGTGATTTCATACTACGGTTTCCGAAGCTGAACTGCTTCATTCCTGTCGGAGAAAGACATCTTGCACTTCTCTTTGATACGAATGCAAACGAATCTTACCACAACGGAGTGAAGTCATTGCCACATTACGCAATGAAACGTGCCCGAGGACTGGAGTTTCTGGACGCAATGCAGTTGTTGAGGGAACTCGACCAGCGAGATGCATCAAATCTATGCAAAACCAACGCCTTGAGATGGTTACCAAAAAACGTCACGACCTGAGTGGAGACGTACATAATCCAAGGCGCGTAAGAGAAATGCTACGGAAGTTATCGTCATTGATGACAATGAAGTTGCAGCGCAACAACCAAAGAAGGCTAAGAAGGCTAAACAGACTTCAAGAACTCGAAAGTGCGCAGCCCCACCTGCCAAAACAATGGACGAGTTGAACTCGAAGATAGAGAGACTTGAAAACATGCTGGTAAAAGTATGGGAACAGGGACAGAAGGATACGACATAAAGTTTTGGTAGTTTGACGACCTCATATATGAATTTCAGTACCATCTCATAAATATATGCATCATTCAAGAAATATATTTCGGAATTTATGTTCAACTCCTGTCTTACTATCACGTTGGATAATCTTAATGTATGAAGTAAAGTATTACATTTTATAAGATTAAAAAAAACTGTTCTGTATATGAACCAATAATGTAATTTAATATATTTTTCTTATGACTTCTATATATATATGTCAGAATAGCAATCTACATAATATTCCGTAGAAGCTGTACGAATTTCATAATCTTTATACGTAATTATGACGACTATATCATAAGGGATTGAGATTCTGCCGTTGGGCTTTGTCAATTTACGTTCATTTTAAATCTATGGAATTATTTTAAATTTTTGTTGGAAGAATTGAACTTACTATATTATGTTTCATGCTGACATGGCAGGTTTTGCCATATTCACTGATTCTGTCACCGTTTAGATGCAAAGAACGCTCTACGTACTTGAGGCGAGTTTCCCATCTCCACTCTGCCGTTTCTGTTCTGCTGGTCTCCATCCACTGCGCACGTCATGGCTCCAAGAAAGCGTCGTGCTTCGGCACGTCAACATGAAAATGCCGAATCCACCCCTCCCGCTGGCGCCTCCCGCCGCCGATCACGAGTGGCACGCATGTCCGTTCCTGTGCAGCCGCGAAAAACTATTAAGAAGAAGGCGCCTCGAAGGCAGCCGAGAGCGGAAGGTATCACACCGCGTGCCGGTATCTCTTTGCAACCCTCCAGATCTACACGTGCTGCGGATGCCGCTGCTCACAATGCAGAAGCGTCCGCTGGTTCCTCTGCCGCAACGCCACCCGTCACACACAGCAACCCGAATACTGGTTCCGACGCACCGTCCGCTTCCACAATCGCCGCTGCTGCGGGTGTCTCATCCGCCCAAGAAAGCCTTGCACCCTCGCGTTCTGCTCCGTCACACTCCGCCGGTGACGTGACACAGGCACAAGAAGGTTCATCCGCAGCACCGCCCAGCGGGACCGGAAATTCGCGCGCCGCTTATGTTGGCTCCAGTGACTCTGGGGTGCACTGGGTGAAAGTGGTGACAACCAAGCTGTTTCCGGTCGCGATATTGTGTCATTGCGGTTGTAAGAAGCCAGTAAAGGTGGGAAAATATGGGCGAATGAGCCCAGAGGGAAGCACAAAATGTGTGCATGGCGGTGGTGGAGGTGAAAGTGGTTTTTCTAGTCGCCAGGAGCTAATCAATCATCTAAGAACGAAGGTATGCAGGGAGTCCCGCGGTTTTTATGTTTCCCAGAAAACTCCGAAGGAACAGCTTGGACGTATTCTAACCCGGAAGATCAACAACCCCAAGCACGAAGTCCTCGTGAATGACAAATTAAAGTTTCACTGCGTGTACTGCGACAAGTACACCAATTACCACGAGCGTTACAACCACTGCGTCAAGTGTTGGCTCGTTACGCATAAGGTCAAACCTGTCCCGCACACTGTGAGAAAAATCACCATAGGAAACCAGGAAGATAAAGACGGCGATGTGTCAGAAGAAGTGTTGGAAGGGGGCGATGGTCACAATGACAACGAACCTTCCCACAGTAACACTGAAATCGTATCTTGTTAGTAGTTGCCCATAGATATCGCATTCCAAGTAAACGCTTTTCTGCTGGTCCCACGTACCAAACGCCAAGCACTCGTCATCCCAATCTGAACCACGTCTGTGTTCTGCAAATGCAAGTTTTTGGCGAGGGTCGCGCAGAATTTGGGAAGGGTCGTCCAGTAAATTTTTTGGAAAATTACCTTGTGCTGATTTTCCAAATTTTGCAGAAAATTGCTTGGGTCGCCCAGTATTGGTCCGCAGGAAATACTCCATGGTATTCCGGTCGCGCCAGTTTGCTCTGCCAGGATTAACTGCGCAGTTTCCCACCAAGTGCAGTTTCAGTTTTCACATTGGGTGCACATTAAACGTCTCAATAAGTGGAATACTCGCATCCCCTCTATGGAATAGTAGCGCTAGTTCCGATGCTTCCTATTCAACCAGATTTTCCTTTATTTGTATCTATTCACCTATCTGATGCCTATCGTAATCGCTATTCTAATCCCTATTCACTACATTAGCAGAGCTCTATTCAATGGCATCGGTGAGCGTCAACCTCGCCAGGTTCATACTCGCCAGCACCATTGAACGGCGCCCTGCGCGAGCATTTTCGCAGAGAATGCGAGCCGACTTGCGAGCTGCAGTACCGCCATGAGACGAAGCGCCTCATGGCGATACTGTACTACTCGGTTCGTGCGTCGCATGTCAGTTCGCTCATCGCACGTAGCGCTCACCGCCTCGCAAAACGTTCGAAACTAGTGTTACCTGTATTGGGATCGGAAACGAAGCGAGTTGTCAGTATTCCCAATCTGGAGTGTAGAGTATTACTCTTGTGAGAAACGTACCGCATATCAGAGTGCTATCTGTTTCTAAGAAGAAAAGTTAGTAGTACCACCATGAGCTCCCTGTGTTCAACGGCTAAGTAATTGAAACAGCAAGTTAGATTACTGAAACACGCAGTTCCCAGACAGGGTAGATCAACAAGACGCACCAATAACATGAACTCATTCAAGAGACTGAGGCACCGTTGACCATCCCCATATTCTCCTAGTCGCCACACGGGCAGCATAAGAAACAATTCTTTACCTGTTAAGCAATGAAATGATGGAAAACATGTCAGAATCAAACCAAGAAGAAACCATCATGCCATGAAAACATAGCCAACTTACCATTAAGAATCACTCGTTCTGCCTCGTAGACGTAACGCACGTGCCCACTATTAGACCAACGTCATCTGCAATCGCATCGAAATCGCTTACCTGTGAGTCAATACAATGCCGCTTCAAATGTCAGAAACAAAGCAGAAAGTGACCAATCTCGCTTTCCCAAAGAGTAAACTTACCATTACGCAGTCTTCTGTACAAAACCATTCCGCATCGTGCCACATTCCTCGCGCTCTCCAACAACAGTACCTGCGTTCAACGGCGAAGAAGATAAAACAACAAGTTTGAATACTTAGAAACGCGTTTCCGAACACATTATTTCAACAAGACGTACCAAGAACATGAACGCATTCAAGCGATTGAGGCACTGCGACTATAGGAGTATGCGGATGGTCAACGGTGCCGCCGTTGACCATCCGCATAATCCTATAGTCGCAAAACTGGCATCGTAAGAAACAATTCTTTACCAATGAAATGATGAAGAGTATGTCAGAATCAAGCCAGAAAGAAACCAACCCGCAATGAAAACATAGCCAACTTACCATTCAGAATCACTGATGCTGCCTCGTACACGTGACGCATTTGCTGACCATTATACTACGCGCAGATGCATATCGAGAAGCGTTTACCTGCGAAGGAATACAATTCCGCTTAAAATGTCAGAAACGAAGCATAAACTGACCAACCTCGCTTTCCAAAACATACCATTACGAATTCTTCTGTACAGACCAGTCCCGCATCGTTTCAGAAATATTAGTAGTTGGTTCAGAAGTATGAATTGTGGAAGAATAACCTTACCAAAGAGCCCAAAAGTCCGCACCTCAGCAAAAGGAGATTCTCCGAAATGGTTCGTTCAACTTCCTAATCGCATGATGTCCGACATCATGCGATTAGGAGGTGAAAGAACTGTTTCGGAAAGCATCAATCATGTTTTGCGCACCGCACGCGAGAAACCGAACGAAACGGAGCAAATATCGCCTTCGTCGAAGCGCAATGGGAAAACGTAGTCAGCTTCGGATGAAAATGGGAGAGAACGTCGTTTTCAAACGTACCAGAAGCCAGTGACCTACATCAGCATCAACTGGGACGCTGGCCCGGACGACGATCCCAGTTCATGGAGGAGGCGAGGCCACAGAGAATTTTACGCGTCGTCGGCCGAGATCGGACAAGTGTACAGATATACCGTTGTCAATCGACAGAATTATTTTTAGTGGTGGATAATCAGGGTTGAACCCTGGCGTCAAGGTCGACGTGTCCATGCGTTCCCCTTTTGAACAAAAGCACGTGATTTAAACTCAAATCTATTCTCCACTCCTTTCCCTGTCCTCAGCATCCTCCCCACCGTCCTTTCGTCTCCCGCTTCTCTTCCGTGCTTGCTCCCTTCCTCTTCTCTCAGCCCTTTCCCTCCATTATGGTTTACTACTGCAGACACACACAGCGCGGTTTTCCGTTCATGGCGCGAAGAGTGTTGTCGCTTTAGAGACACGTCAGTCAGTGTCCTCACCGTCACAAAGCCATTCCATACGGTGATCACAACATTAGACGGAGCAAGCGTTTCAAGTTTTCTGCCCCACCTCCAAACACTTCTTCTTCGGAAACCGTTACAGCTCACTGCCGTACTGCCGAGTCTCTCTCTCCCAAAAAAATGGAGGTCTCTGTTCCACCGAAACCTCCGGAACCAAACCGAATTGAGTCGAGTCCTAAACCTCCGTCACCCTCTCCCCGACCCTTTGAAACCTCACTTGGAAACGACTCTACTCCTCCACCTTCCGAAGAGTCGCTCGGCGCTCTTCACATAGATTATCTTACGGTCTGTCTCGCTTCCGTAGCCTCCAACCTTGGTCACCGTGAGGCAGACGAGCTCATTGGTCTTCTTCGAAACCCCCGCTTCTCGCAGAAGCGCTTCAACGAAACCATCACCAGTTCCAAGCGCTGTACGGAACTCAAGAACGCTATCTTCGAACGTTATGCTTCCAACGATGGATTCAAACGAACCTCTATCTCCCCGCAAGGATGTAAGGTCAGCGCCACCCTCTACACGAGAGACCCAATTGAGACTCTCCTCAAGCAGCTCCAGTTGGCTAACAGCGAAAACAACTTCTTCCATCCTATCCCCCAGACCCAATCCGCGAAAATTTCTCATCCCATGTCCGCAACTCTCGCAAGAGACGCCACCTCCAAGCTGAAGGAAGTGGTCATGGGCTGCTTGAATAATATAATAGTTTGGCATACTCAAGAAATAAGTTTCAGTTAATCTTTCGTAGGTCTTCTGCAGTTGTACACCGATAAGTCTTCAACAACTCTAAAGCAAACTTCGGTCACCGCCTATCCCCTTCACATCTTTTTCCTCAACTTTACCGACCATCTACGCCGCAAATGTATCCGCAAGGACCTCAGGGTAGTTGCTTACTTCTCTACAGCTCTCGAAGAAGTTTCTTCGTCGCATGCAGATGCCATGCCTTTCGTTTCCAACAAATCTCTCCGCGATGCGAGGATGCAGATTCTGCATCACTCCCTTCTTCGTATTATAGAGCCTATTTTAAACCTTGCATTGAAAGGAATTGAGTTCACCGGGAAAGACAAAGTTCATCGGGTATGCCATCCAGTGTTGGGAAGTTACTTCGCAGACATACCTGAAGCAAAAAATATTCTGTCTATTATTCATGGCACAGAGACCGGACGCCCCTGTCACAGATGCCAGGTGCCACGCTCAGCTTTATCCAGTGATGTGTCTACCTCTTTCTCCTTGCGCACACAGAACCAGACGAAGCGATTAAGGGAAACATATTCCGCAGTCTTGAAAAATGCAGAGCAAGAAGACCTTGAACGACGTCCCCGTCGAGCTAGAGACAGAAGAGCTCAGGCAGATTCTCTGATGCGCTCCAACTCCGTATCTCTTACCCCATCTTTTCTAGAAAGCCCTTTCATCCTTCGTTTGATCCCAGGACTTTCTCCTTACAGCCTCTTTTCCTTCGAACCGTTGCACAATCTTCATCTTGGCGTATCAGAGCTCATTAAAACAGCCACCATTGAGCGACTTCAGTCACACACGCTGTCAACCACCATAAAAGCATCTGCACCGCGCTCCTTCCAAACAGTTCGCACGCAACTTCTAAACCATGCAAACGCCATCCTCGCCGCCATGGAAATGGACTTCCCCGCTAGAGGCTTGCACATAGACTTTTCTACACAAGAAGAAGGCAAGTATCTCAACGGTATATTCACCAACGAAGGTCTACGTGGAATTCTGGAGGCAAAGAACTACAAAGCACTGGACATGGTTTTCCCATTCATAGGCGCTTTTTTTGATACATGTTGTGGGGAACATGAAACAGCACCTATCAAACCCATCTTCACACAATACTCAGACTTGGTCGGCGCCATTTTCAGGTACAATCGAGAACCACACTGGAATGAAAGCTCTCTCTCAGCTCTCCAGACCCAGATCACAGCCTTCAAACAATGTACGACCAGAACATTAGCCGACTTCCACCCCTCTAGACTTGGAACGTTGAAGTTTCATCTTCTTGACCATCTCGTCGAGGATATCAGACGTCTAGGAGGTATCCAATACTACGATGCAGGGATATATGAGCATGCCCACCTCTTCTTCAAAAGGCATTATCCGCGAACGTCGAGAAGAACGGCAACGGCTGTGCAGGAAACCATTCGCTCTATCGACCATGAAAATTTGAGAAAGAAATGGATTGGTGATAATCACCAAGAAGGCATGGCACGCGCACCATACGCTTCCCCAATACCTTCTATTCAACTTCCTCGATTTACGAAGAGGGGTCGTTCGATAACCATTGGACAACTTCTACACTACGTTAGGCGGCTCTCCTCATCTTCACTGACGCTATCTGATGTTAAGAAGGACCTCCAGGATAATGATACAATCTCCATTCTAGACCAAATTGGGGAACAAGCACTTCCACCGTTCCTCAGCCTTGTTGAGGAGACGCTCGAAGATAACTCCATATCCCACTTACCGGAGAAGATCAGGATAACACTCGTGAACTCAGCAGTTGTAAGAGGTGGTATGGTTCCCGTTCTACGACATTTTGAGGCCTCGTCCAATTCTATCGTCCTAGGTAGAAACAAGTACCCTGTCAACCAAAGGGTGTTTTCCTCTCCAGCTTTCGGACCGAACAGGAAGCCCAAATTCTCGACCATCTTGGTCAAAGAAGAACAAGGTGCAACATGGGTTGCTCAAGTAGTAGCTCTTGTTCGTGTGTCTGTTCTCGAATACTCGTGTTCTGTTCTAGAAGTGGCATTCGTTCGGTATTTTGAGGTATTGCCTCCCGCAACAGCTTTTGGCAATGTTTTGCAATGCATATCTTTACGTTGGGCGACAAGTGATGAGCAAAACCACACTGTACCCTTCCCTGCCCACTCAAAACTAGAGAGCTCAGAACACATCACCCCTTGGTATAGAATGGTTCCGGGTTCAGCAATACAGGGAACAGTACATATAGTTCGTTCTAACTATCCAGCCTAGCCATTTTCTTCTCCACTCCAATGGTTCCAACATCGATTCTACATCAATAGGTTTTATCATGAGCCTGTTCAAAACCCAACTGAACCCGAAGAACCCCGTATAGAAGTAGAACAGTAAAAGATTCCCAGTCATTCTTCTTGTTCATTGTCACCACGTTGTAATCCTCTCCCCACTGAGGTGCTACTTCCAAAACCCAGCATGTCCATCTCCTTGAAATCCATGTCTCTTTCCTCACACTCTCCGATAAAGCAATCTGTAACTGATCCCAATCTCTTGCTCACATTCTCAACGAAGAAACTTTCACGCAACGTTAGGTATATCTTTCCGCTCGAGGGCATTCGAAACGCTATCGTAGCCTCCCTCATATCATTCCCCAGCACTCCAGTCTATTCATGTACTGCACTCCCATAGTGATGGAACTCGTTGGAATAACCTCTCTGTACATGTTGCCGGACATCTTTCAACAACTCTTTCAAACAGAGAGGTAATAACTCCGCATACTTCTCCGTGAACTGTTTCTGCCTTTGCCCACCTCTCGGAGATTGAGCAGTAACGAGAGTGACAACCGTCAGAATCCATGTGTCTAAGCGTGCAAGTGTCAGTATCGTGCCATCCACTAATGTCCCTTCCTCTTTATCTTCAAAATCATACGCAATGAAGTCCTTCAACACTTCTACGCCTACCATGTTTCTGAAGAACAAGTCCTGGTCGTTCGTATCCATTTCATCCCCGTCATTCTTAGCCTTCGAATACTTCAAACGATCAAGCGGTGCCTTCCTCCATCATCACGTGGTGGGGGTTCGATTCGCACCAAGTCGCAAGATGTTCTCTTGTGCTTCCCTCAGCTGCTGTGCAACTTCATCGGCATTTTCTTCTACCACTTTCGCTCTTCTCCGTATTAGATCATAACCCAACAACAAAAACAATTTATCCCTTGTATTTCTCTTTCGCACCCCCACAACATCACTCATTGTCAGTTTCATTCTCTGCATTAGACACATATCCGCACAAACTTCTAATATGCATCTTTCTGTGAGAGAGGCCTGTCTAATTCATTCCCAACTCACTTCTTTCGACTCACTCTGTACCATAGTCTTCAGCAGCGCATCCGCACCCCCTTCAACGGATGGTGTGAACATTCCAAAACTGGCTAGGAGCTCCACAGGATTCTTGGGAACCATCGCGACACCATCCCTCTCGTTTCGAATTATCCCTTCTCCATTCTCCGTCGCTCCCTCCAATATCTCAGCTCGATTGATCCAATTCCTTGAAGGTTTCTCACCTTCAAAACACAGTTCACTGGTCTCTCTCCTGGCCCAAGTCAACATATTGTGATACACTCCTCGCGCAACCCCTTGAAACGCATCGCTTACACCGATTCGATGCTTCTTTCGTCCGGTTCGTCCCGGTTCACCGGTACGAGAAGTGTTACTGCCCTCCTGCTTCAATGCACCACGTAAACCTTCAATCACCAGTTCTTTCTCCTCAAGCTTAGTCTTCAATGCTGTGCTCTGCTCTTGCGCAACGTTTACAAGGATACCCCGTTTCATCAAATCCTCCTCCAACTTCTTCACCTTTGCTTTCAATCTATTGATTTCTTTCAGCAAATCTCTGTGGTTTCCAGAAAACGTGATTTCTTTCTCGACAGTTCCCCTGTCTTCTTCCCCCTCCTGCTACAATTCATGTACCTCCCTTGTTCCCTGTACTCCATGTATTTCTGCTCTTCGTGGAACAGTAGAGGTTGGAGTCCTCTTCATTGCACGATATACTGGAGTTACTTCATCCCCCGCATTCTCCGCATTGTCCACAGTGTCAGCCACAAACCGCTCAGAGTTATCCTCTCTGAGTCTTTTTCGCCCTGAAAAATTCGAGTTCTGAGTGTTTAACCTTCCCACACGCTGTACGCCGACTGGTCGGGGCTTCAAGGCAACTGTAGATGCCCTTCGCGTCGAAAATGGTGATGGCCGGGGAATGGTTGTGGGATCGCCCACACTCCGTTATAGGTCTCTTCCAGTGGGAATACTTTCCAGTTCAGAGAAACGGACATTCTCTTGTTCCTCTTGTGAAACTCGAACCTTTTCCACAATATCCCTTGTCAACGAACCTGCCGGTTCTCGAGCTTTCGGAACCGGTGAAATTTCTTCGGAGTTGGGATTTCGTTCTACGTTGCTAGTTGACCGCGTTGGGGAGCTCGGTGATGGCCTACTTTGACGTACATCGCTAGTATTCTCAGAGGTACCTTTGCGCCGAGAATGGCGGTGACCAACGGTGGGATTAGGCCTGTGGTTGGCCTTCGCTGCTGGTGATTGACGTGGCGTTGTTTTAGCAGCTACTCGTGTTGAACCTCTGTTATCCTCACCAAGTTTCTTCTTCTTCCCTAAAGGCTTCTTGCGTGACTGGGTGCCCCGCGTTCTTGCCTTGTCCACCTTTTTTTTAATTGATACCAATGCCTAAGTTGAGAAAAGAAAACAGGGAAGACAAAGAGATTGGAGATTAAGGGGGATTTGGAGAACGGTGTGAAAGAGCGAGGATGGCTGGACACGGAAGGGAGTATGATGAATGGAATAGCGGGATCAATAACGGTCAGTTTACAGAACCTGTGTAAATCATTGTAAACTACAAATCGTGCAGCTACACAAAGGGAGTTGCCTATAGGCCTCGCAACCACTCCTCGTCCTCAGCGGGATCAAGAGTGAGAGCCCAGTCTCAATTGTACTCCGCACCATAACTGACATAGAGCTCCTCACCTGCTTCTATCTGTCTCTGGTGCCACGTATGCCACTAACACAGGTTTGGCAGAAACAGCGCGTTGGGACAGCGGACCAAGGTGGCTTGGCGCTTCATCGGTGCACCGATGAAGCGCCACGACACCCGGGTCCGCTGTCAACGGCGCGCCGGTGGTGCCACGTGTGACACTACCACAGGTTTGCCATACAAGGGGCGTTGGGACAGCGGACCGATATGCAGGGGCGCTTCATCAGTGCACTGATGAAGCGCCACGACACCCGGGTCCGCTGTCAACGGCGCGCCGGTGGTGCCAAGTATGCCACTACCACAGGTTTGCCACACACGGGGCGTTCGGACAGCGGACCAAAGTTGCGTGGCGCTTCATCAGTGCACTGATGATTCATCAGTGCACTGATGAAGCGCCACGACACCCGTGTCTGCTGTCCCAGGCTGTCGTTTTAATTAATTGGAATTACATATTTTTTTCGGGACAGCCGTCCGGGGTGGCGTGGCGCTCCATTGGCGCAGCGATAAAGCGCAATGAGACCCCAGTCTACTGTCCTACTTGTTCTTATTAGTAACATCGCGTATATCTCAACATTTATTTAGTTCCGTATCTCTCGCGTCTTCAAGCTTTCCTTAACATCTCTTTGACGCATCACCTGCCATAGATGAAGTACCACTTTCTCTTGACTCCCTCTCTGCGTGCCATGAAAGATAAAGCTGAAGTTCTTGTAGGTCTGCTTTGTCGGCGTGTCGACCAGGGAACCCGTTGTGCGACCCGCTACTGTGCATTCACGCGGCAGACGGTAGACCGAGGTGAATTGTGGTTCATGGATGCAACGATGAAGCGCCATTGCACTCCTGGCCATTGCCCAGTCGTCGTGTTTTCCGAAAAATGTAATACGAACCTTTCCCTAAGGGAATGAAACTTTTACTCTTCCACCAAGATATTGGTCTTTCTAAAATCCAAGTCATAATATAAATATATATAGCAATAGAGTTGTTTCAATTCTACCTTAACGTCACAGGGGCGACTGTCTGGTGCGGACACCGTCCGCTCGATACATATCGCTGTATAGCCGTAGGCGAAACACGCGCATCTCTACATACTACTGTCACGCACGAATGCTCATGCGCGAACATCATATAAGTCATTCCTTTACAGAATGGGCTCTCGTGAAGTTAAATCCTTTCTCACGGGGACTTTGGGCCTAGTAAGACACTTATGGGGCTGCATTTATTAGTCACGTTACTATAGTGAGCATTGCTGCGGATGCTCTGGAAACACCCTAAATTAGTGTGTTAGGGTGGTTTTCAATCCCTCCAAACGCATCCAGAACCATTGGTCTAGACCACCCCCGGACAGCGGACCCGGGTGTCGTGGCGCCTCATCAGTGCAGTGATGAAGTGCCACTGCACATCGGTCCGCTGTACAAAAAAATAAAATTTTTTTTGCCCCGCCGCCCCGGTCGGTCCCGAATATCTGTATCCGGGGCACACGTGCTACTACTACTGGATATCGCGTTTGCAGAAACATCGCGGCCATGTACAACTAACTCCCGTTCGGGTCTGTTTCACAGCCCCGTGTACTACATTCTTCAGTAGCTTACGCAGGTCTGTTGTCCTCACTACGGCCCGGGCGTCATGGCGCTTCATCGGTGCACCGATGAAGCGCCAGGACACCTGGGTCCGCTTTCAACGGCGCGCTGGTGGTTCCAAGTATGCAACCACCCGTGTTTTGCTTTTCTCAGAACCAAGTGAGGGTATGGCAGAAGAAGAACACGTCGCCGGTCAAGACGGAGTGACTGAAGAGGATGTGCGAGCGTCAGAGAAGACAGGGGGGGGGTTAAATAGTGGTGTGCTGGCGAGGCGTACAGTACAGTGACGGTTTGGCGCGAAACCGGTCGGAACAGAAAGGGGTAAGTTATGGTTTCAGATATAGGCCATGCGCATAGGCAGTGGCACGGAAAACGAGGACGGCGTCGATTGCACGGTATGGCACCGAATTCTTGCTTTCGGTGACGCTTTTGGCTTTTCTAAGATGTCGAACGGATACGTGAAGGACGAGGAGCTTCTTGCGTTCCTGGAAAGGAAGAAGATCGGAGGAACTCCGTCTCCCAAGCGGGAAGTGGCCGACGTTGCGCGGTTGGATGGAGGGTCACGAGAGGAAGAGGTTGTGGCTGTGGGGAAGGCAGGGACTGCGGATGTGGGCTCGAAGGTGGTGGAGAAAAAGGGGGAGAAGGATGGGATATGGAAAGAGGCGGTGCACTTGAGCCAGTTGGGGATTGGGGAGCACATGGAGGGTGGAGGTGGAGCGGGAGGTAGGAAAGAGCAATTTACGGGGGAAATGAAGGAGCGGGTGAGGTTATTGGGAGTTGTGATGAAGGAGCGAATGGATGATTGTATTTCGGAGAGTGTGGCGAAGATGGGAGGGGTGGTGTTGAGTGAGAAGGAGAATGGGGTGTCATTGGAAGCCATATCTAATTTGCGGAATGGTTTGAAGGTGCTGGGAATGGAGATGGGTCGTCATGCGGATGGGATGGTGGAATGCGTAGAGAAGGAGATACGGGAGCTGAGGGAGGAGAATGTGATGCTGAAGGGGAGGTTGGAGATGCTGGAGATGCAGATGGGAGAGGTAGAAAAGGCGCGGTTGTTTTTGGTGGAGGTGAAGGGGATGCTGACGGGGACAGGAGGAGAGGTGGGAGGAAGTTGTGCCAAGGGGGATATGAACGTTGAGAAGGGTTCGCCTGTCACGCTAAAGACCAATGAAGGGGGTAGTCGCTTGAAGAAGAGACGCAAGGAGGTGGGGAAGGTGGCAGGAGAGGAGGTGCGGCCAGGGCTGCGGGTTGCGACGTTGACTGGGTTTCGAAGCGCGGCGCATGCGGGGCAAACGGCGGAGCGCATACTGGAAGAGCAGAGGGAGCGGAGGATGGGTGGTATGGAGAGCCGTTCTCGGGCGAGGAGGGTGTACGAGAATGGGGAAACCTGCAAGCGGAACTTCTACGAGATGACGTTTGAGGAGACGGAAACGCAGGATCCGAACGCGTGAGGAGCAAAAATCGACTAGAGTATGGTAAGGGGTGGCGGTGTTGAGTGGAGGTGGAGATGGGAAGGAGTGGGCGGATGTTTTAGGGTGGCTGGGTTGGCAATTGCCTCGCATTTTCGGGCGAAATGGAAATTGGAACTAGCACGGATGAAAAATTTGGAGAGGGTCGTGGAAAAGAGTGTAGTTGGGGTGGGTTGCGAGGCGAACCTCTCGAAATACTAGGAGACCCTGGCATTAAACTGCGCGACATGGAATACAATATTCCAAAATTTGTTAATTTTTTGAGTGCCAGCCTCTGCCATCCCCGCGCGCGCCCAGATAGCGCCTAAAACTAGCAACTATTCCACACACAGCACCCAGTATTCCACTTTGCAGAACACAGACGCACATGCTCATTAGGTGCTGTGGTTTCGGCTCTTGCTGCTGTGCAGTCCTTGCCGCGGTGAACCACTGCTGTTGTTGCCGTTCTTTCTTCTCTTTCACACATTCATACGAGGCCAGAATTACTTTCCACCACCTCTTGCTGTCCACACCATCACCCTCGTAGCCAGTTTTAAATGCACCGCGGTAGCGTGCGCGCGCTTGCCCGCAGCGTCAATCCGGAGCACCAGCGCGCGCCCTCGCTCGCGAAGTAAGCAGAGAGCGCCCTCGCGCTTAAAACGTGATATAGGAGCCAGCGTGCGCTGGCAAAGTAACCAGGAGCCCGCGCGCGCTTGCAAGGTTACCACGAGCGCGCGCGCGCGCGCTGAGTAACGAGGAAACCTTGCGCGCTCCCAATTCAGCGACGAACGCCCGCGCGCAATCACTCTAATGACGATCTGAGTAATGAGGAGTTTCGGGTGGCGTTCCGATTGGGGTTCGATTATTTGGTGTGAGCAGAAAGCGTTGAGCATTGCGATTACTGTAGTAGGATTGTAGTTGGGGCTTGTTGAAATACAAGCGATTCAACAGGCGTGCAGTTTGCAGATGGGACATAGGGATCTTCTCTTGAGCCATGCATCGACGCACTCGGTGTGGAACAAGTGGTCACAAGGGAGGCGACGCAACGTATCGCCCACTTCATACGGAGCCAGACAGATGGCGCACTTGGTGCCTGCGGCCACGTTGAGCGGCGAAGGCTGCGGCGACGGCTGCGGCGCGGCCGCAGCCGGGGCCGGGGCCAGATCGGTGTGCGTGGCGGCGTGCGCAGCCACCTCGGTGCGCAGCGCGCGAATGACGGAGTCCATGGCGCCATGCGGTACAAAGTTGGACAGAAACATGTCCAGCAAGATGGACAGCAAGCCGGTGGGCTTGTGGATGTGGCGCGGCAAGCACCACTTGAGCATTTGCATGGCGGTGTGCGACAGCGCCAAAGCGCACGGCGGCGGCGGCGCGCGCAGCGCAGCGTCCACCAAGTGCGGAAAGTAGAACGCACGGCCGCCCGCGAGGCCACATCAAGTGCGCGCGCCGCTCAGTCAACGGCGGTGGCGAGCAGCAACACGCGCACCCCGCCCAGAAGCGGCGAAGGTCCCGGAGAGACCTTATGGTGAACAGACAATCTTCGAGGGGGCGTGCGCGTGCTTCACGAAGATTGTTCTACGCTGTAGGCATCAGGTAGACACGTGTGGAATGTCCACGTGTGGAATTTGGGTACATGTCTGTTTGGGTATATGGTCCATATGACATCCCCACCGATTCTATTTGAAAGGAAAAACCGGTTGCTGCTGTCCTCTACAGAAATCATGACTCCACAGCTGATCCTTGGCTTTCCGTATTGATTTATCCCGCCTGCATGTCCTACTCTACAAATGGGCACCTCCGAGGAAAGCTTCATTTATCGTCACCTACGACTCTATCACTACACGTCCGTAACAAAAACTACGTTGTCCGCTTCAACACAAAACATTTCTATTGCCATAATCCTTAAGATTTTAGTCTACAATCTCGACCCAAAGCCAATTTCACTCCGTTCTAGATCGCTCAATCGCCTCGTAGCACATAAACAATTTACAGAAAGCGGAGTAGCCTCATCACTATCAACCAAAGCATCGATTTCTTTCTCTATCTGCATCACTTCTGCAGCCCACAGTGGTCCGTGAATATTTCGCATACCACTCCCATCATTATCTGCAAGCTTCTGAATTCACTTTGACACCTTAGGTCGCAAGAAAGTGAGCGCAAATATGCTTATAGATTCTTCGTTCTCATTTGCTAGACCAACGAAGTCATTCATAGATACAACATTTTCTCGATGAGACTGCAGATGAGTGACCAGAATTTTTGCCGTTGTAATGGCTTCACGACGCACGCTTTTCCAAGCCTTATTCCAGCAAACTTCATACGATACCCCTCTCTTGAACTCACCATTAACGAAAATCTTTTCCGCTTCTTGCTGTGCATCCGATAATTCTACTGTCACGCTTACACCTTCGTCGCTTGATACTGGTAGCCTTCGCTTGCGTGGCTTTTCAATTTCTTGCTTCGGATGCAACGCATTCCCTTCAGTAAGACCAGAGAAAAAGCTTCGTATCTATTAAAATCATAGAAGAGGTAGCAGCTTTCCAGCTAATGAAGAAATGATTGCGTACCAACGACTCTCTGATTGGCTCAAGAACCCGATTATGACTAGCCGCAATGACCGAATACACCCTTTGCGTGTTTGAGCTGTTCTTTTTCGCATCAGGCACTCTGCTTCGCAAGAATTTCTTTGCATCCATTTCTGAGTGATCAGGTCCCAGAACCATTTTCACAGTGTCCAAGATTGTTGCGCTGGGTTTGAGGTAGGTCCCGGACAGCGAATCATACAGCAAAGAACCCTTCGATGCATCTAAAAGTTCCATGACTACCCATTGCTTCTCCAAATCCTGGGAATACGGAAGGATGTTAGAATGATTCTTTTCGGCTTCTTCAAACTTGCTTCGTTATGCTTACCGTTGCGAAAAGGATTTGCTGTGGCGAAGTATAGATTGACGTCGCAAGTTATGAGTTTCATGGCACAGTTAGAGAAAGGTGTTTCTGTGTGTCGTGAACCAGGCTTTAAACATACCTTCTGTTTAAGGGAGCTTGAGTTCCCCTCAGTTTGCGTGGAAACTCCATTTTTCATAATGTTGAGTCCCATATCTATCTTCTCAAGGAGCTCAGTATGCATTGCACCATTAACTTTGCTGCCTTTCTCGCGCTCGTTGCGCTCTTCTTCCTGTGCCAGTAACAACTGTGCCTTCAATTCCACTAGTTCTCTCTGAACTGACAGAAGTGCCGGGACAACGGTTTGGTTTAGTAGCTTGAATGTGTTCTTCCAAACGGTTATTTGCTCTTCCTCTGATTTCACTAATGCTTTCAAGCATTCTATTGATTGCTTTTGAAACGATTTATCTCTCCTGGGAGCTCTCGCAGCTGTACTCCTCTGAATCCCGCCTGTATTAACCGATGCATTTCCAGGCGATGGAGAAAGACGCGCAGTCGTTGTTCGTCGCCTTGTGGCATTTGAACTGGGGTTTGTCATAATAGGAGCTGAAGGGAGCACAAAATTCAACAGATTCCGGAAAAGAACTTATGGAAGAGCGGAGAGCACATGAGTAGAGCAAAAGTACCCTATAGGATAGAGTGCAATTCTAACGACGCCTTGCAATCAGTTAAAGCCCCTTTGCTTTCGTTTCAGATTTTGACGATGCAGCGCTTTTCCGAGAGTCCGTGTATTAGGGTGACCTTACTCGTGAAACGAAACAAGTGGGCCTGCTTGAGGTTTTCGTACGACCGAGATCTAACGGTGACCATTGTGTGTGACTCCCCACAGCACCAAGACCCACAGTGCGTATCCATACATATTGATGAGTTCTCAAGATCGGACCTTCAGGAATGAATCTAAGAACGCAGCTCAAGCAATATTCACATGCGAAGACGTAAATTGTGGGAGAGTCTTTCACGACAAAGTTTCCTACGGAAATCATATTCAGCGAAGGCATAGAAGAAGAATTGAGACATCCTCAACAGCAATGTTAGAAGGTATTCGGGCAAAAGAATGTCGGAATCCTAGCGAACACAACACCAACCAGAGCACTGGAGATGTGGATTATGTGGAAGCGTTTGTTGAGAGCCCACAAGAAGCGATTGATACTCAGGCAATATCTCCGTTTGAATCATATGATGATCAAGATAACCCAAATCTTTGCTCCGGTTCGAATACGCAAACTGCTTCAGTAGCAAGTGCTTCAAGTGATGAACGTGTTCAAACGATTACTGATAACGTAATGCTTCTAAATGATAGCGATCAGACGTACCCAGAGTTCGTAATCCGTCTGCAAATACCAGAGGTAGGAGTATTGCAGCTGACCCTATGAAGTTCTACCTCGAGTCCCATGACACGTCAGAAACATTGTACCCAGGAAAATGAATCCTTAGCCCACCTTCAAATGAGCTCACGAAAGAGTCTCAGAGAGTGCTGAACTATTGTTCGACGAAATACATGACTCTTCAAGAGAGTAGAGATCTCTTCCATTTGTTTCATGACCTTGGACATTTAGAAGAACATAGCCATCTCAGAAACTTCACATCTGACTGTATAGACGAGAATGCTTTAGCGTCGTACCTGCGAAAGGCTTGGAGAGAGATGGTGCACAATGAAGGATGGATGACAGCCAAAATACACTCACGCTTCGGAGACAATACGACAGGAGTGTTTCGAAGTGTCTTTTCCCTCATGATAGAGTTGATAAACCGACAAGGTGGAACACAAAGTATCATCGGGTATAAAGAATCAAAGTTGAACGGAGTGCGAATCTACTCATCGCCTTGTCATTCTGAGGCATTGCAACAGTACGAACGCTCTCTTCAGTGGCGAGTTAAAGTTGTTCTCTTCGATTTATACAGTGATGGTTTATGCCTGAGTGGTTCCGGATCACAGTCTGCAAAACTCATGAGGGTTAGGTTTCCCAATATTCGTGGTGTATCAGAAGAATGCCATGAGGTTGGAATAGTTCCAATAGTGGACACATACAATATTACCGCCTCCGATTCGGCCGTCAGAGAAGAGAAAAATGCACTTTGGCATAGATTTACCTTCCTTGCTTTGAAGGAAATGGTAAACAAATCTCATCTTGGGTTCGATGTCGACGGTGTGACTGTGTTCCCCAGACTCTGTATGGTGGTCGCCGGTCAAGTGCAGGAAAAACCATGTTCCGGTCTTAATGGCCATGGAAGCTACTTCGATTGTACCCATTGTCTCATGCCCCCAAGGAAACCCAGGAGAAAGACCACGTTTTTTGAATCACATGAGGCTGGAAGCAATAACTTTGGAGCAGACTCACAATCTCAAGCCGAACTTTCTACTGAGAGTATATCTGACTTTGAGAGGAGCATTCAGTTATCTGATTCTCCAACTTTCAACCGAATCAAGAAAATACAGATGACAAAACGCTCTTTCAAGCGCAGAGATGTCTTCGATACTGTGAGAAGGTAGCTGATTATCACTGCACATCGGCTGCACAAAACGCGATCCTCCATGAACAACAGAGGAGTTCCCAATCGAGCTGAATTGAAAGAAGCCGAGAGATACCTTGAAAGCGTCAGTGCTTCCAAATTTCCACCAGTTCTTGCCGCCTTTGCAGGAGCCGGAACGTTTCCATTTCGACTGTATAGCTCTGTTTCTTTCGACAGGCTCCATGCTTGGGATCACGGCGTAGTCAGAATGCTCACTGATAATGCAAACAAAATATTTGAAACCGGGCCACAGTACTATGGATATTCGAAGACGAAGATTGTTTCGATTGCGAACGGAAGAATTCAGAATGTGCCACGGAGTGCTTCAATTCATAGAATCATGGCTTTCAGAAAGAATGCAAATGAAACACAAGCTGGAATTACGGGCAAAATGAGGAGGGACCTTCTTTGTTTTCTCTGGAGTTCAGTTTTGGCAATCTCCAGAAGAGTTAACCCCGACGACGACAAATTTGTCCAAGTCTTGCTTACAGCCGATCTTTTCCAACGTAAGCTTATGGGAATCAACATGCCCCCGGAATCAGCAGAGAGAACTTTGAACGAAATTCAAGACATAGCGGAGCTGGGGTTTGAAGTTGGGGAGGATGTTGTGTCGCTTTTGAATTGCTCGGTAAACACAAAAGCTCATCGAATTATGCGGCACATCTTCGACCATCTTGTTGACTACGGCTGCATTAGAAAAGGGTCAACAGAGACAAACGAGACTCAACACAAGATCACAAAAAGAGGATATAGGGCAACCAGCAAACACCTCGGTCATCTTGGAAAACAACTGTTATCCTCCAGAGCAATTCTTGAGTGCAAAGAACTAAGAAAGGACGAAGGAGATTCCAGAGCTATGCAAGGCAATGGGGAGTTAATACCTCGTCTCCTGTTGACAAGACATATTTCAATCGCTTCAAACGGAGCTTTTGCTAATCATCATGAAAACGAAAGCAGCTCACTTACTGAAAGAGTTGCATCCGATGGTTGCTCTCTTCTTCGCCACATTGAAGGCATTTTCAATGCGTCAAAGACGTCGGAGGACATGGATGCAGATATTGAATCACAAAAACACCCAACGACAAACCGAGCTAGATGGATTCGTCTTCCATCCGTCAAGATTCGCGTCAGATTTTCGTGGTGCCCTAATGAAGTCGTTCACCAAACGATCCGAGTCATACAAGAGTCGGGAGCAAGTATTAGGAGAGACGCTATCGAATATGAAGTCGATAGATCTGTGCATTTTGGTTTCGTCCAATTCATTTATCACCCTCATCGTAGAAGAACAGAATGCGTGGTATTAGAGAGACGCCTGAAAACCGCCTAACCTCAGTCAGGAAACATAAACGTTGTGGCGAAATTCGGGAACCAACGATATCTGTATTCTCAAACCGACAGAGATGTTAATATTGATTGTGTATTCGCTCGTAACATTCGCAGGACTGCGATGTTGATTCCGGACCCTTGGCAATGCTCTTCATGATTCGGTACCGACTACCGTGCCTCAAGGCTTCCAGACAAAGTGGGAAGTAGAAAAGTGGCGGCGTTCTTTGAAGTAGCTGGGTACCAATTCACATCCTTTCCAGAGCAACCTGCAATGTGACGAGGAAAATTGGCCTGGTTGTTTTCCTATTTTTTGACTGTTCCATATTGATACAGAACGTCCTTGGCATATCCGAAAGCCTCCATGCAGCAATGGTCGCCCGCATTTCGAACCTCGCCTCTATAGCTCCATTTTATTTGCCGATGTTAGCGTTACCTTTACTTAGTAAACCTTCTCACGTTCAGCCTAATACACAGGTTGAACAACAATACAGCCATTAGCGCACTGAGTGTAAAAGAAAGAGTACCACCCTCCTGGTTGCAATCGATGGATATATGTGTCTCGCAAACGTCGTGATCTACCTTTTCAAACACAGCGCAGATGCATACAAGAACCACAGACGTCCTCAGCAGATGCTCATCGGTCTGAATATCTGAGATACTGCCCGGGTATCTAATCGGATCTGCAAACTCTAGGCGACGTAAATATGGCGCTTGTGATGTTATCCGGACTATTCCGCGCATGCAGTGTAACCGCCCCTACCGGAACAGACCGATTTACTTCATTACGAAAAATCCAAAGATCTGTGTATGTCTCACAAAAGTGAGAACGCCAATCCTCCGCTCTCTTTCCCGCTGTGGCTTTGAAGGCGCGTGTCATATATTCGCATTCATTTAGAACAGACAAGGAAACACGTAAAGCTTCGCACAGTGTCCTAGTGTAGTGTTGTGTTTCAATCCGAAACCATAATTTGAAGGAGACGTATTCATTCCCCGACGTTACGTGTTGGCTCACGAAAGTCGCGTTGCAGCTGAATGGATCCAACGTTTATCGTGCAAGGTTGGAAAGTCGACCACAAAATTCCTGCCGTCGTAGGCCGCGTTTGAGGGGGCACAGAAGGCCCCAAGGTGGCGGGGAACGCAACTTCCACGTCGGTAAGAGCGTGCGCCGAAGCCGAAAAGAAGCTTGGATTGTGCTGCGTTTATGAGATGGGAAGTGCTAATCTCGGTTTGGGTCCTGTCACAAATTGTGACATGACCCAAAATTTTCTTGACATATGGGCTGGGTGACCTGCACGACATGAGAAGAGTTGTTTTATACGAAATTTTCTGTCTATTGACAGGTGTCCCAACGGATGTAACCATACACAAGTCTCACAATTGTACCACGTGGTTTCCTTGCTACATCAAATAGCATGAGTCCCACAAATGTACCAGAACAATTTTTGGTGATGATAGTGCTACCACCGTCCAACATGTAAATGACGGCACTATTGGGGATTGCGCTTTATTCGGTTAGCAGTTTTAGTAGTGAATACGATCGAGCGTATTCTAACACTAATTCAGCATCGCAGTCATTAACACATCAAAAGGCAATTATTAAAAACAAGAAATATATGGAGATAATGATGCGGAATTATCATACAAAAAAGGGTTTTTGAGGGCGCCGATGGGTGTAAAAGCACCTTTTTCTTGATATCTTCTCAAATCGGGCCAAAATCGTGCCAAGCGGTTTGGGGTAGCACTATATAGAGGTTAGCACTAACCAATCGAGCACTATATCGTGACTCCCCTGTAGTGTGGCCCACACTAATTGGGGTGAGAGCTTGTGACACGAAAACGTAATTAGTGTGGGTTTGAGATGATTTTGAACTGGTTTGCGCGGACAATCTCCAGTTACAGATGCCCACCAGGCGAAGCTCGTCCCTTAGCAATCTTGCCAACACCAATAAACTTGAGACAATGTCTCTATTTGCCTCTCCTTTACTGAGCGCATTTCAGCGCATGGCAGCAACAGTCCCAAACGCCGAGACGAACAGCACCACTCCAGAACACAGCAACCCACAATCAGACGGCACATCTCAGACTGATCCAGGGGGTTCAAACGACAACAAAAATCCTACTCGCAACGCCCAAGTTGTGCTCACAAACAGAAAAAAAGCGCAAATTGCGCAGTGGATGATTGCAACTGCGGCAAGCGATGGCACTAAAAACATAGCTTCATGAGCAGTGGCTCACTTTCCTCAGTTTTTCGGGGAAGCACGAAGGCTAACCTTCAACGTGCAAGCCGTTACTGGAAGACGAGGACGACTATAACGCATGGCCACAACCGAACTGAAAAGAACAATAACTTCTCCTTTGTCAAACAAACAAAGAATGGATTCAAACGCCACTACTGCAATACCCGAAAAGGGCGTGGCCGTAGAGTTACCCCATGGGTTGGTGCTTTGCACCAAGACCTGTATGAAGAGTTCAATCGGTTGAGAAAAGTAGGCGTGAAGTTCAACGCAAAGTTACTCCGTCGGTTAGCATTAACCCTAATCGCGAAGGCCAATGAAGGATTATACCATGCGACAATGCGCGACCGGCGCTGTAACGAACTTCCCAAAGACAAGATAATACCAAGGTGGGTTCAGTCTTTCATGCATAGGTTCGGAATCGCCAGTCGGTATCAATGTGGGAAACTAATGATATCACCAGCAAAACAGGAGCAGATTGAACTGGAGGTAGCCTATCATTTGGGCCAGCTTGCCAGAGAGTTTCAATCAAACGCCTTGAGAGAGGAGGACGTGTGCAACGCCGACGAGACAAGTTTTGCATGAATATGGACAACCATAAAACGCTGGCGCTTGTGGGAGAGAGCAGCGTTCTTTACGCAGATGTTGTGTACGGTGACGACGGAATCACCATGATGGTTCTGATTGCTGGTGGGCCAAACGCAAGACTTGAGACGCCGATGCTGATTTTTAAGAACGCGGATAAGAACTACACCATTTGTAGCCTCCCCGATGACGCACCTGGGGTAGTCTATCGCACGGGGCCAAAGGCCTGGATGGACAAGAGAGTATTCCTGGAATGGGTGAAGGAAAAGCGCGCGTTTGAACCCCTGCCGAACGGTCGAAAGCGAGTATTGTATATAGATAATGTCAATACGCACGACACTACCGACGATGGTAGAGCTGAACTTGCGCGAAGCAATACCGAAGTTCGATTCTTTCCATGCAATGCCACCCTTTTTGTGCAGCCAGCAGACAGCTTTGTCATCCAGAAGCTGAAACATTATTGGAGGCATGAGTGAGATGACCACAAGATGGGCGCGTTGGAGAGCGGAATGTGGTCTGATGGAGCGCGAGGATCTGGAAAGCTGACTAAACCTGATAAGCGTCACTTTCAGAAGCTTGCAGCCCAGTCGGTGAGGGCTGTCAGCGCATAGCGAGACGTTGATGGCGTCACATATGCGCGTAAGGCGATGATACGTTGTGGCATGGCACTTAATCTTAACGGGCAGTGGGAAGAGCCGCAGCTCTTCCCGGAGTTTCAGGCAATTATCGAGAAATACAGGGTGAACTTCGAAGGACAGGTCGTTGGGTCGGGGTCGTAAGTGTGCTGCGGCAACCCACACTATTTTGGTGAGTCAAAATTAGTGTGGGCCACACTAATGAACCCGTAACCTATTTAGTGGGGGTTTCGAAATAGTGTGGGCCACACTATTTTCTATGAGGTGCTTCAAAATAAGCCTTACAAAAATAGTGTGGCCCACAATAATAATAGTGTTCACCTGTACCGTCTGTACCAACGGTAGCTTCTCGGAGGATTAATTTGGAACACTTAAGCACGTGACACGTTTACTTGAAATGCAGTCAAAAACTCAGAATCACACCGCCTTGCAGTGGGTGCACTTACGACCAAAATTCAGGGAGGGCTCAATTTGAAACACAGACCTTTCTGTTTCGATCCAGATCTGTTCCTTGCGAAAGATCAATCAACGCGAAAGCGGCCGCAGAACGCTGCTTCGAAGGACCAGCTAGCACATCACCCAGAACAGCACGCTTCTTCTTTCGCGGCCACAACGAAATCGGAAGATCATCTGAAGAAATCAGCACACTGATCACGTCGGAGCTTTCTGCTCCCCCAGGAGCCTGGGGATCATAATTCTCTTTTTTTTCGCCCTGACTCTCATCAACGTGCTTGTCTACAGCCTTCCTCGCAACTGCACTCTTTCCTACACCTTTTCGGGCTCGTCTAGCACTCAGCTTAGCGCGCTTACCATCCACAGTAAGTATCTCAGCCCCATTACCATCTCCGATGACCTCTCGCTTTGCATCTGATGGCGACGAAACTGATTTTGTTCGCTTCACCGATTCTAGCACTCTGTTTACTACATATTTGGATGACATGAGAACGGCAATCTCCTTCAAGGCCAACGACGGACGCATTCTTCCATCCGTCACCTCTTGCAGCTGTTTCATTAAGCGCCTGTCCGCGTTCTGCCGACGACAGTGACTGAGATTTTGAATGTTGAATATGTCACTCTTTGGTTGTAGCCCGCTGCGCAGCGCAGTAGAACTAGAGTTCAAAGGACCTTGAGCACCAAATTGCTGCATGAAACGGTAGTTCATTGGCCATAGTCCGGCCTCTTCGAACGATTTGACAGCGGTTGGACCGGATATTGACTTGTAACTGGCCACCCCGAGCTTTGTCTTCAGTGCTACGTTTGCATACCATATATGGCATAGCCTCATCAGGTCGTCTCGCGTTTCTCTTACGTTTGATTGGAATTTTTTCTTGATTGACTGATCGCAAGGTTGAAGAAAGTGCGTGGTGTTTGCGGGTAACTTAATAACGATTATATTCTTTTCCTCACACAGATCGAGCCACGGTAGACTATCGCGAGAACTTTGGCCGTCAAGAGTAAGAAGCACTGGCTTCTCCTGTGGCACTATCGTGCCAATAAAATCATTGATGGGATTCACAACGTCAGCCATTATCTCTTGCTCTGCTGAGCCGTTTTTCGTCAACAGTATACGCGTTTCACCGGGACACCAGGTCTCCTCTGAAAGCCAGTGGGGCATACCAGACTCTCGGCGGAACTCTTCCCGAGGCAATGGTTTGGGCCAGCTAGCCATTCGCCTTTTTCCAGAGGCAACGAGAAGAAGTAGAGCAATATCGCCTGCCGCCGATGCACATATTCCGGCAGTGACGTGCTTCCCATGATCTTTCATGGCAAGTCGTGTTCCTGATTTCCGTGAGTTTGCCGCAGCGTAGCAACGAACTTTCCTTCCAAACTCTGGAAGTATGGCGGTCTCGTCAAAATTCCATATTCCATGAGGGTCTGAAAGAAGGCCCGGATGTTCCTTTCGTACGCGCTCGAGAGCGACCTTCAAAGTCTTGACATGGTGGTAATTCTGAGCCGCAAGCCCTGCGCCTGTGGTGTTTTCAGCACTTCAAAACGTGAGTCCATGGTTGCGGGCTCTAAAAGAACGTATAGCGGCGTCTGAAGTCAATCCCCCAACGTAACTGCGTCGACGATCGGCTGTTATGCGAGCATGAAGCTTCTTCATTTCCTGATGCCCCACTGCAAACCCATGTTTTGTAGCGTGGATGGCTTTTTCTACAATGAGTGTTTCTTCACTCGGCTGTAAAACTGGTTTGCGGCTGGCATGGAACTGCATAAGATTCAAAAGATTATGCAGTGCGCTACAGTTCTGCGACTTGCGAGCCTTTTGGATGCGAAATGTGTTTGTGATGGATATCCCAGCAGATGCTGCTCCTGCTATGGTTTTCGCCCTGCCTTGTGGAAACTCGAGTGCTTTCTGTCGCTTTGAATGTTCCTGCTTTCTGCGCTCGACGCGATGTTTGTGGCGTATCGTTTGAACGCGCATAGAAGGAGGCATGATAGAGCCGCAGAGGACCGTTTATTGCTCTCAATCGACAGCGCTCCATGTTTGGATGGTGAAGGAGTTGAATAGAACCCGCAATGAGACCAAGAAGGGGTAAGATGGGGTGTAATACTTGTTGCTCCCTCAATTCAAGGCCTGTTCCACATTAAGCCTTGTTCCAAATAAAGCCCCCGAGAACGATACCCTCTTCGGGCGGGTATTGCGGTGCAGTTTTTTCTTCAATACGAGATAACGTGAAGCACAAAGCTTTATTTTGAAAACCAATCTAGCCCAATATGAGCCCTCCGGATGTCCCAGATCTCAAGAAAGTTGCGGGAGCGTAATAACAGAGCTCGCGACGACCGCGGCGGTGTGAACATACTCTCCTAAACACCCACCATTTTGCCCAAAACGAGTTCAATGTGGTGCACCGCCGCTTTCCAGAAACAGGCTCTATCACCGCCGCTTTTGCTACTTCAAACATGTTCGGCCGCGGCCATGGCCACTTCACATCATATGTACAGCTGCGCGACTTTCTACGCTGTTGCCACAAAGCTAAACCAAACTTTTAGCGGTGTTTTTGTCCTCTTCACTACCTTCATTCTTGCTGTAACCAACCCCGGCATCTGCGAGACTCGTCATACTTTTGCATTCTTTTGCGTTTCGTCAAACATCAATTGATGAAACTGGACACTCGTCCTTCTTTCGGCCATTGTTCACGCCATTTCCTTCTCCAATGCCTCCATCAGACAGAGTCACGATCATGTTGCATGCACGTGCGTTGCGTGGGGTGAACTGGGTCTATACGTTGGTCTTGCTTGTCTTGGAATTGGCAAAATCGCTTGTTCCATCTACGCAAGCTCACAATTCTTTCCTCTTGGCCCTTTGTTCCTTTCGTTTCTGCTTCTTGATCGTATTTTCCTCCTTTTGGCGCTTCTTTTCCTCAGCCAGCTTTCGTTTCTTAGCGGCAAGCTCATTTTTTCTTCGTTCTTTTGCTTCAGCCTCTTTTCTTTTCCGAAGTGCTTCTGCTTTTTGTTGCTCAGCCTTGCGCGCTTTTTCCGCAGCCACCACCTCCTGGAACTCCTTGCGTTTCTAAATCAGCTGACTATCAATCAGGAACACTGCCGAAGCGCCCCGTCATATGGTTGTGCCGTCATAGAAGTCCACTCGGTGTTTCCAAACTTTCATTTTCGTTGACGTGCGACGCTCAAGAATATAGTTTACTCTGCCATTTCCAGCTGTGATTATGTTCTCCAGGCAATCAAGCTTGAAGGTGATATCCCTTCGTTCACGTACAAACTTCAGCATCTCCTTCTATTGGTTTTGAGTCTCAATACGGACAGAGCGACGTTTGGCTTCGGTTTCAGGACTACGGACACCAGCCTTTTTTTTCTTCCGCCCGTCGCAAAAACCGAAAATCTATAGAACAGAGTTTTATATCTTCAAACGCATCGGTTACAACATCCTCTGTCAACGACTTAAAGTCAGCGACGCCAAGCTTGAGCTTTGTGCCCATACCACCGAAGTCAAGAATCGAAAACTTTCCGAATGCATTGAACGTCTTGCGTATGGCAGCTTTGAATTGTTTGTTTATCGACTGGTCGCATGCTTGTGGAAAGTGTGACGTATTTGCTGGACTTTGGATCACCACCATATTGGCTGCCTTTGCCTTTGACCACCAAACATGGCCGTTCCTGGATTTGTTTCCGTGCAAGAGAAGCAGCAGTTTCCTGTCTTTTGTATAATTGCCAGCATTTGTCCTGATATGATCAATCAAGAACGGTGTGAGTTCTTTGGCCATTGAACCGCTTGGGCTGCATGTGACAAATGCGTCATGCAAAAACCAGTTCTTCTCTGTCAACCAATTTGGAACCCCAGCGTCGTCTTTGAAGTCTTTGGCCGACAGCAAGC
This sequence comes from Gracilaria gracilis, assembly GCA_030374805.1. Taxonomy (NCBI): domain Eukaryota; phylum Rhodophyta; class Florideophyceae; order Gracilariales; family Gracilariaceae; genus Gracilaria; species Gracilaria gracilis. Next base: position 415,906 of record JARGSG010000017.1, on the reverse strand, counting down.
TATACCTTCAGTCCATGTTGTTGGCGCCAGCAAAAATGAAAAACGGAGGAATAACTTCACCTGCTTATGATGCAATCACCACAGCCGTTAGATGCCTGCCTTGCGAATCACAGCTCATTTTCTGTCCCCCATGATGAGTGTTAGAAAAAACGAAGCCGTTCTGCGTCTCTGTCATACTGATGATCACCTGGGTCTCATCTATATTCCAGATGTTGCGCGGATCGTCAAGAATACCAGGGTTCTGGTTCTCGCATAACTTGAGCGCCTCGACAAGTGTTTTAACGTGTTCAGGGTTTCCGGCAGCTATCTTAGCTCCTGCCCGAGATTCAATCTTGCGGAATGTGCGTTTGGATCCAAAACTCGTTACTGCACAAACGCTGAAACCGAAAAACAGAGCAGACACTTCTAGTCGACCATATTGGACCTTCCAACCTTTTATGTAGCATTTAATGGGCTCTTCTAAACAAGCTTAACAGATTTGAAATCGGGCGAACCGTCCCGGAGATACATTACTACTACTTTCAGCTCCGTTCGGTCCAATTTGCTCCATCACCAAAGTATCGTTCATTTAGCCCTTCATGGCCTTGATAGTAGCGTTGTAGGACATTCTTTATCAAGTACTGTCTTCTATTCCCTTCTTGAACGGAAAAAACTTCCGCCAACAGCCGAATGCGGCATGAAAACCCACTTAAATGGCTCTCACTGGCAGACGGTGCCACATTTTCGGCACTCACGTCTCTTTTTAAAAGGTTATAGACCTTCGTATTTGAACTGTTTGAAAGTTCTTTGACGCAAACCTTTCCGGGGTTAGTGCTTATAGATGTAAACATGTGATACCCGGTGATTCGGAATCCCCTTGGAACCGTGAAGAAAGCACTGAGAAACGTTTCCCAATTAATCCACTCAACAGAACTTCCACAAACAACCCTATTACAGTGAGAACTAGTATTAATTGTGCTCATCATTTCCTGCGGACACACGACGTCCTCCTGTTTCAATCGTCTTTTCACTAGCCCATACGCACCGTCGCAGACGTTTTTTGTGTGTCCGGCAACAAGAAAATTTAGCGTTATCGTGTCTTCGAACTTCATTTTAATCCCCCATGCAAAATAAGACAACATGTACCTGTTCTGGTTCTGCGTCTGTGTTCTCGGAAATGGAATTCCACATTCAAAAATGTTAGTTTTGGGGACCGATTATCTGGTGACTTTTTCCAATTTTTTCTCGATATTTGGGTTTGATATGAGGAAATACGTATTTGGTATGCTAGTTTGACATTCAAAATTTGCAGTTCTGGGAATTCGCCAGTTTTAGAATTTCAAATATGCTAGCTATGGAACTGGGGAGTTCGCCAGTTTTAGAATTTCAAATATGCTAGTTATGGAACCGGGGAATTTCCAGAACTGCAAATTTTGACTGTCAAACTAGCACACCAAATACGTATTTCCTCATATCAAACCCAAATATCGGAAAAAAGTTGGAAAAAGTCACCAGATAATCGGTCACCAAAACTAGCATTTTTGAATGTGAAATTCCATTTCCGAGAACACAGACGTGCCCACTGCAGTTATTTGCGTGGAGCTCGACGGTTCTAGCTGCGCCAAAGCTATCTTTCCAATCATTAATTGTGTAATGTATCATCGACCCCACCTCGTTCGCGGTCTTGTTACCAGGCCAATGCCCCTCAGGCAGTCCGAAGACATTGGTTTCTCCCGAATTGCTCATGTGACATTCAAGGATGTCGAACTTAAGGCCAGTCACAAAATAAAGTTGGCCCGGTTTTCGCAGTAGTCTGGGGAGAAGAACCTTTTCAGTGAACTCAAAGACGAGTTGAATAGTTTCTGTATTGCTCTTGGCGCTCACTTGAAGCTCCTTGTAATGTTGAAATTTATTCCTGGCCTCCTCACGGTGCTTCTTTCTCGCCTCAAGGAGTATTTCTTTAGTTCTTTGATTTTCAATTGCCGTGGCCTCGTTGAGTAATGTAGTACATGTATCACAAAAGTCACTAACCGCCTTGATTATCCGAGTTGTAGGCATATATGTTCTCCACACCTTACGAAATGCACGTTTCACTAGCGGTGAAGAGGGCCTCTGTTGCTTACAAATTGTTCTGCTGTTGTGGGAATCTATTATTTCATTCCACTTCTTGGTGTACTCTTCATGAATGGAGGATAGTGTCTACTTATTCGGCAAAAGCATTACCGGTACTTCCTTTGTTGACCCTCACCCAGCGGGGCATGCCATGGCGTTCATGTCGCTGTACCACTGCAAGAAGAAAAGCGCACAAAGTGACTGAATGGATAGCGATCCTCTACGCCTTTTATGTTCTTCAGTTTGGTGCGGGCCGAAGTCTTCATTTCCAGTAATCCTAGTGGCATACTCTGTCACCATTCTTGGGTGCAGCTGCACTATGGCAGCAACGCATTCGCGCAGAGGAGTACTCCTCGTATTGCGTACTGGGTTGTAACTCTGGACGTGCCCTGGAGTACACGCTGTAGTTTTTTCTCTTCTGTGATCGTTGCGGATTTGTTTCCATCAGCTGATTAGGACAGCCGGGGGTTGCACTTAAAGCCAAGATCATACGTCGAACAGTATGAACACGATTGGCTTCTGGCATGGCAGCGAATTGTAGCGAGAGGTCGGCGCTTCCCTCGAACCCACAGGTCGTTTCGCATTTGCATTGTGCAAAAAAAGATTTGTAATGCTTTGAGGCGCAGACACTTTGATCTTCAGTGAGTGCGGCGCTCTTCGTTGATGTCCGAGGGGCATTTGAAGGTTGCACGAGTTGGAATCGACCCTCCTCATCTTCACCGTCAGTCGGCGAAGCAGTGCCTTTCTCATCCCGTTTCTTGACAAACACCCACCAACTACTGATTGGTCTGCAGTTCTTTGGTGGTTCTACCAGTTCCCATACGGACCTCTGCTCCATGTGAGCCATCTCCCCCCTCATGGCTTCTTTCCAGGCCGCCGCATCGTTGCTTTGCATGACATCTTTCACAGTGAGAGGACAGTCATCCTTAGTGTTGCCCATCAAATTCAAAGTGAGCAGAGCCATGACAGCGCTGGACTGAACCGACTAGGAGCTTTGCGGGAACGCGTAGACCGTCTGAGCTCTACCGGGTAGTGTGTCACCAGCTCTGGGTCGTAGGAGAACTCTCTATGAGCGTCGAAAAATTCATCTTCTTCCTTTAACTCTTCGTCCACCAGGTGTTCCTTTTTTCGATCTTTTTTCTTGACCATATCCTTTCCAGTAACTCCTGCCTGCTTCACTTCATTCTTCTGTGAATTATTCTCTTCATTGTGTTTGAGCTCACCAAGGTCAACCTCCTCTTGGCGATCATCAGGCCTTGAACCAGACACAGATGTCCATCCAGTGATCTTCTCATTGAACGTCACATCTTGAGACACGATGCCTCTGTTCTCATTAGGGATGTATACTCTGTAGCATCTCCCTGTCTCTTATCCGATCAAGATACCTTTGTTAGCGCGCTTTTCGTACTTCGCACTTCACTGACGTCGCTCTTTGGGAATGTGCACATAACACTGTGCCCCAAAGGTTCGCAGATGAGATATGTCCGCCTTCATGCCGGTGAAGGCTTCTACTGGAGTCATGTGGGGTTCACCTTCTCGTCGAACCAATTTTCAATTCCATAAGTAGTTCGCTGTATTTACAGCCTCCGCCCACAATTTGCGGCTGTGGGGTGTCCCTTCAATCGTCCTTAGCATGGTCCGAGCCTTGTCATTGAGAGATCGATTGAGTCTCTCTGCCTTTCCATTTCACTCTGGACTATAAACTGGGCTCGATTTCATGATTACACCTTTACCATTCATCCAGGCCGTCATGGAGTTTGATAGGTACTCACCTGCATTGTCACACCTGAAACGCTTGAGTACACGCCCTGACTGAGTCTCAAAGACTGAGATAATATCCTTCACCTGATTCTCTACCTGGTTCTTGGTTCTCATGAACCGTACTGATGATATACAGCTTTTGTCATCATACTTGGTCATGACGTACTTAGACTTGGATAGGATCTCGAACTTCATAGGTCCCATCACATCGGAATGAACGAGATCCAATACTTCCATGTTCTGCCTTGAGGTCTTGCTCGGTTTCCGCGGTGTTCGCATAGCTTTGCCCTCTGCACATGGCTCACAGTGTCCAACGTCCTGTACCTGGGCCTTTGGTACACCATTGATGATCCTCAACGTCTTTCGAATGTACTCCAGGCTAGCATGACCAAGACGCTTATGCCAGGTGAGAGCAAAACTGTCCTGCCCGCTTGCGATCAGAACACTTGTGCCTGTTACATCAATGGGTTCAAGCCTGATCTCATACAATCCAGACGTCTGTTCTCTACCAATTGCTGGAAGATTCATATTGCTCTGTTCTATTATGGCAGTAATTCCTGCTCCTTCATCATCTGACATGAACACCGTCATGTACCCACGACGTCTGATAGTAGTAACAGACAGTAGGTTACACATGAGCTCTGGTACATACAGTACGTTGTACAAGCAAATCTTTGGGTGTTCCCCATCAACATCAGTAATCCAGCACTCTACCTTGCCCTCACCCTGCACGCGAAGTTTGGTTCCGTCTCCCACAGAGACACTCTTCTTTGCCGATCCATGCACACCAGTGACGAAGTAGTCCTGGTTGTTTGTCATGTGTTTCGAAGCTCCAGAGTCTAGATACCAAGAACTGTTTTGTTCCGGACGAGTTCTGTGGTTCGCAATGTACCCTGTCTCCTTCAAGACTACATCTCCATCAGCTTCACAGTCACCAGTGAGGTCAAAAATGTCCCGCACCGAATCCACTTCATCATCGCAGTCGATGACCACCAAACCAGGCACAATGCTGTCGTTACCGCGTTCCTGTCAACGGTCATGATCTCGTTCCGCCTCTTTCTCACGAGAGCGGTTACTGTTTCCCTTGTAATTCTTGCTAAGCAGATTCTCCCAGCAATCGGGCTTGATGTGGCCCTTCTTCTTGCATTAGTGACACCTTTGCTTTTCGACGAATGCCTTAGCACGCGCGTGAAGTGCAGTGACGTGCCCAGACCTCGACCCAGACGACTTGTATTCCTTTAGCAACTGCCCCTCTCTCTCGATTAAACGAGGAATGGAATCCTTTAACGTGGTTCCAGTCTGATTAATCACTTCAGCTGTCACATAAAAGTCCTTCGTGAGACCCCTGAAGATAGTTCAAAGCTTTTCGGCTTCAGACAAAGTGTGTCCGATACCATTAAGCTTCATCTCGATGACCGCAAGACGGTTCACGTAGTCCAAAACGCGTTCATCAGAGTCCATACGCATATCCTGATACTGATCCAGTAGTGCATCGATGCTTGCTTGTGAAACCATCTCTAAATTTGTCTTTAACTTCTGCCATATTTCTGTGGGATCCCTGATCGTCATCACGGGAGCCACGCAAGATTCATGATCAGAAAGCAGTATGCATGTCAGAGCAATGTCACACTTTGATTCGAACTTCTCAATAGCTTCTTCATCTTCCGGCACGCGCTGATCACCACACACCAGCCGCCACACACCCTTAGAACGAAGTACAAGTTCTCTTTTGTGGGACCAAATGAAGTAGTTCTCCGCCTTGAGTAGCGGAATGCGGAACCTAGCCGCGTCCACGAAGGGATAGTTCATGGCGAACGAAATCGAGTTCAGAAAACAGAGTAGTATCGTACCAACAGTAGCAAGTAGAGGGCCCTATAACCTGTAGAAAGATGTCAGGGTGTAGTCACGAAAGTTGAACAAAGGTTCAACTCAGCATAGTTTACTGTCACTAGTTGCTACTTACCTATTGCCGGCTTCCAGCCACTAAGTGACACAAATATACAAACTCTTGTATTTTGTGTGCTTCGTCCCAGCCCGTTTGGAACGTTCAGCTGAACTGGTCTAGCCGTTTGTGCTGCACAAAGAGGCAGCACAACGTCTCGTGCCAGATAGTTCCACTGGAGCGTTTCAGTCTCTCCACAACTCCTACGGCAACCACCGCTGGTCCTTCTTACTTCATCAGGTTCCGGTCCGTACCACTGCCACAGCAGTCTTCTGGCTCATCCAATATGGGTATTGGGTCGTGGAACGTTTCTGAGCCGTTCACACAGATTCCAGCAGTACCCACCTGGGTCTCGCGCGACGCGCTGGCAGATCGGAATCCGATTGATTCTTCTCTTTTGTACTCGAGGGCCCCTTGCTTCCACCCAGTGGCTGTGAAGAATACCAATTTGGTCCAATCTTATGCAGAACATGGCTGGCTGCCCGGCCATCTTCCGGTTGACATCACCCAAACTTAGGATTGACAGCATCGCGCAGCCAATCCGGTTCATTGCATCCGCCACGGAACGCGGGAGTCGTGGGACTAAGCCCGTTCTGGGTTGACTCGTATCGCGTATCAGCGCATTTACCGGGCACCCGGAGATGTTCCGATTCCAACTTCGTTCGGTTTTGACCTGGCATACTTCCGTACACGCGGTGAGGAATCTTATGGATACAATTTGAACGCCCTGAAGGATATCCAGCCTCAGTTCGAAGGGCTATCCCGCCCGGCGATCCGGCAAGAGCTCCTCTGTTGGACGAGGCCACTGCTCCGTGCAGAATTCCGCTACCTGCCGCGCCAACCTCGCCAAAGTTTCCAACAAATGATCCGTTTCGAACGGAAAGCACGCTCCCGATTCGGGTTTCTTATTCCGTACCAGAATGGGGAAGTGGAGAGGATTAATCCACAGTTCCTCGTGGGGCGGTACGCGCAGTTACAACTCTGGTGAAGAATGTGTGAAGTCCCGCGGGGGTGCTGTGTCGAATTGCCTCCATGCTTATCCTATGTAGGATCCGAAACTATTAACAGTCCGCGCAGCGGGTAATGGTCCATATTTGCCACGGAGTGGGTTGTCCGCCCTGCGGCTTTCCTCCCGTGGGAGATGCACGACTAGTGCCAGGTTTGGTATCTACCACCCGGGATGCGTCAACATATCCTCAAGCTGGACTTAGCGACCCCCCTTGGGGGCGAGTACAACCAAGACGAGGTTCATGATATTGTCAATCTGATCTCCGATACGAATTGGGACGAAGTACCGTAAACCCAGCGTCCTGGATGAGATCCGAGTCGTGTAGACCATTCACCGGGTCGCACTAACCCGCATGCCAGGGACTTCATCTACTTCGATCTCTACGAGGGAGTTACCTGCTTGCAGGCGCAAGCCGAAGCAATTTGTAACGCTGCACGCGTGATTCCGAATGGACACCCCAGGGGGTACATTATTGCCGACGAATATGTTCCACCAGTGGATCTGGACGGTATTATGTGGGGCAACCCTGACGACGCAAATGGTCCCCAAGGAGAAGAGGAGGACGGTGCCGGGGAGGCGGTGAGAATGGGCACCGCTCCTGCTACTGAAGGAGGTAACGAAGAACCGGCGTCGGTAGACCCGCAAGTTGCGGCTATCCGCCAATTCTTGTCCTCCATAGGAGTTCCAGTCCCGGCGGAAATGACTGACCTTGATCAGCTCCAGGCACTTGCCTCAGAGAGGTTTAATTGATGTCTCCGCCGTGGAGTTGGGTTCTTCTCCTGATTCTCTTAGCTAGGGTTTCATACAGTAAACTGTCATTTGTTCTCACTCATATTGAGCCTTCTTCTTCTTTCTTTTCTTCCAGGGTTAGCCTTCTGGTCCTACTTCATACCGACAATCGGTTTGACGTGTTCATATCCGCTTTCGTGGTCTCCATTATAATGGTATTCATACTTCTTACTCTTCCTTTCCTGCTTCTGTTCTTCTTCCAAGAGTCTTCTTCTTCTGTCTCTAGATTCGTCTTCTCCCTCAAAAGGGTCTTGGACATCTCTATCCCACTTGGGAGTCATCCAGATTTGGAGGCAATGGCGTTCGAGTCCGGCGATGATATCGAACCAGACATGATCGTGGTAGACGGTGAACTGGTTCCTCGGTATCCTCGCTAGAGGGAAAACCGCACCAACGGATGCGATAAAGCCATACTCCGGCTGGAGAAATCCTGTGTGAGACCCATGGTCAATAACGAACTCCGTATCGTAAATTGCTCGTGCATCCGATTCCATCGGTGTGAGTCGGTTTCGCGGTTGCGAGTACTTGTTATCGCACAAGCGAATCAAACGCCAAACCTTCAAAAAAACTGAACGTTACCTCAAACTTCGGAAGAGTCGGTAATCACGGTACGCCCGAGCATCACAAACGTCGGCGGGGTGCATAATACCCGGACTGGCCAGCTACTGCACGCCAAAGCAAATTGGGAAATTGCCTTACGCCATGCGCCGCGGCAAGCCAAAAAAATCAACCGAAATACTGCCACGCGGATCATTCAAGTTTTCATATCCAAGTTGCACACGTTCAGTGGCGCGTGGCGCGCTCGTTGATTTTGCCACTTGAATCATCCAAATTTCCATATCCACGTTGCACACGTTCAGTTGCAGGCGGTGCCCAGCAATGCTTCGGCACTCTAAAAAATGAAGTGAAATTGCCCTGCCGCGTGCCCACACGGCGGCGTATCTCAATTTGAGCCAATTCAAAACACCCCGACGGGACTGGCGCCATGCGCTCTAAACCTCCCACGTGCGACCATCCAACCTCTTAGGCCCAACCTACATTTCCGAAATTGGATGCATGTTTCCCTGCGTAGCGACGCATCTGGCGAACACGTCGCTGACGTAATCTGAAGCTATCCCATAGGGAAAGGCCATTACGCGCTGTGACCATCGCAACTGCCACCATCCACACCGTGGCGTGTACACTCTCTGCGCGGCCCTAGACGGGTAAGTATGTGTCGCTGGCGCGATTGTTCGAAGGTTAGTCGCTAAAGCGAGGCCTGCGGGCTGATCCGCCATGGATAGTATAACGCAATCCGCAATGGGTAGACCTGGATCTGCTAACACGGCCTTCTCCTTACGAGGACGATTACTTCCCAGTGGGAATGACTTAACTTCTCTAACAACATCTCCACTGTGCGGCATTTCCGATACACAACCTGAGGCGGGAACAATCGCCGACGACGAAGCAGCTTCATCGCGAGCACGATCTATTTCCTCCCCCTCCTTGGTCGGAGACGGGGGTTTTCGAATGAGGTCGGGCGGTGGGGAAACGCGGATGCGTGAGATGTTGTTCTCAAGTAACTCCATTGGAGGTACAGTAACGGGAACCGCCTCGTGCGGTATACCTGTTAACCCACGATTGGGGTGCGCGATGACGCTTGGGAGTGTCGGTTCCTCCATGGTAGAACTTTCTGATTGGGATTCTGGTAAATCCGGCGGTTAAGTGGGTGCTGGTACAACGCGGTTGCGTGAGATCCTTTTATGAAGGTCCTTTATATCCAACACAACAGTGTCTTTATCCGAAGCAATCACCTTGAAAGGTCCCTCAGCAACTGGCGACAGTTTATGCTTTGGGTTGTTTCAGGATTGTAGTACTCCTTGTGGAGAAAGACACAGTCACTTGTCGTGATAGCCTTCGGTGAAGGTAGACGGATTCGGATATCGAAATTCTTCTTATACGCTAGTTGCGCGTTAGTCATAGATTTCCGAGCGATCGGCACCATCTTGGATAACCAAGCCTTCCAAGTATCTCGGTATAACCGGTGCGACGGAAATGAACCCAACGTGGGTTGTGGTTCGATACCCACCGGAGATGGAACTCTAGAGAGTACCAACTGGAATGGAGAAAGTCTCGTAACACGGTGTACCTGCGTATTGTACGCGTACGTAATAGCATCCGTATACAAATCCCAATTCTTGGGGTAGTCCGCCACATAAGCACTCAACGCGTTTAGAATCATTCGGTTAAACCTATCAACTTCTCCATTACTCTGGGGATGATATACTGTTGTAAACAGATTCTTCACATCGATAATTCGTCACACATCTTGAAAGAATTTAGATGCAAACTATCCTCCGTTGTCGGATAGAAGTTCCACTGTTGGACCGTACACAAAGATCCAATGTTGGACAAACGCCATTGCAACCGAAGCAGCGGTAAATGTCCGAAGTGGAACTGTACAAACCAGTTTGGAAAAACGATCTGTGATAAACAGAAGAAATTTATGACCGCGAGTGGTTCGGAATGAAGGTCCCAGAATGTCGATGGCGACAAATTCCAAGGGAGCCAGAGCCGGGAATAAAGCTAACTTCTGAGAGTACTTCCGAAGTCGGACATTTTTCTTACAGCATTCTGTACATCCTCGCCGAACTGCGTAGCAGTCAAACGCCATGGCTGGCCAGTAGAAATCTCTCCGGAGAGTTAGATAAAGCTTCCGGCCACCCGGGTGCGCACCAACTTTCACGTAATGTGACAAATTTAATATTCTGCGTTGCAGAGAGTGAGGGACCACAATCTGAGGGTTCTTGTTCACAAATCTAACAAGATATCCCTGATCGTTCCCGGCGAAGAGAATTTGAAATCCTTCTTTGAGGCGAGAACGTATCTGCGTGCAGGAAGGGTCGGTCTGTTGCTCAGAAATCATCTCCTCAGGAGCAATTGGAACAAAAGACCCCTGCGGGGGATCCGCAGATTCGGTACCCTTAAAATGGGTGCAAAGGTAATCATCCAACAGTTGGACTTCACCTTTCTCGGTTGACATCATGAAACACGGGATATGCGTTTCTTCCGACGCATCGGCATCAGCATTAGTTCCCAAGCGGGATAACGCATCTGCCTGGCAGTTCAGATTGCCCTTCTTGTAACGAATTTCGAAATCGAACTCAGAGAGTCTCAAGCGCCATCGCATCAAGCGACCCGAAGGTTTGGTAATTTCCATGAGCCAACGTAAGGAAGAGTGTTCAGTGTGTACCACAAAGTGGTTTCCCATCAAATATGGTCGGAGAGTCGATAAAGCCCACACGACCGCTAAACATTCTTTCTCCGAAACTGAGTAGTTCGTCTTGTGTACGTTCAACGTCCTTGACCAGTACCCAATTGGGCACCTTATACCGTCTTTGGGTTTTTGAAAAAGTGCACAACCAACTTGGTATGCGGTAGAATCGGTGCGATCGAGTACTGTAACCCAGGGGTGGAAAGAGCCAAAACTGGTGGTGACGTTACAGCATCCACTACGGATTTGAAAGCAGCAGACTCGGCTTTGCCGAATGGTTCCAGTTGTACTGGCTGTCCCTTCTTCAGAAGTTCATTCAGCGGGGCTGATATCTCCGCGAAGTTCGGTACGAACTGACGGTAGACATTGGACAGTCCCAAGAATGAACGAAGTTCCGTATGCGTACGCGGGTGCTTAGCTTCCTTTAGGGATTTCACACGAAACTCCTCAACGGAGAGCTCACCAGGAAGTATGACGTGACCAAGTAATTTAACCGAGTCGGTAAACAACTCACACTTCTTGAGCTTCAGCGTAACACCTGCTTTGCAGAAAACCCTCATGACGTCCCGGACGTGCTTCAAATGATCATCCATGTTATTGGAGTATACGATGATATCGTCCAAGTACACCGAATAGGTTTCCCACTTAAATCTCGCTACGAGAATGTCGATTGTCCGCTGGAACGTCGCGGGAGCATTTGTAAGTCCAAATGGCGTCCGTTTGAAACGGTACAAGCCTTGATGGCAAACAAACGCCGTTTTGTGACGGGCCTCCTTCCGTATAGGGATTTGCCAATAACCCCAATTAGCATCAGGGTCTGTAAATACATTGTCGCTCCCAAGAAAGTCGATATATTCATCCATTCGTGGAATAGAATAAACATCCTTGACAGTAACCGCGTTCAAGCGGCGGTAATCAATGCAAAATCTCCATGCACCATCCGGCTTCGGAACAGGAACTACCGGCGATACCCATGGGGATTGGGCCGGGTCGAATACGCCTGCTCTCCACATCTTCTCAACCTGAGATTTCTCTTCAATCCGAGCTGTCGGCCCAGCCCTGTAAAGTTGTTGAGACACAGGCCGAGTGTGCGGATGCACATCAATCCGATGTTCCGTTACAGCGATTTTTCCAAGGGAACCATCCCAGATTTGGGTAGACTCGCGTAGCATAACGCGTAACCGTTCGTGGTGTGCTTCTGGCACATGTAATAAGTCCAGGTCTTCCAATTCCTTAACAGGATCCTTCTCAATATCTACAGGGGAGATACCCTTCTCAACAGGCTTCTGTCCAGAATCTGGTTTCTCGGAATCCACTGACGTGGCCGCGGCGTTATCAGTCAACATCGTCGCCACAAACTCATCGTCTTCCTCGTCCTTAGGGTCGTTGTCACCGAGAGCTTCGGAAAGGGTCACCTTTGTAGGTACGATCACCGTAGGATGCGGTAGCACCGTACCAATAACTGCGTTCTTAACGAAACTCTGAGGAGTAGATCCAAGATTGGCGATTAATACCTTAGAAGTTTTCCCAGGTTCTACTTGAACAACACCGTTAGCAACAGCCAATTGGCGCAAATCGTACAACGATTGTGAGGGTTGTAAAACCCGTAAACCATGTTGGTTCGACATAACGTGTACCCATACTTTGGATTCAGACGGAAGCTGTACAGACCGTGCACAACGAAGACGATTAGACCTAGCATCCACGTTTGGAACTTCTTGTGCGACAGATAAACGAACCTGCTTACGCAGCGCTTGTCGCAACGCCTTCCTAACAACAGGTACGGTAGAACCGTCTTCCAATTCCACACTTCTTGCACGTGGCCTTAATAGCTTCGACGAATCGATCACATAAATCACAACTCAGTATAACTGGTGCTGCGAGCGGCTTGCATACAACAAATTCAAAATGGACCAGAAAGTTACCAAGTCTCACAACGAGATTCACAAACCCAGCCGTTCGTAACGGGTTGTTGTTCGCATCGGCGATATCCAAGGATGGACCTTGGAGAACTGAAGCCCGTATTGACGGAGAAAATAACGATTGAACCACGAAGTTGGGACCGGCACCGGTATCTAGAACAGATAACTGTCTAACCATAAAATGGTTCGAAAGTCCAAGGTCAGCGTACACTTTATAGTTTCGCTTAGCCATGACCATAGCCCGATCCGGGACACGTGAATTACCAGACCGTATCCACGGACGACGAATTACACCGAAGTGTTTAGAGCTCACTTCTGAGTTAGCCACGTTCCTTGAGAGGATTCTAACTGGGGAGCGAGGCTTCGGCACCTCAGGTGCCACAGTTCTTGACTCTGCGGGCACCCTTCCCCTTAGGGAGACTCCCGAAGTTAGTTTTTCGACGAAGTTACCGCCTGGGCGGCGTTACCTCCATCTGAGCCCTTACTAACGTCATTAGAATGGGTCAATGACGGTACTGACGGCGGTTAAGAAGCCAATCCCTGAGCAGGAGGCTGAGTAACCGATACCGGTAAGAACAAAGAGCGAACCTATTTATAGGTCAGACTCGGAACACGAGCGCGCCCTTCCTCCGTTAAGGACTCATACGACTCTATAATCTTCGAAATATCCTCAACCGAAAAGGTACAGTTCGGGGAAATGTGACCATGATGGTAGCAAATATGGAAAATCATCGGTACTCGATCCAATTGTTGGAGGCGTTGGTCCTCCTGACGCTATGGCGTATTGATTATCCAACCGGGACGGTTCATACGTGTTTGACCACTCGCGTGGGACACCTTGGGCTGCTGCACCTGATAATTCGCGTTGTAGAGTGCCAGATCTTCCTCTAAGGATATAGAAGTAGATGGGAACCCCGTAGAAGGCCAGGAATGGCAACCATCGCTATGAGCGAGATGCACGTTATCCGCGTCGCAGTCTTCCGTAGAACGGCGTACCAATGAAATGGGTGGTGAACTTTCCAAGTGAAGTACCTTAGAGTGGTTACCTCTATTACCCGAGCGGGCCCGTAAGGCATCCTTTTCAGCTTGGGCATACTGAACCAACTCCAAAAAGGAGATCTTGCGATTAGCTTCCCGGGGACGGGCTACCAAAGTCCGTATTGCCGGATCTAGTCCAGCACAAAACATGGTACACCACTCCAACGAGGAATAAACATTACCACAACGGTGGAAAGACTTGTTCAACCGAGTTGAATAAAGCGTTTCCGATTCTCCGGTCTTCTGTTTCGTATCGCGAAGAGCGAGTATAGCATTCGGGATAGCATTACCAGTAGCATAGGACCTCAAGAGGTAGCATACGGCTTCGGATCAACACCTGACTCCTCCATCGGAAGCTCGAGAGTACAGCGGTAAACTGATCCTCCGCAGATTCTTTCAGGAAGTAAGGCAGGGCTATGAACGCCTGCGCCTCACTCCTTCCGAGTATATCGGCTTCATTAATAAATCCTGCCAAGAAATCCAGAACCAGAATTGGGTCTTCTCCACTGAACACGTGGTTCTTCAGCGTAAGATCCATCCGTTTAATGCAATCTTTAACACGACCCATTTCACGGGGAGTACGATCTGACGACGAGTCGTCTAGACGACGAGTCGTCTAGTCGATAATATCGGCACGATAACAGTTTCTCATAAAGAGGATTCGTAGCCTTCAACTCCTTGAGTCCAACATGTTTCCTTCCCTTCACTCGGGACAAAATTGCACCTTGTGAAGTATATGTAATGTTGGACTTAGTAGGTTTCTAACGACGACGACTGTATTCCTGACGGGATTCAGCAGACGAAGACGACGTAGAACCACTATCCGATTCGGAGTCTTCAGAACCCAGGTGGGTATCAAAACGCTTGCGGTGTTTAAACTTGCGCTTCCGAGATGATCGGTGTTCCGCATCACGTGAGTGAGCTTCTTCCTCCGCTTGGACGTCCAAATCTTCGTCTGCACGAAACCTGGCTTCCACAGTGTGGAGTCGTCCATCTATACGCATGAGCATGTGTCTCAAAGTCTCGATCCGAGTATCCACGTTTGCAACGAAGGCAGTCGGTTGTCCGAGACTTTCCAGAATGGAATTAATATCCGAATGCATAGAGCGTAACTCAACAGCAAAATCCCGAGGCTGGGCATCGTCCAGGCGCACCCTAAGAGTTTCAATATCCCTAAAATTCTCAGCATTTGAGTTTTGTAGGAACTTGACGTAGTATTTCAACTCTTTGAGTTCTTCAAGAACAGAACCCAATCGGGTGGATATATCAGCGTTCCCCACAACCGGGGTCGCCGGTACATCCAGGGTACTCTCCAGTTCAACTGGTGTAGTGATTCTTCAACGAGGTTCCGTGTCCGCCACCAGCGGTGGGCTCGTACCTTTATCGGAGCCTGCCTTTGAACCCTGAGAAGTGCCAGCCATACCAACAATGATTGGAACGGTGGACCACTACTGTGGAACTGACAGTATGAATTCCTAACAGGACAAAAACGAATAAAGTAAACAATCCGGATCGGAATCAACTCGCCACGCGATAGAAACGATCGGGATGATACCACAAACCAACCAGCAAAGCTGGGAATTTTAGTAGCCGAATTAAAAGTCAGGAGACCAAATGTAGAGCAAAACCCGCGAACGGGAAGAGCCCTATGAGTGTCCGAAATTCACTCCCTGAGGAGGTAGTCCGGCGATAGGGCCCTCTTGACTCCTAAGATGTGGGTGTAACTCCACGGGAGATTCAGGTAGACCTAAGAGGTGTGAAACGAAATATCCGGTAACGGAACGACCAGAAGCGACCAGCAATGGTATCGGCAGACGTGGCACGCGAGTGCCACACGCGGTATCCGGAGATGAATATAAGAAGAGAACCCAACAAACGGGGCAATGCTCGTGAGACGAGTGGTACGAAAAGCAACAAAACAACACCCAATACTGGGGCGGAGAGGTGTACCTGGCAGGTCAGACAATAAACATAAATACGTGGTCCAAAACAAATAATAGACCAATATGGTATGCGTCGCAACGCTTCTCATTGGTGGAGCCGGTCGGATGACAAAGCCGTACTAACGGAGACTGCTCCAAGAAAGAGGCAAAGTACTCGCGCAAGCGATCAAAGTCAGGGCCGAACACGGGTAGAGTTTAGTGACAGAGGAGCGAGCGCGAGCTCGCTCCGCCTAAGCACGGTACCACCCTGTGGCCCAAAATGAATATCTAACTCTATCCAAATTGGATGCCAAATTTGATGCCACGTGTGGCACAATCGGCTTCCCGAAATCAACCTAAATTAGGTACCAAAATTCTAAAATAATCCCTACCAAGGGGCCAAAGTTCATTGCACTACAGAAAGCATGCAAGCCAATATTCAGACGCCAAACTATGGGAAAGAGCGCATAACCACGAACTGGACCAATTGGATGATATGCATTTCATAAAATGGCAATCTCCCATTTCTTCCGAAGCCAAACCCATCCAAACTACCATGCAGTATCGGTATAAGACGAGTGAGAATAAATTCATCGACAGAAAAGCCCGATGTGCGCTTCGAGAATACTTAATGATACCCCACACACACTTCGATCCCAAATGCACGGCGTCTTTTGCCGCAGAAAAAAGTCGATCAGAGCTCTTTTGAGCATCACAACCCAACTAGGCCTTAAAATAGAGCACTTTGATATAACAGGTGCATACCTTCATGGGAGATACGAACATGATCGAACGGTCTATTTCTGGCAGCCTCGCCGGTTTGATGGTTCTTTCAAGCGCTCTGCAGTGAAGTGCAACGCGTTCTCGCAGAGTTCACCACGCATGCGAGTCATATCGGTATGATGAAGCTACACCTCAGGGAAGGGAATTATGACTAGATTTTCAACCCATAGTTCATGGTGGAAGGACCCCAATTGGTATTCGTCATGAGTGCCGTGGCAGTGAGTAGGATAATACACGTGTACGTTTGCAGGCCCCCCTTTTCGGGGATACATTAGATTATTTTTATCTATATATTTATTTAGTTATCACACTTCTGTGCAGAACTGCCGATCACCACTACTTAGCTGTGTGAGCTCGGGCAGTCCCGGTCAAGTAAACATGAACAAACGAGTGTGCGGCTCTGACTCAGAAATCCCTGGTGCACAATAACCACCTTGCGGACAGTCTGCTCCTTGAGTAGGACTAGTCATCCACCTCTTGAAGCCAACAGCACGACTTGCCACCAATAGTGCGTGTTTTACCAGTGTATTGTACTGTTTTTGTCGCTGTTTAACAGGTGTCGCTCACCCCAATTACCGGTGTCGCTCGTTTGCCCTCGCCTCCTTTTTCTTACCTGGTTTCGAATTCTGCGGTCTACGGTATTACTCTTGTGAGGACCATCCGCCATGGATGAGGTCATCGATTCACCCCCGAGTGCACCTCCCCAGTCCCGAATCCTGGGCTCCCTGCCACTTTCGTTTCGCTCTTCGAGACGGTGGGTTCCGGTCTTACACCCGGTTAACGCACCCATCCCACGAGGGGCTGTTTTTGCTCAGCTACCCCACCTGGGAGGAAAATACCGAACGTCTTCGTTTGTTTTTCTCGTCTTTGTTTGCACTACAAACTGGTATCCTGACCTAGAAGTCGTTGATTTTACACGGATATCTGGTACTGCCAACGAATCAATCTGCGTGGAAGATTCTGCTCAGAACATCGGTACTGCCAGCAGATGTTCCCTACTTCTAGACTAGGTGAGCCTGGAGAAGTCGTTTGGACTGTAACCGAGTAGTTGTGTTCCTGTCCTATATTGGACTGTTGGTTAACTCTGTTGAGTGTGGATTATTCATTTGAGGTTATCTTATTTGGTTGTTTCTACTGCTTGTTCTCAGTCTCTGTTTCTTTCCACCCTCGGGAAACGATTTTCTCAGGCAAGCGGTCCCACGACCGTATTGCTGACCAGTCCAAACCCGGCTCGGCGGATGCTGATGTACGCCGCCACTCGCGGTCTGTCACTGAGATGTACGATGGTATCGAGAAGAAACCTGAAAGCCGGAAGCAGTCATCAAAGTCGTCGTTTCCTCCCATGACGGAGTCCTCAGGTGCCCTGATAAAGAGGCCGGACACTGCTGCTTAAGGTAATGATGCGCTCTTTGGCGAGTCACTGCTGGATTTTCAGGCTCTAAATGCCCAGATTTCTTTGCTGCAGACCTCTCATTCTGCACTCGTCACCGAGGTCGATACTCTCCGCATGAATATTGATGCCGATCTCTTCGGAGGTGTCTCTGAAGATCTACGTGTGCTACGGACCGATGTGAACTCCTTATTGGAGGTCCTACGTAGCTACCCAGGTTTGGTTGATGAATTTGATTCGAATTTTAATCGCTTTGTAGCCCGTCTTGAGAGGTTGGAAGCCACCAATAGAGGTGGAGGGAACGTCCCTGACACACAACCTGTGATATCCTATCGCGCATATCATCGTGATCGTCCGAGGGTCCACCCCAATAGGAAAGTTAACAATGACGTCCACTCTGAGTCGTCCCAGTCATCTGTACATTCTCGCCGATCGGCAGATTCCTCGTCTTCGGAGTCATCTACTGACGTCGACAGACATCGTCGTGCTCGCTCGTCACGCTCGCGCATTTTTGCATCCATTAACCGTAAGGTTAGGGTCCCCGACAGAACAGAAGGAAGCACTCTGGTTCGAAGGAACTGGAGCCTACTAACCCTTTATACAAGAAGCTTTTATCGTACGGGTCTCACGGGTTGAAAGACTCCAGCTTGGATAGTACACCCCACGGCACTGGGAAGGTGAAAGACTGCTTCAAAAGGATGGCTTTGTTGTTCCATAACCAGTAGTCTAACTCCCAATTATGGTGTTGGACTTTCTTTCACGCTTTGTTGGGGAAGCCGACATCCTAGGGATGAGTGGGAGACATGCATACGTCGCCTTACCGTATTTTTCCTTGGGTTGGCTGAAGATCAATACAAATCGGTCAGAGGTTCATCTCGCGCCTCTGAGGGAAGGTTCACCTGTTAGCCCGAAGTAGTGCAATATCTACTTCCTTCTTACGCGACTGGGACTGAAATTCAGAGAGCCATCCTCGCGTTACGGGATACGAAGCAACGCCCGGAGGAGACGGGGATCAAATTTTCAGTCAGACTGAACAAATCTTTCCACCGATGTGGTAACGTTTATACCCCTGGAGAGCGTTGTACAATGTTTATCGACGGGTTGGACCCGGCTATTCGCAATCTTGTCTCCCAAAGTCATGAAGATAGGAGAAGGGTAACCTACCTCGAGCTTGCTCAATACGCAAAGTCGGCAGGAAACGCGCTGCGCGCTCGCACTGGTAGCCATATCGGGTCCAAGGCATTACACTTTGAAGGCGCTCCGTCGTCCATTTCACTGCTGCAGCAGGAGCATTCCCGTCAAGAGGTCGATAAATTTCACTTTACACAGGATGAACTGGATTCTGTCGCAACTAAGGAGCTCCCGTCCCTCACGGATGCCTCGTTGTGAAACGGGTGATCAGCTGCTGTACGCAGATCGTTTTACTGCTGTACGCAGATCGTTCTCGCATACGCGGACCCCAGTTCCCATACGTCACTGGTAATCGCTACCAGAGGCCTGGATGGATGGACGCCCGCGTTGTGAAGTTTCAAGACAACCGGATTCCCGAGAATGCTTCCAGATTGACCTATCCCCTGTGCTACACCTACGGGCATGTGTCACCAGAAGGTTCTCTCACTTTGAGAGAAATGCCCAAATTTGTGGTTAACTACGAACCCTAGGAAAAAAACGTTTTATAAATGGCGCACTACGTTTTGCAAAAAGTAACAAATGGCGTAGAAAACTTTTGTTTTGATTGAAGAGATGGCGTATAAATTCCATGCTTTACGCCATTTCACCGCCACTTATAGCATGATCTAGAAAAAGATTTACGTTATTTTATGACACTTTTCATAAATGGCGTACAAACAATGAATAAGTTTTTAGCACTCGTATTCGAGGCATTAAGTTTTGTTCTATATCTGTACGCCATTTATAGAAAGTGTCAAAAATGGCGTAAATCTTTGTCTAGATCATTCTATAAGTGGCGGTGAAATGACGTAAAGCATGGAATTTATACGCCATCTCTTCAATCAAAACAAAAGTTTTCTACGCCATTTGTTACTTTTTGCAAAACGTAGTGCGCCATTTATAAAACGTTTTTTTCTTGGGGAAGCTTTGACCCCAAAAGACCAGTCATACATACCTTTGACCGCCCATCTGCGTGCGAATACCGAGTTTTCTACTACTATTTCGCCAGCTAATGCTGTGGTGTTTCATCAATTGGGTTCTTCTAGCATCCTTGCTTCGTCAGTTCAATCCCCCACTGCTGTTCTACCCGCAGCCGTGGATATTTCTGTCACTGTTCCCCATTCCGCACCATTGGCGATCGCCGTGCAGAGCGCCGTTCCCGTTAGAACGGATACCACCAAAGGAAACTGAGCGGGGGGGTCTCCATCGGAGAGGCGCCCGAGTCGGAGGTATCGGCTTCCGAAGCGTCACAGCCTGGCTCTCCAGTCCAAACCTTTTCGAGTAAATCCTTGACCACTCCAGACGTGGACTCTACTAATGTGTCGCGTCGCCCATGGATACGGTAAACAAATAACCGGATCTAGGATCGAGTCATGTTAATGGCCAAGCGAAACTACAATGTTTTCGCAGACCTTGGCTTATCCACACAGTATATGATGTGTCATCGTTCCATTCTAGATACAGGTGCTGGCCCAAATTTCATTGTTGAATCGCTGTTACCGCCGGAAGTGCGTCCCCGTGTTCTTCATGGACCCGTTATGGACGTATCCAACGTTAACAATAAACCTCTGAAGACTGCAGGTATGGTTTCACTCGTCGTGAGGATCGGAAACTGTGTTGTACAGCTCTAGTTCATTGCCTATAAGACGCTAGCTGCCCCCTTTACTTTGGAATGCGACTTCTGCGATCGATTTGTCGAGGCCATACGCCTGCGCTCGCGTGAAGTTAAAATGGAGAATGGTTCAGTTGTACCGATTGTTCGTCGACCGCTTAGGCGTTGCTCATCCACATTGGTGCCACTCCCAGCCCCCTACCAGATTGGTGACCTCCAAAGGAATCGCCAAAGCTACGTGTTGCACGGTCGGTAGCAATCCTGCCAGAGTCCCAAGTGATGGTAAACATTACAGCTGCACCCCTTGTTGTAAGGGGTTTACAACCACTCACCTCTTTATAAGAGAAGCATCAGCTTGCTTTTGGCAAACGGGGTCGTCCAGATATCTGAAGGGCACCCTTTTCGTGCTCTAATAGCCAACTTTGGCAAGGACCCCCATTACCTGGCGAAAACCCAAGTGGTTGGTACTGTGCTTCCACACCCTATGGTATTAATCCTTACAAAGGCGTCCGTCACCAAAGTACTCGGAATTATTGAGCCTGCAATTGAAAGGAATAAATCGTCACCTAAGGAGGTGAAGGAAGAAGTCATCTCTCCCTCCAAAAAGGTTGAATGCACGACCGATTCGGAAAAGAACGCCACATACACCAGTTACAAAAAGCTCGACCCTGTAAAAGAGTTGGAAGAGTTAGACCTCGGCCACGTGCCGGAGTCTCGCCGTCAGAAATTATACGAAATGTTGCGTGAGTTCACCATAATGTGGGACGGATCTCTTGGAGAGATCACAACAACGGAACACCAGATTGAGTTTCTACCTGATTCGAGAGCGGTTGCTCAGCACTCGTACAGAGCAGGCCCCAAAGCGAGGGAAGAAGAACAATTCCAAGTGGATAAAATGGTCCGCGAAGGCATGCTTGAACCAGCTCAATCGCCCTGGGCATCCTAAGTGGTACTGGCTCCGAAACCCGATGTTTCCTGCGGTTTTTGAATTGATTACCCTCGCTTGAACGCAGTCACCGTAAAATATGTGTATGCCATACCCTGTATGGACGATTATATTGATTCTCTCGGCGAAGCCGTGGTGTTCTCCACGTTGGAGACGCACTGAGGGTACTGGCTAGTACCCGTTCGACCGGAAGACCGTGATACAACAGCCTTCGCTCGCCACTCAGGGTTATACCGCTTTAAGCGTATGCCATTTGGACTGAAAAACGCCCCCGCTTACTTTTCAGCGCGCTTTGGATATCTTTCTTGCATGATTCAAGTGGCGGAGTCCCCTCGTCTATCTTGAAGATATCATTTTTCTTTTCCAGTAATCTGAATTGCCACCTGGATCACGTTCGTGAGATCATGACCACGCTTCGTGATGTTGGAATCTCTCTGAAGTTGAGGAAGTGTGAGTTTTTCACCGATTCGGTTAAGTATCTTGGGCACATCGTTCGTCCCGGGCGCTTAATTATCGCTGATGCGCGGATGACGTCGCTCAAAGAGGGCAAACACCCGACAATTCAAACCGAACTTCGCTCTTCTTTAGGGCTATGTCACGTCTACCGACGATTTATACCGCGGTTTGCGAAGATCTCGAGACCTCTCAACGACCTTTTGAAGAAAGGACAACCAACAAAACTGGTACCCCTTGCTCCCGCGCAAGCAGAAGCTTTCGACTCTCTTAGAGAGGCAGTTACCTCTGCACCGATCCTATCGTTTCCAAAGAAAGGGTTCCCTTATACCTTCGGCACGGATTCTAGTGACTACCAAATCGGGTGTGCGTTTTTCAAACAACCCCCGACGGGAAGCGAAAACCCATTGGATACTGGTCCAGATCACTCAAAGTTCACGAACGAAAATACTCGGTATCCGAGAAAGAATGTTTCGCCATTGTACGGGAGTTCCACACGCTTCGAACATATCTCACGGGTGTATACTTCAACGTTTTTACAGACCACTCCACATTGCGTTGGTAAATGTCCGCCACGGAACCTTCTGGCCGCTTTATGCGTTGGAGACTACGGCTCTCCAAATTTGACTACGAACTCTCCCACAAGAAGGGAAGTTCGAACGCTCAGGCGGACGCTCTTTCACATTTTGGAACGGAAAGTAAAGCCATACCCGTCAAAGACGATGATGAAGATATCCCTTGTTTCCAACTCAAGGATGATTCGGACTACGACCTCATTACAGACGACTTCTGTGACGATATTCTCGTAGCAGACGGTGAAGATCCGGACCCCGGGTTGTTTGCACCGACCACTTGCCAAGGAAATGATACGTGAACAGTACGGAGACCCGTTTTTTACGAAGATAAGCGCTCAGTTAAATGGCGGGGCCGATATCTTTTTTGGGGTTTAATACTAATGGTACTTGGTGAGGACCAT
Source organism: Gracilaria gracilis (assembly GCA_030374805.1). NCBI lineage: Eukaryota > Rhodophyta > Florideophyceae > Gracilariales > Gracilariaceae > Gracilaria > Gracilaria gracilis. The sequence continues at coordinate 392,849 of JARGSG010000017.1, read as the reverse complement.
CCGGCTTTCTTCAAAGATTGTGGTTCCGCAATCCCTCCGATCGAGAGTTCTATACCTCTCTCACTTTTCGAGATTGGCCACTCATTCTGGTGCGAAGGAGACAGTAGAATACATTACGCCGGGACTCCTACTGACCCGTATTGGCATTGAATTGCTACGGAATGGTGCAGTCCTGTACCCATTGCGCTCGAGAACGAGTTAAACTACGACGCCATGCAAAGAAGTTAACCCGGTTCCCGGCACGGGCCCCTCTCGAGTTTGTTGCTATCGATATTCTCGCTGAGGTCCTCTGGACTTCCCGTAGAAACAAATACCTTCTCTTCATAATGGACCGCTTTTCTAAACTAGTCCGGACGATTCTGTTGAAGAAGACTACCGCACGAAGCGTCGCTGAAGCCTTTGTTAGGCACTTGGCTGTCTTCTACGGTCCACCGGTTATTCTGCTCTCAGATGACGGACCGCAATTCGTTGCAAGGGTTTTCCAGGAAGTCCGCAGTATAGCAAATGTGAAACACTTGTCTACAACGACGTATCGCCCTCAATGTAAAGGGCAAGTGGAGCGGTTTAACCAAACGTTGTTGTTTGCGATGCGTGAATACACGATTGATCACTCCCGAACATTAAATTTGTATACCGATACGGTAGCTTACGCGTACAACAGGCAGACTCACAGAGTTACTGGTTTATCTCCCTTTCAACTAGTTGTCTCACGGCCACCGCCACCGGTTGCAATTTAACCTCAGCCGAAGCTGGATAAGTTTCTGTCTACCGTTGATCATTGCATTAAATGGAAGAATTGGCTCACCACAATGGTTCCCGTCGCGAAATCCGCGATGGAGAAGGCATAACTCGCTTACAAGCAGACTTTTGATGCTCGAATCGGTCGGCCGCTCCCCTTGATAGAGAAAGGACAATTCGCCTTTTTAAGGAAGGAGTACTACAACCCTGAAATGGAGAAACGCCGCAAACTCTCGCCTATTGCGGATGGTCTTTACAAGGTCATCTCAGTGACCGAAGACACAGTAGTACTAGAAGCGGGCAATACGCACACGCGCTTTTCTCGTTATTGCGTGGTACAAGGCCTCAACTCGAGTACGGAAGTTATTACTAACACCCGAGCGCCAGATGGTCAATAACAACACTTTCAATGAAAGCATAGCTTTCTATCCGAAGGGAGTGGCGCAAACCTCTCACAAACTCTCAGATCTACCAATTCTATCGAAGCTACCTAATTCTTCGGATTCTCTGACCCTAATTCGCTCTCGCTTTCGAGCGGCTCCCGCACCGCAATCGAGCGTGAAATTAGCACCCCAAGTCGCTCCGACTAATGAAAGGGAGGCAATGGAACGCTTGATAGCGAAGACCACACCGTTGTCGCGAAGTTCATCTACTGCTCGTGCCTTACGGTTACCTGAAGCGTAAAAGCCACCTGGATCCGTCCAGGACGGTTCTGGAATGAGTATCCCTGTTGCCGGGTCTGCAGCTCCACAATGGTGCGATGATACTACGAATAATGTCCAGCCGACCGAGGAGGACAGCACTCTTGTCAACAAGACTATCCCACCAGGTACCGACATGGCTCCACCACAGCTTGCTGGAAATGACCCATCTGTAAAGGAAGTGTCGGCAGAGGTGCTGCTTAACAACCTCCAGTATAGAAGAGAACCACTGACCTCACTCGTAGGGCACCCTCGACACAGTCAGAAAGGAGGCTGTTTAGCTCGCCTCCGAAAGAAAGTATGGACACAGGACACTTGGATAATTGCTCGGGAGATTCAGCAAATGCTTCACCGTCGCATATCGTCCAAGACGTGTGTACCTCAACCGCCACAAAGGCGCAAGAGAAAGAAGTCACTGCAGACCCTGGAGTAGAGAACATCCCTAGTCAGGAAGGTTCAACACACTATGAAGTAAAAACACCTCACCGCCAGTAAACCGTGAGGGAGCAGTGTCACGCCCCAAGAACGGAGACGGGCCACTCTGCACGTGCATGAGAGTCAAACGAAAACGTTTCACGTGGCACGCGCCGTGCACCACCCCACAGTGGGAGCTCTAGGTCGCAACGCTGCATGGCTGTCACCACCAGCCAAGCTAGGTCATAAAAACTGGTGCCCGCCGTCGCCACAGAACCGCCTCCCCTTCGCGATCCGTCGCGCAAAGGACGAGGTCTGTCTAACACCCGTGCGTCCAGAACCCATCAACCTGGTGAAGAATAACCCTCGCATAGGAGTCCTGAACCCTCAGCTGAAACAGGCTCGGCTCTTCCGCCCCTGGCGTCAGACCTACAGCCCACGCTGGTACCACTACCGGCAACGCGGTCAGGGACCACCGTGGTTCGGGCGAGTGCAGGAACCGCGAAGCCGGATATTCACCCGAGGGAGTCTGTCATTGACCGTATCGTCGGGCATAGCTATCACCCAGATGAATATATCCAGTACCAAGTTCGTTGGTATCGATAACCTCTTTCTAGTGACACGGGCGAACCGGTGGAATATTTGCGCCGATCGAAGATCGTGCAATACCATCGCCGTATAGAAACGAGAGTACCCAGTGCGATCAAACACTCCCTTGTGGGAAAACAACATGATCGGATCGGACCACGACAACCATTGGGTCTGGGCCCTCGTAAGGTTGGAAATAACCATCTGTGACGATGCCTTCCATCGAGTGTCCCGGTAGAACTGCTCGTTCGCGCCCGCAGAGAGCTGTGGTCTCTACTTCGGAGATGAATCTCCTTTCAACAGAGTCATAGAACACATAGTCGCCCACATGCAGAGTTCGAAGTCCCGGAGACCGCTCACCAGGATTATTGCCATAACAAAGACCACTCCAAGCAATTCGGCTTCCACGTTCTGATACGGTATCATATACCCAAATCGGTATCTGGCGCGACGTTTGAGACGTATCACTTGCTAGAAGTTAGACCGCTGAAAGCGATGGAGGTGACGGAACTCAGCACGAAGCAACGGTCTAACCCAACAGAGGTAGTTTGGTTCACCCCCGCTGCAGGACCCCGCTCCGGGATGGAGGGAGCCAACGCCGCGAGTTGGTCGCCGTAGCCGATCTCACCTCGGGTTCCATAGAAGGCCTCGTCAAAACGGTGCTTCTGGGGAACCAAAAGCTCCGAAGGCATTCTGTAAAACTGCTGGTACGCGAGACGGATCATCGCAGTTTTCGCTTGGGCACCGCTCTCGCCAAGTTGATGATCCACCACGTGGACGGGCACGGCTACCCTTGTACACCAGTCGAAGCTCATAGTAACCCAGATATGGAGGTCACCCGGGAGTAAACTGCTGCCATCAGCGTACTGCTCGATGAGACCATCTTTGTGCACCATCGTGGGGTGAAACCAAGGCGCACCGAGATAGCGTGCAGATTGTTCCCGTGGATCCACGTTGAACAGTTCATCGTAAGATGGAAGGTTGACCGCCATCGGCGCTTGAGAGATGACGTTCGGAGCGTTGGAGAACCAAGCCGGCGCGTTGCCGTGATGAGATCCCGAAGTGAGCAACGGTGCAATCTGAAATCCAGAGAAGAACCCCTTTGCGGGCTGTTTGGATCCACCCAGCGGAGTTGGGCAGAAGTTGTTCGGATTGCTCATCGCAGGAAGCGTATAAAATGGTTGAGAAGCTGAGGAATGGCGCGGTATAGGCAGGAGGTTGTCATCCGCATACAAGAGTTGGGACGTGTGTGGGAGACAGTCACTAGATGCATCATCACTCGAAGCGGATTGGCTTTTATTCACATCCTTGGTGCGTCGTCGAACCTCTTGCGAGTTAGTCTTGCACCCTAACGAGGGGGAGATGAAGTGCAACGCGTTCTCGTGGAGCGCACCGCGGATGCGAGTCATATAGATATGATGAAGCTACACCTCAGGGAATGGAATTATGACTAGTTTTTCAACCCATAGTTCATGGTAAAAAGATCCCAATTGGTATTGGTTATGAGTGCCGTGGCAGTGAGTAGGATAATACACGTGTAGGTGTGCAGGCCGCCCTTTTTGGGATACATTAGATTATTTCTATCTATATATTTATTTAGTTATTACACTACTGTGCAGGACTGCCGACCACCACTACTTAGCTGTGTGAGCTCGGGCAGTCCCGGTCAAGTAAACACGGACAAGCGAGTGTTCGGCTCTGACTCAGGAACCCCTGGTGCACAATATCCTCCTTGCGGAGAGTCGGCTCCTTGAGTAGGACTAGTTATCCACCTCATGAAGCCAACAGCACGACTTGCCGCCAATAGTGCGTGTGTTACCAGTGTTTTTGTACTGTTTTTGTCGCTGTTTAACAGGTGTCGCTCACCCCGATTACCGGTGTCGCTTGTTTGCCCTCGCCCCATTTGCCCTACCTAGTGCCACATCCCGCGGTCTACGGTACCACTCTCGTGAGGATCATCCACTTTGGATGACGTCATCGATCTACCCCACAGTATACCGCTCCAATTCTTACTCCTCGGCTCCCTGCCATTCTCGCTTCGCTCGTCGAGGCGTTGGGTCCCGGTCTCACAACTGGTTCACGCACCCATCCTGGGAGGGGCTCTGTTTGCTCAGCTACCCCACCTGGGAGGAAGATACCGAACGTCTTCGTGTGTTTTTCCCGTCTGGGTTTGCTCTATAGGTACTTCGTATCAACTTCTGAAACAGTTAATCCTGGTACTGCTATAAGGAAAGAAAGATAGAGGAGGGAAGTCAACATTTCCAAAAAGATAGAACTCGAGGTTTCTATTCCTGACGTATTTTAGGAATACTACGAAAAATGTTAAATGATCGATAGACATAATCGTTCCCGTCAAGATGATTTGAAGTTTGAGAATAAAATCGAGGTGAATGAATGGTCTTTTCGTGTCAGTTGATCCCTTCTGGCTATCTGTATCGTGGATGTATGGAACCTCTACAAAGCATCCAATGGTGGCCGTCAATTGAAAAGCCCACACAGTTTCTATTTTGACTTACCTGAGGAACTGATCGAAAGCACTTGGAATGAAACAGGTCTTATTGAGAGAAATAAGAAAAGAGTTGAACCCACTGATTCCCATTCTAAACCTGCTGGAACTGGAATTCATTTTGATGCGGACAGGAAAAAAGAAAAGAAACGATGGAAGCATATCGGAAGCTCTGTATCAAGGTCGCTGCAACTCATGCGGAAAAAATACAAAGTCTAAATTTATATGTTCTGCCTGCCATTTAAGGAGGAACAAAGAAGTTTATTTTTGCCGCAATGGTACTGGTAGAGATTGTTTTGCTCTTCATTTAGACAATTTTCAGGGTGTGACGCTTTAGTTGACCCACAATAGTGTACAAAAGTTTGCCACCTTTCGATTTTAAAACTAAGATGAGCATATCTTTCATAAATTAAAAGACAATGCAAATACCTTTAGCCCCCTACTACTTCAATCTGCGTTATTAAACTTGCTAGATATAACTTAACTTAAGTCGAAACAACCCCATTAGCAAATATCACCTTATTATGTCTGCTATTCAAGTGGGCGTGTGTACACGTTCTGAAGTTTGTTTAACAACTAGAAGTACTCGAGCTCCAATCGGAGTTTTAGATTTTCAATAAACTCAAGCGAGGTTTGAACTCGGTATTATTTAGCTCTGAAACGGTTTGAAACCGCTGAGCCACAGTTAAAAGTGCTCTAGGAGTTTTTATTGCTACTTAAACTACAGCTCGGTTGAGTGTAGAGGCGCTTTTCAAATTTCAAACTTGAAAATGCCGTCTGGAATTCTCGAAATGCAATTTTTTTTTTTTTGACGGCCGACGGGGTTGATCTCATATGAGGTCAAAATTCCGGTCGAATAGACACAACTAGATACTATGCCCTAAACTTGAACTTCAAAGCATCTCAGGTTGGGCTTCAGTGACTGAAGTTCAGTCAATGCGAGTCTCACGTTAGCTCTACAATGGAGTCCACGTTGATCAAGACAGTATAGTCTTTCGTATTTCCACCATGTCATCAACAATGACCTCCCTGAGTACTTCTATTCACTGGAGTATTCATAAAGAAGTTTGAATTAGACAGCAGCGGGAGGAATTGCGTCAAAAGCTGGACCAGTACAAACGTGCACTGTCTACCCGTTTCCTACCGCGTATCAGGACCCTTTCATTCCAAGAAGCGACAATACTTCGCAACGTTGCGTACCAACGTTACCTCCTTTTTCGCAACTTCATACGCTTTGGTTCTGGAAAACTTTATGGACTCATGAACTCTAAAAATGATTTGGTCTCTTTAATGGGTATAGGACGTATATACAAGGAATACTAAAAAGCTATATACAAATTCCTGCACCCCGATGTATTTTACAAGATCCTTTTCACCAGCACTCATCACACATAGCTGGTATGGAGCTCTTTGCAAATTTTATGAATCATACTTTGTCCCTTAAGTTCGTTAACGTTTTTAATTTCTTTTCCCAATCCTCATTATCTAGTAACTTACCTTACACATTCAATGGTTACTTATTCGATTTGGTATAGTTCTTTGCTTTTCGGTACACAGAGTGAGCAACACACGTTGAGGGTAAAGCAGATACAAAGTTTCAAATAACCATTTTTTTCTGTTTGTGTTACTACTGTTGAACGTCAAAATCGCCAAACCCAAGTTCTCAACGTTCACGGGGGAGCGACTTTTGGACGAGTATTTTACAATCTCTTCACCGCTTCAAAACGTGAAACAAATACCGTCTTCGCATCATCCGGTTCTCAATCTACTACCCCTTCAGTTATTGATGTCATCATCGTCCGCACATAACCAAGTCCCGCACGTATGCGTGACACAACTCTATCTTTATCCGTCGTTCTTCTCGGCGAAGCCAGGAAGCTTCTTGATGCTCTGCGCAGAAATCAACGTTTCGGCTATCTTCTGTCCTTCGCCTCAACGCCTCAGCCAGCAGAGCATCCTCTTTTCATTGAATTAATTTCGTTTCGCGAAGTTGTACAGGGGGCTTTCATCTCATCTGTAATGTTCTGGCACCCAAGAGAAAAGATGCCTTCTATAATGCAGTTCCTTGCGAAGTCTGCAGCACATTGTCTAGAATCCTTAAGAATGGATTTCAAAAAGCCATTCTTGAACGGTCTGTTCCAATGCGCATGGATATTCTTATAAAAGGTCCCCGTTTTGTGATGCCCGCACCAAAAGCAACAACGGTGTCTTTTGTGCTAGATCTTGGCACGTTTGCGATGGAAACATCGACAGGACCATTGGAGATGGTCCTGTCGATGTTTTTCTCCCACGCTTCGAAAGCGCTGCGGAGACAGAAAGGCATTGAAACGCACAAAGGATCGCATGTGTTGACAAATGTGGTTGTGGTAGCCCGAAAAATCCTCATTGGCACTCCGTAGATCTAAGGGATACGCTACATAGTGTACCGAAGTCAAAAGCGGCAGTCTGCGTCCAGTACCCTTCTGCCGAGCCTTATATAGTTCTAGAACATCACTACATCTCTGATCGGTATAAAAGGGAGTCAGACGAAGCTGTTCTAGACTGCGATTCAGATAAAACGTAGCCGGTAGAACTTCATAAATATAGAAGCTCTCGTCGTCAAAGAACCTCAAATAATGGCGGATAACCAGCAGGGTGTGATATATATCAAAGGTCCCATACAGAGTTTCGCCGCACAATGTCAATTCAAACAAAGCCCTCCGGGCTTTTTCGAGCACCAAACAAATTAGTAGCGAATTCATCAGACGCCTTAAGCTTGTTGTATACTTCCCGTCCTCTTATAAACGCTTGAAACATTCCTTTGGAGCTGACAAACTTCGTGGTTGCCATCTTCACCGGTAAAACAGCGGTACGGGGAGGCAGCAGACGAGTATTGGTCAAGCTCTTTGTCGCTCGCACGATATCCGCTGTTTCGCAGAGCAGTGTTTTGAGCCTCTCTTTGAAACGGAAATATAGCTTTGGTCTGTTTCTGAGGTCAGTGAAAATCTGAGACACTGTGACCAGGACCTCTTAATACAATCCAGGGACCCACATATTGCATCAACAGGTTAGCCATGTGTGTCTGGTCCTGCCATGGAGTAATTTAATCAAACATCTCCTCCATCTTCTCCTTTGCGCTAACACACACTCGTGTTATCACTAGTTACACCACAAATTCTCTTCATGTTTCCAATTTCCGACATGGTACTTGTCAGTACACTAGCATAGAAAGAAGCATCGCACTTCTTCGCTCCAGTGTAAATAGATTTCAGAAAAAAGTCTGCCTTATACTGCCCAGTGGAAATCTGTGATACAGGTTGGATATTGTTATGATATCTCTGCAGGACGTAGGATTAGAATGAAACTTTTATCGTACAGATATGAAAGATATTTGGAAAGGATATAGTTCCGATAACTTTTGATATATTCCAGAAGTAGAACTGATATATATGTGATACATCTTTGGTACTATTTCCTACATTTCCGATAAAAGTGCGATATATTTTGAAATTTGTCATATCAGAGCTCCCTCAAAACTATACCCTAAATACATCAGATCCATATCAAGATCTTTCGTGAGACTCACCCAAATATGATATCTAATTCAACAATATACTAAAAACGTATCTGAATTGTATCATAACCTCACAAATTCTGCTTCTAATATATCCAACTCATATCACATGTGTATCTCAGATTTCCACTGGGCTGTCGACACCAGTCACAGAGAGCAAAACGTTCACAAAGCTGTCAGAATTGTCATCGGTCCATCTGTCAAACACCAATGTACCACAACAGAGCCGCAATGATGCCAATATGGACCTCCCAATACTATACAGAATTGCACTGTAGTATGCGTCTAAGTTTGCCAAACTTATTTTAGCAACACGCGCAATGTGTTTCTCAACCGAATGGTCGGCTAGCGTTAGAAGCTGGTAGAGTTGAACTTTGCCTTTTATATGGCTCAAAATGGAAAGCGGAAACAAATGATTAACGGTCAAGGATATCAACAAGTCGTTGAAGTTTGTTATTCTGTCGTATGGCGAGGGACGGTGCGAGAGATCAATAGTGGCTTTAATCTCAAAGCTTTCATAATTGTCTGCATTCGAAGCCATATGCCGAGAGCTGTCTACCACCTGAATTTAGATTCGTTTTAACGGCAGCATTGGCGTCTTCGATACGCAAAAACAACTGAATACGCTTCCAAATTTCTGATAGTGCTCGAAGAAGTGCTTTCCTTCAAGTAAACAATGTTTTGTTTTCTTCGGCACACATTTGCAGTCTGACAAGTGCCTCCCAAGCTGTGTCGCGAAGGACGTAGACGCCAGAGACACATAGCTACAGAAGTTGCAGGAAGTCCTGTTTCTGTAATGTTTATCTGCGTTGGTGCGCATACGTTCTACAGAAAAACAATCGATCACCCACCAACCTCTCTTTTCTTTACGACGGAAGGTGGTTGCAGAAGGTCCCGCAAAAGATATTTTTTCGTTAATGGAGATAAAAGACGGTGAAGTAATACATCCGATATACATAGAACATCCTTGCGGTAGCAGGTTTTTCATATAGACAAAGATGGGAGGGAAACAGAGCAGCGTGCAAGAAAAAACATGAAAGATTCCAGGCAAAGCAAAGCCTCAAATATTGACTCCGAACTGAAAGACAGACAGAAACGAAAAAGTGTCCCGATATTTGCTGATCTGCGCCAGTGCGCTGTGACGTATGAGCGGCCAAATCGCGCTCTATTTGCAGCGCAAACGGGGAACGCCATGGTCTTTCTGGCCTCAAATCTCTGGGTTCATATCTGCACTTTCGTGTCTTACACGAAAATAGCGCCTACACTGAATGTGACGCATCCAGGAACATAATTCATTTCCATAGTGGACATATCTGCCATTTGTAAGAGCATACCCATCATGCCTCTAAAATTTGTGTCTAAATGTTCCCCTTTAGATACACAGTTTCTAGCGCCAGTGGCGCGCACACCTAACAGTTGCCTCAAAATATTTACCACGAGTAGGAGCCTTGCAAACGTAGAATAAACCACAGCCAATCATAGTAGACACTCATACACACCCTCCCAGTCTTTTATATCTGTCTTGCTCGTATGCCTACTCCTTGTCCTTTCAGTGTGCACAACGTCTATAGACATTGAGCAAGAATGGCTTCAAGAGGAACACAAGAAGCGATTTTTCTCTACTCTCATTATCAAGAGATGATGGTTTGTAGTATAATATCTCTCATACTCTTCAAACTACGTCTTCGCTATTGATTGAATCATGGTTAAAAGGGCAGGCTTCCAAGATCTCGCACAATACATAGAGGAAATTCAACGTGGCACAAGGACTACTTAAGCCCTGAGAGCACATGTTCACTTAAACAGTTTCGTAGAAAATTTTGCGTGCCGAGATCGCTGTTTGGAAGCTACACAATGACCTAGTGGCCCAATATCCTTTTGTTTTCAAACAGAAAAAAAATCGTACGGTAATGTTGGGCACCCATCTGAAGTTAAGATACTAATTTGTTTACGCTTTTTATGAATAAACAGGAGCTACGACGACCTGTATGATGGTTCACGGATGTCATCGGAATCAATAAGGTACTATGTACGCCAATTCTATAGATTTATTGTTGATGTATATGGTACTCTGTACCTGGACCGAAGACCTTCAGTTCAGGAGATGGATATAGTTTCAGAGAGATATGAAGAAGTTGGTTTCAAAGGTTGCGTTGGGGCTATTGATTGATGCAAGCTCGTGTGAAAAAACTGCCCCATTGAATTGAAAGGACAGTACCAAAACGGGAAGAAAGGTAAAATGGCTAACATTACTGTCGAAGCGTGGTGCGATCATGATCTGTATATTTGGCATTAGTTTGCCGGCCGTCCGACAACTAACAATGATAAGACATTGATGGAAACATCTTCAATTTTCAATGAAATTCTGATGTATAATTTTCTGTTCCATCTATCTCAAGCGTTTAAGATTTTGGCGTCATCCGTTCCACGCAATCTGCCATATTATCTTGTAGATGGTATATACCCAAAATGGCGAATATTTGCTGGACCGATTCATCAGCCTGGTTCAGTGCAAGAGAGTAGGTATACGAAGCGGCAAGAAGGTACTAGGAAGGATATAGAGCGTTGCTTTGCAGTTTTACAGGCGCGATTTAAGGCATTACGAGATGATATTAGATTATGGTTTCTTGAACAAATTGTTACAATGTCACAAGCATGTGTTGTTCTACACAACATGATCATCCGAATGCAGCAGGAGGGATTGTTTGAGGAGGACTTTGAGGAGCAGGACGGGCAAATTGATATTCCGACTGAACTACTCAACAGCGATATTGATAACGTACACAATACAGATGCAGGGGGCAGTGGACATGATGATACGGGTTGTGACTAACGTTCCACACACGTGACCGAATGGGAGTCATTTATCGTTCGCCATGGGTTCGTTATGTGGGGCATTGGGCACGCAAAGCTGAGAGAGAATCTCATTCAGAGACTGGGAAGCTTCTAGTCTAATTATGTAGAGGTATCATTGCATTCATTATTAAAGAGAACCTCCGAGAAGTAGTTTTAGTCTTGGAGGGTTCCCGCGCTCTGTGCTTGACCCTGATGGAGGGAAACCTATAAGATTACCATCATGGTTTCCCAGTTGGGAAAATTTCGTCACTTAGGTGTCCCGCATCTTCTGCATTCTTTACACCTTGTGCTGTGCATTTCCCTGGTACAGCAACTACATCGATTGTCTTTGATGCTCCTTATCCGTTTCATGATCATTTTTCTCTCTTCACTGCTCTCCGGCAGGACCTGTACTAATTTGAAGTCGTTCTCACGCCGATTGTGGAGCGCGTTTTGTGCGCAGAAGCGCTCCATTGCATTACTGGCCCGACGTAGCTGTCCGTCCATTGTCTTCATAATCTTTGTAACTTTCTCATCAGCCTTTTTCTGATCCTCAAGCACCTTCCTCTTCTTGATACCAATTGGTCTACATCTCCCTTTTGGTAACTGGTCGTTTGCGTCTGCACCGACACTACTCTCAGAGTCCGAACCCATCACTTGTTTTCCATGCTTCACGTCCTCCTGCGGTCCATCACTGTCTGACTTGGTATGATACCTGGCTGCAGATTCGCTGGTACCACTGTATCCAACTCCGAATTTGGGCTGTGCAGACAAAAAATCCGCAGCGTCTACGTAAAGAAACTCAGGAGCGTACTTGAAGGACAACACTCGTAAGAGGAGGTTTTGAGGACTTGGTGAATTTTCCGCATTGATGCGTAGAGTCGATATATGAGCTGTGCCACCGCTGGCAGGGTATTGCGCTCAGACGGTTTTTGAGGTTGTACACGTGGGATGCACGACCTGAGCTACCGCCCAGGGGGCGTGACGGGAACACGTGTTGCAAGGATACCCAGGAGGCGATGCCACCAGCATTGCTGTATTTACTAGATATATTTGGTACTTTATTTGGCCGGCGCGCCCACTGTCAGGGGCCGTGCCGAGCCCGCTATTTGGTAGGTTGAGCTATACTCCCTCAGTAAATCACCCTTGTCAAGCAAGGGCTTCCTGGCTCTAACTATCACGCCTTCGCGGACTGTTCACCTCCAAGTGGAGTGACAACCGCGTTGCTCACGTATAGTTACCCTTCCTTGTGGCGCTTAGAGTATTACCACTGCGTGTGGGCCCCGTCCCGACTACTGTCGTATACTCGCCCCAGCAGTGGGTTTCGTTTGTGTGTTACGCACCTATCCCCACTCTTATAGACCCCTTTGCTCCTTTTTGGGTTTGTTCTACTACCCACTCTCACGTGGCTCGCCGTCCGACATCGTGTCGTCGCCGTTCCACTTTTACGAGGCCCAGTCTTGAGACCGCTCTTCGCACGTGTCCCTACACGGTACTCGGTCCGCACTGTACACTCCGACGCTCGTCGTGAAGGTTTGACCTCGGTTTACACCCGGCTAGTCCTGTCATTCCCGGTGTGCTCCGTTTGCTGTGCTACCTTCCCGAGAGAAAGATCCCGAACATCTTCGTGGCTGTTTCGCTTTTCCCGCCAAAGGCGTTGCACTACAAAGTGGTCTCCCGACCTAGAAATCGTGCTTGTGGATTGATTCCGAAGTTCGGTTCATTTTCGAGACGGGTCTCGTATCTTTTGTCCGTTTAGGAAGTTTATTAAAATCCTTAGCCAATTGGCTGTCGGTTATCCTGTTATACGGTTGTCTTCATTATGTCGTCATCGGATCGTCCGAGGACGCGCCGTCAGACTGGACGCATGGATTTGCCGCTTCCCTCGCGGATCCCGACCCGGTCACGGTCCCGTACTCAAGGAGTACCGGATGCAGACGTCGCTCCGACAATCTTTAAATTTCCACCCACGTCGTTGATTAACCCTCGTCGAGGTGATGGTTCGGCTCCTGCCATTGCTGGTCCCGCCCCCATCGTAGGAGGTACGGTCCTTTCCGTAGCTCCTACTTCGGGCGCAGCTCTGAGGGCTACTGTCAATGACACCCCCCACTTAACTATGGAAGAGCAGTTCCGCTCATTGCGGGCTGCCCACGCTACCTTTCCTAAGGAGCTTTCTTCTCTTCGAAAGAAGGTGGATGATGCTGCTTTGCAGACTGTTTCTGAGGATCTCCGCGTATTGCGTTGTGATGTCAACTCTCTTGTTGAGGCTTTTGGAGGACCAAATCTCTTCTTGGAGGACGTGGCTGAGAAGTTCACTCGCCTCCGCACCAGTCTGGAGACGATCGAACAGACTGTCCCTGCTGGATCTGACCCTCTGGCAGAGCCAGCCGCTGTCTCTTATCGGGGTAAGAAGGCCCTGGATCCCAAGGCACGCAAGGAGCGGAAGGACTACGATTCTGACTCTTCAGTTTCTTCACGGTCTTCTCGCCGGTCGTCCGGGACGGACACGTCCGACTCGTCGAGAGAAGACGCCCCTCGTGAGCGTTCATCTCGCTCAAAGCGGTCATCGGCCACACAAGGTGTGATCCGTGCTTGCACAAAGGGAAGGAAGCACTCTGTATTGAAAGAGTTGAAGCCTACTAACCCTCTTTATAAGAAGCTGTTGTCGTACCGGAATTACCGTTTGGAGAACTTCTCTTTGGACCGAACCCCCCGGGGAACCGGAAAAGTTAAAGACTGCATCAAGCGAATGCAGCTCTCACTTCGAAACCAACTGTTCTCAGGTGAGGACGCCATTTTGGTTTTGGATTTCCTTGCACGCTTTGTAGTGGAAGCCGACATCCTGGGATGAATGAAGGACAGGCGTTTATCGCGCTGCCCTATTTCCTGCGTGGACTGGCAGAAGATCAATACAACTCTGTAAGAGGCTCGTCACGTGCCTCCGAAGGAGAGATTACCTGCTGGCCCGAAGCAGTTCAGTACCTTCTGAGATCCAATGCCACTGGCTCTGCGATCCAGTCGGCCATTCTCGCTCTGCGAGATACGAAACAACGCCCTGGCAAAACGGAAACCGATTACTCGGTGCGCTTGAATAAGGCGTTCCAAAGTAGTGGTAATGTTTATTCCACTCAAGAGCTTTGTACCATGTTTGTCGACGGGCTCGACCCGGCTATAAGGACCTTGGTTGCCCGCGGTCGGGAAGAGATCCGCAAGACTACGTATTTGGAACTTGTGCAATACGCACGCGTCGAAGGCGACGCGTTGCGCGCAAGAGCCCCGGCAAGCCGGTCAAAGTCCACTAAAGCGTTGATGTTGGAACCGAGAACCACGTCTGCGTCAATGCTGGTTGAGAACCCTCCAATGAGAAGTATGACCAGGTGCACTTTGCCGGTAGTGACGTGCTTTCAATCCCGACAACGGAGCTTCCTTCCACTACGAATGCCTCGTTTCAGACGGCTCCGGACAATACATTGCTGTATGCAGATTTGAACCGAGTTCAACCGCCTCGACTATCCTATGAGAACGGTGGAACCCGGGCCTTACGGCCTGGCTGGCAAGCTTCCCGTCCAGCGGTGCAATTCCCGAATACTCGGAACGTCAATGCCATCGTTGGATTGATCTGGCACCTCTGCAACACGCGATGGCATACTTTATCGCAGTGCGTTTTAACCATGCGTGAATGGGCCCAAGTAATTGCCAACAACGAATCCCTCTCACCTGAGGAGAAGGCTTCCATTCCGATGGCATCGTACATCCGCGCGAAGATGGATATTCCACGCACAATTGCGGCTCCGATAGCCCAGGACATGGTGACCTCTCACCCCCGTGCCCCTCTCGAGGAACATCCAACCACTACGGCGGACGTTTCTGCTGCTGGTGTCCAGGCATCAATGGTTCAGAACACTGGGCACCCACCTCAGGCGGAATCTGCCTAGAAAAACTAACTCTGGGAGTCTCCACTCTTGAAGAGGCGCCCTCAGAGTTGAGACTGAAGGCGCCTGAGGCGTCCCTGCCTCGCTCCCTGGTCCGCATCGTGTCGAGGAGGCAGGCCGTCGAAGACGTGAACTCGGAACACCTTGGTGTTCTGCGTCGTCCGTGGATACGGGTAAGAAATAACCGGTTCCCGGATAGAGTTATGGTGATGGCCAAACGCAATTACAATGTGTATGCCGACCTTGGCCTCTCACCCCAGTTCATGGTGAGATTTCTCATTGTCTTAGATACAGGTGCTGGTCCGAATTTCATCGTGGAGACGGCGTTACCGCCGACAATGCGGTCACCGATCCGCCGTAGCGTGATACCTGAAGTCGCCGACGCGAATAACAATCCGTTGTCAAGGGTTGGAGCAATTGAGTTGGTAATCTGCTTGGGTTCGTGCGTAGTAAAGCTCGACTTGGTCGTATGCCGGACCTTGGCTGCCCAAGTCATCTTGGGTTGTGACTTTTGCGACCGCTTTGTTGAGGCCATTAGGCCCCGCCAGAGGCGGGTGGAAACGGAAGATGGCGTCGGTGTTATCGGAATGCTAGTTTTGGTGTCAAAAATGACCGAATTAAAATGATCGAAAAACCGGTGAATTAATCCAAATTTGGATGTGCTTAATTTCCGAAAATATTTCCACATTTCCACTTGTGCTAGTTTGTGTGGAAAGAATCATTCACGATTATTTCCATGATTGCTGGTTTGGATGGAAGTTAAACTAGCATGTTCCTTCCGTTCACGCTAGTTTCCGAACCCAATGTAAGTTTGTAAGTGGCACATAATTAGAACTATACGGCGGCGAATAGGGATATATATACATAGATAGCTACTTATGAAATACGATTAGAAGAGTACAAACCCCTCGAATAGGAACTCTCTATAGAGATACAGCACATCTATTCAACAACTCTCATATCAGATATCGGCCGTTTATTCTCTCACTTTTGAAACGCCTTCGCATCACGTGCCACCTCCCCCATCACTCCGTCCCACCCTCCGTGCGCCATATTACGCTCCCCACCACTACGTACCCCCCTCTCCCACAACACCCCCACACCGCTCCCCGCCATGCCTAATTGCTGCTTTGAAGGCTGCTCCTTCTTCGCTCGCACCATCCCCGCCATTCAAAGGCACCAAAGAAGATGCCCCAACCGTCTCACCGCCAACAAGCGTTTCCTCTCCCCCGGCGGGAACATTCCTCACTTCCCCCCACGCGCAAAGCGTCACAAGTCCCCACCTCTACTCCCACCACCACCCTCACCTCCTCTCTCCAATCGCCCTTCCGATACCGTCCCCATCGCCGACGATGACTCCTACCACCAGCAGCAGCTCTCCCTCTCCGTCCACACCCAAGACGCCTACCATATCGTAAGCACCCCCGTCTGCTCCCTCTCCCCCTCCCCACCTCCTCCATTGCCCCCCTTCTTCTCTCTCCTCAACAACCCCCACCTCAAACGAGTGGTCCTCTACATCTCTTCCATCGCTTCCACCCTCGGCCCCCGCAAGGCAGACGAACTCATCTCTCTCCTCCATGACCCCTTTTTCTCCAAGTCAGCCTTCCACAACGCCGGCTCCTCCGCCTCCCAGTGTCTCAAAATTCAACAAACCTCTACCAACATCAAGTCACCAACATCGGTTTCACCCCCACCACCCTCCACGACCCAAAGCACTTATTTACAGCCACCATCTTCCGAAAGGATGCTATCCAAGTCCTTAAAGGACAACTCGTACTCGCACAATCCGACAACACCTTCTTCCACCACGTCCCCCATACAAACTCCTCCGGCTCTCCCACTTTCGCCCACCCCATGGCTTCTTCCCTCGGAAAAGAAGCTGTCCCAGCCCTCAAGCACGCAATCATGCAGTCCTCCAATAAGTCCTGCATCTGGCACACCCCTGAGAACACCGGTATCGACTCCTTCATTGGCTTCGTCCAGGTATACTCCGACAAGTCCCCCACCTCCCTCATATCCTCTTCCATCACCTCCTACCCCCTTCACCTCACCTTCCCCAACTTTTCCGACTCGTTCCGTCGCAAATGTATCACCGACAACCTTACCCTTCTCGGATACCTTCCAAACTCTTTCAATCCCGCCAGCCCCTCTCAAGACCCGATACCATCCCCCAAACCTCATCCAGCATCTCCCGCTCTACCAAAATGCAACCCATACAGCGCGCCATCTCCAACCTCCTCGACCCTCTTCTCTCCTCCGGCCTCACCGGCTTCCCCTTCCGTGACGCTAATGGCGTGCTCCACCATTGTCACCCAGTCATCGCCAGCTACTGCGCAGACATTCCAGAAGCAAAGGACATTCTCGCCATCTCCCACGGCACCCGCACCAGGCATCCATGCCACCGATGTAACGTCCCACGTTCCGACCTCCACCTACACATTCCGTCCCCCTCTCCTCGATCCCAGACCCAGACTCTCGATGCCCGCAAATCACGCTCTACCCTCCTCCAAGATGCTGAAAAGGCCCTCCTCGCCAGAAAGCCCAGAATCGCCCGAAACACCAAGGAAAAGGCCGTTGAAGCACTCCACTCCCTTTCCCTCGCAAAGTACCCGTCCCTCTTCGAATCTTACCCTCTCCTCAACATCACCTCTCTCCTCTCCCCTTACAACATCTTACCCTTCGAACCACTCCATAACTTCCACCTCGGCATCGCCGAGCTCATCAAGCTCGCAGCCATCGAGAGACCCAAGTCAGAATCCCTCTTCACTACCCCCCGTTCCTCCAAGTCCCGTTGTTCCTTCAACTTTGTCCGCTCCTCCATCTTGAAAAACGCGAACACCATCCTCGTCGCCATCGAAAAGCACTCCCCAGCCACAGAACTCCACATCGACTTTTCCTTCTCCGACAACGGTCAGACCCTTAACGGTTCCTTCACTACCGACGGCTTGCGTGGTATGCTCGAAGCAAAAGACCACCACTCACTCGAAATGGTCTTCCCCATCTTCATCGGCGCTTTCTTCGACCGCTGCTGTGACGATGTCGATGCAGCTCGCATCACTTCCGTTTTCACCAAGTACTCCGATCTTCTCCTCTTCTCCATGAGATACAACACCTCCGCAGAATGGACCGACTCCCGCCTCCCCGACCTCCAATGCCAAATCCGCTCCTTCAAGCGCACAGCCGTACTCATCGTCGGCCCCCACCACACTTCCAGCCTTGGCAACCTCAAGTTCCATCTCCTCGACCACATTCGCCGCTTTGGAGGCCTCCACTTCAACGGTGCCGGCATATTCGAACACGCTTACTCCCTCTTCAAGTCACAATACTCCAAAATCCCAAAGCGCAGGTCCACCGCACATGAAGAAACCATTCGCGCCATCCATCACTCCAACGCCACCAAAGATTCGAACCCCCTTTCCACCAACCCCTCCATCACTACCTCCACTCCTGCCCTCGCCCCTCCCATCCAATCCCGCCAACCCGGTTTGGTCCGTGATTGAAAACTCATCTCAATCGCTGATCTCATCACCGTCCACAAATTCCTCCACTCTAATCCTCATTTTAATCCCAAATCTCTACAAGACCTCTTCCCCACCGACACTCTCTCCATCCTCTAACAGATTGGAAACCCCGCCCTCCCTTCTTTCATCACCCTTTCTCTCGAAGTCTTAGAACTCTCAGAGAACTCCCCCACTCTCCGTCGCACCCGAATCACCGTAGTCAACTGCGCTTACGTCGGCGGCGGTTATGTCCCATCACTCGACCACTACATTGAAGAGCGAAACGAGCTCGCGCTCCAGGATCCTCCAGTCCCTCTCATCCAACGAATATTTGCCGCCCCGTCCTTCGGTCCTTCTAAATCCCCAAAGTTCTCTCACGTCCTCGTCGCAGGCACCAGCTCCTCCAACTCCACCCCCATCGTCTGGGCCTGCAAACTCATCTCTCTTCTTCGATTCAACCTTCATTCTTCCACTCCATCTTCCAAGGAGTTCGCCTTCGTACAGTTCATGGAGCTCGTCTCACCAAGCGAAGAAGTCGATGTCACCCTCAACTGCGTATGCCTCCGATGGGCAAGAGACGACGAACATAACCACACGGCCCATCCAGTTTCTTTCTCCACCCACTCCACACCCGACAACGTTTCTCCATGGTTTGACCTCATCCCTTTCTCTTCTATCCTTGGCTCCGTTCATGTTCTCCGACAGAACTACCCCGCACCCCCTTCAATTCCCGCCTCCATTGGCGTTTCCGTAAATTCTACCTCAACAGATTCTACCGGGACCCCACCTCCAGGCCCTACGTCCCACCCCCCATAGCACTCATTCCATACTGTTTTCATAAACCAATCACTACCATCCTCTTCAACAGGAAAGATTGGAGATAGGTATGGGATGAAGAAGAGATACCACCTCTTCATCATCCCACGGTTATCTCCAATCTTCCCACTCTTATTCACCCTACCGTCTCCTTTCTCCTCCTTCTGCCTCATCCGTACCTTCTCCCCGGTGCCCAACCAAACCACTGAAACTGGGCTCCTCTGTTCGGAACGCTGCTATGTAGCAATCAAGAACCGCTCCAAGTCTCCGCGTAGAATTCGCCATAAAGTATTTCTCCCTCACCGCTAGATATACTTTCTCCTTCGATGGAATCCACAGCCCAACCGTCGCAGTTCTCTCCGAATTTCCAGACACACACCTCGGATCCCCCTCTAAAAACCCATCGTTTTCAAACTCTTCGCCGTGCTCGTCCCCTACCAATTCCCATGCCACCTTCAATATACCCTCCACTGCCCTCGGCAGATATCTCCCATACAATGTAGAAAACAAGAGCTGCCTTTGTCCTCCACGTCCCATACCCTCGTTCATCGTTTTCACAACACACCCAATCCACGCATCAAGTCTGGCGAGGTGCATCGCCGTCCCATCCACGTAATGCTTTTCCCCATTACATTTGGTCTCCACTGCGTATCCCATGTACTCCTCCAACACTGCCACCGCCATTCCGTTCTTGAAATACTTGTCTTTATCATCACAGCTCCACTTTGGAGCATGCACAGTTGACCCAGAGTACGCAAGATCTTCAAAACGGCTCATTCTCCACGCACACAACTGGTTCATCCCATCTTCTTCATAAGCTTCTCGCGAGCCTCGTCCATCTGCTTTTTTAACTCCTCACCAAGTTCCGTCCCCTCGCTAGGCTTCGCCCGCTTCGCAATCAAATCATATCCCAGTAAAGAGAATAATCTGTCCCGAGCCGCCCGCTTTCGCACCCCAATCACATTGCTTATCGTCTGCTTCATCCGCTGCTTCAGACACTTGTCCGCGCTTACATTCTCCACGCACTCTTCTTTCCTCCCCGCTTTTCTTATCGTCTCCCACGTCTCTCCCATTATTTCTGTCTCGACCACATACTTCAACAACACATCACTTCCACCCTCTGTCGATGGTGTGTACGCCCTCATCTCATATGCAACCTGAATTGGGCACCTAGGCACCATCTCTTTCTCCCCAACTACAAACATGCTCCCCTCTCTACTTTCTCCTACCGTCTTACTCCTGTTCTTCCAGCTTCTACCAATGTTTTCTGTGTCGAAACAAAGTTCAGACGCCTCCAACTTCGCATAATGAAGAATCCTATCATATACAGCCCTTAAGAATCCATAAAAACATTCTTCCACTCCAACATCATACTTTCGACGCCCTCTCACCTTCTTTCCTCCACCACCTCGCTTTCTTCCCTTCACGGCCTCGCGAAGACTTTCGATCAACACATTTTGCTTTTTATTTTCCTCCCTCAGCCGTGCCAGCTCTTCCTGCGTCAGCTTCAAACTCACCATCAATGTATAGTGATCATCCTTCATATTTCCCAACCGTCCCTTCAGTGAATTCACCCTCTGAACGAGTCCAGACCGTGGCAATACGCTTAAATTCTCCTCATTTCCTTCCCGCTCTCTTGTAGATCCCCATTCATCTACTCGAATTTTACCTCCGCTTCCTCCACGACCGCCGTCACTTTCGTCTCTCACATCCTTCGGAAGTAAAACGGTGTTGCGCCTTACACGCATCTTTTGGGGTGTTAGTGGCGCCGTCTCCACGACATTCAATTCCCCATGCCGTTCTGTTTGTACGCCGTCCTCCCCTTCGAAATCCCTCTCAACCACTGCTGCTGTCCCTCCGACAATTTCCTTGGTTGATCCAACATTTCTATTTCGTACCACTCTCCTGTCCGCCTGTTCTCGTTGCTTATCTCCCCCCTTTTCCACAACTTCAACACCCACCAATCCATCAACCACACTACCTGTTCTTCTCTCACTACCCTCCCCTGTTTCACGTTCTGCAATTCGCCGCACACGCCCCACTCCTTCTTTCTCCTGGTTCGCATTCTCTTGCTCGAAACCCATGCTTTCCTTCTCTGGCACTCTATTTGGCGTCACAACAACCAAACTTTCCACTCCTCGCGTCCTCGCCGGCTCACCACACCTCACTCGCTCCCGTTCTCCTTCCACCTCTTCGGGTACCCCAGCCTTAGTCACTCTATCACCGTTAGTTCCCTTTCTTCCTCGAAGACCCCCACTACCTAATATGGTACTACTCCTTGCTATCGTTCTTCCCTCGACACTCGTACGAAGCTCTTTACCCTTCACTATCATATCCCCTCTATCGCTCTCCTCTAAAACTTGCGCAGTCTCTGCGCCTCTTCTACGACCATCTCTCTCCCCACCACCGCGCAGAATCTTCTTCGGCATACCTCACTGCGCTCCTATGCTTTTCTTGGGACTAACTTCTTGATCTCGTGCGTTCGCAATAGGTTTCGTCACCACAATGCTTACCGTTTGCTCCGTTTGCTCCGTTCGCTCCGTTCGCTCCGATGGTCCGGCCCCGACGCTCCTCGCCGCACCGACGCTTCTCGCAGCACCGTCGCTCCTCGCCACACTCTTCCTCCCCGTCCCACGCAAACCGCTCCGAGGCGCACGCGTACTACGAGCGGTGCGAACTTCTCCACTTACCGTTTCGTCACGCCTTCGGCTCTTTGACGCGAGACCGCTAACCTCCTCCGCATTCACACCCCTCGTCTTACGTTTCGCCATATACAATCCAAACGGTTCCTCGCGGTTGACGCTGGGCTCACGACGTCTTAGCCGCTGACCGTGATCGAAGGTCACTGGAATCGGAACTGCTCTGCTCTCGACATGTTTGGCACTCGCCGTGATCGAACGTCACCGATCGAATTCACACCCCCAATAGAGGGGAGTGTGGTGGAAATCACCGAGTTCTGTTTTTTATTTCCCGATTCCGAAACGATAAAATTACACCGAAATCTTCAATTCTGAATAGTTCTCATAATGTTAAAAAACGTACAAGGTTTCGCATCATATTCGATGCCCTTCACTACCTTTTATGTATCTACGTACTTCCATCTTGCACTTGAGCTAAAGTGGTTTGTTTCTAATTCGTGCTCAACGGCGAAGTTGGAATGCAATAAGTGTCACTTCATTATCGAGGTTTGGGGTGTTGTTTTACATGTAGCTAATTTACTACACGTTTTAATCGATTACTATAATAGGATTTGCCGATGTACCCCAGCTATACTCTACTCCATAGTTCGCGAACAACTCCTCTCCCACTTCCAGTTTCCGAAGTGCTCGCACCGCAAGCATTTGGTATTCTCGTAGTTGATGCGGGGTGCGTCCTGTATTTGGAGTTCGAATGACCTGCACATTTGCAGTCCTTCGTTTCGTCACACCATCCGCAACTGCATCAATGTCCTTATCGCCTTCCATATATTTGGGATCGTTAATCGTTCCACCCAATGAAAAAGGAGCGGGGACAATCCATACAGGTATTAAACTTACTCCTTGTCTTCTTTCTGGGAGGTTATGGAATATATCGCCGCGGACGTTAAACTCCATCGCATACTTCCGAAAGCGTTCGGAAGTGGCTCCCAATAAACCTTCACCATATTTCTTGTGTACCTCTTTTGTCTTCGTTAGGTCATGGTACACCAGTGTTCCATAGAAGTAACATATCTCTTCATTTTCCATGAATCGGCGTGTAGTGAACACCCCCACTCCTGCGCCAGGGTGTCGAATCTTCGACGTTCTGATACGACAACCGCATATCGTCGCTTCCAGTGCCAACATTGCATTCCAATCCAGGAGCCCCATCTTCCCTTGCAAAGTTTATGGCCATTCGTGAAGGGCCTTACGCCTACCAGTCGTGACCAAGCTCTCATCCCGCCACATTGACGCAAGAAAGTCCACAATATACGTAGGAAACTTTTGATACTGGGGGTAGCCGGATAGAGCCTTCCATGATCTCGATGGGCGGACATTCCACTTCGGAAATAAGTTCAACACCCTAATCATAGCATTCCGAACTTCCTGTTTTACCTGGATATCCGTCTCATTTTCCCGCAGGAACAATGCGAATTGAACAATTGCGGCGTGCCTAGCATGGGCAAAGCAGTCAGGGTCCGGCTCACACCCGATGAAAATACGATGCTGTTGTAACTCCATGCATGCCATTGCTGTCGAAAACGTCCCCGCAAACAAGTCGACCACAATATCCCCAGCCTGGGAAAACCGACTGATTAGCTCCTTCAACAATGCTCTAGGTTTCTGTTCGGACCTCACCTTTTGTAGAACGTAGCCCCCACCTTCCTTCTTTCTCTTCCACTGAAGAGTCTCTCCATTAGAAATGGGGGGTATCTGGTCAATGACACTGTGGTACCCCGGGTACCTCGACTGCACGAAATTGAAGTTCTCATAGTTCACCATCACATGCTGCTGCGCGTAGCTGAGACCATTTCGAACTCCATGTACAGCATACTCCATTGCAGGGAAAAGGGAGCACGACCTACGTGCAGGGTTACGCATCGGGGTGCCTTGCGACCGTACAAAGTGCATTGGGACCTGGTCCACAACAAATGAACGCCTTGGTAATCCGTTTTCGTCTTTTGCCCCAATGGCAGAAAGTACATCTCTCCATTGCTGGACCTGCTCGAAAGCACTAAAGAACACGAAATGGCCCCCAGGACATAAAAGTCTTGGTAGAAGCTTTGCAGCCTTCTTAATGTCCTGGGGGCTCAGTACATTGTACCAGCTGCTGTTTAGGTTCTTGTTCCCTCGGATGTTGTACGGAGGGTCCATGAGAACCAGTTGACTTTTTCCTAACGGAGACACACCATCTCTGCGCAACGTCTCGTCCATCTCTACCATATCCTCAAACCCGCAATTGTAAAAGCGAAAGTACTTCTCCTTCTTCTCCTCACAACTTCAGAAAGCCATTTTGTCATCCAACGACGCAATGGATAGTGGAAGTATTACGCCCACCCCGGACGCTTCGTCACCGGTACTTCCTTTCCCAATGTCGGCCACTATGTTCGTATCACCATCTCCTTCTTCGCCTTTCCCCTCCTTCGGCTCCGTTGGTTTCCCAATTTCCTCCACCTCCTCCACATCATCTTCAATTTGTATGGCTGGTTCTGGTCTGGATATCGGCGTTACCCCCATACCAGAGACGTTCACTGATTCTTTCAGTTTCAACGGGCTTATGGCCCCCATGACGGAGGACACAAGCCAATTCGAGAAACTATCGAATCTCTGAGCAAACGCCAGTGATGGGTCTCTGGTAAACGTCTTCAGAACTGTCCATCGTCCTGGTTCGGAAATTGAGAAGAACTGCTCATTCACAATAACCTTGTTGAGGTCCGAAATGAACTCCTTCGCAAGCATTCGGAGGGCAGCATCGATGTCTTGCGGTAAATCCCATGCCCACACGATGACCTCTGTTTTCAATAAACAGTTTCACACCTTTTGCTCGGGTAGCAAGCGATGGTCGTTATCCCGGTGGAAGAACCCTTCTTCCCTCGTCTCCATCGCTTGAAACTGCATTTCGTCGTACATGACTCGGATGAATGGAAGAAACATGACCTCCACAGTACGGAATCCCAGGAATTGAGAGAAACAATCCCATGCCTTCGTTATGAGCTGCACACCAAAGCCAACACGCTGAGCTTGGAGTTTGTTTGATATTTGGACATTCACAAAAGGTGTGGGATATCCCTTGTCTCTTCTTTTCCTCTTCTGGCCTACAACTCTTTTTCCATGGAAACTTTCTGAATGAGCGAGAGAAAGAGAATTCTTTGGAAATGTGTGGCAACGGTTGTGGCGAAGGGGAGACCACCCGTCCCACTCGCTTAGGAGGTATAGTCATTGACTTGAAAAACTCGGTCAAAGTCACATTCTTCGGTATTCCTTTAAAGTTCACCTCGGTATAAGCATTCCAGAACTCCCTTACACGCCAGTTCCTACCACCGTCCAAAATGTCCAATAACCTCCTTGAGAGGTATAGCTGACGATAAGACCCCTTCAGAGATACGACCCGTAGTTCACTGTCAGTAAACGTCGGATGTCCTGGACCCACAAGAAAATAGAAGTAATTCTTGGCCTCCGGTAGGACGTTGCGATTCTTGATAACGTAATCAACAAACTCGCTGTGTCCCACCTTCCTTGGCCGGTCTTCATATCGCATTGTCGACGCGTAATGATCGCGGATTGCAAGGCATACTGTGACAAGCTCATCTTCGGGGCCATACAGTTTTCCAACCTTCGTATCGGAGCTTGACGGTGCCGGTGACGTAGACCTCGATGAACTATGTGGAGCCTTTTTATGCATGCACGGGAAGAGGTTGCAATGACGGGTTATGATTCGAATTTCCGGAGCGGACGGGAGATGGCAGCGGACGGGAGGAAACAGCACACGGGAGACTGCAGCGGGCGGGGGATAACTGCCGACGAGATATGAAAGTGCGCGGGAGACGGAAGCGGGTGGGAGAGGATAACAACGATACAGCACGAACCAGGTTCTTTCAACACGACAAAGAGATGTGCAAGATGCCTGAGATGCACGTGAACCCGTAAAGAGGTGTCAAGGAAAGCGGCGACACTCGAGTGATACGGAACTTGGAGATTGCAAACATATACACGAAGTTATAGGGAACGGCCGTTAGGACAGCGAACTGGGGTGGCGTTGCGCTTCATCAGTACAGTGATGAAGTGCCAAGACCCCCCGCTCCGCTGTCCTACCAAAAAAATATTTATTTTCCATACTTTTCAACGACAGCCTGGGACAGCGGACCGGGGTGTCGTGGCGCTTCATCGGTGCACCGATGAAGCACTACGACACCCCGGTCCGCTGTCCCAACGCGCCGTGAGTGATGAAGCTGGGGCCGTGGCACACATGGCACCGCCAACGAACCATAAGCCGTGAAATTCGCCCGCTGTTAACGCGCCGTGTGTGATGAACTGGGGTGCTGGCATACATGGCACTACCGTCTAGCCGCCCGTTTCGAAAAGAATCAAAAATATTTTTTGGGGCAGCGGGCCGGGGTGTCGTCGCGCTTCATCGGTGCACCGATGAAGCGCCACGACACCCCGGTCCGCTGTCCCCAACGCGCCGTGAGTGATGAAGCTGGGGGCCGTGGCACACGTGGCACCGCCAACGAGCCGTAAGCGGTGAAATTCGCCCCGCTCTCACACGTGCTGTGTTTGATGAAACCGGAGTGCTGGCATACGTTGCAGCGCCAACGGCGCGTTGGGACAGCGGACCGGGTTGTCGTGGTGCTTTATCGGTGCACCGATGAAGCGCCACGACACCTCGGTCCGCTGTCCCAGAGTGAAATTAGTGCGCCACAAATTTTATTTATTTCTTTATTGCTCAAACATTGTTGTACAAGTGTATTACAGATATTAGCAGCTTTAGTAGCTTCATGTAGATTTGTAAACGTCCCGCGAGTACGCTATAAAATTTTAAATAGGCACAGTGTATAGTGTAAAGTAATATTGAGCGGACGCGCATCCGTGATGAAGTAGACGGAAAGGAACGGAAGTGAAAGTTACAACTAGCTAACCGATGTCGAGAAACCTGCTGAGGAAGCTTCCAAAACTCGAGGAAAGTCTTCTAAAGGAATGAAGACGCCCGTGGGAGCGAGCGTCAGCATCAGAGAGGACTCCGACGACGATATTGTGGAGGTCTTTCAGACGAGTAAGGCTCCGCTTGCTAAGGCGGAGGAGGACTTGTTCGATGAAGGAGACAGTGTTCCGTCGGAAGAGGTAGAAAACACCCTGTCTCTCAAGAAGATTTCCGTCGCCGAATATGTTCAGCGCAGGTTGACGATGGATATCGAGATGATTGAAATCTCGAAGAAGACAGTTCGAAGTGTGAACCTGGGACAAAAGGAGGCGACGATGATGAAATGTCGCAACTTTGGGTGGCTTCCGTCCGCAGGTTCGATTGCTGTGGCATCTCTAGGGGAGCATGCTGTGAATGAAATAGTTGTTGATGGGAGAATTGTTGTGCCCGTAACCCTCATAGATAGATATCACAGAATTCTTGTGCTACGAGACTTGCATGGGAAAGGCGGGAAGTGGGTGGATATAGTCCGTTCTTTGAGTGTTGTGCTGTGGGGCAGAAATGATAGGAAGGCCATCACAATGAACGAGGTACTAGGACTCGGCAATCTTCTGAACGAGATGAGTTCGAATGTGCTGAAGATGTCGATTGCAGACAAAATTCATAGCACGGTATCCTTTGTGCAGAACGTCGTGGACGAGTCACATGTGGATGTGAAGATCATTACTTTGAAGCAGTTAGCTGGTGCTTTGAAGAGAAGTGAGGCTATCGGAGACTACAGCGTGCGTCACTTGACTCGTTACGCGACATGGGCTCTGAAGTTTGTGGAATATGAGGGGCTTTTGGAGTTCTTTGAGAACGTGTGTGAGGAGAGTACAGCCCTGACGTTGACGCATGTCTCGAGTGACCTCCTGATGGGTCTCACCGATGGGCAGTTTCGATTTGTCGTACGTTGCTTGCAATGGCATGTGGAACTGAGGTTGTCTTCTTCTACGAGAACCGGTCGTTTTGAAGGCATGAGGAAGCACTTCTTTCAATGCGCCATAGGTATGTAAAACCTATTTAATGTCACTGGGAAGAAGAAGAAGATTAGTGTTGAAGAAGTATTGCAGACAGTATTCAACTTAGGAGGAACACATGTGTCTGTGATGGAATATCTGGGTATGCAGACAGCAAAAATTGAACTTGGCGGTGCGAGGCGTTTATGAGACGGGATGGTGTCTAGAAGGGTGAAGAAAGCGGGTAACAAGCTTCAAGAAGTTTTCAAAGTATCGCTTCAAACGTCAGAGGAGGTGAAGGAGGTAGGAGAGGAGGTGGTTGAAGTCGTGGGTGTAGGTGATGGTACGTCAACCGCAGCACCTAATGAGGCAGAAGATGCTCCCATGTTGTTGGAAGCTTCCATGCAAGGGGACGACCTTGAAGCAGAGCCATCATGGTTGAGGCGGAGCACACGGAAAAAGATTGCTCCCGGCCGGCTGAAACAGGATTGGGGTAGCAAGGCTGGGAGCGAGAAGAAGAAGAACAAGAGGAGGTTAATTGATCTTACTGACGATGAGGATGAGTTAGAAATCCAACCTGCTCCGAAGAGGATGAAGAAGGACACAGTGAAGACCACTTCTGGAGATATACCATTGGAGGTTGTTACTTTATTCAGGAATATGACGAAGCCGGCATTGAAGAAGTTCTTCAAAGAACAGAAAATAAATGTGGTGTCGTCGAGCGAGGATGAAAGTGGTGGCAGTGAGAACGATAGTAGGTTCGTTCAGAACGAGGAGGAAGGGGTGGAGGAAGGAACGATGCGTGGATTTGAAGATAAGAATCCCGAGAAACCACCGAAAGGGATGAATAATGCAGGTGAGTGGGCTGGTGGATCGGATATGTCATGGACGAGTCTAGTGAATGCGCTACCGAGTGAGTGGCCGGGAGGGAAGAATGCAGTGAAACATCAGCACCCGTGGATGGAGATGACTAATTTGCGAAAGGAGCACAGGGCAGGATGTTTGGGGGGTGGCCGATTTGAGAGCGGTCCATCACGCGGTGTACTGGCATGGCGCCCGGAATGTGCACAAGAAGCTGGGTAGCACGAAAGAACCAGTTCTTGGGGTGAAGCTTCCGTTGAAGGGAAAGCCGAGAGGGGAGGAAGAACGTCTTTGGATGGTGGCGATGGAGAGGGATGACCTCGCTCGAGAGTACTTTGCGAGGAAGCGAATGGAATTCATGGAAAGGGGTTTCTGTGTTTTGGAACACTTCGGAACTGATGGAGGTATGTCAGAGGAGGCGAAGAAGAAGGGCGTGGTTGTGGATGAAGATGTGACAGAAGGGTTGCTAGAGTTTTTTGAGAAGGACTTCAAGGAGCAGCCAGACTTGAAGTTTAAAGAGAACCGAACGAAATGGAATCCCATCATCAACGAGGGGGAAGGAAAGGATGCTGGGGACAGGATGCAGGGAATTGGGCGATATATTACGACGAAGAAGGGGATTGTTGATTGCCTGGAATCCAATGAGAAGAATGTGATGATGCTGAGAAAGCGGGCGTTGTTGGATGCGGGGTTTGGGCAAATTGCATCGGCTCTTCGCTTTTGTAACAAAAGCAAGGCCAATAGAAGGATTTATGCGCCGCAGACCGGAGGGCGTGTGTTGTGTATGGGGGAGGGATGCCCAAGGCAGGTTTTGCACACTGATTTTCGACGGTTGACGAATGTGGAGAAGGATAAGGGAGAGATTCCGGGGTTCTTCGTAATGGCCTCTGGAGGGAGTTCATTTATGATATGGGATTGTGAAAGGTCTCACAATATGTATGTGACGGATGACAAGAGTTTGAGGAGGTTATCACGTACAATGGTTGTGAAGAAGTTCAGGGTTCCGCCTTACTCTGTTTTTATTGGGAGAGAGGATGTGTTTCATGTGGGAGCTCGGTACATGGATGCGTTGGTGAAAGAGAATTGCCTGAGGTATCACATTTATTTTGTACCTGAAGGATACAAGCCCCCTGACGTGGTGCATAGGGAGCCAGCCTTTCGGCCAAAGTTCGTAGATGAGGACTTTGGGCTAGGAGAAGACCCAAACGACCAGCTGGACGATGATGAAGGTTTGGAGGAAGAGAGTGAAATGGAAGATATAGAAGATGGAGAGGACGAGTAAGAAGAGGAAGATGAAGAGATGTCAGTTGGCCCTGCTGAGTATACAGATGGGGATTACGAAAAAGGACAGATGATAATGGATGACGAGGATGAGTAGGGATAATGTAGCACTTATACTGTTGTGTTTGTCTGTGATAGAGACTTGACATAAAAGGTGAACAAATGTTTTGTTTAAGCGGCAACTTAAAAAGAATTGGAGAACAGAAACCGGTTGTGTGTGTAGTTGCAACGAGTACGAGGTTTACAATTTGTTCTAATTACTAGAGAATGTGATGTCTACGAACATTGATATAGTTGGTGTGGAAAGGGGCAGGGTCCTGCCTTCCGGCTAGTTTTTCATCTGCGGAGGTGAGATAGAAGTAAGCATTTCTAGATTCATACTCCGAGAAAGAAGCTGGGAAGGAAGTAAGGGTGCTGCAGTATTCCAGAAGTGATTCCATTGTAGAAGGGATATTGAAGGAGAGATCTGTGTTGAAGGTGGCTATGCCTAGAAGCTCCTTCATTATAGTTGAGACAATAGTTTTGTACTTGGTAACCACTTCATACATGGTAACGAATCCAAATGAGGAACCGACGAGATTGAAGGAAGAGATCCAAACGAGCTTTTGGTAGGAAGACTTGGAAAAGGTGTTTTCGTCGACGATACTGCAAGTGAGACCTGCGGTCCAGAGGCGGTCAACTATTGCCAGAGCCCACTTTCCGGTGGCTGTGGTTAGACCATTGGGAGAAAGAGGCGTGACCCCATCCTGTGGGGAGGCGTCGACAGTGGGAACGGCGATGTAAAGAGCGGCTCGTGTGCAGTGCTCAATTCAGTGTTGGGAAAGGATGGGAAGAATGTGACCATTCTGGATGAAGACCAAGTCTTCTGCTCGTTGTGCTGGACAAGATAGAATTACTTTTTCGAGAAGTTCGTTCCTGCCACAGAAGAAGATTGGACCTTGGGGAAGGCACTCTGCGGAAATGAAGTCTTCGATGGAGAGAAAGGTGTCCTGAGGGGAACCATTGTTGTAAAGCATGGTGCCAATACGGCCTCTCTCTACGACAACAGCTGGGATGATTGTAGAAAGGATGGAAGATGAATGGGAGCTCATGGCGATGAGTTTGTTTGATTGAAGGTATGGGCTGTTGGAAGGTGTCGGGTGCTGGTAGCTGTAAAAGGAAAGTGGCCTACATTCTAAGGAGTGGGGAAAGCTTTAAGTACACGACTGGACTGCTGTTTTGGTCATGAAAAAAAGTTTTCCAGGGGATAAGGGGATTTGCATGATTCGGTTATGGAAAGAAATAGGCAGCAGGGCTGCAGAGGAGGTAGGGTCGAAGAGTGTGTTTATGAGAAGGTATGCAGTGAAATAAAGCATAGAAAGTAAGAGTTTATGGAACCGTTGGTACTTGAGAGGTGGTGCATCATGGGTTTCATTGGGATATGGTATAGACCGAGGTTGGGAAAATGTGGAGATTTCTAGGAAAAAAATGGAAATTGTGTGGAATGGCGGGAAATAGGAGTGGATGTGAATGGGGTACAAAGCATTGTGTGGCGCAAGTGGGTGTGTGGCTGACAGTGCCACGGGTGTGCGCAGTGGGGGGGAGTGCTGCAACTGTTGGGTTCATCTCGCTTGTTCTTATCTATCTTCGTTATCATGAACCGCCGTTTATTTCTGCGATGTCGAATGGGTACGTCGAGGACGAGGAGCTAGTTGCTCTGCTTCACCGGACGGAGGTACCAGAGACGCCACCGGGAAGGAAGGAGAAGGGTAGGGAAAAGGTTTGCATGGGGGAGATGGAGGGAAGTGGGGATGGAGAGGGAGGTGGGGGTGATGGGGGTGGAGGGGGTGGAGGGGATGGGGGGACCGGAGAGGAGGTTTGCGGCGGAGGTGGAGGAGCGGTTGAGAAGGCTTGGAGGGGATCTGAAGGAGCATTTCGATGACTGGCTTTCTGAGATGGATGGTGAGATGGGAGGGGTGGTGCTGAGTGTGTCGGAGATTGGGGTGCCAATGGATTTGATTTCGACGATTCGGAAAAGGATGAAGTTGGCTGGAATGGGGACTGGAAGGCATGTGAGTGGGATGGTAGAGTGCGTTGGGAGGGAGCTGGTGACGCTGAGAAGGGAGAATATGGGGCTGAGGGGACGTGTGGAGGTGTTGGAGGCGCAAGTGGGACAGGTGGAGAAGGCCTGCCAATTGTTGTTTGAGGTGAAGGAACTGGTGAAGGAAGGAGGCGTTGGGGGGGAGGCGGGAAGAGGGAAAGGGTCACCGGTGACGCCTGGCTCCCGTGGTGGGGGTGGGTGCGTGAAGGGGAGGAGCGGAGAAGGGGATGGAGGGGAAGTTGGGGGAAGTAGGCTGAAGAAGAGGCGAAAAGGTGGGGTGATGTTGGACGAGGATGGGGAGGTGTGTGTGCCGCGGCAGCTGCCGGATGGAGCACCACTAGTTGGGTTTGGTAGTGCGGCGGCGGCTGTTCGAACGGCGGAGCGCATACTGGAGGAGCAGGAGGAGAAGAGGCTGGGAGGGGTTAGAAGCCGGTTTGGGGCTAGGAGGGTGTACGAGAATGGAGAGAGTGTTCCGTTGGAGGTCTTCAACTTGACATTTAGGGAAACTGAGACTCAGGATCCGAATGCAGGGTTGGAATAAGGGAGCGCTGGTGGTGGGTTCGTAATTTTTTATAGTGTTTTTGAAGAGTGTGGTGAATGTAAAGTACGAACGGTGGCAGGGGAACTGCAAACTAACCTTCAACTCAAGTTGATGAAGTTTGAACTGCACTGAACGGAAACGTAATTTCCAAAAAAATTTTTTTGCCTTGCCAACTAGCGCAAACTGCAAAAATGCTAGTTTTCTCGGACTTCTATTTCCACAACTAGCGATCTAGCATACTAAACTAGCATTCCGAGAACACCGACGGGGTCGTCGGTACCGATTGTTCGTCGTCCTTTGAGGCGTGCCTCCAAGAAGCACGTACCTCTCCCGGTAGCACGGGAGGCACCACCGAATTCTCGGAAATCCACGAAGCTTCGCGTTGTGTCCGCCACTTGCGTGCTTCCAGAGTCTCAAGTATGGGTACCGGTTAATGCCCGTGAATACGGCTTACGAATCGTCCAGCCATTGCCGTCGTTGTATGACAAATACACCTTTGCCATTGCTAATGGAGTCGTCCAAGTAGAACCGGATAACCCGTTTTACCTGCTGATTGCCAATCTCGGCAAAACAACCCAGTATCTGGTGAGAAACCAAGTCATTGGCTCTGTTATGCCTCACCCAACTGCGTTAGTACCAACGAAGATGACCGACGCCGATGTTTTCGGTCTCTCTCACTCTAAGGAGGGGGAGGAGGTCGAAACTCAAACACCGAGTCGCTCGGGAAACGCTACTGCGAACACAGAGAAGAATCACTTCGCAACGAGTTATGATCGGTAGGACCAATTGAAGGAGTTGGAGGACCTTGATCTAGGACATGTTCCGGAGACACACCGCGAAAGACTGCGTGTTATGCTTCGTGAATTCACCACAATGTGGGATGGTTCTCTCGGAGAGATAAATACCACGGAACACCGGATTGATCTCCTCCCGAACTCTCGGCCGGTAGCCCAATACCCGTACAAGGCAGGGCCTAGAGTCAGGGAAGAAGAGCGATTCCCGGTGGACAAGATGCTTCGTGCAGGAGTTATTGAACCGGCACATTCGACGTGGGCATCACCAGTGGTACTGGCTCCAAAACCAGATGGTTTCTGGCGCTTTTGCATCGACTATCGTCGTCTGAACGCTTTCACCGTCAAGGACATGTACCCAATCCCACGTATGGACAGATACATCGATTCACTCGTAAATGCGACCGTATTCACGGCACTAGATGCTAATTGGGGCTACTGGCAGGTGCCGGTCAGAGAGCAGGACCGTGACAAGACTGCCTTTGTCTCTCATTCTGGTCTCTACCGTTTCAAACGGATGCACTGTGGTTTGACCAACGCTCCCGCTACTTTTCAGCGTGCTATTGATATCATAGTGGCCCGCTCCAAGTGGCGTACGTGTCTCGTTTATCTCGACGACATCATCGTCTTCTCAGATAATCTGGATGATCACCTCACCCATGTTAGGGATATAATGGCTACCTTAAGGGACGCCGAATTTAACCCTCAAGCTGAAGAAATGCGAATTCTTCACGGATACTGTCAAGTATCTGGGTCACATAACTCGTCCTGGACGAGTCATGATCGAAGAAGCTCGAGTGAAGTCGCTGAAGCAGGTAACGGAACTCTGGACGCAAACCGAACTGAGATCCTTTCTTGGATTGGTCAACGTCTACAGACGGTTTATTCCCAACTTCGCAGACATTGCGGCACCCCTCAACGCGCTATTGCGGAAAGGACAACCTCCGAATTTGGAGCCATTCACACCCGTTCAGACGGAAGCCTTTAACTCTCTCATGGAGGCAGTGACTTCAGCACCGGTTCTATCGCTGCCGAAGCCGGGACTTATCTATACCGTTGATACGGATTCGAGTGACTAGCAGGTAGGTTGTGCTTGGTTTCAGACCACCCCAGAGGGGGAACGCAAGCCAGTTGGATACTGGTCCCGTTCGTTGAACGTGCATGAGAAGAATTACTCCGTTTTGGAGAAGGAATTACTCGCCGTGGTATGGGCGCTGTGTACGCTACGCCCCTACCTAATGGGCGCGCACTTCACCGTGTACACAGATCACTCATCGTTACGATGGCTACTCTCCATATCGGAGCCTTCTGACCGCTTAATGCGGTGGAGACTGCTCCTTGCAGAGTTCGGCTTTGACTTCAACTACAAGAAGGGCATCAACAGAAATCAGGCAGACGCGCTTACGCGGTTACCCACCACGGGGGAGGCTCAACCCGTCGATGACGAGGAGATCCCCTGTTTTACAATAGGAGATACCTCGCGGTGCGAAGAAAAGGACGTAGAAGAGGACTGGCCCGATGGTACGGAGTTGGACCTGGAACTCGATGAGTTAATCGCTGCCAGCGAACCAGAGAAACCCCCACAAGGGAACTTTGTGCCCGTCACGACGGAAGAGATGATTAGAAAACAGTACAGAGATCCCTATTGCAGGAAGATTCGGGCACAACTCAATGGAGGAGCTCACCTCCCTTTTCAGGTGAATGACGTTGGATATCTCGTTCGCACGGAGACCGGATCTCCACAGATAGTGGTACCACACGCCTTACAGTCGAGGGTACTACATTCATCGCACTACGACAAGCTGAGTGGCCATGCGGGTGGAAGGAGGCGTTACCTTACACTCAGCAGGAGGTTCTATTGGCCATACATGGATGTAGAGTGTTACGCAACTCTGTGGTTCTGCCCCGAGTGCGCTCGGAATCGCGTCAAGCTCCGCCGCCATGCGACGAAGTTGAAGCTGTTCCCCGCAAGGGCGCCGCTCGAGCTCACAGCTATCGACATCCTCGGACCGTTCCTCGCTACTAAGCGGCGCAATAAGTTTTTACTCGTAATAACGGACTGTTTTTCGAAACTTGTTCGTACTGTGCCGTTGCGCAGAATCTCGTCGTTGACGGTGGCGCAAGCCTTTGTAACTCACTGGGCATTTGTCTACGGTCCGCCGGGTAACCTACTCTCCGACAACGGGAAACAGTTCGCCTCACGATTTTTCGGGGATGTGTGCAGAATTCTGGACGTCAAGAATCTCTTTACGACCACCTACCACCCCCAGTGTAATGGGCAGGCTGAACGGTTTAACCGGACACTCTCGGCCGCTCTCCGTTCATACGTAGCTGATCACCCCACTACGTGAGACTTGTTCACCGATGCGCTAACCTTTGCGTATATTACTCCGGTACACCGTACAATGAGGCTTACTCCATTTGAACGGGTTCTCTCTCGTACTCCACCACCTGTTGAACTCGAAACACAGCCTAAGCTGGATCAGTTTCCTTCTAAAAAGAGATACCGTGACGACTGGAAGACCTGGCTCTCACAGCGGGCCCCGGCCGAACCACGGTCAATGGCGCGCTCACAGGCCGCTTATCAGCGTGATTTCGACACGCGAGTCCCAAGCAAGCCGCCGAACCTTAAAGCAGGAGATTATGTTTTCATCCTTAAGAAGTACAGGAACCCAGGCAAGAAGAAGCACCACAAACTCTCACCCGTCGCGGACGGACCGTTCAAGACGATTGCGGTTAAACCCGACACTGTCGTTGTCGAGATGGATCAAAATCATGAACGCATCTCCCGCGACCGCATGGTGTTTGCGCCCCCGCCGGCGGATGCCCAGAGTACTGGTGAGCCCTCGAACGCTACAGCGGAGAGAAAAACGACAAGCGCCACTGGTTTGCTTCGCCCGACAGAGTTGCCGCACCCTAATAGGGGACTCTCGGGTCTACCGATGCTATTGGTCTCTCCGCGCCTTGGTTCTTCGCTGTCTGAAGCCCCGCCGCCTGGCGTAGTTAACCGCCGCCTTGGCGCGTCGAAAACCACTCCCCATGTCGCTCCATCTAAGGAGGGGAGGGAATCGTCAATTCCGCGTCTTCGCGTGATGAATCTCGTGATATACGGAAAGCTGACGCTATGCTGAAGCAAGCAAAGCACTGTCGGGAGCCCGGCGTCTTTTCAAAGTCGTCGCAGATCAACGCAGAAGCGGGATCGTCAATTGAAACCAACGCTGCGCGGGACAGTACCGAGGAGACTTAGTCGTTACCAGCGAAGCCGTTGCCTACGCCCCATAGCGCGCCTGCAGTGACTACACCGCACATTGAAGTGGAAACACCGCCTGACGTGCCGTTGAGCTCGCACGTGCGAGACGGAGAAGAATCGTATGGGACTAAGTCGCCCAGTACGCCCAAGGCGGAGTACACCGTGAACACGTCGCGAAGTGCCCATCAGGGAAGTGCCAACCGTAGCACACGGACTACACCTGTAAGGGAGAGCAGCTCAGCGAGCGAGTCAAGTCGACAAACCGAGCTGACCCCTCCCGTGCACACGGAGGCGGGACACACCACGGCGAAGACCAATGACGGCCACCCGTTGATAACGTCACGTGCCACGACGGCGAGGCTGGTTCAATCAGGGTTACCGTTGACGCGAGCGCCTTCGACGACACACCCAACTCCGCCGGAACGGTTTTTACCACGCAAACTTGCGGTACGCCCACCTGGGACACCTGCGGGAGAAGGAACTCTACAGAACCAAGGCAACGGGAACACCCACACCAAGAGAAGCGTGGCAATCGATCCAAGTAAGGAGACACACCGCGAAGGCACCGTGCCACCAACTTTGTTGGACAACACTCAGTCTAACCGGAGTATCGACGCACTGCCACACACGGCACCGCCGCCGGAAAGCTCTCCGAAGAAGGATGTCGTAATCTCACGGCAAGGCAGGAAATTCTTCCGACAGGAGTTCGTAGTCGACCACATAGTGGAACAATCATACCACCCGCTGGGGTACATACAGTATCTAGTACGCTGGTATGGCTACGGGCCCGAGGCTGACTCGGATGAGCCTATTGAGCATCTCCCACGATCTAAAGTGGGGCAGTACCATCGGCTTACACTCACGGGACTCCCGGATACGATCGACAACGCCCAAGTGGGATAGTGGGACCCGATGGGGAGGAAGTTGAAGCAGAACAGTACTAGGAGAACTGGAAGCAAGAATAGGAAGGAGCACTTTTGAAAGGAAACAACACATCTTAGACGGAAGTAGGTTTACTGGCCTGCAAGGCTAAACCCTACGACACCACCACTTAGCGGGAATCATGAGGAAGAGAAGACTAGGTCCCAGCTCTCTGGTTGGGGCTCCCCGGAGCACCGTCGCCGCTTTCCCCATTACTGGGATTGGATTCGCCAGCAAGGCGTGCCGCAAGGGCGTCTCGCATCGCGTCGAGGTTTCCACTCGCGACATTCGCGGACAAGCCCACTCTGCAGAGGAACTGCGGGATGACCACGGCTTCGTTATCACCCCTCCTGAGGGAGCCGCTGGCACCTCGATCACCTCCGGTTCGTCCAGTAGAGTTGCCACAACCGCAGTCACCCCTGAAGGGTTCGGCGCAGCCGTGTTGTTCGTCACCGGCGCCGCCGCGTCGTTCGACCCGTTGGTCGCCGCCCTAGCGGGAGGCTGGACCTCCATGACCTCGTCAATCGACTCAATGTCGGGCTCGTCGTCCATCATCTGGTCGTCGTCACCGCCGTAGGCGTGGTAGAAGTCGTCCGCGTCAACGAAGCCAACTGGATGCCCGTAAGGGATATATCTCGGAGCCATCCGGAGCGCTGCCGCCTCAGTAGCGGTTATCTTTTGCATCTCCCACGGGTTGAAGAAGATGAAGTCACCCGACATTGGCGTGCGTCGTCCCGGAGAGCGGTCGAAACCCGCATCTTCATCGCCCCGTCCGCTTTGAGCGAAGGGCACACTGGCCCAATCCACACGGTCGATCACATCGAGCAAACTACGAACTTTTTCAGCGTTGTTTTCACCTCCAAGAGGGATGCGTAGGTCTAGTTCCCGGATGGCCGCGCGCAGGCGCGGCGGGATATACCGCAGTCGAAACAGGTCGTAAGCCTCCCATAGTAGAAAGGCCGCTGTGCGGACTGCCTATTTGGTGAGCACTACGGACCAAAGTCCGGAATACGGATCTTCGATGAGGTAGGAGCCGAGGTAGGAGATGACAGGGGAGAGCTCAACGTAGCACCCCCGACATACTTCAACAGTGGCCCACCAGGTCGGAATGGGAACGTAACGGCTCTGCCGGTGGTTATGGCGGATGCGATTAATCTCCGTATTCTGATACGGGACGAGGAACCCGAATCGAGAACGTGCGCGCCGCTCATCACGGAGGAAGTTCTGCAACCACCGCGAACGAATTTCCCGGCGAAGATATCGGAACTCCGCTCCGAGGATAGTATAGATGCACCACACCGCCGCTTGGCGTACAGTAGGTCTTCCTCGCCAAGAGTATGTTTCGATTCCCGCCAGGCGGTCGCAATACGAAATCTCGCCTTGCGTACGGTACAACCGGAGATCGAAGCTGATGGTATCAGGGATTGGGAACTCGAAGTTCGCCCGGCCTTGCCGTGCATATCCAAGACGGACCAATGCCGCCTGAGCGGAAGCCAGTGATTCGCCGGAGCGCCTCAGCACCGCATTGGGCGGAACGGCAATGCTTCCTCGCCAATCCCACGAGGTGGTGACAACCCACGGTAGGTTACCGGGAAGGCGATCACTTCCGTCGACATATGACGCGATGAGTGTCTCGTTAAAAACCGGTTGTTGGGTGGAACCACCGAGCGTTCCGGAAGGCTGGCGCGTTGAGACGCGGGTTCACCCCGACCAGTTGGTTGTAGGTCGGCCACGGCATCGCTTGCATGACATGCCCGTGAGGCACCTGTCCGACAGGGTGAATGTGTCCGCCGCCGGCGTTGTTCGACAGAGATGCGCCTGGGGCGTTGCCACTCTGCGGAAGAGAAGCTGACCGACAACCCTTGAAGAATCCCTGGTTAGGTTGCTGACCGCTCATTGAGCGTGGAACCCGAGGAGTCGGAGGGAGATTGATTCGATGGAGCTCGAGAGCGAGAGGAGAGCTGTTAGGAACAGTAGAGGTCGTCGCAGGAGCGAGTAGAGTGTTGAGAAGTTGTGCGCGTTGTTGGTCTTCTCCAGGCGAGAGGGCATCCGAGGTACTCGTGATTGCGCTTTTATGCCCGACGTTCGGAGCTCGACCCGCCATCGCGGCGTTGTTTTCGCTTAAGAAGGGGGATATGAAGGAAAACACTCGTAAGAGGAGGTTTTGAGGACTTAGTGAATTTTCCACATTGATGCGTAGAGTCGATATATGAGCGGTACCACCGCTGGCGGGGTGATGCGCTCAGACGGTTTTTGAGGTTGTACACGTGAAATGCACGGCCTGAGCTACCGCCCAGCAGGCGTGGCGGAAACACGTGTTGCACGGATACCCAGGAGGCGATGCCACCAGCATTGCTGTATTTACTAGATATATTTGGTACTTTATTTGGCCGGCGCGCCCACTGTCAGGGTCCGTGCCGAGCCCAATACTTAGTAGGTTGAGCTATGCTCCCTCAGTAAATCACCCTTGTCAAGCAAGGGCTTCCTGGCTCTAACTATCAAGCCTTCGCAGACTGTTCACCTCCAAGTGGTGTGACAACCGCGTTGCTCACGTATAGTTACCCACCCTTGTAGCGCTTAGAGTATTACCACTGCGTGTGGGACTCGTCCCGACTACTGTCGTATACTCGCCCCAGCAGTGGGTTTCGTTTGTGTGTTACGCACCTACCCCCACTCTTGTAGACCCCTTTGACCCTTTTTGGGTTTGTTCTACTGCCCAATCTCACGTGGCTCGCCGTCCGACATCGTGTCGTCGCCGTTCCAATCTTACGAGGCCCAGTCTTGAGACCGCTCTTCGCACGTGTTCCTACACGGTACTCGGTCCGCACTGTACACTCCGACGCTCGTCGTGAAGGTTTGACCTTGGATTACACCCGGCTAGTCGTGTCATTCCCGGAATGCTCCGTTCGCTGTGCTACCTCCCCGAGAGCAAGCTCCCGAACATCTTCGTGGCTGTTTCGCTTTTCCCGCCAAAAGCGTTGCACTACAGTACTAGAATACTTCCTTGTAACCCTTGCGTCTACTTGCTAAGCGATAGAGTTCATGACGTTTTCCTTAATATCCCTCGACGTCGCGCCTTAGATCTTTCGGCCTTCTACCTTCTTTCTGGCGGCGATGTAATGTTGAGAAGTATGCGCCAAACGATCCTATGTAGACCTCAGAGAATGACATGAACGGTAAACTCCACACTTATCACATTGTTTTTGGACACCTTTGCAGAAATCGTCACGCTTTTGATTCGGGACCCACGCGGACTGCGCTATCCATGGTTCAGAAAGAAAAAGAGCGTCAGTTGCTGAATATGACTTACATTGCTTCGACTTGTTTGTGGCGCATTTTTGTTTTTTCTTCTGGTTTGGTGCAGTTGTCCTAGCTTTGACCACTGCAGATGTCTGCACTGATATTGTGGTTTCTTGTACCGCGTCTGAGGGAATAAGGTTTTTTTGTTCTGCTTGGGATGTGTTACTGCTTTTAAAAGGTTTACTTTTTGTGAGGTCGATGGCGGATGTAGATGGTGAAAAAGTTATTGCTAGCCAGAGAAGTGAAAATCTGCAGTGCTGAGAAGCTACCTTAGTCTTCTTTTGTGGGTTGCGCGACTGAAAAGAAGGCTTGTTTTCTTCGTCTGGGTTGGTGCGGTCGTTGATAATGAAGACGGTGGATTGCTCGATAGATTGCTCGATGGATCGGTAACGGTGCAAATGGGGGCTGTAAAAAGAGCAGAAACAGTCCCGCCTGGCAGAGAGTGGAAAATTTTAGCGGTTTTGGCGCGAGGAATAGCGCACGCTTGGTCATTGGTTGTCGGCCGTCTAGATTTTTGAGTTGAGTTAGGCCGAAATGCGATATAGACGTCTCCACAAGTGTCTCTAAACTGTACATGGCTAGAGACACTTTTTGCATCGGCGCTAAAATCACAGCGCCAGGAAAGCCGTTTGGAGACGGAATAGGTTTGCCAAATCTCAAAATATCGTCTCAATCTTTTAGAGACGAGGCATGATACAGTGGTCTTCATAAATATACGTACGCTCAGGATATGCTTGGAGTGCCCTTATGCGAAACTCAGTTCCTAACGGTAAGGTGGTGTTCTATATGTTGTAAATTGATACTATCAATAAACCGTTCGATTGCTAACTACTGTGCCCTTGCATGTGTATAAAAAATAAACACTGCAAAGCCCATGCGTCAAAAATAAACAAACGAATACTGTTTTTATTCATTACACAGCAATACAAACGTATCAATATTTGGTTTTCTTGCCATTTGCACGTATGACAGCCATACAACGACGTGGCATACTACGGGTGAGCATGGTTAAAACATGCATATCAATTTTCGACCATTCGTCCAAAAGCGCTGCCTTCAACTCTTCCTTGTAGAAAATTGACGATTATCAGAGAACACGCGGTATGCTAGTATACTCCAAAGATTCTCAATTGGATTAAGATCCGGAGAATGCGCAGGCCATTCCAGTATCTCAATCCCTTCATTAATAAACCAAGATTTTGACACTTTTGACACATGAATAGGCGCGTTGTCCTGTTGAAACAATAGTCTTTCTGGATGATGAACATTAATAAACGGCAAGAAAGAAGACTCTATCATATTGAAATACCCCTCGGAATTCAAGTTTCCTTCAATGAAAACAAGTGGACCTTTTGCATGTACCGAAAAGCATGCCCATACTATAACTGAAAACCCACCATGCTTCCTCTTCGTAAATATCTTCTCGTTGTGATGTAAGTCATGTCAGTAGTAGCTCCAACCATCGGGGCCATCTCCATTAAACTTTTTTTCATCGCTCCAAACCACCATATCCCACTCATGAAGATAGAATCGATTGTATGCCATACCTCATTCCAGGCGGTTAATATGATGCTTTTCAGTCAATAAAGGTGCGGTTTTTTTCTTCTTATATTCAAAGGTTTCCAGTTTGTGTATCTCTCTCGTGACCGTTGAAACAGAAACAGCAAGATTCAATTCGTTTTTTAAGGTTTGTGCAGAGCGAGATTGCTTGGAGAGCGTTCGTTTGATTTGACGCCTATCTTTAGGACTGAGTTTCTGAGGTCTTCCACATCTTTTCTTGCATTTTCCAGTGCTATCGCGCCTACAAAAGTCGTATATAGCGGATTGAGATCGATTCAGCTGTGTTGCTCTCTTTTGAAAGGATAGATTTGCAGTTCTGAGAGCTCTACTTTGAGCCTTTTCGTCTGCGCTAAGCTCCTTTCCTCTCGGCGTAATGGATGCTTTTTATCGCAGTGAATCTACACTGTGATGATGTATGGAAGGTCTACTATTAATCCGTTCTCGTTTATGGTCCTCTACAAAATGCTCTGTTGGCTTGCGCGCCAATTTTCAAAATCGTTTCTATATTTTTTAATAGGGTCTTTTATTAGATTTACGGCTTTCTGGCCAATATAGAACGTACAATTAGCTTACACGGCATGTTTTAGGTGTGCGTATGGCACATGTGAAGAGTTGCCACTCTGTATCATCTGGGCGCTACAGGTGATAACTGTGATTAATGTGGCCCACACTAAATCTGAACCCTTCCTTTTGGACAGACTCACACGAATTGCTGTGGCCCACAAATATAACCGTAACCACGCTAATTGACGTTTTGATAATTTACTGTGGGCCACAGTATTTTATTGTAACTCAAATAGCGTCACTACTTCCACCAACGACGACGCGACATTTATTATCTCCCACAACCTCACCCTCAAAGTTGGCGCGATACTTTTGCACGATTGCTTGCAAGTCGGGAAACAACTGGCGCTCTTCCCAACGCCCGTTGAGATTCAGTGCAAGTCCGCAACGTATCATAGCCTTTCTCGCATATGTAACCCTCTCGGAGTCCCGCTGAACGCTAACGCCTCTGACAGACTGCGCTGCTGATTTTAAGAAGTATTTCTTCCCAGGATTGGACAGCTTACCCGAACCGTTTGTTCCATCCATCCACATTCCTTTCTCCAACAAATTCATTTTGAAGTCGTCCCATGAGTTTCGCCAATACGCTTGGAGCTTCTGTATCACGAAGCTATCTGCTGGTTGCACTAAGTGCGTAGCGTTGCAGGGAAGGAACCTGATTTCGGTGTTCACTTCGGCAAGAGCTGCTTGCACATCATCCGTTATGTCATGCGTGTTGACATTATTGTAGTATAGTGGGCCCGGGTTGGTACAGAGGGTGTCTGATCAGCCGTTCACGTACGAAGGGGTAGTGCACGATGGGCTGGTGCCGTGGCACCGCCACGTGTACGATTTGGTGATCAAGTGCCAGACGGGTTGGCACAGCGTACAAGTTGGCTACGTGTACGGACTTGGTGGTGGCAAAGCAAATTAGACCGATCGTACAGTAGTTCGTAATGGGGCCCAGACCCGATATTTAGTTGTAGTTCGGATCTCCCGAGGCCCCCAATCGTAAAAGACAAGCATCTTCTGCCGAACGTCTTCTTCGTTAGTTTGCACTCAGGATAGACCGCACGGC
The DNA here is from genome assembly GCA_030374805.1 of Gracilaria gracilis. Taxonomy (NCBI): domain Eukaryota; phylum Rhodophyta; class Florideophyceae; order Gracilariales; family Gracilariaceae; genus Gracilaria; species Gracilaria gracilis. Next base: position 348,466 of record JARGSG010000017.1, on the reverse strand, counting down.
TATCTCTTTATTGGGTTTCTCAGACTGTTCGTACCCTTCCGCACGTTCCTGTACGTGCCTGGTGATACCAATCGTCCACTCTCCCCTCGACCGCCCGGTGCTTCCGCCCCTTCTCTCCGTTCGGATTCATTACAGTCACAAGACTGTACGCTGCCGCCGCTTTCGTCTCAAGACCGCTTCGGACTCTCTCATTTTTGTGCATTATACCACATTGGTCTCCCGACCTAGAAGTGGAATTCGAGACCGTACGGAGCAGCAGAACCGATCGTGGAACCGATACGTACAGTATGAGTCATCGTCCGCACGGAGAAATGGGTGAAGGGTCTTTGGTCGAGAAAGACTCCGCAAAGTCCGTACCGGTCGCAGTTCGCGCCGCTTCGGATGCCGCTTCGGTTGGCCGCCGGAGCACCCGAAGTAACGCGACGGCCTACGTCACGCCTTCAGAGGAGCCCGAACGAATTGTCCGAGACGGTTCCGCACGTAATAGGTCTAAGTCCGAACGGAACGAGGACGAGGCAATTGCGCTCGCCCCCTTTCCCGGAACGGAGAAGACGCCGCGGGGCGAAGCTGGCCCTGCGCCGCCGCTCCTTACTGAACGGACTACCGCACGGGAACTCTGGGCAGGGATCGCTCCCTCCGCCCTGCAGAGTCTCCGAACGGAAATTGAGGTCCACGTCCCCATGGCAGTGAAGACGTACCTCAAGGACCGAATCCCGGCGCTTCTGCGCCAGGATATTCCACCGATCGTACACGATATGGTCAGGAATATCCTGAAAACAGACCGTTCGGAACCTGCTACGTCAGCTATGAACAGTACACTGGCCGCACTGGTAGCTCAGCTACCGACCCGCCCACCCAAATCTTTTATTGACCGTACGGACAATGCACCCGTTAGCAGCGAGAGGCAACACCGACCGGAACTGAAGAAGGGCCCAACGAGGGGTCCGACCGGAGTGTACCTCCCGCCAGTCAGCCCGCAGGATGATCCGAACGGAAGCTCAGGAGATTCCTCCGACGAGAGGAGGAATCACCGCCGCAGAGGCGGTAGACCGAGCGGAAGTTCCGACTCGAATGACGCGCCGCGTAAACGCAAAGATCATCGCCGCCAGAGAAGGCGACGATCAGCCAAAACGGACTCGGACTCTTCGGATTCAACGTCGGATGACGACCGCACGGATTCGGAAGTCGACCGACACTCCAGCAGCCCTCGAAGGAGGGGGAAGTCCGATCGGTATCGTTTCCGTTCGGACCGGCTGATGCGAAAACGCATCAGGCCCTTGAACGAGAAGTTCGTCAAAGTGGTGGACTACCGTACGTACAGGTTGCTCAGGAGGAGCAAGACGTACAATTCGCGGGTGGCGCGCAAGATTGCGCGCTACCAAAAGAAATTGAATGTCCAGATAAAGGGTCATTCTTTTTCCGGGACGGATCCGATATCGGTCCTCAATTTCTTACAGCGGTTTAAAACCGCTTGCAACCATAACGGACTCACTGAGGGGGCATCCCTCTGGTGTTTCCAGTTTTACCTGACCGGAGCGGCGCACGCTCTGGTTCAGTCTCGGCTCGAAGGTGAGTCTGGCGCTGTCGACCGTACTCGGGATGAGTCTCTCCATACGTACGAGGAGGTAGTCAACTTTCTGTTGACCACGTACGCAACGGATGAGATCATTGCCGACGCGGCCGCAGAGGTTACCCTCTACCGCCAAGCGTCAGGCATGTCCGAAACTGAATTCGCCCAGAAGCTCTGGACGAAAGCCCTCCGTTGCGGAAATGTCTTTACCGATCGGAATTTGAAGGGGATCTTCGTCGAAGGTCTCCTTGCCGCCATACGGTCAAAGGTGAGGAATCACCTCACCTCGCATCCCAATATCGGATACGATGCACTTGCCCGTTACGTGAAATCGTACGGAGACACCCATCGTGCCTCACGTCGACAGTCTGTTCGGGTCGATACTCAAAAGCCAACCGCTCGGAAAGAGTTCTCTTGTACCGCCCGGAAGGTTCACAGTATCGATACCCCGTCGGAATCGATCTATTCCGTATCGAATGAAGACGAGGAACATGTCCTCGCGGTATCCCGCGCGTCTTCCATGCCCTCGTCTCCCACTACGCCCTTGGTTTCAACGCCGGCTCAGTCCGTTTGGTCTTATCCCAGTCCTGCCAGCTCCAGGGTACAGCAACCCCAGGGGCAGGCACCAGTTAGACCGTGTCGGATTTGCCTGTCGCGGGAGCCCAACTGCTGTCAGTTGCTCCCCCCGGACCTAAAGGAGAAGCTGCTGGCCATACGGTAGGCTAATTATCAGCAACGCCGCGAGGAAGGCTATTACAGTGCCTACCAGACCGGACGGAAAACTGATACCCCGAAGGACAATGTAGGATATCGCCAGGGCGGACAGCCTCGCCAGACGTACTCACCAAGACCGACACAGGCCGTCATGCTGGTCGAGGAGCCTGCTCCCCACCAGGAAAACGACAAGGAGGAAGCGTAGAGGCATCGCCTCCTCCACAGAGGCCTAGCCTCACCCCGTCAGCGACAGACCGAACGGACTCCATCCGAGGGGAGTCCCCTGTCCTGACATGTGACCTGACCGATACGGAAATTGAAACCGAAACGGTCCTCTTTTCAAACGCGAACCACAAGGTGCAAGTGTCGGTTGGCCTCAACACGGCACTGATGTATCCGTTAACGGGAGTTCTTGATACCGGAGCCGGACCCTGTCTGGTTCACGAACGCCATCTCCCTCCGAATTGGCGCTCGAAACTCCGACCGGACGTAAGACCCCGAATTACGGACGCGTCGAAGAACCGAATGGACGTTGTGGGAGTTCTTCCCCTTATGGTCCGAATCGGTGACCTCAACGTACGAGTACAGTTCCTGGTAGTTTCTAACCTCTCCACCAGCGTACTACTCGGTACTTCTTTTATTGACAAGTACTTCTTGGCAATACTACCACCGAAACGGACAATACTCCTACGACACTCCAAACCGGTGTCTATACAGTCTTCCGCCTACGGACCAAATGCACCTTCCGCGCAGGAACCAGAACACGAACGGGAAACTCCATCTAATAAGATACACGTTGCCCGTCCGGTTGTTCTACCCAAAATGTCGAAAACAAACGTCTTGGTAACCACCAAAACGTCCGGCTTGGTGTTTCTACAGTCTCATCACCGAACGGGATCAACGCTTGAACTCACACTCCTTGCGGGTGAAGTTATGGAACTCCGACCGGACGTACCCTTTCTCGTTCGCGTGGCGAACTTTTCTGACCGCTCGGTTCGACTACACAAGAATAACGTTATCGGACTTGCTATTCCATCTCCTGTAGCGCTCATAACTCCGCAACTATCGTCGCGGAGCGACGAGTCCAAGGAGGGGGAACACATTCCGATTTCGGGTAATAATTCCGAACGGGAATACAAGGATACCGAACAAGAGCAAGAAACCGTACGGAAAGATGAAAACAATTGGACCAGCAAGGTACAGATCAGTCGTAAGTATCTTACCGAACGGGATAAAGTCATTGAGCTACTTCGACCGTTTGCGGACATGTGGGACGGCCATCTCGAAACGATTGCGGCAGCGAAGCACCGCATCCATCTGGAACCAGGCTCGAAACCCATATTCCAGATGCCGTACCGTGCCGGACCCGCTCGAAGAGAACTCGAACGTAAGGAGGTGACAAAGCAGCTCGCTGCTGGTGTCATAGAACCGTCATCGGCAGAATGGGCCAGCCCGGTCGTATTCGCGCTCAAGAAAGACGGAAGCCTTCGCTTCCGCGTCGACTACCGCCGGTTGAACGCTACGACCGTACGGGATACATACCCACTACCCCGAATGGACGAGTGCATCGACTCTCTTGGAGATGCACAAATCTTCTCCACTTTGGACGCCAATAGTGGTTATTGGCAGACCGAAATGGATGAAGCCGACCGGGATAAAACGACGTTCACGTCGCACATGGGACTGTACCGTTATCGGAGAATGCCGTTCGGACTCAAGAACGCACCGGCTACTTTCCAGCGTGCTCTCGATATCAACCTTTCACGGGTGAAGTGGCAGTACGCACTGGTGTATCTTGATGACGTAATCATCTATTCCGGGACGGTTGCAGAACATTATGACCATGTGCGGACCATACTGCATATGCTCCGTTCGGCTGGTGTTACTCTCCGACTGGACAAGTGCTACTTTTTCAATGGCACGGTGGACTATCTAGGCCACTTAATCCGACCGGGAAAGCTTCAAGTGTCTCTCAAGACACAGAATGCTATCAAGCAGGCTAAACCGCCTACGACCCAGACGGAGCTCCGATCGTTCTTGGGGCTCTGTAACGTTTTCCGTCGGTTTGTCGCAAACTTCGCCCGAATTGCGGCTCCATTGAACCGCAAGTTGGAGAAGGGGCAACCCATGAAGTTTGAGACATTGACCGATACGGAATACGAAGCCTTTGACGAATTACGTCAGAGACTGATACGCCCGCCCATTTTGGCCATTCCCCGTCAAGGGTACCAGTACGTTCTGGATACAGACGCATGCGACCGACAGGTAGGATGCACCCTGCTACAGAAGCAACCGGACGGAGGCTTACTACCGATCGGTTACTGGAGCCGTTCTCTATCCAAGGCCGAACGGCAATACTCGACTACCGAACGAGAGTGCCTTGCAGTCGTCTGGGCCATACTGCACCTCCGTCCGTACCTGGAAGGTCAGAGGTTCACTCTCCGAACGGACCACCACTTTTTGAGGTGGATATTGAACCTTGCGGACGCGTCAGGACGATTGGCCAGGTGGCGCTTGCGTCTAATAAAGTATGACTTCGATGTCGTCCACCGTCCGGGTATCAAGCACCAAGCAGCTGATGCCCTTTCTCGGATCCGGACGGATGGCGAAGACGATGCCTCATTGGACGAAGAGGTCCCCTGCTTGCTAGTGAATGACCGTACGGACGATGGCTACTTTATCACCAACATTACCGTTAACGGTGATGAGTACAGCGACGTCTGCGTCGACTGGCCAACGCCCGAACGGAAATCTGTTGGTATCCCCGAGGTGCTTGCTGTCACCTCGGAGGAAACCAATATCGTTCCGGTCACGGTCAAAGAGCTGGTACGAGCTCAAGCAGATGACCCTTTCTGTGAGTCCGTACGGAAAGACATCGGCAACGGTGTCACTCTGTTCGACATTGACCGAAACGGACTTATCGTGCGCAAAGCCCCACTGGACGGCGCCATCCTGAAGGTCGTACCTGCATCACTGCAGGCACGCGTTTTCTACTTGGCACACTACGTTGGCCATCTGGGCTCCACTCGGATGTATGAAAGTCTCCGTCGAGACTTCTACAGGCCACATATGGCCAACGATGTATTCTAGACCGTACGGGACTGTCGTACCTGCCCGGAGACGAAGGGAACACACTTCAAGTCGCAGAAGCTGCTGAAGCTGTTCCCCGCCGCCGGTCCGCTGGAATTCGTCGCGATGGACATCGTCGGCCCATTCACGAAGTCCGTAAACGGTTACCAGTACATACTGGTTATCACCGATCGGTTTAGCAAGATAGCTCGCTGTATACCTCTGCGGTCAACCACAGCTCCTGCAGTGGCGAAGGCCTTCCTGGAGAACTGTGTTTATCCGTACGGAATACCAAACTACTTGCTAACCGATAACGGAACTCAATTTGTCTCTAAGTTCTTTGAGACTGTATGTACCGCTTTGGTAACCAAACACGTACTAACGACCGCGTACCATCCGCAAACAAATGATCAGGCCGAACGGTTTAACAAAACACTCGTGGAGAGGTTACGCCACTACGTAGCAGATCATCAGAACACTTGGCACGCGTATGTGCAACCTCTTACGTACGGTTACAACCTACAGATCCATCGATCTCTCTGTACCGCACCGTTCGACGTTGCGCTAACGCGTAAGCCCCCAAGCGTTCTGCTCGATGAGCCCAGTACGTCACTGGACCCAACGACGCCTACACAACCCACTGCCGCTCGGTTAAAACGCTACACGCTCAAGCTCCTACAGGCCACGCTGCAGACCGCTTGGACAAAGTTGACCCGCGCCCAACAGCGCTATAAGGAAAACTTTGATAAATCCGTACGGTACACGCCGAGCTTTACCCCTGGGGAAGAGGTGTTTGTTGACCGACCGGACTATAAGAACGCAGAGGAGGACCTTACGGATCAGGAACGTACGTATCGGAAGCTTTTACCGAAGATGGTTGGCCCGTTTAAGGTCGTATCCGCAACGGATGCCACTGTCACTCTGAACCAAGACGGTATTCACAACACCGTCAGTATTGACAGAGTGACAAAAGCCCCAACCGCACGGCCAACAACCACACCGGTCTCTTCCGAACGGACACGCGGCACAGTAGCTGCTGACCCTGAGGGACCGTATGCGGACGAACCAGTCGACGACCAGCCCACTCCACCGCCCGGAACAGTTCCGAGCGTGGTGGAACGAGTCGTCGACCATCGCGACACCCCGAACGGACAGGAATACCGCGTACGATGGCACGGGTACCGCACCGATCAGGATACCTTCGAACTGCCGGAACACATCCCCCAGCACTTTATCGCCCGCTATTAGCGTCGCCGAAACCCTTCGGTAACGGCGACACCTTAAGGAGGGGGAAAGGGGCGGATCCGAGATCCGAGATCGTACGTACTGGCTCGCAAGCGGTGAACCGTCACGGGACACCAAAAGGCGCCGCCACTACGTTATCATTGGGCGGCAAACCGCCATCAACGTACGCCTATTGGTCAATTACTTTCCGATTTTTACAAAACGCCGCCTTTTTCGACAACGGCACACGCAGAACGACATGCTATTGGCCCACAGGTCATCACAAACAATCACAAGTTTACTTAGGAGAAAAGAAAGCTACGAGTACGCACGGTCAACTAAGTAGTCTTCTTCCAACCGGGCTTCGTAATACCACGACCACGGGTACCCCACGGAGAGGTACCACGGCCCGCAGCGGAACCACCACGCAAACTCGAACCGGTCTTTGTCGGCTGGAACGCCAAGGCGGCCCCAGGCCACGGCGAAGTGGCCACGACCTTCTTCTTCCCACCCGACTTGTTGCCCGATTGGCTTGCGGGTGCAGGCGCCGGCTCTATGAGGTCCTCCTCAACCGTGTTGGTCTCCGTTCCCTCCTGGTCTCCGCTCGGAGACGGCATGGGGACATCCTGGACCGCAGGGGTTACCTCCTGTTGCGGAGTCTCCCCTTCGGGAGCCGCGTTCGTACCGCTCGGCCCTGCAGCGTCACCGGACTGGCCTTCATCTTCAGGCTCTTCCCCGGGCGGATTATAGGGCGCAACCAGCTCGACACCCTTGAAGAAGGACTCCGCCGCTTGGCGCATGTTCTTCACGATATGGTCGACGATGCGCTCCGCATCGACCTGTTGCGCAATGCCCTCATAGGATTTGGTCACCAGCTCCTCTAACGGCGGCGCGAACGTCGACATCGGCGTCCCATTCACACCGGGCGCCATACCGAGACCAGCCGTCACGGACTTCTCGTAAGACGCGAGAACCAACAAGGAGTGGGCCCGGAGGTAACCGAGCAGGTTAAGCTGCGCCTGAGCCTGCTCACGGAGAGCAGTCTCGGCATTGACCGCACGGCGCATCCATGCTCGGGCCGCCAACAGGGCGTCATCAAGCGTCGCAGGTTCCTCTTCGCCGAACGGAATACAAGCCGCACGGAGAGCCATGAAGGCCTTGTGCGTATCACCGTCCGAATGCGGGCTTGCGCTGTCCTCAATGGCGAACCCGGATTTTTCCCAAGACTTCCGACCGGATCCTGCCTGTACTCCTGCCTCCACAACGGTCTTCGCCTCAACGGGTGTCACCATTGGAGTCGGCAGTGGCGCCACGTCCTCGAAGTCCTGCGCCATGAACCCATGCGGGAAGAAGTCCGGAACGGTTTTGAAGGGCCAGGGGGGGAGACTCTCCGGACCCTTCAGGACACGAGTGATCGGCGTCGCGACCGATCCGGTGGAGGGCATCGCTGGGAACGTATCGGAGCAGTAGTCGTACCACAGGAACCTCGGAGTGTTGTCCCAATCGGTCTCCAACGAGTACTGTAACAATTTCTCACCGACCTGCGGGGGAAACAAGGTGCCGCGGAGAACGTTCGGGAGTCCCATCTCGGCCAGGATACATACCAGTTTGTACGGCATCGGAAACAACCGCCCGTACTTGGTTTGGCCGTCCTTGTGGTACAGACGTTCGTCTCCCGCACGGGTGAAGACCTCGATACCTTCGTGGGCCGCCTGGAGGAACGCCATAAAGACAAACACTGCCCACTCGGCATATACGACCTGACGGACAACACCCTGAATGGGTGAACCTTTGAGGAGCTCTTCCGAATGGTAAGCCAACACGGAAGGAGTCGGTGCGGATAGGTTGCGGGACACATCGAGGCTGGTACACACTTCGTTTGTGGAGCAATACAAGTCCGATCGGCGATGAACAGGGACGTCAAAGAACTCGACGTTGTGCCAACTGTACAGGAACCCATGGGACGCTCGAATTCTCGCCTCCGTTGCGGTATTACTTTCCCACCGTTGACGGTCCAGCCAGTACAACTTGTCGTACGGCGGTTCGAACATCACCAACCCAAGCGGATTCATGCCCTTCTCGGGAAAGCCCGAATCGGATGAGCAGCGGTGGAACAAACGCTGCAACGCATCCTGATAGGTCTTCTCCTCCGGACAGCGCAGGTATAACATTTAACTCCGCCCGTAGGGCTCTTCACTCTTCCGTCCGGTCACACCAGGCAGGTAGTTCCAGCGGGCTTGCCAAGCTTCGATGCTTGTCCGTTTCGGATTGCGAATCGCCATATCTCGCATCGGTAGCGCCGTCGGAATCGACGCGAAGCGCCCGCCGTCGAAGAACCCCTTCTGGACGTATTCCGTGACGGATAGCGGGACCTGCTTCCTCCGGCGAGGAGCGGTAAGACCGCGACGGAAGCGATGGTCATACTTCTGACCAGGTAACGGGACCGAACGGAAAGGTGTCGACGGTGTACCAGAGCCGCTCGGATTCGGCGCCATTGCGTGCGTAGGGTTGGATACGGAGTGAACCGACTCGGGCATGTCACCGCTTGGCTGGCGCTCTTATAGGTGGAGGTGAACACGACAACGCGGTACTTGAGGTATTACCGACCGTTTGGAATCGCCACGACGACTATGTCATCGTACAGGCACCGCGCGGACGAAATGTCAGTGCTGACCAATTTATTTTTATTGGAGGATCAGGAGCTGACGTTCCGCCACCCACTTCATACGAGATACACTATACAATCGCTTCGTCGCTGCGTCGCATCGCGTCCAATTCGTACGGTCGCCTGCCCGTACGGTCACAATGAGCACTGACGGTCCTTCGACCGCCAGTCCATTTACGAAAGAGGACCACTGCTTCGGACACGGCGTACCCGCACGGACAGGCGTTCGACCGCTAAGGGATCATTCGCCGTACGCTCTCCGTCGAGACGTGCGGCGTGCGCCAATACGCGTACCCGCCAGACGCCCTCCATCGAGACGTGCTTGGTGTGCCGACTGGACCCCCATCGGGCGTTCTCCTTCGAGACGAACCGCACGGAAAGACACGGATACACGCACGCCTTCGCTGCCGTCAGTACCCGTCTTCACACCCACTCGTACGTAACACGGCAAGCGTCCCCGACGGTTCCGTCCGTATGGTGTCTCCTCCACTTAGGGAAATCGGGCATGGCTTCGCCCCGCCCATCCTGGGCAAATTTTCCGAAAGCGGACGCTGTGGCTTCCCGTAACCCGTACGGACTCCACGCACGCGTCCCGCGTATGACCGAACGGATGACACCAAGTGCAGACCTCGCGGTAGGCGGGGCTAATGACTTCGAAGCCCCGCCGGACATGCCCCGTGTGGCGACCGTCGCGGATGCTCTACAGGACGAGATGCACATTTCCGATCGGACTTGAATGTACGCGAAGCCGAGCACGTTGACGGTACTCGAACGAGTGCCTACGGTCTGCACAGGTATAACGGTTGCGCACACCCCGGATCACGCCTCGGGCGGCTTCGATCCCCCATTCGCGCACCAGTGCGTTTCGCTCCGCTCGGCTTGGGTCTTTACCACACGTACTTAAGGCCCTTTTCGTCGCTCCCGGTCTGGGAATTTTGGCATGGCTTCGGCCGGCCCTTTCCGGGCAAAATTTCCGAACAGAAACTATGGCGCTCTCTCAACCATGCGGACAGACGCGTTGCGACTTGGCGACACTACGCGGCGCTCCGAGGGCGGAGCGCAAGTGTAGGAGCGGATCTGTAGTATAGTGGGCCCGGGTTGGTACAGAGGGTGTCTGTTCAGCCGTTCACGTACGAAGGGGTAGTGCACGATGGGCTGGTGCCGTGGCACCGCCACGTGTACGATTTGGTGATCAAGTGCCGGACGGGTTGGCACAGCGTACAAGTTGGCTACGTGTACGGACTTGGTGGTGGCAATGCAAATTAGACCGATCGTACAGTAGTTAGTAATGGGGCCCAGACCCGATATTAGTTGTAGTTCGGATCTCCCGAGGCCCCCAATCGTAAAAGACAAGCATCTTCTGCCGAACGTCTTCTTCGTTAGTTTGCACTCAGGATAGACCGCACGGCTATCTCTTTATTGGGTTTCTCAGACTGTTCGTACCCTTCCGCACGTTCCTGTACGTGCCTGGTGATACCAATCGTCCACTCTCCCCTCGACCGCCCGGTGCTTCCGCCCCTTCTCTCCGTTCGGATTCATTACAGTCACAAGACTGTACGCTGCCGCCGCTCCCGTCTCAAGACCGCTTCGGACTCTCTCATTTTTGTGCATTATACCACAATTATCCATGTAAATTACCCGCTTTCGATTGTTTGGTAGCTTCGAGAGAACCCTCTTTTCCTTCACCCATTCTAGGAAAACACGCCTGTCCATCCACGCCCTTGGCCCCGTTCTATAAATCACACCCGGTACATTATCAGGAAGACCGCGAATCGGATAATTTTTGTCGGCATTCTTGAATATTAACATTGGTGTCTCCATTGCGGCTCGAGCTCCCCCAGATATAAGAACCATCATCGTCATCTCATTGTCACCAGAAGCCACGTCAGCGTAACGAACGTGTTTATCTCCGACTACTGCCAATGTCTTGTGGTTGTCCATGTTGATACAAAAATGTGTTTCGTCGGCGTTGAAGACATCTTCTTCACGCAACGTGTTAGATCTAAATTCACGGGAAAGTTCTCGTAAATGGAACGCAACCTCTCTCTCGATTTGTTCCTGCTTTTTAGGAGAGACCATGAGCTTGCCGCATTGCGCTCGGCTAACTATGTGCGACCTTTCCATGAAACGCACCCAGCGCGGGGTGACACATTCCCAAATGAGATTATGAATTCGTGGTTCGACCATATGTGCATAGTATGGACCGGTTTCTTTTGCACTGACTAAATCAAGAGCGAGACAACGCAAAAGTCGAGCGTTACACTTGATTCCTGCCTTCCGCATCCTATTAAAATTTTCAAAGAGATCTGTGTGCAACGCTGCAACCCATAGCGTAATTTTCTGTCTTTTTTCTGCCTTTGCCTTGCAGTAATGGCGTTTAACACCAGTCTTAGTGGCTTTCAGGAACGACATGCCGTTGTTCTTACTTCTTCTGTTGTGCCCAACTACAAACACATCTTGTTCTTTCCAATAGCGGCTTTCACGCATAAGATTTGCTTTATAGCTTCCGCGAAACCATTGCAAAAACTGCTTAACTGCGCGAGAATGAATATGTCTAACACCATGTGATTTAGCGTTGTTGGCCATCCAGTTGGCAATGGTTACTTTCTGCGTGTTAGTGAGCACAGTTTGAGGACTTCGTTTGGTCTTGCTGGATGCATCGGACGTATTGAATATGCTTGGAGTTGTGGGCAAAGGGATAATCTTTTCTTGTCCATCATCATTCGCAGAAGGTGTTGTCATTTGGTTATGTTGATTTGTGTGTGCAAAAGCGTTGAGAATGGGTGAGGCGTAGAGCGACATGTTGCGTTGTCTTGAGACCTGTCTACACCGCTTGTATTCAACGCTTGGGATGGATCGAATTGGGTGTTAAGTAGAGGCGTACGACATGTTTGAAAAGGCTTTCGGCGCGCAATTGGATGAGCCACACTAATTAACTACACAGACTTGTCCTCCCAACATCAATTAGTGTGGGCCACACGAAATAGTGTACTCAGACTATTACTTCACCCACACTAGAGCTCCAATTAAAATAGTGTACACCATCGCAAAAATAAAGTCAATCGAGGAAACAGTAACGTGTTTCCTCGATTGACAATGTACATAAGCTGATACTCAATTCAAAAGTTGCAGACGAGACTTTTGAATTGCGTATCAGCTTCAGCAGCAATGACACAGTCAAACGCGTATGACTGTGTCAATGCACGTATACATGTAGCATTCGCAGAGACTGAGAAACCAAAGTAGTTACTCAGTCTCTGCGCAGAACCAAAACGGTCGTGCACAATGAAGTGTCGATGACCAGAAAGTCATCGAAAGTCTTGGGCACAACCGTTCTGTTCAACAAAATGGCGACAGTTAGCTCTGAGTTTGCAGCGAACGCCCTCGAATTGCTGGCCGACACCGCGTATGCCACACAACAGGCATTTGAAACTGCTCCAAATCATTCACATCGCGATAATTCAGACGATGAAAATGACTCTGACAGTCCCATATTTGATGTATTTTACAGCCAAAATGGGTCCGAATCTATCCTCCAGATGACCAATTTTTCTGCAGTTGAATTTCAAAATTTTTGGAGTCAAATTGAATAGCATGTATCCGAAAATTGGAACGTTGGAAGGGGAAAAAAATTTCAGGCCTCCGGGAAAGATGCATTTTTCATGTGTTTAACAGTGCTGAAACATGGTGGCCGATGGGATTTTCTCGCGAATATTTTTAATTTCAGAACTCCAACACTTGAGAGAATGATAACTAAATTTATATACATGCTTTCGCTGCATGTATATAAAATATTAGTTTTGGACGAATTGAACAAGTGGCCAATGAAGCGCCTCGTGAGGGAGAAAAAAATGTTTTCCCGCTATAAGTAGGCCTATTACGCCACCGATGTCACATTTCAGCAGACAAATAGACCCGGAGGAAATTTGGAAGAGGCAAAGAAATACTTTAGCGAGAAGCACAAATTATACGGATACAAAACAGAGGTATCTGTTCTTCCCAATGGTATGGCAGTTTTTGTCACTCCACATTCTTGTGGATCAACCTCTGATATTGACATTTTTTATCAGAGCTTTCAAAATTTCCATAAGGAGGCACTGGAAAAGTTTGAGGATGAAATGGAAATAGCGGATACAGGAATTTTATGCGAAGAATATGAAGAGTTTTGGGGGGTTCTTATGGATAAAGGGTATCAAGGAGCAAAGGATTTTTGTAGGGCAATTCATCCAAAAAAGTGTCCTAGGCTAAGACGTCTATCTAGAGAAGATGATTTGGAAAACAAAAGAATTTCTTCTGATCGCATCATTGTGGAGAATTTTTATGGAAGGCTATGTGGTTTGTGGTCTATTTTTTCTTTGAAGTATCGTTGGAATGAGAAACTCTATGATTCAATTTTTATTCTGTGTTGTGGACTAACAAATGCTCATATTAAGCGTCATCCTCTTCGAGCGAAAGATTCAGAGTTTTATGGAAAGGTTAAGGACAGGCTCTACACTATTGGGGAGGATTCTATTAAGAAAAGACGTCTTTCACAGAAGAAATATCGTGAAAAACGTCAGCGTCGTCTGCAGTCAAGGCTAAGAACGGCTGGGTCTGACAGCGAGACGCAGGAACCGCAAGGTTAGTGTGTTCTGCCGTTGGTTGGTTGCAACAGCGCATTTGGGCACAAATATGATGAAAACTACGTGTTTATTATTTTTACGACGTAGTATCGGTAGCACAAAGTAAAATGTTCTTGTTTTTGCGTTTAAATAGGTTGCTGTGTTGCTGCGCAAACACTACGTCTTCTCGACTTTACCCACTATTTTAGCTGGAGACCTACTAATCACAGTTAACCCTTAATAAAAAGCACCGTACGTATATTTATGAAGACCACTGTAGGTATGCTCTAACACTATTAATTGAGAATTCGGAAAATGTCACCCCAGCAATTTCGGTGACTAAGGTGACGAAGGGGACCTTGTAACTTTTGACAACGCTCTAGAAAAGTTGAGAAGCGCGTGGAGGCAATGCCTCCCCGGGAGGCGGCCTCCGGGACTAGCCTGCTAGGACAAATTTCCCAAGAACCAGTGTCCAAACGTTCACGTTTTGGTTCAAACCGTAACCTTTGAGCATGGTGAAAATGGTATTTTGGGTTTTCAGGACGCTCCCAGTATCGTCTCGGCGTGCTCCGCCTAACCCTTCTATCCTCCCCTCGCCTCGTCCCGTCCTCGCGAGCGAATTCTGCGCAAATTTTGCGCACCTTTCGTGTTCGCGGTACCGTTGGTACCAACAGTAGCGAACCCACTGGATTTCTCTTCCACTTCACTGCCTCGTATATCACTGTCGCAGACGACAGCGCCCAGCCCACACCTTTCGCAATCGTCTTTCCCACAACTCTCGTTTGTTTCCCCGATTCGCTGCCCACTATACTTCACGGTATTATGATCAGCGTGCATTGACAGGTACAGCGTATCCTTCTCGCATGTGCTTACGAGCCCAATATTATATCTGTTCTTCCGTTGCACTTGCTTTGGACTCTTATCGTGTAGTTGCCGTTGTCGAGCATAAAACATTGCTGATGCATATTCTAAAGGTATTTTCACCACGCTTTTTGTAAACAAAGCCGATATTCCCATAACCAGCGACAATACAATAATGACTGCCAGCGGTGTGAGCCACGCCCATTTAACGATCAACACTCCCACCTGTTCATCGAGTCGATGATCCACATATCTTCCGACCTCTCCAGGTATGCCAAGAGCCAGCATTGCCACTGCAATTCCGACATCGTCAGCAGATGTTGTAATGGTGTCGAAGTTCTGCTCCATACACAATGACGATGCTACAAGACCAAGCATGAAAGAGATTCTTTTCATGCAGTCGGCGCAGCCCGCGTGATGGAAAGTATGGGAACCGATTCTAACCACTGGACCTTCATGAAAATATGGATACGCTGAAACATTTCTGAAAACGGATTGGCTTGCACTCCTTCCCTCCAGCTGCGTGCTGACGAACGCACTGATTACGACAGTATCGGATTCTTTCGGAAATGAGAGACAAATGTTCTTTGGACATGCTGTAGACCGCCCATTATTTGTTTGCCCAGAGTTGCTTGCGCAGTACCGAACGGGTTGTCCGTTGCGATCCCGCTTTCCAATGTACAGAGCGTCGTTTTTCTCATACGCGCCAGGGAAAACAAATGTGGCGTTCTTGAGAAACTCGTTTCCAACAACGTCATACGGTGACGTTCCATGATAAGGACATGACGCTCCATACTGACATGATTTGACTATCTTATCTCCATCGGTAAAGCACCCAAATTCATGGGCCATTGTAGGATTCAAGGCACATGGTTCTTTGAAACGGAATCCTAGGCCGTCTTTTTGGTAACATTCTCCGTCTGGAGTTACTCTTCTCTCATATACGAAGCCTTCATTGGTGTATGAGCATTTGACCAAGTCGAACAAAGGCTCACCGTATTCCCAGATTCCCCGGGGTTCTATGGATGTATTCAGTAGTCCAGTGAGCATAAGGGTGTTCTTTGAAGGCACTGTTTTGGTTGAGTAGTCAAAAGCAAACTCGGTTGCAAGCAGAGCGGCAAGTGTTGTAAGAAAAACGGTTGCTTTCCAGAGCCAACCCTTCGCACCTACGGCTGGTCCAGAAAAGTCGCGTCGGAGAAAGGAAGTTCGAATTTGAACGGATTTGCCCGAGATAGCAAGATGTTGTGCCCTCATTTGGTTTATTACCTGTATAGCTGGTTCAATAATCAAGGCTAACAGTACCTCAATTGCAAGAAACTTGAAGACGTTTGCAAGTGCATTCGAAATTCGAAACCCAGACTCCATGATTGCCTATTGTGTGATGTTTTTGCAATGTGAAGGTTGTTCAAGTGATTACTGAAGGTTGGGGCGCATTACGGTGACTCTTAATCCGCAAAGGCTTGAGCGATGTCCGGTGTCGGTTGGAGACCTCGATTGCTCTTAACACACCCGATGAGTGCAAGAAACAAAGAATGTTGATGGTCAGAATTACCTGTCTGGGAGCATTGAAGCATGATTTGCGAGGGTGGGTATCGTAATCCTATGAGTATTAACTTCTCGGGCTTCTGGGGAACTGCATGTATGAATGATTTTGGAACATAAGGAATGCTATTGCTACCCCGCCAATTTCTACTTTCTATCACAGTTGGCGAGCCTTGCGACAGCATGGCGACCTATCAGTATAACTTCCCGGGCTTCTGGGGAAGTTGGACCACATTGTCACGGGACTGGAACGAACACTTCTCGTGTCTGCATCATGCATCATGCATGAGTCATGATGATGTATGCATGATGTTGGAACATAAGGAGGGTTAACGCTACCCCGCCAACAGTTTCTAGTTTAGTATGATGAATAGCAAGATTCGATTCCACAGCGGTAGCGTACTGCAGGGTGTTCGGTCCGTTGGACACCTGTGGTCAGCTATTGGACAGTCGTAATCCCCCAAAATGGGCCTTTTAATAAAACAAATAGGCGGCGCAGATGATCAATGCTTCTAAGAGCCGAAAGAAAAATTCCTCTTTAACAAAGACAGACGCTTCTTGAACTCTTGGTTCCTTATGTATCTCAACAATAGCACAATACCACCCCATGTTCCTAGTAAGCGCGTGCAAGAACTAAACCAAATCATTAGCTTCAAATCGGACATAGACGTATCCCCAATTCAAAACGCAGACTAATCAATTCAAAACCTAGTCCATAGAAAAGCAAATACAAGTCCATAGTAGCCATTATTTGCGTGAGAAGTGTCTACCATGACACTCAATAAACCCCTTTAAGCTCCATATGCCGCAAAGAACATTGCGAAATTAAACGCAGAACAACCAGGCACTATCAGGGGTGGCTTGAGGCTGTTTCCTTTTTCTCAACAATAAAGCTCAGGAGCTGCTGAAGCTTTGTTACTACACTATACGGTACACGGTACACGTACCGCACAAGATGGAAGGTAACGAAAGCTTAGAAGCAAATGCATTTTGGTGCACAAGAATGCTGTGAGAGCTCATATATATGTACAACGGTACCGAACGTACGACAATACAGTTGCAAGTCTCGGAGACTTCATTGAAGATTGAGCCTGCATGATGGAGGCCCATAACTGTAACATACTTGTAAATATGACTTCAGGGTTAACCAGACCTTGATAGTTTTGGTTCCCATCTCACTTTACTTATATAATGGATCTACTAAGTCTTGCAGGGAGTAGAAGTGCTGAGATCACAACAGAAGAGCGTCGTGTAAACCACTCTCACATATGCAAATCTATTTAAAGCATATAACGATGTTACCTTTTCAGACGCAAACGCACAATCATATCCAGATTTGTCCTCGTAGATTATTCGACGCACTTGTATGCGCTGTATGGCAAGTAATCTTCAAACGCAGAGCACCATACTGCCAACATGTTATTCTTTCTATTCCAAGTAACATTTGGATCCATATCCATGAAAATGTTATCAGACATTGTGTCGTGGGGTAGTAGCTACCTGTACAGCGTATGGATCTGAGCAATGAAATCAGCACATGGCTCGGCGTCGTCTCTGTTCTGTTCTCTCCTTGTCGCTGTCCTTTTTACTCGACCCAAGGTTGGGTCTATCTATCATTGTGCTGCTGCCCGTTCGCATGGGCTGTCGTGCTGACCATCGCAATGGGCGCTATTGCCCTCTGATTAATGTATTCGTCAGTACTGTAAGTGTACAGGATCATTCTAATTAACCAAGCAATATTCAATTGCTTGTCTTCATGTTCACTGGACTGTCTTTAGGCTCAAGCTGCATCTCAGATGATCTCACTGGGTAAGAATAGCTTGTATTGTTGTGAGAATCTCAAAACAGTAGCCATTCAAGCTATGCTTCCCCAGTTCAAGAGAATCATCCAAGAGAATCAATTTCAATAATGAATCGTTTCCTTCTTTCTTACGAAGACATTATCGAAAATAGATGAAGTGAGATGAGGAAATCTAACAAGAATGCGTCGTATATATACCTTTCTTTCGTCGCACACTACTGTCGGTTGTGTGAGCGAATTTGCCGGAGTCTCGATTGAACAACAGTTAGCGGAACGTTACAGTCTTACGTGGTCATGAAACATGAAAAACACTGCTCCTTGCTGGATTATCCAGGAATGATTTGTAGGACGATCGCCATCCTGCTCTGCTTGCAGAGCACATTGGGGAACGCTCATTAGTATGATGAATAGCAAGAATCGATTCCACAGCGGTAGCGTACCTTCGTTTCCTTCGCGCCGTGCTGCGTGAAAGAGTGTTACTTTTGCTTGCCGAAGCTCCAGACCTATTGCAATGAAGTTTGCGTTTGTGATTGTCGCTTTAGTTTTAGCAGCGTGTGAAACAGCTGCATCGCAACCATGTGCTGCCGGCAGATTTATGGGCGAAAGTGGAGAATGTGTGGATTGTCCACTAGGTTTCTATCAACCGCTACCGGCGCAGAATGGTTGTCTCAAGTGCCCTGAAACGTCCTACACCGCTGCAACCGGTTCCACCAGCTGCGAGGATTGTCTTGAAAACCAAGTTTCGAACGATAACAAGGACGGCTGCGTGTGCAAACCGGGCTTCAAGCCCGGTTCGGTTGGAGATCGTGTTCCAATTTCGTGTGAGGCCTGTGCTCCCGGTTCCTATCTGTTCACCGCAGTGCACATCGGGATCTATCTCTGCATGGAATGTCGCGCCAACACGTTCAGCTCCGAGCGTGCGCAAGCAGAATGTAAGCCGTGTCCGCCAGGCCAGTTTGCTCCGAAGGGCTCTGAGCGATGCTACTCTTGCGAGGAGGGCGAAGTATTCTCGCAAGGAAGATGCATGAAATGCGCTGTGGGCTTTGAGTACGACGAGCCGTCCGGAGAGTGCCGCGCCTGTCGGCCCGGCTTCTACAAGCGTGTAGAAGGGTCGTTTCCGTGCTTGCCCTGCCCGCAATTCATGGTGGCGAACGAAGGCGGCACAGAATGTGTGCGGCCATGCGCTGCGGGTGAAGTGTTGATCAGCAGCAACGTACAGGGGGATGACGTTCGTTGCAGAAAGTGTGCAGCTGGCAGCTACCTGGATACATCGTATACGCCGCCAATTTGCTCGCAGTGCTCTGAAAACCAGTTTATGCCGTACGAGAACACGCGGCCGACTTGCTTCCGGTGCGCTGGGGACGAGGTGAGTGCGCCTCCTCGCGGAGCGACGGGGTGCGTTTGCAGACAAGCGGCCGTGAACGGGAGTTGCAGTGTTTGCGAGCCGTTTGGGCAGCTCTATTAGTGACCGCGGAGATTGGCTGCAGGTGCAATGTGAGTGCGGCGAGGTGCGTTTTCTCGCAGTGGTTGGAGCGCAATTGCGCCTCGTTGGCTTTCCACAAGTGAACAAGTCGGCAAGTAATCGTTAACGATGGCGATGCGCATCGTTCCCCGCATTGTTTACCACCTGAATTATAACACGGCGGCTCAAAACTGAAGCTGCCACAGCTTCTCACGTTGCTTGCATACAAAAAGCACGCGCGCTCAGCGCCGCGCCGCGTGCGTCAGAGCCGGGCTTCCACTCGCCGCGCTCCGTCGTAGCGGCGCGCGTCATCGCATGGGCCTGCGCCGCGAGCGCCACAACGAGCCCATGCCAGCGGTAACGACGAGCGCCTTCTCGCCGTCGCGCCGCCTGCTCCACCACCGTCGCTCCAGCCTGGCCGTCTTCCGCGCCGCGCCCGCCGCGTTCGCCGTGCCGCCACACGCGCCATAGCCGGTGCCGGCGCCGGCGGCACTGGCGCCGGACGCCAACCGGTGCAGGTCGTCGTCGCCGTCGTGCACGGCGCGGCCGCGGCGCAGCAGCATCGCCTTGAGCGAGTCGAGTCTGCGCGGGCGCGCGCCGTCGTCGCAGCGCACGCTGCGTCGCAGCACGCCGAACGCGCCGCGCACGCCGGGCGCGCCGTGCTGCTTGTCGAGCGCCTTGTCGAGCGGCGACGTCTCGCTCTTGATGGCGCGCAGCTCCTCGCGGTCCTCGTCCGCCCACGCGTGTAGCGCGCCGATGGACAGCGGGCGATCGCGCGGCGCGCCGGCTCTACTCGCGCCGGATTGCTGTTCCTCGACGCGTTCTTCCACTTCGTACTCGGCGACCAGCAGCTCGTCGTATGCTTCGTACTCGTCGTGGATGTGCGTCTCGGACACGCGGTCTTCGTCGTCGCCGTCGTCCGAGATGTGCGCAGAGTGCACGTGCACGAGCGGTGCTCTGTCGTCGGCGCTCGCGTCTGATTGCAGCGACACTGTGTAGCGTAGCATGTCGCTCTCGCCCTCTTGTATGCTCAGCGCGGCGGGCACGTCTTCGGACGCCAGCGACCCCACAGACTTTGTGCTGGGTTGCGCTGCGCCCGGCTCCGGTATGATGCCCTTTGTGGTTCGGTCCCTTCGCACCGGCAGCGGCTCGTTTGTACCCACTGTAGAGTAGTCGCGAATGCCCACCCGCGGCACGTTTCTGAATGACGTGCTTGTCGCCGGACCCGTTTCCACGCTGCTCTTTCGTTCGAGGGAGCGCATGGCGCCTTCGGGGGAACAAGACTCCGCCACGTAGTTGAGGGGCCGAAGCGCTGTGGACTTGAGCGATTTCCTGCTGCTTCGTTTCTCTTGAATGTTGAGATGATCGGACAGTTCCTTGAGAATGTCGAAAACGCCTGCTTCCAAGTGCTCTGCCTCCTCGTCGATTCGAATGGACGGGAAAGAAATGGCGTCGCGGAACTGATTCATCATGTTGGAGTCCGACGTGCGAACGGAGCGTACCTTTCGTATGACAGAATCCACCACGTCGGAGCCGAGCGAGGTGTTGCTGCCTTCAAGCGGCTCGCGAAAATCAGCCGACGACGGCGCCTGAGACTCGGTGTTGAGCAGGCTCCGAAAGCTGCGGTTAGTGCTATGGCATTCCAACGATCTCACGCGTGCAAACAGCTGCGAATACTGATGCTCATCACTGTCATGCGCGTCCCTCATGTCCTTGATGGATACGGCATCGGTCTCCGACGACGCATACTCATCGTTGAGCATGTAGCTACTAAAGCGACTACGCTCTAGCTTGTCCGGGGTGGTGAGCAGCGGCTCTGGCGAGCGATAGTCCGACGACGCGCTGCTTTGCAGCGACGACTGCGAGCCGTGTATCCTGCCAAGCAGCTGCAGGCGGTCGCACGGCAGCGCGTCGGAGGCGGCGCTGTGCTCGGCGCCGAACTGATGCAGCTTGCGCTGCGACGCGTTGAGCTCGGTGTCGACGCGGTCGTACCACGACGACGTGTGCAGCTGCGGCTGGGCGGCGTGCGCCGAAAACATGTGCTCCAGAATGCGCGGGATGGGCAGCACGTGGTGGCTGCCATCGGGCTGGTAGCACGCGCCGTTGACGGTGGACGACGACAGCGAGCGCACGGAGGCGCTCGGCGGCTGCTGCTGCTCGGGCGTGGACGCTCGCTCCGAGGCGGCAGCGGCGGCGGGGCGCGCGACGGGCAGCAGCTTGGCCTCGACGACGTGCACGGGGTGCGGGGCGGCGTTGAGGTCCGACAGCACGGGCGACTGCGGCGTGTCAGCGGTGGAGGAGGTGGCGGCGGCGGCGGCGTTGGGGGGAAGCGAGGCCGGCGACGGCGGCGAGTGAAGCGGCGGGCGAACGACAAGGCGGTGCGGCTTGGTGAGGCTCTCCAGCTGCGACTCGATGGCGTCCCACACGTGCCACGGGTCGGGGCGGTCGAGCTTTCCGGCGCCGTTGAGGAAGGAGGGCCGGCTACACCAGTGGTACAGCGCGGCGTGTTGGAAGAGCGCGACGACAGCGGGCTGCACCATGCCGTGCTCGAAGAGCCAGCCGTGCGCGCGGTGCAGGTGGGGGTTGGTGACGACGGGCGCGGGGAGATTGGCTTGCCGCAGCAGCTGCACGACGGCGTTGTCCGGGTCGCCCAGGAAGTGCACGTTGGGGTGTAGATCGGGGCGCGAGCGCGCCAGTTGATCGGCGACGCTGAATGCCTTTCCCTGGCTTTGCGAACTGACGAGCAGCAGCGCGACGTCGAGACGACGCAGACGCGGCGATAGGCCGCGGATGGACAGCCAACGGCGCAGCCATTGCTTGCAGAAGAAGGAGCGCTCGCCGCGGTAGAAGATTAGCACGGTGGGCTGACGCGCGTCGAGGCGCGACTGGAGCACGTGCTGCGCGGAGCGGTACATGGCGCGGGCGCGGGGCGACGGGGGGAGGAAGGGGGACGGGAGGTGTGGAAGCGCAGCGTACAGCGGCTCTCGCTTCGGGAATCGGGAGAGAGACGACGCAGATACACGACGGCAAAAGTGCGTCAAAGTATCTGCGCGCGCGCTCGCGTTGGCGGAGCGCAACGTTCAACGGCTCTATTTTGGGGGTGCGGCGCGGAGCTTTTACAAACACGGAGCTGAGTGCCACTGTGGCATATGTGCGATCTACCGTTTACAGCGGCGGCGAAGCGAGAAACGCGCGGCGCAGCGCAGCAGCAGCGACGTACAGTCGGCGCGCGGCGTCGGCGGCGGCAAGCCCCCAGTCGGCGTGGGCGCGCGCGCGCGGCGCAAAGGCGCGCACGGGCGCCAGCGCGGCGTGCGCGGCGGCGGCGGGCAGCGCGTCGCTGTAGCAGCTGATGACGACGCCGGCGCTGCTGACCAGCAGCCCGGAGCTGGTGGACGGGCGCGAACACGCCGCGCCGCGTCACCAGCGCGCTGCCGTTCACCACGGCCGCCGCCGCCAGCGCGCGCAGCGCGCGCAGGCCGCGTGCCGCGCCGCCGCGCGGGCGCGCGCGGGCAGCGCACGTCCGTCCGCCGTCAGCAGCACGTGGTCGCGCGTCAGCTCCAGCGTCGTCGTGCTGCTAACTTTATACGCGCCGCCGCGCCGCGCGTATAGCAGCACGTGCAGCTGCACGAACGTGGTGCGCACGCGCGCGTCCCAGTGGCTGAACGACAGCACCTCGTCGCCGTCGCCGCCCGCCACGGCGTCGGCGCCGGCCACGGCGTCGCCGCGACGAAGCTGATCCACGCGGCGCGCGGAGCCGTCCGCCAGCAGCAGCTCCGTGTGCGCGGCCAGGCACGCCGGGCCGCCGTCGTCTTGTTCGTCCTCGTCCGGCTCGTCGCCGCGCAGCACGTCGGAAGACGGCGCAGCGTCTGCGTCGCCATCGTCCAGCACAACGTCCGGCGGCGCGTCGTTGTCGGCGCCCGCCACGGGCAGCACGCCCTGCGCGCGCGCCTGCTGCACGTACGCGCACGGCGGCCCTTGCAGCGTGCTTTGCGAGCCGAACGGCACGGCGAACATGAACACGGTGCCGCGCTTCGCGTCGGCGCCCGCGTCGGCGCCTAGCAGCCCGTCGCGTAGCAGCCGCGCGCGGAAGCGCGGCAGGTCGTCCGTGAACAGGTACGACGCGCGCAAGCGCGTGGAAAAGGCGTCGCAGCGACGCGGCGCGTTGTCGGACCCGACCAGGAACCACGGCGACGTGGCGTCGGTTGGCGCGGCGGGCGACGGCGACGGTTGCGCCTCGAACAGCGTGGAGTGTAGCGCGTCGTGCGTGGACGCGCACGGCTGCCCGTTTACCAGCAGGTGGCGCCACAGCAGCCCGTCGTACGTGCCGTTCGGGTCGGCGCGGTTGATGCCGCGGTACAGCGCCATGCGCCGGTGCGTGATGCTCTGCGCGCACGCGCCGCGCGACGGCGGCAGCGCCACGAACGTCGTCTGGATGCGGATCGCCTGCAGCGACACGCCGCTGCTTGGGCGTACGCACAGCAGCAGCAGCAGCAGCAGCAACAACAGCGGCAGCGCGGCGGCGCGCAGCAGCCACGGCGGCGCCACCGTCATGGCTGAGCTTTGACTTTGAGTTGTTGTTGGGGGCAGCTGTTGCTCACATGGCGCTGCGCGCGCGCCACTACTTCTGGTGGCGGCGTCGTCAAACGCTTGGCGCCTTTGGCGGACGTCGCACGGCTCTTCCACGCTCTTGTTCGCGTCTTCCGAAACGCCGCTTTCGCCCCAACGTCGACACACGTGCACACGTGTGCTGGCACCGCCCAAACACGTCACAGCCACAACGCGCCAAATGCGTTCGTTTCAAAAGTTTAAATATTTGAACTGTGGCAGCTGCTGCTGTTGCTCTCACAGCCCACAGCTCGCGAGCGCGCCACCACGCACAGCAGAGCAGCCGCCTCGCTCCCTCCCCCGCCTTCCTCCCCCGCCTTCCTCCCCCGCCATCCTCACCGTCGTCGCCCCCCCTCCCCCGCCCGCGCCGCCGCCATGGAACGCTCCACGCTGGGCGCACTGTCGCGCAGTCGCCTCAACAGCCGCTCGTCGGCCGGCCTGCCGTCGCGCGCGCGCGCCAGTCTGGCCGCCTCCAAGGCCTCGGACGACCGTCGCGCCTCCGCCTTTCCGTCCTTCGGCCGCAAGCGCTCCACGGGCGGCGCGGCTGCCGCCGCCGCCGCCGCAAAGCACCGCCACAGCTCGCTGTCGCGCTCGTCGCTCGCGCTGTCGCGCACGGTCAAACGCACCGACCCGCGCCCGCTCAACGAGCGCGCCTACATGCACACCTGCGCCAAGCAGCTCATCGCCTTTGTCATCGAGCGCGGCTACGAGCACCCCATCTCGCCCAAGATGCTCACCTCGCCGTCCGCAAAGGACTTTCAGGCGCTCTTTCTGTTCCTGATGCGCCGTCTTGACCCCACCTACACCTTCATCAAGCGCTTTGAGGACGAGATTCCGGCCCTGTTGCGCGCCTTGGGCTACCCGTTCTCCATCTCCAAAGGCGCGCTCAGCGCCGTCGGCTCGCCGCATACCTGGCCCGCCCTGCTGGGCGTGCTCACCTGGCTCGTCAACATGCTCAAGTACACCGAGGCTTACGTCGCCGCGCACGCCTCCGGCTCTGCCATGGACCCGCACACGCGCCGCGAGCGCATGTTTTGCGACAACACCGAGCTGGCGTACGACCAGTTTCTCAAGGGCGCCGACACCTTTCCCGAGCTGGATGACCAGCTGCAGCACCATTTCGCCGCCGAGAACGAGAAGCGCCAGCGAGAGATTGAGAAGCTGTCGTCGGACCGCGAGCAGCTGGCCGCCACTTTGCATGCCTTGAAGACGCAGCCGTCGCCGCTCAAACTCATCATGGAGCATAAGGAATCGCTTGCGACCAACATCAACAAATTCAAGCTGCTCATTCCCTCGCTCATGGAGCACGCCAAGGCGGTGCGAAAGCTGTTGAGGGAAAAGGAGGCGGAGGTGGCCAACTTGGATATCGAAATCACTCAGCTCAAGCAAGAAAAGCAACGACTCGCTGACGTGCTGGATCGACAGGAGCGCCATGAGATCGATATGGAACAAATGTCGGCCGAAAGGGACATGTTGAGAAAGGCGCTCGCAAAAGCTTCTTCCGACCGTGTCAATGCCGATGCGGAACGTACGGACGCCCAACAACTGGTGTGCATCTCTCAGGCAGAGTTGGTGGAGGTTTTGAAGTTGTACAACAAATCGATCGAAACGCTACAGCTTGATGAACACACTATGAAGCTCAACTTGAGTGACGACTTGCAACAAAGCGTGCTAGACAAGGATGTGAAGCGGGATATTGTACCAAAGCTGATGGCGCTAAAGGAGGAATACGCGGCGAGGGCGCCCCGATTGCGGGAAGAGATTCACGTTTTGCAGGAACGGGGGGACGAGATTGAAGAACGTCTCATGTTCTTGAGACACTCTTTGGGCATGCTTGAGGCGAAGAAGAGCAAACTTGAAACGGACTATCAAGAGAAGAAAACGCACAATAATGAGCTGCTGCGCCAACGACATGAAATGGTTTTGGAGGGAGGTGAGAAAGTAAAGGCAGAGCGAAAACGACTGCATGAATTGATGAGATGTAGGTTAAAGGAATTCAAGGATTTGGAAGATCAGATGAATGAGTACAGGCACATGTGTAACAGATATGAGGAACGATGGACAAAGAACACGGAGCTTTGTAACTTGGCTTTCGAGCATCATCAAAGAGCCGGGACAAACGCACTGGCAAACGTTCGCAAGCATTTTGAAGGACGGCGAGCTGCTTTAATGGATGAGGAATGAAGGGAACGAGTTGCATTTGTTTTGGTTTTTGTGTAATAGCTTTAGTTTATCGGGGCAGTTTCATGCTCCGGCGTTTTTGATAGACTGTTTTGGGGGCGAGACTGGAGGGGCGGATCGTTGCTCTCATATCATAACTTTACTGTACGTTGCAGCGTGTCGTATAGTGAGCGGTGTTGATGGGAATGTGAGACGATTTGTTGATAGGAAGCAAGAAAAATGTCACGGACGCAAATATAGTTGTGTAATATGTTTTTCTGCTGTCCCTCTTGTCTCTCCCCATGAAATTCGCTTCATCACCGCAGGCAACACTGGCAGCGGCGCAGAGCAATAGATTGTACAGTGCAGTTGACGTGGTGTTCCATCATGATGACCGTGCCGGAGAAATACGGAGGCAACATACGTTGCACGAGTACAGAATCAGTACGTTGACCAGTATCGCTACGGGACAGTGCGGGCGTGGAGACTACGAGCATTGTCAAGGAGCGTATCTATCAGTTTACGCGTTTACGCATCTCGCCATAAACAATAACATCAGTTTATCCATATAGCTTATTCATAGTGGTGAGACTCTTTAACGACATGTCTACAGCAGATTGTTTCAGATTGCATCTCTTGGATGGTTGTTCCACACAAGAAGGCCACCTCAGCCCGAAGCGCTCTAGTAATCGCGTAAGAGATTTGCTATCGGCTCAACACACATGATGTATGTACCATGACATTGCGCAGCCCCTGCCGCAGCGCTACGCTGCCGGCATTACCGCCATCGCATGCTCTAACCTTAAATAGTTTCTTGAACGCGGTCGGCGACGCGACTGCTTCACGGAGCACAGTTTATACACTGCGAGGACGTGACACCTGAACTGGTAAACTGTTCAGCGTTAGCCATTTGATTTGCAGAGCACCCAAATCGGCGCGAAAAAAGATTCTCGAAAATGCGCTTGGCGCCAAAACGCGCACACCAGCAGCACAGATCTGGATCAACAAACCGACGCCTGCGCTCCCCTCCCCCCATCTATAGTTGTATCTATGATAACCGTTGGGAGCCAAGCAAGCAAGGACACGGTTATCTTACGGATCCCGGCCCGCACTCTGCACACCTCATAACCTAAACGCCTCGTCCGCTTTCCGCGCCGGTTACGCAGCCGCAGTCATCCATCACTCGCCGCCCACGCCGCTCCCCCCCACTTGAACCGTCGCTGTGATCCCGCTCAACCGCCGTCGATCCGCCGTTCCGAAATGACCACCACCGCGTCCGAAGCGCCGCCATTGCCGCCCACCAAGCCCAAGCGCGAGAATCTCATCCCGTCGCCCACCAAGCCCACAACGCTTCCGTCCCCGACCAAGACCGTATGGCCCGCGCCCCCTCCGTCCACCCCCGTGGGCAACTGGGTTCTGGATCAGCACTCGTTCGCCCCGAAACGCGATTATTTCATCTCGTACTGTGCCGGCCTGTCTCGTCGGAGAATCACCGACAATCTCATGTGGTTTAGGTTTCCCAACGTTACCGATGTCAGCAGACAACAGGTCGCCGTGCATTACTCAAGATTGGCTTGGGTTGGCGGCCCGCTTGCGGAGCTTGTTGCCTCTCCCGCTGCGAACAAATCCGATGCCGATGGCGCGGTTGGCAACGATGTGCCCATGGCGGATGGCGCTGCTGCTGATGATGATGATGCTCACGCTGAGAAGAACGACACCGAAGAGCGCACCATAGGCGATGCCGACGCGCATGATTCGGTCAAGAAACCGAGTGCTGAGCTCCCTGAAAAAAAAGTGTCGGTTGACGAGGATCCTGATCACCCTTATCGCCGCCCAGATCCATACGATCTTTCCGAACATGATACTCCGCGCACTTTTGCGATCGTCATCAAATTCCTTTACTGCGAAGAGATTCGATTCAACTATCTCACGTTTGATGAATTGGTTTCACTTGCTACCACCGCCCATCGATGGAACCTTACAGATTTGTATCACGCCACGTTTGCATACGTGATGGACCAGGACTTGTTGGCTGGTGGTTTGGGCATCCGAACATTTCTTCCGCTGGTGGCGCATGAGGAGACGCCAGAACCTTTTCGACGATACTTTTGCATCGCTGTGGGGCATCATTTCGATGTACTCTATCCGCGTCTTCGGGCTGTGAGGGAAGCAAACCCGACCAGCACGCCTGTGTTATGGAAGACTATATTCAACCAAAAGATGATGAGCCATGTTTTGCATTGCATTTCATTGTATTCGCCTGGAGAGTATGATGAATATCTTCTTGATATAATCCTGAGATACTATGAACGGCAAAGTGATGCTACGGATGATCAATTGTCGGGTATGCTCAGCCAACTATCGTGGGATGACATTGATGTGGCTGGTGTGTTTGGCAACGAGGGTGCGAGCAGATCGTGGAGCTCACGAGCGGTTCGTCTGGCCGCGCTTGCTTCGTATGCGCCGCAAACCGCCGCGCTGGAGGTTCGTATTCCATGGAACATTCCATTGCAACGTCTGCTCAAGCAGCAGGTGTGGAGTTTCCAAACAGAACACGTTCCATGTGGCCCTTATGTATGTTATTTACACGTACGCAAAGGCGAGGGGCGAGAAGTTTCCTTGTTTGTTCACATCTGGAATCGAGAGAACAAGCCGTTGAAGAACGACGCGCGCCACGAGATCGTGCGCGTCAAGTGTCGGGCCACAGAAGGAAACTGTACGTGCGATAGTTCGAAGCAATGGAGTGATTCGTCGCATGGGTTTTTGGAGAACTTGAGATTTGAAGGCAAGCTGGAGCGATACCCGGGGCTGGGATGGAGCCAGTTTTTGGAGGAGAAGCGACTGGACGAATGGCGTCATGCGCACGGAGAGAATTGTGGTTTGGCTATTACCACGGTTCTACAGTTTGTGAATGCAAAACGACAGTTTGAGGGACCGGCTAGACGGAGCGCTTCTAGAACGCTTAGTCCTGGGCGTTTGCAAACGCCTATACAAAAGAAGCGCAGTGGCAGCAGGATGAAACTGCGTGAATCGAGATAGATAGATGAGTGCGTTGTCCTTTCTTGATGAAAGGTGTAACTCGTTTGTTTTCTGTTGACATGAACGTTATGTTAAACCACAACCGAAAAGTGGGTTTGTTCTTTTTGGTGGCTTGTGTGTGAGACTGGGCTACGCAAGGTACATAGACTGGAGACAACGAAGACTAGCACGGAGAACAGGGGTGATACTAGAGTGGTAGGATGAAGCAGCTGCGGTGTTGCCGGTGGGGTGGTCGTGGTAGTTTGTATCAACAGCAATGGCAAAAAACACAAATCTGCCGATGTTCTCGCGCCTCGCCTCGCAGACCAGCTTTCCCGTAGCGTGCTCCGTGACGGTAAAGTGCCTGCGCAGAATGGCGGTGGTCACCCTCAAATAAGGGTCTCCCTCCTCGCTATCACCCTTCCAAGCCACAATGGTGTTGCCGCCAATGCCTGGGAGGTAGCCCTCTCTTCGCAGCACGAAGACGCAACGGCCGCTGATTTCGTCGACGATGCGCGCGCGGTGGCGCAAATCAACGAGGCTCACGTTGGTCATTTTGTAGAGCGCGACGTCATTCATGTCGTACAGTCGACGCACGTCGTGCGCGGACAGGTTTTGGCGCTTGAGCTTGAAGACGGGCTTGGAGTCGTGCAGGCGCTTGATGATAAACTGGCCCGACAGCGAGATTGTGCGAATGTGGATGTCGTACTCCGTGCGCTGCTGCAGAGGGGAGCGGGGCGCGGCGCTTGCGCTTTGCTCGCCGTCTGGCGGCGAGGCGGCGTTCGGCGAGGGCGATGGCGATGGCGCTTGCATGGCGGATGCGCACCCCAGCTGCGGCGCGAATGGAGTGCAATCAATCTGTCGCATCGTCTCAACTTGAGACTCTCAAGTGGTGTTTACGTGTAGCCGAGCACCAATGATGTGAGGCAGAAAAGTGAGCGATGCGATGCCACCAGCGGCAGATTCAGCCAATGAAGCGCACGTCGGAGACGAAGACGAGCGGCGGGCGACGGAGACGTGCGTCCAACACGCCTTCAACGCGAATCAGCGCGTGGACCGTGGCGACCAAGCGGCGAGGCCGGTGCACGCGGTGGACGCGGCTGTTGCGCGCGCACGGCTCCGTTCTCACGGGCCGCGGCACGCGCGCGAGCCACTGGTCGCTGGCACGGGCGCTTTTGTTCGGCATGTAGTGAAAAAGTGGCCGCCGCCGCCGTCGTTCACCGCGACGGCGCGCGCGCAACGCCGACGCCGACGCTGCTCAACCGAGCATGACGCGGCGCACGCACGTTGGCAGCGCGTGCGCGCGGTGGCGGCGCGGCGCGGCGCGCTGCAGCACGCGCGCTTGCACACACGGCGCGCGCAACGTCGCGCTCTGCGCGCTGCTGCTTGTGGGCGGCTGCTGCGCGCGCTGGTACGGCGCGCGGGCGCGACCGCCGCACAGAGCGCACATCGGCGGATACCGGCGCGACTTGTTCGGGCACGCAAGTGTGCACGGCCTGCAGCCGAGCAGCAACAAGCGCTTTGAGTGCTCCATGTGCCGCATCCAATCGCCGTGCGTGTCGAACTCTCACCGCCTGTACTTTGAACACGCGCACCAGGTGGCGTCCGCACTGGCGCCCAGCGACCGCCACCACCACGGCAGCGGCGGCTGCGAGTTTCACCGCGACAAGTCCGGGCGCTACTACGCGCAGGCGCAATACTCGAGCAAGCGCTCGTACGTACGCGACGCCACGCTGCTGGCTGGCGGCGTGAAGCGCACGTACGTGCACGCGGACGTGATGAACTTGGCGTCGTACTCGCCGCACCTGCCGTTCTTCCTGTGGAGCGTGTACGTGCGCGCGCTGTTCCTCAAGCGCGTGTGCGCGTGGCAGGTGGTGAGCGAGCTGTGCGCCGTGCGCGATGCGGTGTATTTGGTGCCGGCGCGTCACCGCGCCATTGGGTGGATCGAGGGCACCATCTCGCTGTTGCTGAGGCGCGTCTCGCACGTGCGCATCGTGGACGATCCGAGGGCAGAGCGCGGCGGCGGCGGCGGCGGCGGCGGCGGCGGCGGCGGCGGCGGCGCGCACGACGGCGAGGACTCGAGCGTGGTTTGCTTCCGAAGCGCCATTTTCACGGACTGTCTCAAGGACCGCGTGCCCGAGCAGGGCGAGTGGTTTGTGATGGGCGACGTGGCGCGCAAAACGCAACGGCAGGTGAAGCTGCACAGCAACAAGCAGCGGTGCAAGGAGTATGTGTCCGTGCTGATAATCGGGCGAAAAAAGACGCGCCAGTTGCTCAACTGGAGGCACATCGGCGCCAAGGTGTCGCAGCAACTGA
Organism: Gracilaria gracilis; assembly: GCA_030374805.1. NCBI lineage: Eukaryota > Rhodophyta > Florideophyceae > Gracilariales > Gracilariaceae > Gracilaria > Gracilaria gracilis. Next base: position 316,858 of record JARGSG010000017.1, on the reverse strand, counting down.
GCGAAGCACGGCTGTGCCACCGCGTGCAGCTGGCGTACTTTGAGCAACTGGCGTTCGAGCAGCAAACGCAGCTGGTGCGCGACGCGCACATCATCATCGCGTCGCACGGCGCGGCGCTCGGGCAGCTGGTGTTCACGCGGCCGCACACGCTGGTGCTGGACGTGCTGCCGTTCGGCTACAACTTTGGCGCCTTTCGCTCGTTCGCGCCGTGGACCAACGCCACGTACGTGCGCTCGCGCGCGCGGCCGGACGCGCGCACCATGCGCCGCTGCCTGCGCCGAAAGCGCCGCCTGCTGCGCGCGTGGGACGCGCTGCGGCGCGCGCCGCCGCAGCTGCTGCGCGCCGCCAGCGCCAACGTGTCCGCCGTGCACGCCGTGCGCCGCTGCTTGCGCGCGCAGCAGCTCGTCGCGCGCGCTGGCGCGCTGCGCCGCCCGCTGGCGCGCTGGATCTCGGCCGCGCGCTTCTGATCGATCGATCGCTCGATCACTTTTTTTGATTTTGCTCCCCCGCGCCCATCGCCCCTCGCCCATCGCCCCTCGCCCCCCCTCCCCCCCAATTTTAGATGCGTTTGGCCGTTATTCGACGTGGCGTCGCCGCCGCCGCCGCCGCCGCCGCCGCCGCCGCCGCCGCGTGCGCGTTTGCTTACGTCACGTTAGATACGCGCACGCGCTGGCGCACGCGCTGCCACGCCGTGCACTACATTAAATGACGCGCGGCCGCGCGCTGCGTTCGCGTACCGCCGCGCTTCACGTATATGGCTATGCGCGCGTGCGCGCGCGCGGCGATTGTCTTTGGTGCAGCCGTCGCCGCCGCCGCCGCCGCCGCCGCCGCCGATGCGCGTGGCGGGCAGCGCGCGCGCGGCGAACGGACGCGCAGCTTTTGCTGCCGTCACGGCGCGCGTACGCAGCGTGGCCGGCCGGCCGCCGCCGCCGCCGCCGCCGCCGATAACGGGCGCGCGCGCGCGCGCGCGCGCGCGCGACCGGGCGTCAAATCAAGGCGCGGCGGCGGCGCGCCGTGTGCGCGCCGCCGTCGCGCGTCGAGGCGCGCAACGTGGCGGCGACTCGCGTCCGTCCAAAGCGCGCACTTTTGCGCGCCAAACAGTCGCCGTCGTCGTGCGCGCAGCGCAGCGACGCCGCGCGCTGTGGACGTGCTTGGGCGCGCCGCCGCCCCGATTCACTTGTACGCACCTTGCTTCCCGCTGCGCCTTCCGCTGTCGCGAGACACGCGCGCGCACGCGTCCAGTCGCCGCGCTTATATATAGCTTCGCTTGCCTTCTTGTCCCTCGCTGCCTCGCTACCTCGCTGCCTCGCTTCCTCGCTGCCTCGCTGCCTCGCTGCCTCGCTACCTCGCTACCTCGCGCGCTACTCCTTTAACTTCCCACCGCTAACCACCGTGCCCGTATGGCGTGTACAACGCGCTCTTCAGCTTGCCGTCTGCTACTCGCCTCCTCCGCCTTGTTGCTGCTTGTCACCCGTGCGCCTGCCCATGGCCTCATGTCAGATCCGCCGCAGCGCGGCATTCTGGCCGGCAATCAATACGCCCCCTGGCTCAAGCCCGTCGACGGCGCGCCCATTGATTTCTTCGCCCACTTCCCCGCCGGCGACAAAAGCACCACCCCCGGCGCGGGCAAGCTGTCGCAGGAGCGCGCCGCCGCCGAATGGACCCCGTTCAACCCGTCCGACCCCGCCTTCAACTGGCGCGCCGGCGTGTGCGGCGACCTGCGCGACGGCACGCAGCACCACCTCAAGGGCGGCAAGTACTACTTTGACGCGCACATTGTGCGCACTTACCCGCAGGGCGGCTTTGTGCACATGAAGAACGCCATCACGGCGCACCACAACGGCTTTGTGGAGGTGCACGTGTGCGACGTCTCCAAGTGCCCGGGCGGCGATATCTCCGAGCGCTGCTTCTCGCGTACCAACGCCTGCATCAAGCTGCAGCGCACGCCGCTGCCGCAGTGCGACTCGGCCATGTCGCCGCACTGCGGGCCCATCGACCGCAACCACCGCGGACGCTGGTATCTGCCGTGCTCCAACGGCGCGCGCTACGACGAGTTTGGCGGCGACCACATGGTGTGGAGCCTGCCCGCGCACCTGTACTGCGCGCACTGCGTGCTGCATTGGTACTGGGTGTCCGCCAACACGTGCAACCCGCCCGGCGTGGTGGACTACTTTGAGGGCCCCGACGCGCCGCGCAACTGGGGCGCGTGCCGCGGGCAGGGCGGCGCCGTCGGCGGCTACGCCAAGAACCAGCTCGCGTGCGGCGGGCGCACGTTCCCGGAGGAGTACCACCAGTGCGCCGATATTCGCATCGAGCGCGTGGATGGCGGCAGATCGGTTCCTCGCACCGACGTGGATGAGCAGGTGCAGATGCAATCCGACGAAGACTCCTCTTCGTCGTCGCCTAGCCACAGTGCCACGCGCACGCCCACTGTGAGCGCGGGCGCGTTCGATGATAGCTCGTCGCCAATGGGCACCGTCACTCCCACGCCCAGCGTGTCTGCCACGCTGACGGCTACGCCAAGCGCGTCTGCCACGCTGACGCCGACGCCAAGCGCGTCTGCCACGCTGACGCAGGCGGCGCAAGAATCCCCATTCCTGTACGTGAGTGTGGTTGCGGACGGGAAGGTGGTGTCTGAGATTGCGGCGGGCGAGGATAAGGCTGTGGATATCAGCGAGTATGACAAGGTGTCTCTGGAAGCTGTGACTAGTCGCAAGCTCGGTGAGGACGTTTACTTTAGCATCAACGGGAAAAGGGTGTGGAAGGAACGTAACAGACCGTACTTTCTGTACGGCAACCGCGGACGAACGCCAAACTACTGGGATGGTGCTATTGTGAACGAGCAGTTTGAGCTCAAGGTCAGCTCCGGCGACTACGAGATTGACGTGAGGATGACGCTGATTCGGGCGGCGAGTGAGTGAGTGAGTGGGTGAGTGAGTGATGATGATGGGCGTGTTTGTATATATTTTTGTTTTGACGACTTGGTTGTTGTGATTGTGATATGGATATTGCTAACTTGCGGAATGGAATGGCAGCTTTGTTTTTTGTATATAGTTTGTAAGAGGAGAAAAGCAAGCGTGCTGGTGCGTTTCTACTACCTTTCTGACAAATAACGCTGTTGCTTTTATATATATATATATATATAAAGCGACATGACACAACTTTTCTTTTAAAGGCACATGGTTGCGGAGTTGAATGGAGATACGTTGCGCCCGGCGTGGCGGTGGACGTACATAGCTTATCAGCTTTAGAGAGACAGCGTGCTCAAAAGTGAAGCGTATCTTACCGACGCGCCGCGCGCTCGCCCAACAGGCGCGCGCGCGTTGCTTTTTGGTTTTGAATTCGAATTTCAACACAACACACAAGCTAACGGCAAGCGCCAACTGCAAACCCTAACAGCGCTCGCGCGCTCTCCCCCCCGGGCCCCCCCCCGTCGTGCGCCGCTCGCCGCGCCGCGCTCACCGCTGCCTCGCGTTGCGCGCACTGCGCGCGCGCGCCCAACCAGCGCGCAGCGCGCCGCCGCCGCCGTGGCCGCCCGCCGTCACGATGAGCTTGCGCCGCGCGCGCCGCGCGCAGCTTGCCGCCTTGCAGCCTTGCTTGCCTCGCGTTGAATTGCTTGCCGCGCGTCTCGCCGCCGCCTTCCGCCGCCCGCCGACACTGACATGTGCTCTCGTCGACGCCGCGCGCCCGCTTGTCCTTCGCGCGCCGCTTGTTCTTCGCGCGCCACATAAGCCGCCGCCTGATTGAGCCGCCCGCCGCTCGCCGCCGCTCGCCGCCGCCGCCGCCGCCGCTACGCGCCGATGGTGCTAGCGCATGTTGCGCGAGCAACGCGCCGTTCACCGCCGCTATAAAACGGCGCCGCGCGCGCGCGCGCCCAACTTTTGCTTCGAGTCGCCGCTTTCGCGCCCCACCTGCGCTGCACCCGCCGAGAGAGAGAGAGAGAGAGAGAGAGAGAGAGAGAGCCGCCGTCCATCATCACGTCTTTGCGCCGCCATGAAGCAGCCGCTCTGCGCTAGCGCGCTCCTGACCGTCGTCGTGGCGTGCGCCGCGCTTGCGTGCGCCGCCGCCGCCGCTTCCACGCTGCTGCCGCGCGCTGCGCGGCCCGCTTCTTCGCAGCTGACGCTCGCAGACCGCTTGCTGTTCTACAGCAGGCCGGAGTGTCACGCGTGCATCTCCAACTTCCAGTGCGTCACCCGCAAGTGCTGGGCGCGCAAGTGCGTCTTTGATAGCGCTCAATCGAAGAGCAAGTGCGGCTTGCTCAAGGCGGAGTGTGAATCCTGCAGGAAGCGCTCCGAGTGTGCCGCGGGCAAGTGCTGGGGCGGCAAGTGTACAGATGGTACTGATGCCTCTTTGAAGCGCTGTTTCGCCGCCGAATGTGATGCTTGCTCCTCAGATTCCGAATGCAGTACCAAGCTTTGTGAGTCTGGAAAGTGCATCTTTGACACCGCTGCATCGAGGATCAAATGCGGCTTGCTCAAGGCAGAGTGCGAATCCTGCACAAAAGGCTCGGAGTGTGCCGTGGGCAAGTGCTGGGGGGGAAAGTGTACTGATGGTACTGATGCCTCGCTGAAGCGCTGTTTCGCGCCCGAGTGTGACGCGTGCTCCTCGGACACTGATTGCAGTACCAGGCTCTGTGAGTCTGGAAAGTGCATCTTTGATACCGCTGAATCGAGGATCAAATGCGGCTTGCTCAAGGCAGAGTGTGAACCTTGTGCGAAAGGTTCCGAATGCGCTGTTGGAAAGTGCTGGGGCGGAAAGTGCACAGATGGTACTGATGCCTCGTTGAAGCGCTGTTTCGCAGCCGAATGTGACGCTTGCTCCTCGGATTCTGAATGCAGCACCAGGCTTTGTGCCTCTGGAAAGTGCATTTTCGATACCACGGAGTCGAGGATCAAGTGCGGCTTGCTCAAGGCAGAGTGTGAACCTTGTGCGAAAGGTTCCGAATGCGCTGTTGGAAAGTGCTGGGGCGGAAAGTGCACAGATGGTACTGATGCCTCGTTGAAGCGCTGTTTCGCAGCCGAATGCGACGCGTGCTCTTCTGACTCGGAATGCAGCACCAAGCTCTGCAAGTCTGGAAAGTGCATTTTCGATACCACGGAATCGAAGGCCAAGTGTGGATTATTGAAAGCTGAATGCGAATCCTGTAGGAAGGGCTCGGAGTGTGCCGTGGGCAAGTGCTGGGGTGGAAAGTGTACTGATGGTACTGATGCCTCTCTGAAGAGGTGTTTCGCAGCAGAATGTGATGAATGCTCTTCGGACTCCGACTGCAGCACTAAACTCTGCAAGTCTGGCAAGTGCGTGTTCGACACTGAGGAGTCTAAGGCTAAATGCTTCAAGAAGAAGGAGTGCGAGAGGTGTGACAAGAACAGTGACTGTCAACAGGGCAAATGCTGGGGTATTCCAAGAAAGTGTACGGACGGAAGTGACGCTTCGTTGAGGCGATGCTTCGCTGCCGAATGTGACCCGTGCAGAAATGAGTTCGGGTGCAGTACCAAGAACTGCAGAGCCGGCAAGTGCGTTTACAAGACTTTGGAGTCTATGGCCAAATGCTTCCCGCACTAGACTGCCTGCTGCCATGTGTGCGACAGCTGATCGCTACATGAGATGAAAGTATTAGTTGTTTATGGAGAAAGCCTCCAACTATTGTTATGCGTAAAAGATAGAGGTAGAGTCACTTGTGTGATAGAAGAGCTCTGTTTTTGGCATAAACGTCTACCATCGTATATGTAAACCGAGTAAGTTGTACTACACCAGACAAAGGAATTGCCTTGTGATTGCTGCAGCATCCCAGTATCATTCTTCTCTAGCCCGAAGGCTGGAAGAACAGCTGGTAATCATCTCTTGCGCCACTGCGGATGTCGTTTGCTGCACACACACTTTGTCGCAGTGTGCCTTCTATGTAGTAGGGTTATCTGGGGATATCCTTAGAATAGCCCTCTTGCTCCTGCACATGCAAAAGCATGTTTTCTTGCTCCCCAAGCGATGATGGCACCCCATCCACCGGTAACGCTTCCTTTCGCAAAAGTGCTTTCGAAGTCGAGGACTCAGACCTCTAGCAAGAACGAATCCCAAGTTTGCATCCTTTCTCTCGGGGTTTTGTCAATGTTTCATTGCATATTAACCTATCTCGTCAGCACAGCTTCCTCTCTGCCATGTGCTCGCTCTTCGCATTTAAGTTAACCCTTCGTGCAAGCTTCACAAAAACAATGTCAGACAATGTCCGTGGACTCATACGATGACGAATACTCCGAATATGAATCTGATTCACAGGTACCTGAACGCATACCTTTCGCGCGGGCAAGAACCAAGGGCACCCCATACACTTCAGATGATGATGACAGAGTACACATAACGCGCAAAAACGTTACCGTCACACCTATTTCTAAGAGGCGTTCTGGGATTCTGGGAACAATTAACAGTATGCAATCTGCGACTAGAAGAAAGCTATTGCTCACGATGGTCCGCTGGCGCGATAGAATGCGCGAAATTATCGGACGGATTGCTCTCTGCAAGTGACGTCAAGAAGAAGGAGGCCCGTTCCCTTCAAACTCAGACCGCGGACAAAGCTATATGGGTGATCAAAACACCCCGCATCTCGCCGATAGTGAGGATCTGGAGCTCGGTTCGATGAACTGGAACACAAACTCCGGCTAAATGAAGATCATCGTAAGTTGTGGGCGCTTTCCCAAATCGCTCTGGACCTACCTTCCAAAACAAAAAAAGTTATGACTCCACCGTTTTCTAACCCGTCTTCAACACACGGAACACGAACGTGGCTCTCAATAACAGCGTTTGATACATGGGACTAGGGAAATAAACAATTCTATTGCAGTTTATTACTCTTCGGCATTGCAATAGAGCAATGATATTGTAACCAACCCGACAAAGAATGTATCCTTTATTGACAGCGGTTCCCCGTCACCTCGAAACGCTGGTTTCTTTGAGAGAGGCAGAGGTTGCCTTGTCGCAACTGTTCGTTGGGCACACATCATTTCTACACCCAGTGGCAACTTACCTGACTGGAAAGCGAACAGTTGGCCAATGTAGACCGAGTGTTATCAATGATGTTGAGCACTACGTATTACGGTGCCCGATGAGGACGGCTTCTAGAATGGTATGCCTGCCACCTCGTCAAGATCGTCGACGAATGAGCGTAGGGGAGATAATTAGAAAATGGCCTGAAAGAGTGCTGGGTTTTCTGATGAGAGAGCGTTTCTTCCAACAGAAACGCGCTGCGGTAAGTAGGAATTAGACTACCGCGCCCGTATCAGAGAGAGAGAGATATTGCCCGTCAGCTTCTTGAAATATGATTGCAATAAGATCGGGGTCAGCAATAGAATTGCACTGCGCTACGCAATAGAAGCTAGACATGCATGAAACGACTTCAAGAATAAACGAGGTTCTTCATTTCCAAACCAACGTTTAGAAAAAGATATCACGAGTACATCATCGTCTTGATTAGCCTCCTCTAAAATGTGGGTCTTCATTCTATCGCTCTTTGAGAAAGAAAACGCTTCTTTGACGGTATGAGAGAGAGAACATTTAATAGGAGATGAAAATGGACGGTATGAACATCCCAAAACTTGTGGTTGATTCGCAACAAAATAATGGTCTCAAACAGTAAAGACGTTAGTCTCATACACTGATTCCTAAGAATAATGTCAGCTACACATACAGACCACAGCCGCTCTACTTACAATTGATTTCAAACAAAGAATACAATCTGCAATAGTTTTGTGATGGACGCATCTAAACGCAATGATGTATTGCAATGGTTTATTGCAATACTATTGCAATTGAATGAATCGCGTTCCAACCCTGCTGTCCCATGATGGGACACACCGCAAAACGATGAGTTGATTGGGAACCACGGAGCATGCGAGTGGCAATACTCTGCTTATTGCAGGAAGATAAACCCGTTACTTATCCAAGGGGACACACTTGTTGAAAGTTTTTTCTACGCCTAATTTGCGGACTCTGCAAACAGAGTTTTGTTCTTCGAAGCGATGGGTACACAGCGGTTGGATACATGTGAAAGGACTGTTTGTGTACAAGGCTCCAAGCGTGATGGAGCCGATGGAGCCGATCCGCATTTTATGACGGTGAAGTTAACAGGGACCTTGATTAGACAATGGCCGCAGAAGTTTTTAGCCTTCCTCAGGAAAGAAAGCTTTGTATAGACAAAGATTTCTTTTAATTCTAGGAATGGAAGAATTAAAGTCCACAAAGAGAGAGAGAGGGAGGGACCTCGAGATTCTTGCGGATATGCCTCAGCCAACACGAAGAATAGCAAGTATGTGGGTGACGAGGATTCGTTACGAATCAAGTTTGACAGCGCACACAACCGATGGAAACGCAAGCTGTGGAGTATCTACATGACATCCGAAACAGCGGACAACATGTTTGGCTTCCTCCGACTTGCTGTTCACCAAAATGTTTTTCTCTACTTTGCTGAAACGCAAGGTGAAGCGCAACTAATACGTTGGTTACTGAAAATACATCCTTACGGTGTTCAAGGGCGTTGTGTAGCATTGCTTACAAAGAGCAACAAAGTGTTTCTGTCCAGCAAGCCCAACAGAACGCTTTCGTTGACGCAGAGACATCCAATGCTGACATTGCGAACTCCCGTTCGTGCCAGATGGTGCTTGACTTCGTTAAACGTGCCTATGAGAATAACGAGAATTTGGTAAGTTGTGGAGTTACTACGAAAACCGGAATCACTCTATGAAAAAGGCAAGCGGATAATTGAATCATTGAAACTGTTCGTGATTGCGTTTACATTTAATCGATGATGATCGTGCATTGAAATGGATACTCCTCAGTCTACAGTTGTAACGCATGACGCTACAGGCATGTCTCCATGTGGACTACCAAAAGGAATGTGACGCACAACGTATTCGGAACTTGTGTCAGTCTGAAGAGAGCTAGCACTAAACTCAGAACCGTAGACCTCACCATTAATGATTGATACCACAGCCAGATTGAACAACAGTTCCTCCAGTACACTCGCACCGACAGGAATTGGAAGCCTGTGACACCAGGCCAAGCGCACTCTTGCAGCACACAGGATCATACAGAGCAAGGCAGAAACAGTCACTAGGACCACTCGGAGGAGCAATGGTAGGACACTCTCCGGGACGGAGGACTCTGCTGGAAGGCTCGCAATTACAGAAGCAAGAGTTGCTCTTGGTCTCAAACCCAGACGGTGTCTGACAGCATACTGGATCGAAGTTGAGAGGACATATGCAAGAAGGAGCCTCGTCCTCAATGCACTGAGCTACGGCATCTTTGATGACGCAGCTGAAGCCAGGCGCACAGTCAACGGCGGCACAAGAAGCTGGCGGGCATGCGCCCCTCGAAATAACAGTTCCAGATCCACATCCAGAACATTCACAGTCGTTGCCAGTAGTCCTCTTCTCGCCGCTCGGCAACTGGCAGCAAACCGGGTCGAAAATCTGGATACAAGCGCAAGTATCTGGGTGCGGTGTTGGAGGCGCCGGTGACGGGTTGATCGGTTGACACTCCGGACCAGTCGGCGTGACAACGCAGGCGCTGCCAACCAAGCACGTTACAGCCGCGCAGCCTGTATCCGGCGTACATTCGGGGCCGGCGGGTGTCTCGATACAGAACTCATCCGAAGCACAGTTGAGCTGCGAGCAGTCAGCCGGCGGTGTTGGGGTGGCGGCCGGAGCCGGCGGCGGTGGTACCGTTCCTGCACCGCCAATGGGAACGCATTGCGCTCCGCCAGGGGTCTGCACGCAGATGTGACCGACGGCGCAGAGCACGACTGCGCACGAAGTTGGCGGCGGCGGCGGCAATGGATCGGTTGGGCTCGACACGCATTTGGGACCGGTGTGAGTCTCGACGCAGGTCTCACGGGCGGGGCAGCGAATGATGGCGCATGTTATCGGGAACGGCGGCGCTGCCAGGCTGAGAGCCAGACACAGAGGAGCGAACAAGGCGAAGAAGATTGTGAAAGTGATGGTGGACTTCATGGCGCCAGCACGAGCAAACGGTTTAGGTTGACGCGCGAGCAGGTGCGCGGTGGGTCAGAGGGGTGGAGGATGGACTTAAGAAGGGATGGACAGCGTCTAGCACGCATGGTTCTGAATTGATGGGAGCACTTTGTGCGTGTTTTATGGACATGGCAGCAATGAGGCGCGGAAGTTCGGTGCGTGTAGTAGTACAACGACTGTCTTGCGAGAAGCGGGTTGAGTATGGCACTGCGTCAGAGGCTAACAATGTTCTGTCATTACAATGATGACGGTGGCGGCGGTGGAGAGGCGGGAAGCAATGGCCGGCGGTTCGACGGTGAGACGCGAAAGCAATCGACGCGGATGATTGGCTACCGATACGGTGCGTGAATTCGCCGGCAACGATGCTACGTGTAGTCGATTACTAGTAGGGGCTTCTGACAGCTGGCGCACCACTCGCTCAGCCTCGTTCGCACTTTCGACAGCCCGACGAGGTATGGTTGCGTTTGCGCTGTCGCCTCCCTGCAAATAGATAGCACGCACGCGCGAGCGGAGGAAGCACACAATCGAGGAGGCGTGCACAGTTGACTGCCGTCGGCGCAGAGTACCGCGCCGGAGCCGCTGCAAAGTACAAAGTCAGCACTCTTCATCATGATGGAACAACGTTAACCTTCAACCTTACACTCAAGTCCGAACCTCACATCATTTAGCATGCTGAAACGCATTACTCCCACATCATTGCTTTTGTTTTCCCAATTTGAGTTGGTGACGAGCCTCAAACCACAATAACGCAAGTGCGCCTTACTTGAAAGACGTTTACTGTATTGCGTAGTCGCTGCAAAACGTTGCGAGTGATGAAGCGATGAAACAGTCGTCTAACAACTACCGTTGTACACTATAAGGACACTTTTTTAACCAATAAAAGTGCTATATCGAGCACTTGCGTAGTCAATAAACGGCAACTGAACATCTCAGACGATCATTGATCGTTTGAAGCCCCAAGATGTGGGGGTGATTGATGTCGACAAATCTTTGCCCAAAGAGGAAGAGGCGTTCTCTCTGAACAAGTCTTCGTTTAGGTGTAACTTCTTGTTGCTCAACATCGCCTCAAAAGTACCATCCCCGAATACCCGCGCTGCTGAGAACCTCTCCAACAGCGTCCATCGACTTTAGAAATGCTTTCTGATGGGCACTTTCCACTGTATCACACTGTGCTTTTCTTGAGAAACCATCAAGCGCTTTGTAACACGCATAATAGTTTCTCTTGAGACAAACTCTTATCTCAACGGAATCCTCACGGGCTTCTATCATCAAGTATGGAAACAACTGTCCCTGACGTGATTCCAAATTTTCTTCTTTCTGTTCATCACGAATCGGAACGGAGCGTTTTAGCTGTGGTGTTAAAACCACACTTGCGTCGCAAAGAGGCCTTCTTTTTCTTGGTTTTGAAAAAGAAACACCGTCCTGCCCTACACGGTGTAGGCTACAGAGGCTTGTAGGCTACACCTCCAATGCCTTTCAAACTTTCGCGGCTATTAAAAGTCTCACCAGTGCTTCGGCAATATGGTCACCCGTGTCCTTCAAAGCTTTCGATTCAAGGCTTTGCTCATGATGTATAAAATTAAAATTAAGAATATGGTTAGACCTATGAGAGGAATTGATAAAAATAACCATTAAAGAGGCAAGAAAGGCAAATATAGAAAATGTGATAAACAAAAAAATCTTATATACACCCAACCTCGGTATTTACCAGTCCACGATTGGTTTTCAAATTGTTTCTGTCTCAAAAGAAATGCGCACTTAAAGCTGCGGGTTTCAACAGCAATTATGTGTTCTTGGAAAAAACCAGGAACGTTTTTCTCTTTGAAACATTTGTTCCAATACAGACAGAAATGTTCACCGTCAGGTAGGTGTGGTGCTTTATCTGATCATTTGACCTATGGAACAAAGTCTTTTAGTTGGCACGCCGAGCCATTTGAAGATAGAACTTCCAGCTACCGTGTACTTTTTCCAGTCCAGAAAGTAACGGGTTTCCCTTCGCCGCGAAGACACAGAATTGCAACTTTCATGCCCTCGCCATGAGTAGCAATTAGAGTTTCATCTCCAGACTTTTCTGATGACCCCATCAGTACCACGTCTTCTTCTAACAGGAAATCGTTATCTTGTTCATATGAGAAGGCAAACGGAGAAGCAACCGATTTTTTTTTGTTAATGCTGTGTGATTGTGATTATTGGGTCGTAAAATGAAATTTAAACACGCACGATAATATCCATGCTCCCAATTGGTTTATTCCAACGAATCTGTCCGAGAGTTAACGCGTTTTCCATCTCAGTTTTGACCGTAACATTCCATACTTCTTCCCACTTTGCAGGTTTGTGTATTCCACCTTTTGCAGTGTGGCTAAAGCGTATTTAGTTTTGTATATACATGTTGACAACAACGTTGCGCTCTGCCTTCTCCGCAATTAGTAGATTGATGCTGCCGTGACCTGATACCTCACAGATCAATCTCAGAAATAACTTCTCCTGCCCTGTTGAATCTACGTATGGGAGCTGTTGTAAGAAACAAAGTTTCTTTCAAAGCAAAGAGAGATTCGTGTTGGAACAATTCCTCTCTCTGAACCATTTCCAATGGGAAAGTTAGGTCAGAAATGCTTTCTAAAGCAATTCATATTTTCAGAAACAACTGCCCTTCTGAAAGATACTAACGCTGTTAAAGCCGAGTTTGTTTCGGTGATTTCCATGTCATTCTTTTTTTCTTCTAACCAGCAAACTGGTCGTGGGCTTGGTCATTTTCTACCTACGGGAGTGCGCACAGCTGCAACAAGAGAACATTTGTTGCCGCCGACAAAACTGCGAAACGTATTGAACTTGTCTTCGTCGTGACTCAGTTGCTGGCTGCATCAATTCGTCATGGGGTTTTGACGACTCTTTGGACTCCGACGACGACAGACATGACAGAGTTTGTACACTGAGAAAGCTAAACTAGCCAATCCCGCGAAAAGTTAGGACTCATAAACTTGGTTTGGAAGAACATTATTGTTCAACGTGGGATCTTACGGATGTCAGGCGAGAAATCTTCCAAAACTTTTTGGACGGATTAGTTACGACACACAGTGCTGTTTTAAATGTGTTACCAAAAGTATTACGAGTAGATACTGGAATATTTGTCCTTGTTTTTGGCTGGGTTGTGCATCAGCAAAAGATCGTAAGACTACCCTTTCAGAGTTTGTTTGATGAACATAACCTTACTTGAACAGGGAGAAGGCGTTTCAAAGCCAATGTTTATCGATATATCCAGCGATATACATTGGCTGATTGATTGTATTAGACAAAAACTTTTTTTGGGAGATTGGAAGCAATGTATGAAAATTAGGGTCGCTCGACTTGTGATGGAAGTGCTCAATGAGCACCATGCTATATAAAAAAGGGGATGGCAGTTTTACGGTGTGTCATGTTTGCATATTTGAGGAGATTTGGCTGCAGACCAGGGCTCCAGTCGACTTTCTACAGCCAAAGATGAGCGCTTTCTGCATGGAAGCGTTGGAAATTCAATCTTGGAGCAAATAAGCGAACGCATAGTATCTCTACCCTTGGCAAGCTAAGCTTGACGAGACTTGAGGGTGGTGTGATGGGTTTCACTGTGAAACTTTCACAACAAGCTTCGTCCTGGAAATCAGTCCGGGGGAATTCAAAAATTCACAACAAACGCGCAGAGCGGCGTCTGCCAGGGCAGAGCACTTGTGCGGGCACGTGACTACTTTACAGCTGTAAGCTCAACGATATTTGTTGTACAGTACAAAAAGTTGGTTATGTACAGTTGGAAACAATTGAGTAATACACGTGCAATTCTCATGTTCTACAACGACAAGCTTTTACAGAGTAAGAACAAACGCTTCGCAACTCTTGGCGTCCTCTACACTCGAGTAATGGTGTCGTTCTCCGAACTTCACGCATGAGTTGCTCACAACTAAGCAATAGATAGTACAATCGTATAACGCGACCGAGCTCAATGGTCATAATCATCATGATCGTGGTGATCATCATGGTGGTGGTGATCACCATGATGGTGGCGGCGATGCGGAATGACGTGCCTTATGGCAAGAGCTTCGTAATGGTAATGTGGCACTTCCTTCCCATCATCACCGACATAAATTCGATGATGCTGCGGATAAATCTTTCCCGGGATAAGTTCATGGTCTTCTCTTGCACGACCGACAAACAACGTATTGCCACTCTTGGTAACTCCGCCACCAATGGCACCTAGAGGCGTCTTGCCACCTCCCATTTGCACCCATCTCAGCATCTCTGGCTTGTCGCACACCAGCAAATCACATGATCTGAATGTGTATTCCTTTCCACCGTAAGGTACCCTTGCTATTCTTCGATGAGCGTAGAACTTCCCTATACAAAGTTCCTCTTCGACCAAGGCGCGGCAGATGTAGAACGGTTCTCCGTTGTACCTTGTCCCGCCTTCAACCAGGTTGCTTGGCAGGTGATGTGAGCTACGATGGTAGTGAGACCAGTAAATGCGAACCATTGTTGGACAGGGTATGAACGAAAGACGATGACAGTAACTTGGGCTTCTGGAGCACAAAGTAGGCAAACTTCCGAGATGAAGTGGAGGACGAAACGGGTCACGGAAAAAGCAGGGCAAGGAACAGCGAACGGCTCCCTTATATAGCGGGAGTAGGAGACCGCTGAAGAAACCTCGAGACAACTCTGGCTGGCCCCCGTTCCTGTTTTTTTTCTACGAAGTCAGTTGGTTAGGCTGTTTAACAGGATGGTCCGTATTAGGGTCTTTCCCTCCAATGCAAGTCATGATTGGCTCCAGACGCGGCAAATGCTGCGTTGTAACGGCGGACCCAACTTGTTGTACGCGGATGGAATGGCACAGCAACGTGGTTAACCCATCAATCAATCGCTGTGCTTTACACGATTATTGCTATTCGTGACCTCTACTCGTCGGAGTCGCATATGTTTTCTGCAACATCTTCCTGCGATTCACCGTCTTGATAGATCAGTAAGTTCCCAAGGTTGCTTACACTCGTGTACAGAGTAATCGCTAGAGCAGGCCTGGATAAGAGGCGCAGCATACCCTGTCGGGTTTGAATCTCATTCACGCCCAGATTCTGGAGTCCAAACTGTTTGGTCTCGGGAGTTGGAACCGGAACCTTTTTGAGTGCCAACTGTATGGATCATGGTACAAAAATCTTTGTGAAGAGAGTGGAATCGCGTTGAGTGCACGCGCGTGCATCTGTTGCATATAATTAACAATCCACGTAGTGCCAAATGGAAATTAAGCGCTCTTAGGATAAGTTATACATGCAGAGTGAGAGAAACAAGTCTTGGGACAGGCGCATGAAGTGGCGAAACATGAGTCGAAGAGACTGTCAAGTCTCGAGACAGCAAAGACGCATGAAAACGGTGAAGTGCAGCAAGATGGCAAAAATGGAACGCTCTGCATGATCCACCGATAATTCTGTACCTTTGGTACCGTTGGTACCAGACGGTGTACGTCCGCTTCGCTCAAAGGGTGCAATTGCTTCACACTGTACGTAGCGAGACTACACGTACCTCGGCAAAACGAGGTGTGCCGAGAATCCAGTTGCCTTGGTGAAGGTTCACAACGGTCGATGTCATGCTTGTAATATGGCTTCGATGGCGTAGCAACAGTTACACCAAACCCCCTTACAACAACTGCCGTGAGACATACGAATTAGAGCATCCTATATCGACAGTTTGTCAATTTTGTCTATTTTCCCTGCCTCTACAAGTTGTATACCGGTTGTAAGGGAGGGCACGTTCATGGCCGTCCCGCTGACAATAAGCATTTTCGAACTTCTAAACGGCCCAGATCGCCAGGCGTACCAACGCTCTAAGCTTCAGGTAAAGTAACCTCTACCGCACAGAAAGCCGATGTCGAGCCACTACAGTATAACGAGTTCTCGACATTGTTCGGTCCTTTCTTTCCTCGGGAACACGGAGCATCACTTTGCAACAGAGACCCAAGGGTTGTATGGGGCTCGGGTCATCATGGTCTCTTTATGTACAGCCTTCTTAATTCACCGGTTCCTCCGCGGGTGTTGCACGCGGATGGACTTGCAGGACAACACACGCTCTGGTTTGTTCTCACAAAACTGTTCACGAAGAGAGTCAAATCACTTGGGAATCGGCTGCGAGTTCATGAAGAAGTAGCGAGGATCATACCACTTCTGCACGCGTCTTAGATTGCGCAAGTTTCTTCCCCAGTACATTTGTGCATAATTGGGCAGTTCCAGCTCGGCATAATTCACATAAACACCCGAGGTAAACGAATTCAAATGATTCTTCATCCAATAATACACAAAGTTTCTATGCTCCTTCGTTCCACCACCAACGATATAATGCGTGATAAGATTGGCGCCCCTGAACGCAAACGCATTATTCTGTTGTTTGTCGATGGCGTTGTTGAACAAATTCATCTCGCACACAACCCACGGAATACTGGTGCGTCCAAAGGCGGTTTGACAAAAGTTGACATACTTCTGCCAGAAGGCACGCGACGGTTGCCTCTTTTTGTTCATGTTCATAAACGTAGACTGATAGATACGGTCATTGGCAGCGCTACCTTGAGTGCCACGCTGCTGTAGCATAGCCTTGTACAAGTTAGGGGCCCTTCGTTCTCCCCATTCTCCTTCTGGTCCAAAGAAAGCATGAGTGTCTAAGGCATTCCTCACCTGGGAGATGTAGGCGGTTGACCGGCCCGGGGTTTTGAAGAAGGGAGCACGGTTGAGTCGCCACATGCAATCAGCGACTGACTTGACATCATAACAAGCACCATACCCAAACACACCTTGCGCTCTGTTGCTTAGATACACTTCAATTCGGAACCATACATTGCCACCCCATTCACCGTATTGCTGCCACTTCTCGAGCAGCTCACCACCCCTGCTAGTCGGCCACTTGAAGCGGAATACAACGGCTCGATCAAACGGTGCAGAAGTGACAGTGCGCCATCTGAAGGCGGTGACAATACCAAAGTGACCACCACCGGCGCCACACAAGGCCCAGAACAACATGGGTCTCTCGGTGCGCGAAGCAACGACCACGTTTCCAAAGCGATCCACCATACGAAGCGAAAGCATAGAATCACAAGCCAGACCCAATCGCCCCTCATAAGGTCCATGTCCCCCACCCAAGACATAGCCCGCAAAGCCGACAGACGGACACACCCCAGCCGCCATCCAGCGACGCTTTTTATGCAAGGCCCAGAGCACCTCGCCCATGTTAGCGCCCGGCTGAATGAGCGCGACGTTTCCCGGCTGCATGGAGACGGCTTTCATGAGCGAGAGGTCAATGACGACGCCATTACACAAACTATGTCCGATCAACGAGTGGCCGCCCGAGCGCGCGCACACGCGCAGCGCCACGGAACGCGCGCAACGCACGATGGTGGCCACCTGCCATTCGTTGGCGGCGGTGACGATGGCGAGCGGATTGGCGCGATTGGAGCGGAACGAAAGGTGCTTGAGGTCGGAGAAGCGGCCGTTGGACGGGCTGAACACGGCGATTTGCTTGCCGACACACGCCCCGAGGCGGCGGACGCGGTCATTGGCGTGGACGTGCACGACAGCGAAAGACAGCACGACGAGCGCAGCGGTCAGCAACTTGGCGCGGAACAACATCATGTTGATGGCGGAGGAGCACAACAAGCCGTCACGGCACCGACGACTATGGACGACAGAGCTATCGGCGACAGCGGCCGCATCGGGCGAGATGTATGAAGCACCGGCGCGCACCTCTTAAGCGCATTCGAAATCTTGGAGGCGGCAAGTCGCTGCCGGCGACAGCGCTGATAGGCTCGCGCACATGGCTGTCGAGCATAAGGTATCTGCATCGGGGGGGACGCGCGCCACGTAAACGTTAAACAGGAACAGCGCGCCTGGGACAGTGTCCAATGGACGCACGCCACGGCGCGCATTGAGCTCCTTATATATACTGCCAACATAACTTGTCTACAGACCTGATCCGCCAGTTATTTGTGCTCACCCCCTGGCCGTGGTGTCTGACACGCGCTGTGAGCGTCACCCACGCGTGATGACGTGGCGACGTGGCCACGCGTTGGGCGTAGCTGACTGCACCGCCAGCTTCACGTGCCGGTGGCACCCACGCAGCGGCGCTCCGTTTGCACCACCAGCACGGCGGATGGCGCACGCCGCAGCTGTGGCGCGCCACTTGTCTGAGCAGCCCCTCCTCCCGTCAAGCCGCCCCTCCTTCCTCAGCAGCTGCTACCTTGTCTCTCGCCGCCCTTCTTCGCGCCCATCACCGGCTGTCCGACGGCTGTTCTCGTCCGTCGCTCCCGTTTGTGCGCGCCCTGTTCGCGCTTTGAGCCAGCCCGTGAGCGCCCGCGCTCCCCCTTACAGCGCTTTCCGCCATGTCGCGCAAGTATGATGCGCGTTCCACGCTCGAGGATCGTCTCGGCCCCGACGTGCTCGTCAGACTACAGAGCATGGCGCATGAATTCGGTACGTCCTTTCTTCCCTCCGCCGTGCATAACGCCCGCGTCTAAGCGTGCCTACTGACCCGTGAATCACGCTCAATTGCGCCTGTCACGCGCGCGCAGTGCGTTTTGAACGAGGTCAATTCGGCTTCTACATCGATCCGGCTCGCTACGCCGTCAAGCAACGGCAGGTGGGTCCGCTAGGTCGTGGCCGTCGCCGCAAGGTTGTGGCGGGCGTCGACAAGGATGGCAACATCATCACCGCCTGGATCGGCGTCGATTCCCGCGCAAAAGGCGCCCGCACGCAGGGCGGTGAAATGGTCACCATCCCCGACGAGTACGCAGAAGGCGCGCTCGGCGGCGGTGGCGGCGGAGGCTACGGACCCGGCGGCGGAGGCGGAGGCGGTGGCTACGGACCTGGTGGTGGTGGTGGTGGTGGATATGGTCCTGGCGGCGGCGGCGGCGGCGGACCTGGTGGTGGTGGGCCTGGCGGTGCTGGGCCTGGCGGTGCTGGACCTGGTGGCCCTGGTCGCGGTGGTGGAAATGCGCCGGGTGCCGCGGGAGCCGTGGCGGCTGCCGCCGCTGCGAGGAAGAATCAGGCCGCGAATGGACCTCCGCCGCGAGCGCCGGGTGCGCCGGGTGTTCCTGGAGCGCCAGGAGCGCCGGCGGTGCCGAAGGCACCTATCGGACAAGTTTCTGGCAAGGACAATGCTGCGAGAGGACGACAGAAGAAACCGCTTCATTGGGCGAAGGTGCCCATGAACTTGGTCAACAATTCGTTCTGGCCCACTTTGGATGAGGGCAATGTGCGATTGGATGAAGAGGAGATTGATGATCTATTTGGCGTGGACGTTGTGGAGAGATTCAAGATTGCTGCCGCTGAGGTTAAGCCCGAAGTACTTCCACACAAGCGTAAGCATAATGTCAATATCTTGTTGGCCAACCTCAAGATGAGTGCGGAGCATATTAAGGATGTTGTCAGAGTGCCTACGTACAAGGAGCTGGAGGCTGGTACTCTGCAAGCTTTGTTGCTTGTTTGTCCAACGCAGGAAGAAGAGATGCTTCTTGCTCAGAACGCCAACATTCGCGCCGAGGTTGATAAGACTGACGCATTTATGATGGATCTTGCAGACTTGAAGGGCTTGCGTGGAAAGATTCTTTGCGCGCTGGCAGCGAAAACGTTTAACGATGAAGCTGTCGATGTCATCCGCAACATGGATACCTTTGCCATGATTCCTGTGGAAGTTATGAACTCCGAGAAGCTTGGGCGTATCTTGGAGGCTGTGCTAGCGTTGGGTAACTTCCTCAATTCCGGAACTGGTCGGGGCGGCGCTCATGGATTCAAAATGGAGGCCTTGGCTATGTTGAGTACAGTGAAGGATGCCAAGGGTAATACCTTGCTGGATTACCTTATCTTCATGTTGGAGAGGGATAACCCTGGGCTATTGCCGTTGGATGACATGCCCACCTTGGCGAGGTCAAAGGAACTTTCTCTCGAAGCTATTGGAGAGGAGGTGCAGGCATTGTTAGAATCTGTGACCAATGTTTCAGAGCAGATCAAGCAGATTGGCGATGACCAGACGCTTGCGGCATTCAAGGCGGAGATGGAGGTGTTCGCTGAGGAGGCGACCAAGGTTCGAGAAGAGATTGTGTCTTTGAGAGGTCTCATGATGCAAAAGTTACAGAGCATGATGCTGCACTTTGGTGAGAGGAACAAGATGTCAAGAGGACGACAGGAAGATCTCTTGAGGATGTTGAGAGATTTCTCAGATGATATTGTTTCGGGTCTGGCAAGAGCAAAGGAGAGGAATGAACGCGCGAGAAAGCAAGCGGCCAAGAACGATGCGAAGAAGGCGGGTAACGTTGTTCGTGGGGGGGCTGCTATCGGCAATGGTGGGGAGATTGGAACGGGTGATGTTGCGCATGGATTGGCCGGTGCGAACGTGGGTATTGAGGTTGGCGGCGGAGATGGTGGCGGCGGTGAGCTGTGATGCAGCGGCTACCGGTGATCCTGCCGTTTGTGTAGTGCATTTCAATGTTTATTGGTGTTGTATTTCTTGTGTGTTATGTAGTGAGCGTGCGTGCACTGTGGATGCGTTTTCGAGATGGATGCTTTGGGAGTGTATAAAGACAGGCACGCAGGAAGATAGGTCTGTTCCCGCAAACCTTCGTACGTCGTCTGGGTAGAGCAATCGATTCTTGCCAGACACTCTAGTATGCCTTGACATCATATCATGGCGGCTCTTCGCCATCTTGCCATGAAGCCTCCTGTTTCTCGATGCCATTCAAGGCATCCCGAAGAAATTCGGCATAATGTCTCAGGTTGCTCCTGAGACCATCCCATTCGACGTCATGAAACTCATATTCCCTCTCATACATGTACAACCCGCCAGCAGCGTCCAATACAAAGGTCCGCCTCACTCATCATTGACTTCAATATTCCCGCCGCCATCGTTCGACATTTCTTTCGTTCAGTCTCAGACTCGTGGTGCTCTCTATATCAATAAACGGATGTCCTATGTGCGAAAATGCCCAATCGTAAAGCGGATAACCACGTCCTGCCAGCATTTCTCGACTACCAATGTTGTCTTCTGTAGCGTCCCCGTGCACCAACGTATTCGGAACGCCAAAGTTCGAGATCGTTTTGCAAACTTCCTTCACCTCCTCCTCCCGACATCGAAGGTCTCTGAGAACATCTGTGTACTCCTTGCTGCCCTGAACCGCTTTCTCCAGACCCTCATGGTACACGATGTGATGAATGTTTGAGTAAAGCCACTCACTATCTCGAACTTCCAGTCCACTAGCCTTCAGTTCATCCAAATGCCCCATTGAGAAAAGATGCATTTTCGAAATTGTCTCTACCAAGACTCCTATATCGACTTTTTCTTCGTGTTCAATGGTCCGCCATCTCGTTGAATGAAAACATGGCCTTCTTCGCGGATTGCGATGACTTCTGGTACTGCTTCGAGCTTCTCAAGAATTCTCGCGATCGTCACTGTCTGCTGAGCTTCCCCAAGTAACGGAAGTGCTGCCTTTATGAACACACGTTCCACTCTACTTTCAGAACTTGATGAATGCTTCGATTGTGACAAGTCCAATTTACAAACCCACACCACAGAACGCTGATTGTCTACCATCTTCACAAAACTACGGTAGAGCTTTTGTCCGTCGATATCACTGTTCGCAACGTTTTTCACCCAACTTATCAATTTCGTGAACCATCCCATACGACGCCAAGGTGGCATCCTTACCTCCACTTCCCCATTGATCTCCTTCATAGTTTCTAGAACCACATTCCTCATATCCAACCCAAGCTCCTTCTCCGCTTCAACCCAGTTCGCTATTCTCATTTCGTCTACAGACATCGATATCATTGCTTTCTCACTCTCCACACTTTTCTGGGCTTCTGCCCATTCCACCAGCAATACGGCAACGAAATCGAATGTCTCTTCCCACATTGTACATTTCTCTTTACCATCTGTCGCCCACAATTCACGCACGAATCTCACTTTGATCCCTAGGCAGGTTTCAATCAAGTCTTCCAGATCCTTTACACTCGCTCGTAAATAGTAGTGG
Organism: Gracilaria gracilis; assembly: GCA_030374805.1. Lineage (NCBI taxonomy): Eukaryota > Rhodophyta > Florideophyceae > Gracilariales > Gracilariaceae > Gracilaria > Gracilaria gracilis. Next base: position 294,826 of record JARGSG010000017.1, on the reverse strand, counting down.
GAACACGCCGGAAGCCTTGGCAGCCGAATAGATGTGTCAGATAGCACTTCCACGACTGCATGTGTTCTTCCAGGTGAAGGGAGCATGATAATGTAGGAAATTCTTTCTCTCTTCCACCTACGCCGACGCAGTTCTTCTGCAGGCGAATCTGCTGCTGAGGGGGAGTCCATGGTAACAAAAAAAAACTTATCGGTTGCGGCGCGATTCTATACGTATGGAGCAGGACCACGGTGGGCTTTCCTAGAGTAGAGGACAGCTTGGGCAAAATAAGCGAGGCGGAATCACGGTGCAGTTGATAATTATGTTCCAATGTATTGTTTGTTGACAGTGTGAACTCGAGCAAGTATTACTCGATCAATGACTTGTTCCGCTTCCTCTGTAACGCCGGGATAACATGAGAGCATGACTGAACTTGTCCCTCTTGCAGGCTTTGTCATGACTAGAAAGAAGGAAAGGCTTTAGGGATATGAACACACTTCGAGATTCCACAATGGCACTCGAATGTGGCTGCAGTAACGAAGGACAGCCCAACCCTCTTCCCACGTTACCAAGGGTAGGAACGCTAGCCATTTGGCGGTCGAACGCCACAGATACTGTAGATACGGCATGGAAGCCGCTGCAGACGCTGGCATTCGTGCTGCAGATACGCCATGGGTCACCCGTGGCATGCAGATGTTGGGGTGACCCCGGATGTTGTAGATACTTGGATTCTGAGTTGATCCGATTTTATCGCCACGGCTATGAGGCTCGTCTGGATCAGCCTTGGTGGTATCTATACGGTAGTTGTCAACTGTTGTAGAAGCATGGCGAGGTTCTTGGTAGATACGATGCCATGCTTTTCGCGGGAAAGCTTCTTAAATCAGTTGATAAAAAATGAACTTCATTAGTATCTTAGGGGCCTTCGAGTCGGGACAAAAAAGAGTTCGTCCGTTCGGTCGGGAGTCTCTACGCGGGTATTATCGTGATAGGGTTGTGGCCGTTTCGCAGAACACCATCATGGTGCCACCGCAAGACACCGGTGAGGCCAATATTATGCATGAAGGGTTTGACAGAATTGTCATAGTTGCGTTGAAAGACCTTGCGCCTATGGGTAACAAAGGCGTCCATCAATGCGTTTGGGGTTGGGTATCACGGCCAACCACTGTGTCTTTGCCATGATTCTTGGTGAGGTTGAGTTGCTGCAAGCCTTCGAGCATCATGGAAGCTGTGTTATTGCTGTGCCACTTCCTTAACTCCGAAAACTGGTAGCGGAGCCACCCTCGAGACTCTCAAAATAAGCAAGGTCGCACCTTGCACCTTGTACGTCTGATGTGTCACGCGTAGTGAGGATGCTTGCGCTTGTACATGTACTGTACAATGTAATGAATCCCCATGAGGGATTCCTACTATTTGCAATATTCCCATAGCACTCCAAGCGAATGAAGACAACCGCCTTCAAAGTACAATTAGAAAATTGCAACTTGGGTGTAGTTCGTGCGGCAAGCTTTGTTACATTATCAACGCCGAGCGAAGTGACGTTGTGCACTCGAGAGCCTCGCTCATTTTGGTGCTCATACAAGTGCGACGGTAGTCAGGCATCGGCGGCAACACGACGACGAAGCATCATTCATGAGCCGGAGATGGCGGCGATAGCAGTGCCCGAAGCAGATCTCAGCAGATGCATATACCTTTATACCTTTTAAGTTCCTCCTTCCGTTTTGAATTGTGGTGTTGTTGCTTTCCCCAAAGAAAGTGTGGAAAAAAAGGTATAGTTTTGATTGAGCCGGAGCTGGGTTTTATGACGAGCTTGCAGAGCTCGATTTCTGCTCTATGGTATGGACTGCTTCGCAGTTTTCGGAACCGAGAGTGTCAATGACGACAAGACCGCCTGAACGAACGAGTGGTCATAGTATGAGAAATTCTCATTTCTCATTGAGAATTAGTCAGTGTTGAGCCATACGTGCGTCCCCTCACGACTTGCGCTGCATTCGAATGCTGTTTGGCTGTTACTATGGCTAGAACGCTATGAGCGTGTGCAAGTTGATGCGTCTTCGCAACGTGACGTGTCGATGATCCTCACACGTAATCAGAAGAGGGCACTTTGTGGCGCACGATTCGCATCTGCTCTCACTCTATTCGATCTGGAAGACGAGTTCATCTGCACACGGTTTGTACACATTCCGCTCAGAACAGCTGCTTCGCGGAGGTGTGCTTCAAAGGAGATGCGACGTTGGAAGGACCATCGCTTGATGGACGGAAGAAGCACGTGCATGGTTTGTCACAAACTTTGTGGCGGCAGTGGAGCAAGTGTTTGCGTCGATGCGATCAAACGCAAACTGGACACGTAGTGCGAGCTGTGCTACGAGTCAAAATGGCGACGTGCCATGGTGCGGTGCTCGAAGTCGCAACTTGGGACGGGGTTGCTTCAAGTTGAAAGTCGTTCCGAATGCTGCAGATGTGTGGTTCGACTCGCAGGTGCAACATGATATGATATATTGTCTCTGGACAGCCTCCCAGGAAGCATCCCTTCAGACGGCCCGAACTACTTTAGCGTCGAGTGGCCGTCAGCGACGATGGCGCCGAACGGTGGTGGCACAATGTAAGGCGCGGCGATAGCAGTGTGGCAGCGCGTAAATGTACGTGTGCCATGCGACCACACGAGCGAACAACAAGCTACGGCGAGGACGTCGAACACTGCTGTTCTCTTTTGTGAAGAAAAAGAATGGCGTGCTACGGTCTGGGAATATGTAAAGGTCATGTATTGGTGCGCGAACGAGTTGTAGCTGACGTCAAGCACACTCCATGGCTGGCGTTGAGGCCACTCCATGTGTGCGCCGCACACTTCACGTAGATACAACGTAGCCTTGGCGTCTGCCGCCCGTCAGGTCGCTGCATGTGTGACTCACAACGGGCAGCGAAGCATCGCAAGACGACGGTGGTTTGCGTTTCATTGTGCTGGAGTGGTGAGACGCAACTGACAGCAGGCGTGCGGGCGGGGGGTATCTAACTGCTTACTTGAACACGAGGTGATGAGAAGGACGCGGGTAAGTTAGGACCGCTAACTTATAAAGAGCAAGAGATGGTGATGACGGGGAGTGAAGTACACGGAGCAACGAAGCAAAAACACAGCACTGTCATTAGCGCGCGAGTTGTGGTAATGACGAAGACGGCTGTGGTGAAGTTCAGGAACGGCTGTCGCGCGACGCTGACAGTCCGTCGGTGGTACTGTACCGTTGTGAGACGATGACAAGGCGAAGCTCGCGCTCGGTGATGTCATTTGTAGTTTGTAGTTACAGCTGCTTCGTGGTGGGCGAGAACGGTGGTAGGGGCTGTAAACGAGCATTGATGCCGCGCAACGTGTCACGTGTGTGCCCGCTGTCCACGTCGAAATGCGCCGTGCAAGGGTGCGGGTCATGTACCGTAGGGGGCGCGGGAAAAACATGATGTTTCACGGCGCTGGGACACAGATCACAATCGCTATGCTGCACTCTGCACCGCCGTCAATCACGTCAGTGATCGTCCTCCGCTCCGCTGCGAGTGGACGGCGCCAGGATTTGCGCGATGCGGCGCGGCGGTGGCGGTGGCGATTGCAATTCCACGCCCGCGGCGCGTGAATCGTCCGTCAGCGACGTGTCTACGTTGCGCGCTTGATGGCGCACACAATTCAGATGGCGCGCTTGCACGCTTGCACAATTAGAGCCGTTCAACCGACGTGCATTGCGCGTTCTGATTGGTGTGCCTTTCGTTCGCCATCGGCGCTCCCGCGCTCAACATTTCAAACCAAGAGCGAGCTGTCAATGACAACAACACCGCTCGTGAGCTCAACCGCACTCGCCGCGCCGCCAGTATAAGCCGCCATTTTGGTACGCGCTGTAAACGGCTGCCCCTTCATCGCGTGGTGACGTACAGTTAAACCTTTCTGCGTAGTGCACGCGCGCATCTGTAATCTGCGCGCACGACATGCCACGATGAAGCTGTCATTCTCATTCATGTCGCAAAGCACGCAACAATTCAACCACTCATAAGTGGCAACCATGACTACTCTCGCATCTACGCCAACCGCCTCTCGCACGCGCCCAAATACGCACGCGCTGTTCTTAAGCCAGCGCTTGATAACCGCCGCTCTGTAGCGCCTTCTCCTTCCTCCTCCCTCCTCCGCACTGCGCCCGTGCCCCCCGTTCGCTCGCACAGCCTCGCCATCACCATGTCACCGCGCGTACTACCGCTTCTCGCGCTCGCCTTGTTCGTGTGCTCCGCGTGCTCCGCGGGCGCCGAGCTTTCCGCACCGTCCGTGCAGCGCACGTCGCGCAGCTGGCAAGTATCGGCGCTTCAAAAGGCGCGCGCGCGGCTACGATCGCTCAACGGCGAGCTTCGGATGGTGAAACAGCAAACACGCTGTCTGAGCCGTCGCGCGCAACTACTGCGAGTTCTCAACAAGCGGCTGCGACAAACCAAGTGTGTAATCCGCGTGTCCAACGCCGGCGCGCTGTGCAGGCAGTCCAACTCGCTGGCAAGACGGCTCTCGAAGCTCAAGTGGACGTGCAAGAACAAGTGGAAGCCGTGCTGGAAGCGCAGTGTGAAGCCGGTGGCCGACAAACTGTGGATGGCCAGACAGGCGTGCGCGTGCGGGAGGAGGGACGAGTTGAGGAAGGAGGTGTGGAAGACTCAACGCCTGTGCAAACAGACGCGCTCAAAGGGCGCGATTGAGCGCGAGATCGAGCGCGTGAAGAGAAGAATCCGATATCTGACTGGCCTGGTGAAGCCGAAGCCCAGCGTGATGCCGCGACCCAAGTGGTAGCGCCTCGCGCTTTTTTTTTGTTGCAATCTCTGTTTCTCTGTGTCGCCCGTCGACCGTTGTGTTGTCCTATATAAAAGTGTTTACAAACGGTTTCCTTTTCCGCACCAACCTCCTAACTCGAAAACTTATGCCAACGGCGCCAACTGCCCAACCGCTCCTATTATACAACGGTGGCGTTGTTTAACCTTAAAAGGATACAACGCTACAACCGTTCATTGTCGTAAAGGGTTACTTGGATAAATAGAGGAGCGAACCGCATTCCCAAACACACACGTGCGTTCGATCTACCACGTGTTTGCCGTGTGCGCGTGGCAATGTGTGCGCGTGGCAGCGTGTGCGCCGCAGCTCTTTCGTTGTGATGTTCTGAGCAAAAACAGCGGCCATGGCGTGTGCAGTGTGGCAGCTGGCGCGCGCGGCGAGCGGGGCGCGCGCTGGGCGCCATTTCCGTTGGCGGCCGCGCGCGCAGCAGCGAGATCAGCGTCTGGCGGCGTGATTGGCTGCGCTCGGCCGCACGCGCGGCGGGACCTCATCACATGACGCGGTTTACCCTCCGCGCGCGCCGCTGGCTGACACGGGTCGGCGGCTGTGCGGCACAGTGTGCGCGCGCGCCACCCGCACTGTGCGCCGATGCATGTTGTGCGCGCCGCGCCCCCCGCGGCGGATAAAGACGGCGCGCGCGCGCACCCGCTCTCGACGCCCGTTCGCCGCATCTCTTCGTGCGCTTTGTTTGTCAAGTGAGCGTAACCGAATATGGCTGATATGGCCCGTACCAATCGCGCCAGCTGCTTCGTGCCGGCTTTGCTTCCGTCGTCCTCTTCCCTAAGCTCCTCCTCCTTCACACCTTCCTTACAACGTCATCAATTCGCCTCGCACCCCGTTCGCACCCGCGCGCATCCGCGCCCCCTCCCCCACAACCCCGTCACCAAATGTTCGGCAGATCCGCCCGCAAAGTACCGCGGCCCGCGCGCCACCCCGTTGCTGGACTCCATCTCCACCCCGGCTGACCTACGTCGCCTCCGTGCGGCCGATCTACGCGCGCTTGCGTACGAGCTGCGCTGGGATGTGCTCCGCACCGTGTCCGCTACTGGCGGCCATCTCGGCGCCTCTCTCGGCGTCATCGAGCTCACCATCGCGCTTCATTACGTCTTCAACACCCCGCACGACCGTCTCATCTGGGACGTGTCCCACCAGGCGTATCCGCACAAGATTCTCACCGGCCGTCGTCACCGCATGCACACGCTGCGCAAGAACGGCGGCCTGTCGGGCTTCACCAAGCGCGCTGAGAGTGAGTACGATCCGTTTGGCGCCGGCCATTCTTCCACCAGCATTAGCGCCGGCTTGGGCATGCAGGTGGCGAGAGATGTTGCCGGTGTGCCCGGCTTGTCCATCGCCGTCATTGGCGACGGCGCGCTTACGGGCGGACAGGCATACGAAGCTATGAACAACGCGGGTTATTTGAAGAATCGCTTCATCGTCATTTTGAACGATAATGCGCAGGTGTCGTTGCCTACTGGAACCAAATCCGTTGCGGGTGTGCGCCCTTCTGGCGCGCTCAGCGATTATTCTAGCCGTGTGTTGTCGTCGAGACCATTCCAAGACCTTCGTGGCGCTGCGAAGAACCTCTCTAGGCTATTCCCAGAAGGCATTCAGGACGTGGCCGCACAGGTTGATGAGATTGGACGTGGCTTCTTGTCGCAGGGTGGAACTCTGTTTGAGCAGCTTGGTTTCTATTATGTCGGTCCTATTGACGGCCACAAGCTTGATGTGCTTGTGAAGGTGTTGGAGAACGTTCGTGATATGCCCGGTAATAAACCGGTTTTGATTCATGTGAAGACCGACAAGGGCAAGGGATATCCACCAGCGGAAGCTGCGTTGGATAAGTATCACGGCGTGGCTCGATTTGACGTCTCCACTGGCAAGCAACACAAGTCGGTTTCAAAGACGCCTTCCTACACTTCTGTATTCGCAAACGCATTGGTAGCGCACGCAGACAAGGATCGCAAGATTCTTGCCATTACCGCCGCAATGCCCGGGGGAACTGGACTCAATGTTTTCGGAGAAGTTCATCCTACTAGGTGTCATGACGTGGGCATTGCCGAACAGCACGCGGTTACAATGGCCGCTGGTATGGCGTGTGAGGGATTCAAGCCGTTTTGTTGCATCTACTCTACCTTCCTACAGAGGGGGTATGACCAACTTGTTCACGATGTTGCGTTGCAAAAGTTGCCTGTCAGATTCATACTGGATCGTGCCGGTCTTGTTGGAAATGATGGTCCAACTCATCATGGAACATTTGATTTGGCGTACATTGGCTGCATTCCACACATGGTCATCATGGCACCGTCGGACGAGACGGAGCTGCAAAACATGGTTGCCACCGCTCTCAAGATCGACGATGGACCGTCTGTGGTGCGGTACCCGCGCGGGGTGGGTGTTGGTCTTGACGTGATCAATTCCAAGTTTGGCGGAAACTTTCTGGAGATGCCTACAAGGGGATATCCGTTACCGATTGGACGCGGTCGCATCATCCGTCGCGCCGGCCCACACAGCGGGAGGAAGGGATCTGTGGCCATTCTCAGCCTGGGCACGCGTCTGTTAGAGGCTGTGAATGCGTGCGATATCCTACAAGAGTTTGATGTCTCCGTGACAGTGGCCGATGCGCGCTTCATGAAGCCGCTGGATCGCGAGCTGATCCGCGGGCTGGCGTCGACGCACGAGGTGATGATCACCATTGAAGAGGGCTCTATCGGCGGGTTTGGTGATCACGTGCTGCACTTCTTGGCGCTGGAGGGATTGCTGGATGATGGGTCTGTCAAGTTTAGGCCGATGGTGCTGCCGGACCGCTTCATTGACCATGGCAGCCAATCGGAGCAGTATGAGGAGGCGGGGCTGACGGCCAAGCATGTGCAGGCGACCGCTATGCGGCTGCTGGGGCGCTCATCGGAGATGATGGTGGTTTCGTCTTCCTCACTGGATCAGAACATTGCGGGCAACTGACGAGTTGTCGCCTGCACTTCACGTGATGCGTTGTTACGAGCTTTTTCGTAGCTTCGCGACAACTTTGGTCTTCGCCTTGTATGTTTTCTACCTCTACCTGTAGAAGCCTTTCGTTCATTGTGTTTTTGAAGAGGTGCTTGTGTGCAGTTGGGCGACTGTGGCCGCGGGTGCAACAGGTAGGTGGTGACCACCGACTTGCGCCAGCAAACACGAGCATATGTATCCTTATCGCTGAAGACGTAAACTTAGAGCCTTTGTTTCTTAGTTCCACACAGAGAGGTGCTCGTCTTGCTTCTACATACAAAGCGAAGCAACAAGTCTCCGTGTCTCTATGCACATAGCGAAGCAACAAGTCTCCATGTTTCTATGCACACAGCGAAGCAACAAGTCTCCGCCACCTCCACGTGAATGGAACAAATCACCGCATCATCTGGGGCGACCATTAACCAATACGTTGGGTGAAAACTGAAAACACGTAACAGCGTACGAGAAGTTCTCTTCGAGAACCCTTTACCCTCTCTGGCGGTTTTCGAAGCTCTTGAATTCATCTCCCCGCCAAAAGAAAGTTCTTCCGCGCTGCCCTAATTTTGGCAGAATGGCCCTGTCGAATCGCCCTTCTTGGCCAGAGAGCACGGGTGCCACAAATCATGACCAAAAAGCAGCACGAATCGCTGGCTTGTGAGCGACGCCGAGGGTCATAGGCCAACCTTGTGAACTCAAAGGCTAAAAGGGGGCTGGCTCTCTATAGTACCGACGAAGGTACAGTGCAAGTTTACACTTCGTGCACGTTTTCCATTTATCTACCTTCGTATGTACAAGACGGAAGGATACAAAATTGACATGCAGACAGCGCGCACAGTGGGGCAGCCCCACGCAAATCAATCAGGAGCTTCGTACTTGTGATTAGAAGGCTGTGAAACCAGAAAGATCTTGGACCACCGCCGGTTGAAGCCAATCGTACAGCCGCACATTGTACAGACCCTCTCGTCTCGATTTCGAGCCGCGCCCGTGAACAGACAAGAAACAGGCGCCTCACACACGGGACATTCGCCACGAAGCAAGCTCGGTTGGCCGAGGTCCAAGTAGTCCAACATGACGGGTGTTACCTGATTCGAAAACCATACCGTCATCAATACCACCACGTACGACAAGATTCCCAGTCGGAACTGCCCAGCGGGTGTCACAGTGATGCGCATTTCACCGTCTAGTAACGCGAATAGAATGGTGAATACGGACGCTGTGACGAACGACATGAGCACTGCGGGCAGATAAAGCAGCATGATTTTCAATCGTTCCTCAGTGGCGTCGGTGAAAAGAAACCTGCGCGCAATATGAAGTATGATATTGTTAGAACAGCGTTATCACATACGAAAGAGGTTGCTATGTACATGTTACTGACCATTTCAATCTCTCATCCATTCGAGCATTAGCATCAATACGGCGCGCATCGCAACACTTGTCCGAGTTTTCCTCAAGAAAGTGCAAATCATCCTGCTCTTCAGGATCCTCTTCAGGATCCTCTCGCGGCGCCGAAACGCTCGCAGATTTGACTGGACGTTTGACACTACCCGCCTGCAACAGTTTCGTTTTCAACGCCCTCAACTCCTCTTCGGACATTTCAAATTCTTCTCTGACGCGCCTGTCAAAGTCTCTCGAGCTGGTAGCCTGCACCCATACCTTCTCCATGCGGTCCAGACGGAGCTGATTGCTTCCCAAATGCTCCAGCTCGTCGCGGAGCGTTTGGAACTCACTGTCTGTTAACATCGGTGTGGTTTGATAGTACGTACGAAGGGTTTCCAAGAAAAGCTCCTGCATGGCTTGTTGCCACATATCTTCCCCTTCGTTGTTCTCGCCGTTCGCGGTGGCGCACATGGGCAACCTGATTCGACCGCATGATCGCCGACGTCTCGGTAATGCAATCGATGAAGAGTTGCGTGGAAGAAATGATTTCCGCGACGTGAACGATGACATTCGAGAATCATTCTGTGAGAATCGCCGTGGCGCGCGGAGAACAAGCGGTTGTGGGGTTATGCAGAACGCAGACACAATCATGGCGACGGGATGAAGTAGGTGTCAAACTGGGGCGCAAGTGAAGTATACGAAACGAGCTCAAACGACAGTACCCATGAGGCGACGAAGAACGAGACAGAAGACAAGGAGTTTCAAAACCGCGTGGAAGCGGATGAATGGGCGTGGCCCTTTCGAAGCTGAATGCGAGGGAGGGTGAACGAAAAGCGTCGCTTCGCGAGACGAAGCGGCAGTGAACACGGAGGCGCTTTAGGAAAGCGATTTTTTCAGACGGTGCTGCTGTTACCACTCCTGACCTCAGCTATGACGGAGCACGTGCCAACAGCATTAAGCAGCGAGATGCATCTCGAGATGATGCATGCATCTCGCTCACGTTGCACAGCATTCACGCGTCTAAGGACTTGGTGCGGTCGAAGACCCGTACCCATGGTAGCTTCGATAAGGCATATCATAGCACATGCCAACTACAGGAATTAGGATCCAGGTCATCGAGGCGGTCCTCTGGGTGCCCTGGCGATTCATGGCTCTCGGTGGATGAGGATGGTTGAGCTATTAGTACGGCAGGTGTCTAGTATGGCGGTACGCGATCGCTGGCAGAGACCGAGCTTGCGCTGGATGTACAGGACAGGAAGCATGTCCGGGGACGAGGAAGCCTTGGTCGAGGGGCAGTTCAGCACCCGGTGAGATGCTACCGGCCCGTGGGCTCTTAGTTCGGTCGGGAATAGGCGTACCTGCGATATTCTTCTCCTAAGCGGGAGAGGTCGAAGCTGTAACATCAGTGACATGTCAGTGACATGTGGTCTTAAGATGTGGTCCGGCGCAAATCGAGCTCGTTACCCTGAGTTTTCTGATGTCTTACACGGGGTGAGGGTATCGACGGCCGCGACGCGAAGAACTGCTGGTGGACCAGATGTGACGGTCGGTGATGATTACGTCGTACCTGCACCCTTTATCGCGAACGCTCTCTCAGTGAAACCAGGGACCATGTAGCTAGCCATCACTGCTCTTAGGCGCGCATCGATATTGCCTGGGTTCTGCACCACAGGGAGCAGGCGTGTAGCGCAGATTGCTGGACTGTCCGCGTCGGCGATTCTCGTTGCCCTGAACAGCACGCTGTGCTCGAGGGACTTGGCGCAAGGGACTGGCTGTTACGTAGCCAAGACGACAGTGGAAGGTGATAGAGTCGACCGTCCAGCGGAAGAAGCCGATGTTTACTTGGTTGGGAACCACAGTTCTCGAGGGTAGCAGTCTATGTTTTGACATACCTGGCTCCGCCCTGTATTGGAGCGAGTCATGTAAGATAGGGCGCCTCTCCTACGATAGAAGCGGTAGAAGAGAAGATTGTGCATGGGAAACAGCACTCCGGGCAGGGGGCGGAACGGCGGGTCCAAAGAAAGAGTAGACGTGTCATAGAAAAACCGCAACGCGAGTGTATAGTTATATAAGAAGACTTGCTGCCGTTTCTTTATCCCATACCAGGATAGCCATACAGTCAAAAACATCGGCTGAAGCGTGAACAGGAATCTCCCCTTCGGTGCGACACGAAGCACCACAGGATGATGGCGCGAACGAGAACATTGCGCGAATGTCAGAGGCCACACTGGCGCAGTTAGCAACTACACACGTTCCGACATTGCATCCGGCCAGCTCCTACATGAATCTTTTCTTCTTTACTGTGGTCAGTCGCCCCTGATTCCGAGGCGGCCGAAGAACTATCTGTTGATGTTTGTATCTAAAGGTAGTTCTCTCTCTTAAAGAAGGCCGAAAACCGTAACGGCCACTGCTTGATCATATCAACTAACGATTTGTCTTTCCGTTCCTCAAGCGCCGGTAGTTCGTCACGCCGGGCTTTGTTTGTTAGTGGACAGCGAAAAAGAACATGATCTACGTCTTTCTTAACTTCCGTGCCACAGGTGCAGCGTAGCACCTTTCCGTTCAGATACGAGCTCACCGGGTGGAGCGTTGAAGCGTGCCCAGTGGCAAACAGCGCCAACGTTACCTCCGATAGCCTCAACATCTTTTCATCCTCATGTTCGTCTCTCTCAATTGGTAATACACTTTTACTCCGCACTTTGAGCCTTACCCTCGCCATTACGTCCATCATGTCCACAGGAGTCTGCATTTGTTGTGTAAGAGAATGTTTGAGGCCTGATTTAGCAAGCGCATCGACGCTCTCATTTCATTCCTACATGAATGGGAAGGTATTGCGTTGTGAATGTGCAACAGCTGCCAAGAAAGACGTAGATCACGTCCTTTTTCGGTGCGCTTTGACTAATAGAGTTCGACGCGCGGTACTGCCTACAGTTAGAGAAAGGAAGGATAAGTCGTTAATAGATATGTTTAAGCAATGGCCGCTACGGTTTTTGGCCTTCTTCAAGAGGGAGAACTATCTCTAGATAGAACTACTGCTGCCTCGGAATCGGGGGCGGCTGACCGCAATAAAGAAGAAGAAGAAGAAGAAGCACCACAGGCAAAACGATATGCCCGATGTTGCCTTCCGTGCTCTTCAGGGCACAAGGGTAATAGCTAACCCTTTACCACGGCGGCAGTAGTGAACCGTAGGCGCCTTAAACGGTCTAGCGTAGTCCACGCCCCGTACTCACTTTTGAATAAAGTCATCATCATCTTTACCTTCGTACCGACGGAAGAACGCTAGCCCATAGATGGACGGTCTCAACTACTGCTACTACAAGGGTAACTGGCAGCGAAAGTACGAAATATCTTATATTGGATTGCTTTTTTATTCTATTCACTCATCTTCGTCGTTGTTACTATCCCCGTCGTCTCGCCAGGCGAGTGCACGGGTGTCATGTTTTGAACGCTTGGTATGCTCATTTCTAAGCTTAGATTGCAGCACGGTTCTTGATCTTGTTAATCAACGAAAGAAGCCGATCCTTGGCTTCTTTAGCCTTTTCCCTGTTATTCTCAACAGCCTGGCGGTGCTTCGCTGCCTTCCTGCGTTTCTGACGGCTGTTTTTCGCCGCCTCACCCGCTTTCTTCGCAGCCTCCTTACGAGCATTCTTGAACTTCTCAATGTCTGTTTTCAATGCGTCACATTCAGGGCATGCTTTGCCGTTGTTACCTGCCTCATTCTGCTTCTCCTTTAGCTGCTTGTCGGCTTTCTTCACTTCGTTCTCTGCAACAAGAACTTCATTCTTCAATATCGTAACCTCCCGACTGGCTTTGTAAACCTCAGCTGCATTCTGGCTTGCAATGTTTGCGAGACGACCAGATTCAACCACAAAGTCCACAATGGTTTCAGCCTCCTTTTCAATCTCTATGCTTTCTTCGAGAGTCATACGCGGTCTGATTGGTTCAATCGTCTTCAACACATCGTTGACTGCAATAACATCCGCTTCAATGTCGGCAACGATTCTGTAGGCTTCCATGCTCAGTAACATGGCTTCGTCATTCGAACTATCCACTTCGATGTGTGCGTTCAATGCGGCGTCAACTGTATCCATTATGAAATCCACCTTGGTGCACGTTCCCGCTTCAGGAGTAAGATGACATCCAAATGGCTTGACGTCACTCGGGACGGTGTCGTTATCAGTCGTGTACAATGAGCACGTGCTTCTCTTGCACATTTCATACCCAAAACAATCGCATCGGTAAGACGGCTTGCAAATTCCCAACAAACAATGATTGTTTCCCTGATGTTGCATACAAAGCTTGTCGGAGTCGACTTCCAAACATGGGCACGTGGTATCGGTCATTTCACATCCTGAAGCTTCAACGGCCTGTGCATGAACAAAGCCAGTGCAGATGGCGAACGCAAAGAGGCAAACAGCGATCATCAGCCTCGTCGGTAGAAACATTTTTCTCGATGGTAGTCCTGAAGAGCAAAGATAGCGGAGTTCGGAGGAGATTCTAAAATGCGAAGAGCAGCCCGAGGAGTGAGGTGCGAGATGATGTTGAAGGTTGAATGAGCAGTCTCGGTGCGGGACTTCGGAGGCTTTTATAGCTCTCCGGCTGAGAGAGATGGACAACGAGCCATCGGACAGTGGCAAGCAAGTTTCGAATTGAAGCGTCACAGGTAGAAGAAGTGCGCGTTTGTTACATCGACGTAGGTTTCGAGGATTGGGAAAGCGTTAGGAGGCTCGAATAGCGGTCCGGGACGGGGCCATGATTTGAAGGCAGATACAGGTTCAATTAGAAAGGCTCAACCATCTGTCCTCCGAGAAGCTTTGGAAGTTACCCTCTGGGAGGAATGGTGGAGACGGAGAGCAGAACTTGAGCTCATGGATCTCGGAAGGTAGACGCCGTGAATAGACCCGTTGAATTAGAATGGAAAATGGGCAAACTGGGCCCGCTAGTTCTCTCGTTGTCACGCACCTGATATCTAGACAGCTTCCGTGGGCTGTCAGAATGCTTGAATAGGCTCCAGTTTCGTTTCATCCAACGCAAATGGCAAACAGCATGATTCTGGCTGTATTGCATGCATCCCGAGTACCGTTCCTCGTCACACAGGGCCGCGACCAGATACTACGAGAGATTCGGTTGACTACTGTACCTTCGTACCCTTGCAGATACATCGCAACGTGTTTTCATAATTAACGAGATCCAGCTCACGAGCGAGAGCCGCGCCGAAATTCACATGTCGTTTCCAATCCCGTGTTCCGACACTGTTGGAGTCCTGTCCCCGAGGGATAGTCAGAATCCCCTGTTGAATTCTGAACCGTGTCACTTCGCCTAAGTCCACCCCTACCATGTGGTTTCGGTGGTAGCTGAACATGGACCCATAGGTTTCCTTGATGCCGAAGCAATAATACACGAAGAAACAAAGAGTGAGCGCGAAACTACTTTTGAGCAAGGTGAAGCGCAACATTTCCACATTGCAAATCCTTTTTTCCTAAATGGTATGGCATTACGCGGAGAGCCATGATGCGCCAAGCCTTTGGAGAGTAAAGGAGTTGTGAGTGCCCGTAATCATCATCGTGAATCACCATGGCATCTGCAGAAAGGGAGCGATACAAAATGTAACCGAATGGGTATGTATCATTTTGGGATTGGTCATACTTCACAAACAGTCCACGCAATGCACCATACCCGGTAGTTTTACACCGGTACCTCTATCCATTTTCGGTGTACCAACCTCGTTCTTTGTTCAGAACTGTTCAAGGTTTTGTCATGTCTCTTAGAAATTGCTGTGGTTGCTTTTATCAGTCACCCGAGGTCCAGAGAGATCCACCTGCTCACTGAAGGTGGTTTGAAGCATTTGCTACTTCGAAAGCCGTGAAGAGTATGTATCAGACCGTCGTTCCTGCTTTGCAACATTAACAAACAGGGAATTTCGGGAGTCGAAAGTCATTCAGACTCCCAACTTTCTGTTCTTCCAAGGAACCTTAAATAACTGTGACGGCCAGAACTATTTTGAATCTTCCCAGTTCTTGAGAATCACGGTTTTCGTTATGGGGCTCCTTGACTTATTCAAACCCCTGCTTCCTGGAGAGGACGGTCCTGAATTTCGTTCGGTCTTTGGTTCAAGTGACGAACCGCGTCGCCCATCTCGTGTTCAACTTTTCAGGATGGTATGTGATTTGGATACTCCGTTACTGCTTTCCGATCCTATGAATGTTGACCATAGTTCACTTCTGCAATTGGTTTTCAACGCGTTTGCAATGGAGTTCCGAGATATGTTTCGTATGATCGAGGGGTTGCTGCATCATGCTCATGAACGTTCAATAAGTTTAGATCATCTCACTGTCTTCCACGAGTGGTTTGAAGGCTTCTTCGGAATTCTCACCTGCGTGTTTGATACAGAAGAGAACGTATTCTATCCTTGGATAGAATCTCAGGGCTTTTTCAAAGTGGAGAATGCTTTTTGCGACAAGCGTAGACAGAAGAAGAAAGATCGGGCAAAGGAGATGTGCTGGGATATTCTGGAACTCAAGCTTCACTTTGGTTCGAAAGAGGACCGCAAACGTGGCCTGTTTGACCTCGTTTACGAATTGAGGGATGAAGCTGAACATCTAACAGCTCGTGTGATGGTCTATTTACATTCTGAAATGGATGAACTTTCTCGGATCTTAAAGACTAAGTTCAACGAAGGCGAAAGACGTCAGGTCGAGAATACCATAATACGCACATATCGTTCTTCGGAAGCAGGACATTTTGTTCTTTGTGCTATGGCCAGGGGAATACCGGATACTTCTATAAGGAATGGGTTCTTGGAAGAAAACTTTCGCTCCTCCGGACAGAAAATACCCAAGCAGCTGCGTAAGTTTCGCAAGAGACATTCAGATCTTGTGGAAAAGCTTGCTATTCGGGATTTGCGTGTGTAATGGAGAGGCGTTTTTGCAAGAGATAATCGCTCGATTAGTAGCAAGAACGAACGCGAAGAGATTTCCTGTTCTCAACGACTCGTTCTTTATTCTTTGTAATCAGTATTTCAGTTAATGGTAGCACACGACACTCATGTGTGTATATACATGTATCGGAAAAAGAACCTGTCAAAACAACATATAGAACCTACCACCGGCGGTTCAAGGTTCTGTACAACAATCGGAGAAGAGCTGAACAAATCACGCATTGTGATCCCTCCCCAACATCTCCTTGCTTTCAGATGAATTGCGAACGAAGGTGAACAACCAACTCTCAAAGGCGCAAAACTTATCCCGTCCAGAGCACAGGACAGAAATGCGTAGACAAGACGAAGCGACATATTGGCTTAGTATTCTGTATGAAACCTTCTTTTCACATTAGATGTTGCGAGGATCCTAAATCTCCATTATGTACGTGCTTGAAGAGACTCCCTTGATCTCACTGTCTGAAGCTTCTTTCCAGGTTGAGGGTAAATCTTCGAGAGAGTAGTGTGGGCATTAGCTAAAGCGGCTCCGACCTTACTGGGCTTACTCTTGTGCAATGGCATTCGCATCGCATCATACAGTCTCTCCGTAGCGGCCTCCCAAGTAAACCTGTAGGCATCCTGCTCTGAGAGAGGAAGCGGTTCGCTTTGCAGCGCATCGAGCAAAACTTTAGAAAACTCTTCCGTGTTGCGATAAGTTCTGCAGTTCGGAAAGGTAGCAAAGAACTGGTTGCTTGGATGTTCCAGGCACACAACAAGCTTTCCCATCGCTAACGCCTCAGCAGTAGCTGTGCAAACCACATCACTTCTAGAAGCATTGACAAACACTTTATAGCCTTGTAACCATTCGCTTGCAGGGTCCGCAACCCGTGCATCGAAGTGGACTGCAGAAAGAGCGGGGAGTGTATCAACTTTTTCACGAACTTCGGGAACATCGGGTCCAGCACCGTAAAAGTCAATTGGAAGCGGTTCATTGGTGGCCTTGTAGTGTGCAATCATACAATTAATGAGTTCTTCATAGCCTTTCGCCCACAGAACTTTACCCATGAAGTAAGCACCACGAGGAAACGATCCACTCCTCTTTCTTCCGATATCGATGAATTTATCCCGAACGCCATGCACATTGCATGTAACGGAATTGGGGAACAGTTGCACGGCGTCGGAGAGCTTTACGATTCGGTGACAGTAACTACGGGAAACCCACATGTTCAGGAGCAAAAGCGCAACAGCCTTTCCATAATCTACACTGCTCACATACTCGATGTAATTGGTGTGTATAATGCCAACAACATACTTAAACAACTGAGTCCATACTTTCCCAGAATGATGCCACGTGAGATGTTCTGGCTCTTCCAAAATACATATGTCCTTGTTAGCGACATGAGCTTCTATAATGTCAGTAACGGCTCCGACTGGTAGAATGGAACCAAAATGAGGTGCATGTACTCCATCATAAAACAGAACCTCAAAGTGAGCTTGCACTTGCTTATACCCCCATTGTTGTATATAATCACGTTGCTCCTGCTGCGTAGAGAAAGTAGGACTGCCTCTAAAGAAAACTTCAAGTTGCTGTTCCTCAGTCGGAACCCACGGTACAACTAACGTGACATGATGACCGTCCTTGGCTAAGTATAACGCACGCAAGGCAGGGTTTACCGCGGTGCCCGTCATCCATGGAATTGCTGCTGTTGTGACAATAACGATATCTCTCTTAGCAGTGCGCATATCGGACGTGGCGGTTAATTCAGCCTCTTCCCTGAGAACGCGTCGTTCTTCCCTCCGCGCTGCAGCAGGCCTAGTTGGACCGCCTGTCAGCAAGCTAGCCTCGACATGCTCCTCGCCAAAAAGGTCAATGGAAACCGATAACTGTCTCGGCACCCTCCCCCTCTTCAATCGTTTCGCCACCGCATTTTCCCTGCCAATGAGAAACAGAGCATAGGCAGCCGCCATCGCAACAACAGGATGTTGCTTGGCATTATTTTCAGGACGCTCTGCATCGCGGGGAGAAGAAGGTCCTGGCACAATTCTCGGACGTTCTCCTTGCGCGTTAAAGGAAGGACGGGACGATGTGACGAGAGCCGTAAGGAGCGAAGCCAAAAGTGGCGTCATTGCTGCGCCACAGGCGCTGGAGGACTGAGGAGGTAATGACGATGATGATGGGGAGGTCGTGGCGATGCCCACATGAATGAGCACGCGCTATTGTATGTACACGTGCCACGCACTGCGTCAGGGGACACCTGTGTGGCCAAGGTTACTACGAAGGATATTACAATGGATAAGCGGCCCGTTGGGCCGCCACAGGTCCCTCCGTTGGCTTCATCTGCTGTACAAGAAATCTCTAAAGCTTCAAGATCGCGACGCGAGTTGTTCACGAATGCGCTGTCGCGATGCGACGTCAGTTCGCCCCAAAGCGGTGCGTCGCGCTCGTCGCAGCGCTTGTGACCTGCCTCCTCCACCTTGTTCACGCCCGCCTGACGTTTGAAGGCATTCCCGACGGTCAAACCGTTGCCCCCAACGGCGTCGACTACATTCAGGAAACGCCCACGGCCTTATCTGCCTCTCAAGTAACACCGTCTTCCGACGCGCCGTTCTTCACGCTCGACCATCAGGCATGTGAGAATGCTCACCCGCAGATTGTGCGTGGTGATCATGGGGACATCGGTATCATAAACACCATCTCCGCAGCCAATCTTTCGAAGGTGTCTTCCGCTCGCACACACATGTCTATTGTTCTCTTTCATGGAGGCCCTGCTTGCAAGCATTCACGCGCCCTTCTTCCTACTTGGGTCAAGCTTACTCGACGCATGCGCGCAAGCTGTTTGCTGGCTGTCGATGCCGCTGCGGATAGCATGATGAACTACAACCTCATGGTCGTTGGTTTTCCAACCATCATGCGTGCCTCACCTGAAACGAGTGCAACCTATCGTGGAGACAGATCTTTACAAGATTTGATTGCTTGGAGTGTCAAGGTTGGAGCCAACGCCCCAATGTCCATCGAAGCTATGGACCATCTTGACGCTGATTTGCGACGTTTTCATCATCAACTTGATCATGATGTTCATGAAGGCCATCTTGACGTTTTGGATATTAGTGAAGGCGCTGGGAAGAAAACAGGCGTCAACTGGACTTTAGTTGCCGCCAACGTCGTCACGGCCGTTTATTTCGCTTGGCAATTAAGAAATACTCACAGAGTTCTTACTTCGGTTCGCAAACGACGTGCAGCTCACGCTCACCGAACTCATCATTAAAGCATCTCGCTGCTAACTATTACAAAAATCTCCTCTTCAAAGGATCTGTCCTACATCAACCTCGTAGTGTTAGGAAAGAGAAAGAATCTGCGTTTATAAACGTCATAACAAAACTCTTGTGTTCACGATCGCTCCTTCGCCGCGTCAAGCGCAGCACATCGGAACACCATTTCTGCGGCCCGCATTCTTACGGTCACGTCAGCATGATCGATGTCATGCCCACCTTCGACGCTTCCCCATACATCTGCTTGCCACAATTCTTCAGAACGTGCAGCCTTAGTGGCCAAGTCCGCATCCAATCCATCCCATAACGCCAACGCCACTGCAACGCTCTTTCCACATGCCGCTGCACTATCCATTGCGGTCAGTTGCAACGCATCCAATTCTACCACACTCTTCTCAACAGCTTTCACTGTTTCTTCAGCCTGTGTACCATCTAGTGCTCCCTTTACCACTCGAAAATGAATGCCCATATCGCGCAGATGGTCATCAACAGGTTTGAACAGTTCATTTTGTCGAGAAACGAGCTCTTGTGGATACGCAGCGCGAAGTGCAAATGAATCCGTGTGAATATATTGCAGGATACCTTGCTGAAAGCGCTGCATATCATGTTCAACAACATCGAGAGCAGCAGCAACCAATCGGGTAAGCGGCATGGAAGATGGACGAATGCGCTCATCTTGTGCATCCCATTCATCTGCTATTGCGATAGCCAGTGTGTGTGACGGAGCTACAAGTGAGTGTCGTGCGGATGTAAGCGCGGGCTTTCCATCCAGATGAACGGCAAAGCCGCGTTTGTTTTTCTTCTCCTTTTCTGCCGTAGATGAAACAGGTTCCACTGAAACTTTCTCATAGAAGCGCCGAGGACCAAGGCCAGAGGAATCTGTCATTCGCGGTGACGCAGATTTTGCTTCATCAGAAAGCTGTCGCGTCCAGAGTCGCCATACCGGCGAAAGTGGACGGACGACGGAAAGCGTTGATCGCAGACTGTGTCGTAGAGCCATACGGATGGATAGCTGCTGGCACTGGCGACGATGATCGATGATCGGTTTTGACAGCCTCGACGAGTTCGATTCGATCTGTTCAATGCTTGATCGGGAATCAGACCACGTCCGCGCCTTTGGAGAACACCCCTTTGCAAGGTGTGATGTCCGAAGAAGATCTTTATTTCAGGTGTATATATAAAAAGACAGGGATATCTTCTCAATTATGGCGATCCAGGCCTGACGATGATGGTGTTATCGCTGGTCGTGTAGAGCACTCTTCACGATCTCGTTGTGGCAATTCAGCACTCCTCCTTCCATCAGAGCAACAAAAAAAGCACAGGCAAGGCACCCTGATCCTTAAGAGATACATTGGGAACCCGTTGCTTGGACAAGGAGTGGGACATGACTTTTCGATACAGGAAAGGTTTATTTTACACACGCTGCCTTCATATCGAAGAATAGAGATTAAGCCTTGCTGATTCGTTTCGCGTCAAGATATTGATACTTTCTGCCCTGCTCGTCGTATCCGCTTTCTTCGCTGCCGCCTGAGCTCCCTCTGCATCTTCCTCTCTGTACGATACCGTTCCCGTACAGCATTATTGGCTGGTGGCGTTACGAGAGTGGCGCAGATAGTCTTGTGTGTCAGCGCCAACGCAGAGTCCATTCCTGAGCTCGTTATCGGTGCGGGAACGTGAGACGCATCATAAAATCGTTCTGTAGCCGCCTCCCATGATAATCTGAACGCATCATCGTCTGACAGTGGTTTAGGCTCATTCGCCAAGGCAAACTCAAGCTTTTCGGAGAACTCCTCTGCTGTGTTGTAAATGAGGCAATTGTCAAAGGTTGCAAAGAACTCATTACTAGGATGATTCAGACATATAACGAATTTTCCCATAGCTAACGCCTCAGCTGTAGCGGTACAAACCACATCGCTTTTAGAAGGGTTCACATACACCTTATATCTTTGCAAGTATTCAGATGCATGATCGACAACAAGGCCATGTATTTGTACCTTGCTGAGACTATAACTGTCCTGCACCGTTGCCTTCACTGCTTCCAAGTCCGGTCCTGCACCAAAGAAGTCTATGGGCATACGTTCCTCCGTTCTGTGATAGTGTTCGTCCATCAAATCTACAAGCTGTCTATATCCTTTAGCCCACAACATTTTTCCCAAAAAGTAAGCGCCTTTCTCAAATGGACTACCGTTTCTCGTACGTCCAATATCAATGAAGTTGTCGCGAACGCCGTGGACATTGCAAGTGACCGAGTGGGGAAGCGATTGAACAGCATCAGACAATTTGATGACACGATGGCAGTAACTCCTACAAACCCATTTGTTCAAGAAATTGAGAAAGAGCGCACGTTGAGGTCCAAACACGCCGTGCTTCTTTGCATATTCAATATAATTGGTATGTACCACACCCACGCAAAACTTAAACAAGCCTGTCCATCGAGCGCCCGTATGGTGCCAAGTAAGATGTTCCGGTTCCTCAAGCACGCATATATCTTTCGGGTGGTCATCATCAAACATAGCAGTGATATCGCCTAGAGGTAGAATAGAACCAAATTCCTTTGAATACACGCCTTCGTAAAACGCGACGCGAATCTGTACATGTGGTACTTGTTCGCGACCCCATTGCAAAATGACACTCTCCTGCTCACCGCGTGAGGTAAACAAAGTGCCTTTCGGGTAAACCTTACGCTGATCTTCCGGGCTCTCCAGCCAAGGTACCACAAGTGTCACATTGTGTCCGTCTTTCGCAAGGTACACGGCTCTGAGTAGAGGATTGACAGCAGTGCCAGTCATCCACGGCAAGGCCGCAGTGGTAACGACTACAATATCCCTCGTCGTAGAGCGAAAATTGGACAAGGAAGAGTAGTCACGTGGCACTGGATCGGTCTCATCGTCATCGAGCACAAACGTTCCATCACCTGCACCAGCATCAAGCTCTGCGCGACGCGAGGCCCTTGGCGAACGCGTCAAAAGGAACAGAGTGACACCGATGGTGACAGCGATGAGCGGACGAACATCCTGTGGGTCGTCGCCTTCGGACATATCGTCGCCGTCAGCGCTTTTAGACGAACTGGTTGAAAAAACCTTAAGACCGCGCAAGGCAGCCGACAATCCCTCGAGGACGTCGTTCTTTCGATCAGAATCGGACGAATCGAGGTCAAGAGGCGAACGTAAGCCGCTTAGCACCGCAGCGGTAGCGTTCCATATAGAAGAGTTATCCGGTGAATTGGACCAATCCCATTCGGCAAAAGGATTTCTCGTAGCGGGAACCGGCAGGTCTTCGTCGGGTTCGTCATCAGCGCGCTCGTCGTTGAGGCGCGTGGACGCGTCTATGCCGCCGCGCCGGCCACCCATGAGGAGCAGCGCGGCTGCGGCGGCAGAGACGAGCGGCTTCATGAATTGCTGAAGAATGATGGCAGAAGGGCGCGCTGGGCGCAAACGGTGCAGCTTGAGCAGAGGCTGCCCGACGGAGAAGCCCGTCGAAAGAGGGACTGTCAGAGACTGTCAACGGTCAACGTCGGGGCTGAGACGAAGCTGGCGGCGGCTCTGATCTTGCAGCTGCGTCTGAGGTGCTCGAGAGACGCCGTTGACAAGGTTTGGCTGCGGGCACTTGGTCGGTGCGTCGCCCATTGGTTGTGCACGACAAGGACTCGCGCGTCCACAGAACACGTGGACCACTCGCGTTGGCACTTCGCGTACTGCCACTGAATCTTGTGTGCACTGCTAATGTCATCATGCCACCTACATATGACGCATCACATGTCACTGTGCCACTCGCATTTGCGATCGTGATTCATATGTCACAGCTTGCTCGCCTGTAGCAGAAGCCTCTCTTGTCCTTCCGAGAACTGCTGCTCATCATCTCTGACTGAAGGGGATGAGAACATCTCTCCCATGTCGACCCTTATCCATTCAATTAACGCCATTAAGAAAAGTACCCTCACAGAACTTGCTTTATGCCCATACGTACAAGTTTCTTAATTGAAGTATGTCGCTGATTTCTAAAAATTCTTCTTCCCTACGACAAAATACTCAATTCCACAGCAAAACTCTACATCAACATCACATCTTAGTTTTGTGATAAGCCATGCATCAGTTTGGATCTCTGAGCTCTTCTACGAAAATGATCCGTTGGTACTGATATGAATTGTTCAGTATTGAAACCGGTCACACTGGCCAGTTAGAACGGAGACCCGAAGTCAACAACGTCATAATATTGCATGACCCTTGCTGCCTTTGCTTGCACCGCGGATCTGCTTTTCGGGGCAGCTGAAGACTAAGGCACTGGAAGCATTCTGCTACCAAGGAAGGTTCACTTCCGGTTGCCTCGTAAAGACTTCATCCAGAGTTAACCATTATATCACAATTTTCGTCCTAGCATTGTACCTCAACGAAAGAATCGATATATGTGGCGCTCAACAATAGAGTCATATGTTAAAAGGTTTAGAAAACGAAGCACAACAGGTGCTCACTGTGATCTGTATGGAACCTACGGAGTACCGGGTAAGGAGGTTAGCCCTCTATATTGAAACTCCGCCAGGGTCCGGGATACTTGCATGCCATTCCGTCCTCGTCACGAAACCATCAAAGACGACGAAGTGTTTCAAGCGATGCCTGCGCCTCGTTTTTGATCATTAAATGCATATGCCAGATACGAACGGGGTTACCCCTCGGGAAACCCTCACAGGTCATCCTGTTAACCTTTCAACCATCTGAACGTCTTGTATTTCTACCGAAGTGTCATGTTTTGGGGAAAGGGCAGCGATGAAAAACGCTACCCATTAAGCTAACGTGAGGCACATCGCTTTCGTTTCATACGGTCATATAAGAAGAATTTCTTCCCCCTTGTAAGAGAAGATCTTCTCTCTCGAGCCATGCCATCAGCACATCTTCTGGGTCTGCAAGTTCTCGACAGAGATATCCACTCCACAACAAAAGATGCTTTCCAAAACACTCAGGTCGGTCGAAGCGTTTCTGCTCATTCATTTTCTCTTGCAGGTTGCAGTTGTTTCCTCCCTTCCGACAAATGTTCAGCCAAGGCTGAGAAGTACGCCCCGGCCTTTCATCGCTTCGATAATTCCGAAGCTACCGAACTTTGTTCCGCCCGTAAGCGTGCAAGGTTTCTTCCCGAGGAAACCTGCGAGTGGCTTTCAACTTGTTGCCATTGTATCACCTTCTCCCTCTCCCACGCCATCTCCACCCCCCGTCATCATCACATGCCTGCCAAACGATTGCCGTGACGGAGATGGCCACTCCTTTGTGTGCGCGAACTATGAAATGGACATCTTCCCACATGACGACACAGATGACGCCTTAATGTTGTATGCAGAGTATGACTTGGAAATATACACGTATGTCGCACAATTCCGCGCACAACTAACAAATGAAACTTTACAAGCCGGGCCGATTGATCCGGTACCGTGGGTATCCACTGAGAACGATACGTCACAAACTTCTTGTTTCCCAGTGGCATACTATGGAAAACCGTTTGGTACCTGTTGCAGACCTTGTTCGTATCTCAACGGTTACACCCGCCCGCCGTCAATGTCCTGTTGTCATTCGTGCTAGTTAAGCTCTTTTGCTGTTACAATCGCAAACTAAATTGAATGCACCCAACGTTGAGGTCTATGATAATGTGAGAGGATGGTAAGGGAACCAAAAAGATCGTTTGAAACCCTTTTACTCCATACATGGATTTGATTTTGCTACTGTTCGCGATTGGATAGAACCAGATTTGGGTTAGAAGGTTACCACTGTTCTTTCCTCGCTTGATTTCCCAGTTTGCTGCTATCGTCCACATGTGCAGTAAACTGAATACGCAATTATGTGCGAATATTTCGTAATCATCAAGTGCTTGTTTTATTGGTTTTGAAATAGGCGACTCAGCGCCCATGTGTACTCTATTATTCTCCTTCTTGCGAATAGATACTGTGGCCGTCAAAGTTTTTGGCGTTGTTTAGGAGAGAAGGCTACATGTAAGTACTGCAGCATTCTTATCACTTCGCAATTAGGAGTAATAAACCACACTTAAGAAGAAGAAGAATAGATACTTATTCCCACCCCTTTTCATAGTAAACCGAAAAGTCTCTCATCTGTAACTTGTAACTATATTAGTGCCGCTCTATGGCTTTATTGTAAACGGGAAACAGGAAACAGAGAAATTTTCGCTTTTCCAATAAGAGTTCTCTTTTTTGTTCTTTTAACCCTTTTGAGACTAAAAGATTATGTCTGTTAAACCAGACTTTGCATTGAAACATGATTGGGTTTCCAGAGGAACAGTTGGTTGCCAGCCTTCCATGTGTTTACAAAGCTTATGTCTGGGGTGGTGGACATAAGCAATAAATCATGATTGGCTGTCGCCAGATTCTTTGCGGATTGAAACCAATGACCGAATTGCCCTTGTCGTGCGCACTCTAAAAATATGGCAAGCACTCAAACGGCTGTGCGCTCCGCCGTATAATGTGTTTCTTCCGTTTCTTGTACGAACATTTCCCACCGACCATTGCACGGAATTTGTGCTGTTGTGGAACATAACAAGCTCCAAGTACCGTCGGTGCGGCATACGCGATGGCAACCGCCAAAAGACGCGACCATTGCCTACCAAGTGACTTTCTTTCACACGAGTTGCAATCATTGCTCCGTTTGTGAACCACAATCTGATGAACTCACAAAAAATTCAGTCTATTTCTTATAACATGAACGATAAAGACACCATTTTGCAGAACGCAGCAGAATAAAACGCCAAAACTGCAGAAGAGGGGTCCTCGGACGCCGAAATGAAGAAAAGTTTTTTATAGCAGCTCTGTGGGCCAGTAAAAAGCAAGAACTCTACAAAACCGTGCCATATTGTGTAACGGAGCAGAAAACCCGAATTCTGCACGTGGCTAAACCTCAGCTCATTAATCGAGCGTACGCCTACAAAAACGAACTGGGCTTGTTCAACTTATTTCTAAACAGTTCATATTTGAACTTTGCAAGAGCATTGACCTGCATAGAGCTTCTTGAGCGCAAAAAGAAGACGAAACCTCTCCGAATGGATGAACTGCTAGCTTATTTTTGGCTTGAGCTTGCAACCTTTGTACACCGTTCAAACCGTCTTAGAGATTACTGTTGTAACACAGAGCTTTTCGGCATACCGTTCTTCAAGAAAGTAATGGGGAGGGACACATTTCTAAACATACGTGCTGCAATCAAAACTTACGCCACATTTGATACCGACATTGCCGCGTTAGATGTTTTGTGGCATAGACGTTCTTTTTTCAAATGAAGGAAAACACTCCTTGTAGGCGATTTTAGGTACTTCGTTAATTTCCGCATCATGCGTTAGCAGATACATATGAGCTACACCGCTATTAGCGTGTCGCCTCGCTGAGGTAATTTCTACACATGTACACGTGGATTGCACGGCTCGAGGCGCCGTTTAGCGGGTGTGACTAGCACACGTGTAGCACGGATATGCCAGAGGCAGTGCACCCAGCATTGCTGTATTTACTTAGATATTTTATAGATTATTTTGCCCGGCGCACCCACTGTCAGTGGTGCGCCGAGCTCAGTACTTAGAGGGTTGAGCATCGCTCCCCCAAGTAAACTGCCCCTTGCCAAGCAACGGCTTCTGGCTCTAACTATCACGCCTTTGCCGATTGTTCACCTCCAAGTGGAGTGAAGACTGCGTTGTTCACATATAGTTACCCACCCTTGTGGCACTCAGAGTATAACCACTATTTGTGTGTCTCGTTCCGACCTACTGTCGTATAATCGCCCCTGTATTGGGTTTGCTTTATTCTCTCTCTCTTTTCCCCACTCTGGTGGTTTGCTTTCTGCCCTTTTTGGGTCTGCCTTTTTGCCCTGTTCTCAGTGGCCCGTTTCCGACACCATGTCGTTGCCATGCTACTCTCTTTCGAGGACTCATCTCGTGACCGTGTGAACACTTGGATCTCTACCGACTACTAAGCAGCATAACGCTCCGACGCTTGTCGTGGTGGTTTGACCTCGGATTTACACCCGGCTTAGCTGTGTCATTCCCGAAGTGCTCCGTTCGCTGTGCTGCCCTATCGAGGGGAAGATTCCGAACGTCTTCGTGAGCCTGCGCTTTTCCCCGCCAAAGGCGTTGCTCCACATAGAACACTTTGCGATGAATTCTGCTGGTCTCGCCGTCCCAGTAAGAGTCCGTTCTTTGGACGAGAACACAGTAAGGTGTAAAGGCCGCACGCGCGCTAGATCTTATATGAGAAGCAAACCTGTGAGGTTTGGAATAAGATTACGCGGTGGTTGGTTGGTCTCACGCCTACCTTCATATCTTTCAGGATAACGGTTCCGGTAATAAGACTGGCCAAAGTCCGGTCCAGAGATATACTGCACTGTTCCGAAACCTCCAAGGTGCTGTTGACCGAAAGCTGGACGGAAAGCTTGTTCCGAAGTCTACGGCCTTGGCTCTATGATGTGCGCAAATGGCGCACCAGACACAGTTGCACTTTACACAAGACAATGGTCGGCTGATTGTGATGGATAACTTTTATACCCGTCACGTTCTTGCGCGACAGCTGCACCGACTTAGTGATGGTGAGTGCAAGGTCCTCGAAACGGTGCGATTCAATGATGTCGATTGCATAAACCGCCCTGCCCTCAAAGAAGCTATTTTCGATCTCTAGAATGCTGAAAGGGGAGATTGGCGTCTAGTTCAGGTCTTCGAAAGGGTTGAAAAAGACGATCCTTCTATCAAAGTCGCGCAAAATACTGGGTTCATTGTCTTCAATGACCGATCTGTAGTGTCGTTCTACACAAATGATCTGGCAGATACCCCCATTTCCCGTATTCAAATGCCTGACGACCACGCAGTGCGCTGCCTTCATGGATGGGCTCCTTTGCAGAGATGAACTGGAACGGAGTCACGACAACGTAAAACACTACAGGTTCCAACGATCATAGTTGCATATAACCTGTTTATGAACAGCGTAGACAGGTTTGACCAATTTCGCTCTACATCACCAACATTCAAAAAGGAGAAGAGAGTTACTATGAGTATACTGACTTTCATTTTAGATGCCGCCATCACCAATGCTCATGCACTCTTGGACGCCATTTCGAAAGCGGGGGAGGTCATTATTGGGCCTTCAGTAATGAAACAACGTATAATTCATCAGCTGGTACTCGACCACGTCGAATACAAACAGGTGAGAGCCTCGCTCACCGTGATCTCCACAGCCAGCTCCTCCCCTGTCACAAACAAAACCAACACGACGCAGTCACTTCACCTGTTACTTGAAACGGAAAACCGAAAGAGCGTACACTGCCTCTTGTGTACTTTGGTGCCGAGAAAGGGCTGCGGGCGCTACACCATGTACTCGTGCGCTGTTTGTAAGCGTGGTTTTCATGTGAACTGTTTCTCATTCTTCCATTATCCCCAATCCGTTCGACATATCCGTCTTAGGGTTTACAATGCCGTCAAACGTGCGAAAGCAACACTACGTTCTAAGGGTCATCGCAACCGGTGCAATAAGGCTCCCGCTTCTCTTGCTACTGCTAAAATGTTGTTCAAGATGTAAACTAATTTTCCATGAACTCCATACATGCTCCTTTCTTGTCGGGCCAGATATCTCTGATGCCTTCCAATACACAGTGCGGTACTTGAACTCGCACTTTCTTTCCCAGGAAACCGTACCGCTCATAAACGAAAGCCTTATACGCTTTCTTGCGAGCTTCGTTGTTCTTTTCTCCACACACAACAAGGGCAGGGTACTTGATGGCTATTTTGCCTACAACGGAGGAACTCAGCTGCGTCCAATAACACGGGGTTCCGCCGCATTTACGAATGAGACGTCCTCATTGTCCTCTGTAACCTCGGGAGGGTGAGGAAGGACGGAGGTTTCCTGCGCGTTAGAAAAGCGATTTTGCGTGGATGTCTGAGGCTCTGTAGGTCTTCGAGACGCAGCTTCTGCTTGCAGCAGTGGGAAGGAACGTTCGATTGGATTGTTTTCGATATGGTTCATGGTGCTGCATATATACGGAGACCACAACGCCATCGACTTGTAAGAGACCAGTACGATGGAGAGAATGGATTGGTAGCACGTCCTTGGAGACTCGGTGGTCTTTTGGTTCCGGGTGTCCCGTAAAGTGCAGCCACCGTGTTTATTGAAGCACACGCAGCTTGTGCCAAAGGCGCACGCACAAGTGTACCCTTCAATCAATTATACGGTCTCCTTCACCACCAAATTGACTTTTCATTGTGGAATCTTACAGGCCATTCCTTATCTCCATCTCTGTGGAGGTCATAATTTTTAGGGTCAAAAGGGTTAAGTAGGGATTATCCTATTCAAAAATAAAGGCCAACATACATCTTCATTTCATTCTTTTGCTTCTGACACTTGAGAGAAATAACTTTTTCTATGATGCATAAAAGCTTAGTTTCTTGGGGGGAAATGTAGTGCAAACGTACCCCGTTTATTTTCTGACCTCGTCGGTGTTATCGGAATGCTAGTTTTGGTGTCAAAAATGACCGAATTAAAATGATCGAAAAACCGGTGAATTTATCCAAATTTGGATGTGCTTAATTTCCGAAAATATTTCCACATTTCCACTTGTGCTAGTTTGCGTGGAAAGAATCATTCATGAATATTTCCATCATTGCTAGTTTGGATGGAAGAAAAACTACCATGTTACTTCCGTTCACGCTGGTTTCCGAACCCAATGTAAGTGTGTAAGTGGCACATATTTAGAACTATACGGCGGCGAATAGGGATATATATACATAGATAGCTACTTATGGAATACGATTAGAAGAATACAAACCCTTCGAATAGGAACTCTCTATAGATATACAGCACATCTATTCAACAACTCTCATATCAGATATCGGCCGTTTATTCTCTCACTTTTGAAACGCCTTCGCATCACGTGCCATCTCCCCCATCACTCCGGTCCCACCCTCCGGGGCGCCAGATTACGCTCCCCTCCGACGTACGTACCCCCGCTCTCGTACCGGCCCAACACCCCCACACCGCTCCCTGCCATGCCTAATTGCTGCTTTGAAGGCTGCTCCTTCTTCGCTCGCACCATCCCCGCCATTCAAAGGCACCAAAGAAGATGCCCCAACCGTCTCACCGCCAACAAGCGTTTCCTCTCCCCCGGCGGCAACGTCCCTCACTTCTCCCCACGCACAAAGCGTCACAAGTCCACCCCCCTACTCCCACCACCACCTCCACCTCCTCTCTCCAATCGCCCTTCCGATAACGTCCCCATTGCCGACGACGACTCCTACCACCAGCAGCAGCTCTCCCTCTCCGTCCACACCCAAGACGCCTACCATATCGTAAGCACCCCCGTCTGCTCCCTCTCCCCCTCCCCACCTCCTCCATTGCCCCCCTTCTTCTCTCTCCTCAACAACCCCCACCTCAAACGAGTGGTCCTCTACATCTCTTCCATCGCTTCCACCCTCGGCCCCCGCAAGGCAGACGAACTCATCTCTCTCCTCCATGACCCCTTTTTCTCCAAGTCAGCCTTCCACAACGCCGGCTCCTCCGCCTCCCAGTGTCTCAAACTTCAACAAACCTCTACCAACATCGAGTCACCAACATCTGTTTCACCCCCACCACCCTCCACGACCCAAAGCACTTATTTACAGTCACCATCTTCCGAAAGGATGCTATCCAAGTCCTTAAAGAACAACTCGCACTCGCACACTCCGACAACACCTTCTTCCACCACGTCCCCCATACAACCTCCTCCGGCTCTCCCACTTTCGCCCACCCCATGGCTTCTTCCCTCGTAGAAAAAGCTGTCCCAGCCCTCAAGCACGCAATCATGCAGTCCTCCAATACCCCCTGCATCTGGCACACCCCTGAGAACACCGGTATAGACTCCTTCATCGGCTTCGTCCAAGTATCCTCCGACAAGTCCTCCACCTCCCTCAAATCCTCTTCCATCACCTCCTACCCCCTTCAAATCATCCTCCTCAACTTCTCCGAATCGTTCCGTCGCAAATGTATCACCGACAACCTCACCCTTCTCGGATACCTTCAAACCCCTTTTAATCTCGCCACCCCCTCTCAAGACCCCGATACCATCCCCCAAACCTCATCCAGCATCTCCTGCTCTACCAAAATGCAACTCATCCAGAGTGCCATCTCCAACCTTCTCGACCCTCTTCTCTCCTCCGGCCTCACCGGCTTCCTCTTCCTTGACGCTAATGGCGTGCTCCGCCATTGTCACCCAATCATCGCCAGCTACTGCGCAGACATCTCAGAAGCAAAGGACATTCTCGCCATCTCCCACGGCACCCGCCCCAAGCATCCATGCAACCGTTGTACCGTCCCACGCTCCGACCTCCACCTACACATTCCATGCCCCCCTCTTCGATCCCAAACCCAGACTCTCGATGCCCGCAAATCACACTCTACCCTCCTTCAAGATGCTGAAAAGGCCCTCCTCGCCAGAAAGCCCAGAATCGCCCGAAACACCAAGGAAAAGTCCGTTGAAGCACTCCACTCCCTTTCTCTCGCAAAGTACTCCTCCCTCTTCGAATCTTACCCTCTCCCCAACATCACCTCTCTCCTCTCCCCTTACAACATCTTCCCCTTCGAACCACTCCATAACTTCCACCTCGGCATCTCCAAGCTCATCAAGCTCGCAGCCATCGAAAGACTCAAGTCAAAATTACTCTTCACTACTCCCCGTTCCTCCAAGTCCCGTTGTTCCTTCAACTCCGTCCGCTCCTCCATCCTGAAAAACGCGAACACCATCCTCGCCGCCATAGAAAAGCACTCCCCAGCCACAAGACTCCACATCGACTTTTCCTCCTCCGACAACGGTCAGGCCCTTAACGGTATCTTCACCTCCGACGGCCTACGTGGTATGCTCTAAGCAAAAGACTACCGCTCACTCGACATGGTCTTCCACTTCATCGGCGCCTTCTTTGACCGCTGCTGTGATGAGGTCGATGCAGCTCCCAACCCCTCCGTTTTCACCAAGTACTCCGATCTTCTCCTCTTCTCTATGAGATACAACCCCTCCGCAGAATGGACCGACTCCCGCCTCACCAACCTCCAATTCCAAATCCGCTCTTTCAAGCGCACAGCCGTACTAGTTCTCAACCCCCACCACACTTCCAGCCTTGGCACCCTCAAGTTCCATCTCCTCGACCACATCGTCGAGGACATTCACCGCTTCGGGGGCGTCCACTTCAACGATGCCAGCATATTCGAACACGCCCACTCCCTCTTCAAGTCACACTACTCCAAAACCTCAAAGCGCAGGTCCACCGCACATGAAGAAACCATTCGCGCCATCCATCACTCCAACGCCACCAAAGATTCGAACCCCCTTTCCACCAACCCCTCCATCACTTCCTCCACTCCTGCCCTCGCCTCTCCCATCCAATCCCACCAACTCGGTTTGGTCCGTGATGGAAAACTCATCTCATTCGCTGATCTCATCACCGCCCACAAATTCCTCCACTCTAATCCTCATTTCAATCCCAAATCTCTACAAGACCTCTTTCCCACCGACACTCTCTCCATCCTCCAACAGATTGGAAACCCCCCCTCCCTTCATTCATCACCCTTTCTCTCGAAGCCCTAGAACTCTCAGAGAACTCCCCCACTCTCCGTCGCACCCGAATCACGGTAGGCAACTCCGCTTACGTCGCCGGCTGTTATGTCCCATCACTCGACCACTACATTGAAGAGCGGAACGAGCTCGCGCTCCAGGATCCTCCAGTCCCTCTCTTCCAACGAATATTTGCTGCCCCGTCCTTCGGTCCTTCTAAATCCTCAAAGTTCTCTCACGTCCTCGTCGCAGGCACCAGCTCCTCCAACTCCACCCCCATCGTCTGGGTCTGCAAGCTCATCTCTCTTCTTTGCTTCACCCTTCCTTCTTCCCCTCCATCTTCCAAGGAGTTCGCCTTCGTACATTTCATGGAGCTCGTCTCAACAAGTGACGAAGTCGATGTCACCCTCAACTGCGTATGCCTCCGATGGGCAACAGACGACGAACATAACCACACCGCCCATCCAGTTCCCATCTCCACCCACTCCACATCCGACAAAGTTTCTCCATGGTTTGGACTCATCCCTTTCTTTCTATCCTTGGCTCCGTTCATGTTCTCCGCCAGAACTACCCCGCACCCCCCTTCAATTCCCGCCTCCATTGGCGTTTCTATGGATTCTACCTTAACAGATTCTACCGGGACCCCACCTCCAGGCCCTACCTCCCACCTCCCGCATAGCATTCATTCCATATGATTTTCATAAACCAATCGCTACCACCCTCTTCCACAGGAAAGATTGGAGATAGGTATTGGATGAAGAAGATATACCCCTTCTTCATCATCCCACAGCTACCTCCACTCCTCCAACACTTATTCACCCTACCCTCTTTCCTCTCCTCCTTCTGCCCCATCCGTACCCTCTCCTCGATGCCCAACCGAACGACTGAAACTGTGCTTCTCTGGTCGGCACGCTGCTATGTAGCAATCAAGAACCGCTCCAATTCTCCGCGTAAAATTCACCATAAAGTATTCCTCCCTCACCGCGCTAGATATACCTTCTCCCTGGATGGAATCTACAGCCCAACCGTCGCAGTTCTCTCCGAATTTCCGGACACACACCTCGGATCCCCCTCTAGAAACCCATCGTTCTCAAACTCTTCGCCGTGCTCGTCCCCCACCAATTCCCATGCCACCTTCAATATATCCTTCACTGCCCCCGGCAGATACCTCCCATACAATGTAGAAAACAAGAGCTGCATTTGTTTTCCACGTCCCACACCCTCGTTCACCGTTTTCAAAACACACCCAATCTACGCATCAAGTCTGGCGAGGTGCATCACCGTCCCATCCACGTAATGCTTTTCCCCATTACATTTGGTCTCCACTGCGTATCCCATGTACTCCTCCAACACTGCCACCGCCATTCCGTTCTTGAAATACTTGTTTTCATCATCACAGCTCCACTGTGGAGCATGCACAGTTGACCCAGAGTACGCAAGATCTTCAAAACGGCTCATTCTCCACGCACACAACTTGTTCATCCCATCTTCTCCACTTCCCATAGGCTTCTCGCGAGCCTCGTCCATCTGCTTCTTCAACCCCTCACCAAGTTCCGTCTCCTAGCTAGGCTTCGCCCGCTTCGCAATCAAATCATATCCCAGTAAAGAGAATAATCTGTCCCGAGCAGCCCGCTTTCGCACCCCAATCACATCGCTTATCGTCTGCTTCATCCGCTGCTTCAGACACTTGTCCGCGCTTACATTCTCCCCGCACTCTTATTTCCTCCCCGCTTCGCTTATCGTCTCCCACGTCTCTCCCATTATTTCTGTCTCGAACACATACTTCAACAACACATCACTTCCACCCTCTGTCGATGTTGTGTACGCCCTGATCTCATATGCAACCTGAATTGGGCACCTAGGCACCATCTCCTTCTCCCCAACTACAAACATGCTCCCCACTCTACTTTCTCCCACCGTCTCACTCCTGTTCTTCCAGCTTCTACCAACGTTTTCCGTGTCGAAACAAAGTTCAGACGCCTCCAACTTCGCACAATGAAGAATCCTATCATACACAGCCCTTGCGAATCCATAAAAAAATTCTTCCACTCCAATATCATACTTTCGACGACCTCTCACCTTCTTTCCTCCACCACCTCGCTCTCCCCCCTTCACTGCCTCCCAAAGACTTTCGATCAACACATTTTGCCGTTTATTTTCCTCCCTCAGCCGTGCCAGCTCTTCCAGCGTCAGCTTCAAACTCACCATCAATGTATAGTGATCTTCCTTCATTTTTCCCAACTTTCCCTTCAGTGAATTCACCCTCTGAACGAGTGCAGACCGTGGCGATACGCTGAAGTTCTCCTCATTCCCTTCCCGTTCCCTTGTAGATCCCCATTCATCTCCTCGGATTCTACCTCCGCTTTCTCCACGACCGCCGTCACCTTCGTCTCCCACATCCTTCGGAAGTAAAACGGTGTTGCGCCTTACACGCATCCCTTGGAGTGTTAGTGGCGCCGTCTCCAAGACATTCACTTCCCCACGCCATTGTGTTTGTACGTCGTCCTCCCCTTCGAAATCCCTCTCAACCACTGCTGCTGTCCCTCCGACCATTTCATTGGTTGATCCACCACTTCTACTTCGTACCACTCTCCCGTCCGCATGTTCTTGTGGCTA
Source organism: Gracilaria gracilis (assembly GCA_030374805.1). NCBI lineage: Eukaryota > Rhodophyta > Florideophyceae > Gracilariales > Gracilariaceae > Gracilaria > Gracilaria gracilis. The sequence goes on along the minus strand of JARGSG010000017.1, from coordinate 259,314 downwards.
ATCTCCCCCCTTTTCCACAACTTCAACACCCACCAATCCATGAACCACACTCCCTATTCTTCTCTCACTACCCTCCGCTGTTTCACGTTCTGCCATTCGCCGCACACGCCCCACTCCTTCTTTCTCCCAGTTCGCATTCTCTTACTCGAAACCAATGCTTTCCTTTTCTGGCACTCTATTTGGCGTCACAACAACCAAACTCTCCACTCCTCGCGTCCTCGCCGGGTGACCACACCTCACTGTCTCCCTTTCTCCTTCCACCTCTTCGGGTACCCCAGCCTTAGGCACTTTATCACCGTTAGTTCCCTTTCTTCCTCGAAGACCCCCACTACCTAACATGGCACTACTCCTTGCTATCGTTCTTCCCTCGACACTCGTACGAAGCTCTTTACCCTTCATTATCATATCCCCGCCATCGCTCTCCTCTAAAACATGCGCAGTCTCTGCGCCTCTTCTACGACCACCTCTCTCCCGACCACCGCGCAGAATCTTCTTTGGCATACCTCGCTGCGCTCCTATGCTTTTCTTGGGACTAACTTCTTGATCTCGTGCGTTCGCAATAGGTTTCGTGACCACAATGCTTACCGTTTGCTCCGTTCGCTCCGTTCGCTCCGTTCGCTCCGTTCGATCCGATGGTCCGGCCCCGACGCTCCTCGCCGCACCGACGCTTCTCGCAGCACCGTCGCTCCTCGCCGCATCCTTTCTCCCCTTCCCACGTAAACCACTCCGAGGCGCACGTGTACTACGAGCGGTGTGAACTTCGCCACTTACCGTTTCGCCACGCCTTCGGCTCTTTGGCGCGCGACCGCTAACCTCCTCCGCATTCACAGCCCTCGTCTTACGTTTTGCCATATACAATCCGAACGGTTTCTCACGGTTGACGCTGGGCTCACGACGTCTTAGCCGCTGACCGTGATCGAAGGTCACTGGAATCGGAACTGCTCTGCTCTCGACGTGTTTGGCACTCGCCGTGATCGAACCTCACCGATCGAATGCACACCCCCAATCGAGGGGAGTGTGGTGGAAATCACCGAGTGCGGTTTTTTATTTCCCGATTCCGAAACGATAAAATTACACCGAAAGCTCCAGTTCTGAATAGTTCTCATAATGTTAAAAAACGTACAAGGTTTCGCATCATATTCGATGCCCTTCACTACCTTTTATGTATCTACGTACTTCCATCTTGCACTTGAGCTAAAGTGTTTTGTTTCTAATTCGTGCTCAGCGGCGAAGTTGGAATGCAATAAGTGTCATTTCATTATCGAGATTTAGGGGGTTGTTTTACATGTAGCTAATTTACTACACGTTCTAATCGATTACTATAATAAAATTTGCCGATGTACCCCAGCTATACTCTACTCCATAATCCGCGAACAACTCCTCTCCCACTTCCGGTTTCCGAGGTGCTCGCACCGCAAGCATTTGGTATTCTCGTAGTTGATGCGGGGTGCGTCCTGTATTTGAAGTTCGAATGACCTGCATATTTGCAGTCCTTCGTTTCGTCACACCATCCGCAACTGCATCAATGTCCTTATCGCCTTCCATATATTTGGGATCGTTAATCGTTCCACCCAATGAAAAAGGAGCGGGGACACTCCATACAGGTATTAAACTTACTCCTTGTCTTCTTTCTGGGAGGTTATAGAATATATCGCGGCGGACGTTAAACTCCATCGCATACTTCCGAAAGCGTTCGGAAGTGGCTCCCAATAAACCTTCACCATATTTCTTGTGTACCTCTTTTCTCTTCCTTAGGTCATGGTACACCAGTGTTCCATAGAAGTAACATATCTCTTCATTTTCCATGAATCGGCGTGTAGTGAACACCCCCACTCCTGCGCCAGGGTGGAGAATCGTCGCCTTTCCGATACGACAACCCCACATCGTCGCTTCCAATGCCAACATTGCATTCCAATCCAGAAGCACCATCTTTCCTTGCAAAGTTTTCGGCCATTCGTGAAGGGCCTTACGCCTACCAGTCGTGAACAAGCTCTCATCCCGCCACAATGACGTAAGAAAGTCCACAATATACGTAGGAAACTTTTGATACTGGGGGTGGCCGGATGGAGCCTTCCATGATCTCGATGGGCGGACATTCCACTTCGGAAATAAGTTCAACACGCTAATCATAGCATTCCGAACTTCCTGCGTTACCTGGGTATCCGTCTAATTTTCCGGCACGCACAATGAGAATTGAATAATTGCGGCGTGCCTAGCATGAGCAAAGCAGTCAGGGTCCGGCTCACACCCGATGAACCTACGATGCTGTTGTAACTCCATGCATGCCATTTCTGTCGAAAACGTCCCCGCAAACAAGTCGACCACAATATCCCCAGCCTGGGAAAACCGATTGATTGGCTCCTTCAACAACGCTCTAAGTTTCTGTTCGGACCTCACCTTTTGTAAAACGTAGCCCCCACCTTCCTTCTTTCTCTTCCACCGAAGAGTCTCCCCATTAGATATAGGGGGTACCTGGTCAATGACACTGTGGTACCCCGGGTACCTCGACTGCACGAAATTGAAGTTCTCATAGCTCACCATCACATGCTGCTGCGCGTAGCTGAGACCATTTCGAACTCCATGTACAGCATACTCCATTGCAGGGAAAAGGGAGCACGACCTAAGTCCATGGTTACGCATCGGGTTGCCTTGCGACCGTACAAAGTGAATTGGGACCTGTTCCACAACAAATGAACGCCTTGGTACTCCGTTTTTGTCTTTTGCCCCAATGGCAGAAAGTACATCTCTCCATTGCTGGACCTGCTCGAAAGCACTAAAGATCACGAAAAGGCCCCCAGGACGTAGCAGTTTTGATAGAAGCTTTGCAGCCTTCTTCATGTCCTGAGGGCTCAGTACATCGTACCAGCTGTTGTTTAGGTTCTTGTTCCCTCGGATGTTGTACGGAGGGTCCATGAGAACCAGTTTAACCTTTCCTAACGGAGACACACCATCTCTGCGCAACGTCTCGTCCATCTCTACCATATCCGCAAACCCGCAATTGTACAAGCGAAAGTACTTCTCCATCTCCTCCTCACTACTTCGGAAAGCCATTTTGTCATCCAACGACGCAATGGATGGTGGAGGTATTACGCCTACCCCGGACGCTTCGTCACCAGTACTTCCTTTCCCAATGTCGGCCACTATGTTCGTATCACCATCCCCTTCTTCGCCTCTCCCCTCCTTCGGCTCCGTTGGTTTCCCAATTTCCTCCACCTCCTGCACATCATCTTCAATTTGTATGGCAGGTTCTGGTTTGGATATCGGCGTTACCCCCATACCAGGGACATTCACTGATTTTTTCAGTTTCAACGGGCTTATGGCCTCCATGACGGAGGACACAAGCGAGTTCGAGAAACTATCGAATCTCTGAGCAAACGCCCGTGATGGGTCTCTGGTAAACGTCTTCAGAACTGTCCATCGTCCTGGTTCTGAAATTGAGAAGAACTGCTCATTCACACTAGCCTTGTTGAGGTCCGAAATGAACTACTTTGCAATCATTCGGAGGGCAGCATCGATGTCTTGCGGTAAATTCCATGCCCACGCGATGATCTCTGTGTCAATAACAGTTTCATCTTTGCTCGGTAGCAAGCGATGGTCGTTATTTTGGTGGAAGAACCCCTCTGACCTCGTCTCAATCGCTTGAAACTGCATTTCGCCGTACATGACTCGGATGAATGGAAGAACCATGAGCTCCCGGGTGGGGAATCCAGGAATTGAGAAAAACCATCCCATGCCTTCGTTATGAGCTGCACACCAAAACCAACATGCTGAGCATGGAGTTTGTTTGATATTTGGACATTCAAAAAAGGTATGGGATATCCCTTGTCTCCTCTTTTCCTCTTCTGGCCTACAACCCTTTTTTCGATGGAAACTTTCTGAATGAGCGAGAGAAAGAGAACCCTTTGGAAATGTGTGGCAACGGTAGTGGCGAAGGGGGGGACCACCCGTCCCACTCGCTTAGGAGGTATATAGGCATTGACTTGAAAAACTCGGTCAAAGTCACATTCTTCGGTATTCCTTTAAAGTTCACCTCGGTATAAGCATTCCAGAACTCCCTTACACGCCAGTCCCTATCACCGTCGAAAATGTCCAATAACCTCGTCGAGAGGTATAGCTGACGATAAGACCCCTTCAGAGATACGACCCGTATTTCACTGTCAGTAAACGTCGGATGTCCTCGAACCACAAGAATATAGAAGTAATTCTTGGCCAGCGGTAGGACGTTGTGGTTCTTGATAACGTAATCAGCGAACTCGCTGTGTCCCACCTTCCTTGGCCGGTCTTCATCTCGCATTGTCGACTCGTAATGATCGCGGATTGCGAGGCATACTGTGACAAGCTCATCTCCGGAGCCATACAGTTTTCCAACCTTCATATCGGAGCTTGACGGTGCCGGTGACGTAGATCTCGATGAACTATGTGGAGCCATTTTATGCATGCACGGGAAGAGGATGCATTGACAGGCTATGATTCGAATTTCCGGAGCGGACGGGAGATGAGAGCGGAAGGAAGATGGGAGCGGACGGGAGATCGGAGCGGAGGGGAGATGGCCGCGGAGGGGAAGAAACAGCGCACGGGAGACTGCAGCGGGCGGGTGATAACTGCCGACGAGATATGAAAGTGCGCGGGAGACAGGAACGGGCGGGAGAGGATAGCAACGATACAGCACGAACCAGGTACGTTCAACACGAAAGAGAGATGTGCAAGATGCCTGAGATGCACGTGAATCCGTAAAGAGGTGTCAGGGAAAGCGGCGACACTCGAGGGATACGGAACTTGGTGATTGCAAACATATACGCGAAGTTATAGAGAACGGCCGTTAAAACAGCGGACCGGGGTGGTGTGGCGCTTCATCAGTGCACTGATGAAGTGCCAAGACCCCCTGGTCCGCTGTCTTACCAAAAAAATATTTTATTTTCCATATTTTTCAACGACAGCCTGGGACAGCGGACCGGGGTGTCGTGGCGCTTCATCGGTGCACCGATGAAGCGCCACGACACCCCGGTCCGCTGTCCCAAAATGAAATTAGTGCGCCACAAATTTTATTTATTTCTTTATTGCTCAAACATTGTTGTACAAGTGTACTATATATATTCGCAGCGTTAGTAGCTTCATGTAGATTTGTAAACGTCACGCGAGTTCGCTATAAAATTTTTAAATAGGCACAGTGTATAATTTAAACTAATATTGAGCGGACGCGCATCCGTGATGAAGTAGACGGAAAGGAACGGAAGTGAAGGTTACAACTAGCTAACCGATGTCGCGAGCGTTCTCGACGGTCGTAAACAACCTTTTCCATTCTATCAGCCGCGTGTAACCGCAATGCCGCCTCGCAAGCATAAAAGGGGGCCGGATTCAAGACGAGCGAACCCAAGTGCAGCGGTGTTAGAAATGCCGCCCCTAACACGAAGGAGAGGGAGGGCAAAAGGCACTACGCAGCGTATGCCACCAGCCCGAGCAATGACGGAGAAGTTTTTGCCCGCTGCTACGCCGGTAGTGAAAGGCGGCGATGCAGTGCATTGGTTTGTGACGATTGGGAAAGAAAAGAGCAGGGAGAAAGTGGGAACTGCGGAGGTGAGAGGTGTGGGGTCTGCCGGTGGTGCAGGGAAGGCTCTTTGCCGTTCGCTCCACGGGCATCTTTTAAGCGCGGCTGCCCTAGAAGGAGAAGACTTGGTTGTGATCTGAAGGACGAAGATTATTTTACGTCATGGAAGCGCGAAGTACCCTTATCGTTTTCAAGGTTCTGAAGCCCACCAAGTACGCTGAACGAGTTGTTCTGGGCTGGATTGTATGCATGGGATACGTCGATGATGGACCGAATCGAGATTCCGCAAAGTCCTACTCCAGGGTCTGGGGCTGGCAAGTCTTCTACATCTCAGCCTGAGAAAGTGGTTCCTCTGGAGGTCGAGAAACCTGCTGAGGAAGCTTCCAAAACTCGAGGAAAGTCTTCTAAAGGGATGAAGAAGCCCGTGGGAGCGAGCCTTAACATCATAGAGGACTCCGACGACGGTATTGTGGAGGTCTTTCTGACGAGTAAGGCTCCGCTTGCTGACGCGGAGGAGGACTTGTTCGATGAAGGAGACAGTGTTTCGTCGGCAGATGTAGACTACACCCTGTCTCTCAAGAAGACTTCCGTCGCCGAATATGTTCAACGCAGGTTGACGATGGATATCGAGATGATTGAAATCCCGAAGAAGACAGTTCGAAGTGTGAATCTCGGACACAAGGAGGCGACGATGATGAAATGTCGTGACTTTGGGTGGCTCCCGTCCGCAGGTTCGACTGCTGCGGCATCTCTAGGAGAGTATGCTGTGAATGAAACAGTTGTTGATGGGAGAATTGTTGCGCCCGTAACCCTCATAGACGGATATCATAGAATTCTTGTGCTACGAGACTTGCATGGGGAAGGCGGGAAGTGGGTGGCTATAGTCCGTTCTTTGGATGTTGTGCTGTGGGGAAGAAAGGATAGGAATGCCATGACAATGAACGAGGTACTAGGACTTGGAAATCTTCTGAACGAGATGAATTCGAATGTGCTGAAGGTTTTGTTTGCAGACAACATTCATAGCACCGTATCTTTTGTGCAGAACGTCGTGGACGAGTCACATGTGGATGTGAAGAGCATTACTTCGAAGCAGTTAGCTGGTGCTTTGAAGAGAAGTGAGGATATCGGAGACTACAGCGTGCGTCACTTGACTCGTTACGCGATATTGGCTCTGAAGTTTGTGGAATATGAGGGGCTCTTGGAGTTCTTTGAGAAGGTGTGTGAGGAGGGTCCAGCCCTGAAGTTGACGCATGTCTCGAGTGACCTCCTGATGGGTCTCACCGATGGGCAGTTTCGATTTGTCGTACGTTGCTTGCAATGACATGTGGAACTGAGGTCGTCTTCTTCTACGAGAACCGGTCGTTTTGAAGAAATGAGGAAGCACTTCTTTCAATATGCCATAGGTATGTACAAGCTATGTGATGTCACTGCGAAGAAGAAGGAGATTAGTGTTGAAGAATTATTGCAGACAGTATTCAACTTAGGAGGAAAACATGGGTCTGTGATGGAATACCTGGGTATGCGAAGAGCAAAAATGGAACTTGGCCGTGCGAGGCGTTTATGGGACGGGATGGTCTTTAGAAGAGTGAAGACCGCCGGTAACAAGCTTCAAGAAGTTTTCGAAGTACCGCTTCAAACGTCAGAGAAGGTGAAGGAGGTGGGGGAGGAGGTGGTTGAAGTCGTGGGTGTAGGTGATGGTACGTCAACCGCTGCACCTAAAGAGGCAGAAAATTCTCTCATGTTGTTGGAAGCTTCCATGCAAGGGGACGACTCTGAAGCAGAGCCATCAGGGTTGAGGCGGACCACACGGAAAAAGATTGCTCCGGGCCGGCTGAAAGAGGATTGGGGTAGCAAGGCTAGGAGCAAGAAGAAGAAGAAGAAGAAGGAAGTTAATTGATCTTACTGACGATGAGGATGAGGTAGAAATCCAACCTGCTCCGAAGAGGATGAAGAAGGGCACAGTGAAGACCCCTTCTGGAGATATACAAATGGAGGTTGTTACTTTATTCGAGAATATGACGAAGCCGCCATTGAAGAAATTCTTCAAAGAACAGAAAATAAATGTGGTGTCGTCGAGCGAGGATGAAAGTGGTGGCAGTGAGAACGATAGTAGGTTCGTTTAGGACGAGGAGGAAGGGGTGGAGGAAGGAACGATGCGTGGATTTGGAGATAAGAATCCCGAGAAACCACCGAAAGAAATGAATAAGGCAGGTGAGTGGGCTGGTAGATCGGATATGTCATGGACGAGTCCGGTGAATGCGCTACCGAGTGAGTGGCCAGGAGGGAAGAATGCAGTGAAACATCAGCACCCGTGGATGGAGATGATTCATTTGCGAAAGGAGCACAAGGCGGGGTGTCTGAGGGTGGCGGATTTGAGAGCGGTCCATCACGCGGTGTACTGGCATGCCGCCCGGAATGTGCACAAGGAGCTGGGTAGCACGAAAGAACCAGTTCTTGCGGTGAAGCTTTCGTTGAAGGGAAAGCCGGAAGGGGAGGAAGAAGGTCTTTGGATGGTGGCGATGGAGAGGGATGACCTCGCTCGAGAGTACTTTGCGACGAAGAGAATGGAATTGATGGAAAGGGGTTTCTGTGTTTTGGAACATTTCGGAACTGACGAAGGTATGTCAGAGAAGGCGAAGAAGAGAGGCGTGGTGGTGGATGAAGATGTGACGTAAGGGTTCCTGGAATTTTTTGAGAAGGACTTCAAGGAGCAGCCAGACTTGAAGTTTGAAGAGAACCGAACGAAATAGAATCCGATCATCAACGCGGGGGAAGGAACGGATGCTGGAGACAGTATGCAGGGAATTGGACGATATATTACGACCAAGAACGGGATTGTTGATTGCATGGAATCTGATGAGAAGAATGTGATGATGGTAAGAAAGCGGGAGTTGTTGGATGCGAGGTTTGGGCAAATTGCATCGGCTCCTCGCCTTAGTAACAACAGCAAGGCGAAGAAAAGAATGTATGCGCCGCAGACCGGGAGGCGTGTGTTTTGTACGGGGAGGGATGCCTAAGGCAGGTGTTGCACACTGATTTTCGAGGGTTGACGAATGTGGAGAAGGATAGGAGAGAGATTCTGGGGTTCTTCGTGATGGCGTCTGGGAGGAGTTCATTTATGATATGGGTTTCTGAGAGGTCACACAATATGTATGTGACGGATGAAAAGAGTTTGAGGAGTTTATCACGTACAATGGTTGTGAAGAAGTTCAGGGTTCCGCCTTACTCTGAGTTTATTGGGAGAGGGGATGTGTTTCATGCGGGAGCTGGGTACATGGATGCGTTGGTGTAAGAGAATTGCCTGAGGTATCACATGTAATTTGTATCTGAAGGATACAAGCTCCCTCACGCGGTGCACAGGGAGCCAGCGTTTAGGCGAAAGTTCGTAGATGAGGACTTTGGGCTAGGAGAAGACCCAAACGACCAGCTGGACGATGATGAAGGTTTGGAGTAAGAGAGTGAAATGAAAGATATAGAAGATGGAGAGAACTAGGACGATGAGGAAGATGAAGAGATGTCAGATGGCCCTGTTGAGAATACAGATGGGGATAACGAGGAAGGACAGATGATAATGGATAAAGACGATGAGTAGGTATAATGTAGCACTTATACTGTTGTAATTGTCTGTGATAGAGACTTGACATAAAAAGTGAGCAGGTGACTTGTTTAAGCGGTAACTTAAAAAGAATTGGAGAACAAAAACGGGTTGTGTGTGTAGTTGCAACGAGTACGAGGTTTACAATTTGTTCTAATTACTAGAGAATGCGATGTCTAAGAACGTTGATATAGTTGGTGTGGAAAGGGGCAGGGTCCTGCCTTCCGGCTAGTTTTTCATCTGCAGAGGTGAGATAGAAGTAGGCATTTCTATATTCATACTTCGAGAAAAAAGCTGGGAAGGAAGTAAGGGTGCTGTCGTATTCTAGAAGTGATTCCACTGTAGAATGGATATTGAAGGAGAGACCTGTGTTGAAGGTGACTATGCTGAGAAGCTTCTTCATTATAGTTGAGACAATAGTTTTGTACTTGGTAGCCACTTCATGCATGGTAACGAATCCAAATGAAGAACTGACGAGATTGAAGGAAGATATCCAAACGAGCTTTTGGTAGTAAGACTTGGAAAAGGTGTTTTCGTCGACGATACTGCAAATGAGACCTGCGGTCCAGAGGCGTTCAGCTATTGCCAGAGCATACTTTCCGGTGGTTGTGGTTAGACCATTGGTAGAGAGAGGCGTGAAACCATCCTGTTGGAAGGCCCCGACAGTGGGAACGGCGATGCAAAGAGCGGCTCGTGTGCAGTGCTCAATTCCGTGTTGGGAAAGGATGGGAAGAATGTGACCATTCTGGATGAGGACCAAGTCTTCTGCTCGTTGTGCTGGACCAGATAGAATTACTGTTTCGAGAAGGTTGTTCCTGCCACAGAAGGAGATTGGACCTTGGGAAAGGCACTCTGCGGAAATGAAGTCTTCGATGGAGAGAAAGGTGTCCTAAGGGGTACCATTGTTGTAAAGCATGGTGCCAATACGGCCTCTCCCTACGACAACAGCTGGGATGATTGTAGAACGGTGGGAAGATGAATGGAAGCTCATTGCGATGATTTTGTTTGTTTGAAGGTATGGGCTTTCGGAAGGTGTCGGGTGCTGGTAGCTGTAAAAGGAAAGTGGTCTACATTCTTAGGAGTGGAGAAAGCTTTAAGTACACGACTGGACTGTTGTTTTGGTCATGAAAAAAAGTGTTCCAGGGGATAAAGGGATTTGTATTATTCGGTTATGGAAAGAAATGGGCAGCAGGGCTGCAGAGGAGGTAGGGTCGAAGAGTGTGTTTATGAGAAGGTATGCAGTGAAATAAAGCATAGAGAGTAAAAGTTTATGGTACCGTTGATACTTGAAAGGTGGTGAATCATGGGTCTCATTGGGATATGGTATGGACCGAGGTGGGGGAAATGTGGAGATTTCTAGGGAAAAAATGGAAATTGTGTGGAATGGCGGGAAATAGGAGTGGATATGAATGGGGTACAAAGGGCTTTGCCGCGCAAGTGGGTGTGTGGCCGACAGTGCCACGGGTGTGCGGAGTGGGGGGGAGTGCTGCAACTGTTGGGTTCATCTCGCCTTTTTTTATCTATCTTCGTTATCGTGAACCGCCGTTTATTCCTGCGATGTCGAATGGGTACGTCGAGGACGAGGAGCTAGTGGCTCTGCTTCACCGGACGGAGGTACCAAAGACGCCACCGGGAAGGAAAGAGGAGGGTGGGTACAAGGTTTGCATGGGGGAGAAGGAGGGAAGTGGGGATGGAGAGGGAGGTGGGGGTGATGGGGGTTCAGGGGGTGGAGGGGATGAGGGGACTGGAGAGGAGGTTTGCGGCGGAGATGGAGGAGCGGTTGAGAAGGCTTGGAGGGGACTGAAGGACCATTTGGACGACTGGCGTTCTGAGATGGTTCGTGAGATGGGAGGGGTGGTGCTGAGTGTGTCGGAGATTGGGGTGCCAATGGATTTAATTTCGACGATTCGGAAAAGGATGAAGTTGGCTGGAATGGGGAGTGGAAGGCATGCGAGTGGGATGGTATAGTGCGTCGGGAGGGAGCTGGCGACGCTGAGAAGGGAGAATATGGGGCTCAGGGGACGTGTGGAGGTGTTGGAGGCGCAAGTGGGACAGGTGGAGAAGGCGTGCCAATTGTTGTTGGAGGTGAAAGAACTGGTGAGGGAAGAAGGCGTTGGGAGGGAGGCGGGAAGAGAGAAAGAGTCACCGGTGACGCTTGGCCGTGGTGGGGGTGGGTGCGTGAGGGGAAGGAGCGGAGAAGGAAATGGAGGGGAGGTTGGGGGAAGTAGGCTGAGGAAGAGGCGAAAGGTTGGGGTGATGGTGGACGAGGATGGGGAGGTGTTTGTCCCGCGGCAGCTGCCGGGTGCAGCGCAACTAGTTGGGTTTGGTAGTGCGGCGGCGGCTGTTCGAACGGCGGAGCGCATACTGGAGGAGCAGGAGGAGAAGAAACTGGGAGGGGTTGGAAGCAGGTTTGGGGCTAGGAGGTTGTACGAGAATAGAGAGTGTGTTCCGTTGGAGTTCTTCACATTTAGGGAAACTGAGACTCAGGATCCGAATGCAGGGTCAGAATAAGGGAGCGCTGGTGGTGGGTTCGTAAATTTTTAGAGTGTTTTTGACGAGTGTGGTGAACGTAAAGTTACGAACGAAGGTAGGGGAACTGCAAACTAGCCTTCAACTCCAGTAGATGAAGTTTGAACTGCACTGAACGGAAACGTAATTTCCAAAAAAAAATATTTCTGCCTTACCAACTAGCGCGAACTGCAAAAATGCTAGTTTTTTCGGACTTTTATTTTCACAACTAGCGATCTAGCATACTAACCTAGCATTCCAAGAACACCGACGCTCCTCTCCATGATATAGGATATCACCCAGACCCTACATCCAAATATCGTCCACCGAATATAGCCCTAGTGTCTGTCAAACCAACGCGTTGACCTCATATAAGTATAGAAATGTTCACAAAACGTTATGAATAAAATCGAACGTTTTAAACCAGTTTTAAACGTATTTAGGGCATTCCCAACGGTTGACGTATATTCCAAAATATTGGCGACAATTGTAGAAGGCGTATTGGCTGCCTAAACCAACTCTCAGATATACGCACAGTAGCGATCTCAGCGTTCCGTAGCTGTCCAACCCTTAACTCGACAAAAACCCTTAAATCAAGAAGCCCAAAAAGGCATTATATTTTACGTTTTTTGCCTTTCTGGACTTGAGCGTGAAAATCTTTGGTAGTTAACCCCTTCTTCCTCGGAAAGCAACAGGTCCTAGCTAAAGACCCCCGGAGAATCTACGCACTGTGAGAAATGTCAGATTCCTCCCATAGATCCTCCACTTCTATGAAACGAATACAGTTGGATCCTCCGTTACAGAAGTAACGTTCCCAGAACCTCCACATGTCCTCAGCTCCCGCCAAGTGCCTAGAACCTCCAGAGTACAAGTTCTCATTGGCTCCAAACCATCTCGAGAGCGTGACAGAATCCGCATTCCGGCATTGCAGTACAATTCGAAAAAGCGCGCGCAACTCTGCGCTTTTCTCACCAACATATGTACCACGCACGGGCAGCTGCTGACCGCCACTGCCACCAAGCCCATCATCCCTTCCGCCGCCGCCACGCGCACTATCCCTCCCACCATCTTCACGCCCATACCACCCGCCGCCACGCTCACCAACCCTCCCACCGCCTTTACGCGCATCCCTGCTGCAGCGTTCACGCCCATCCTTGCCATTGCCTCAACAACCTTCCTACCACCTCGCCCCTAACCGCATAATCACCTTTACGCGGCTGCCGTCTTTTCGCAGCATTCCACGCCAGTCCGCTAGGTAGTGCCGCGGCAGACTTCATGTGGCACTGGTAATTTTTGTGACTACCATCGCCACCGATTTAACGCGCCGCGGGCGACTGCTGTTACTACCGACGCCGCCAAATTACCACACCACTGGCGACGGCTGTTCCTACCACGGCCGCCTGAATCACCCTCTGCAGGCTGCTGTTTCTACCGCCGCTGGAGGTTGATTTTGCTACTGCTGCCAATGATATCACCATACGCTGGCTGACCCCGTTGCTACCGCAACCTGTAGTGTCACCCTGCACTGGAGGTTAGAGGTGTTCTTCGGACTCGAGGACCAGTCCCCCTGCCACCGCCGCGACGCGCCTCATCCCTCCTTCACGGCTGTGGTTCTTCATCGCGTTCAACGACCAGCAACCGCCGCCACTCACATTACCCTACCGCCGTAACCGCTTTACTTTGGCGTCACTGCATGTGCCACCGCCGCCGTGCGCCTGAATAGCTGTTTATGGCTCCCCTGCGTGACAAAGAGAGTACGTTTACTTGAGACAACTTGATACGAGACTGGAAAGCAATGCAGCTATTTCTTAACTTCCGGTCTACTAACTTTGCATTTCTTTACTTCATGGATCTGTACTTTTTATCTGGATGAGCTACCGCAGATAGTGCTCTCAAAAAAGCGTCATTTGGAGTGCGAATGCTAGTATCAGGAACAGTGACCACGCCTTGTTGTGATTTCTTATCCACACGTTGTCTCTTACGTTCTCGTTCGAGAAATGACTTCTTTCGCTTTCGCGCTTGGGCTCCCAATCCGGAGTTTGGGTTGACACCTTCGACGGTTTCTACTTCGCTCGGTGCTACAAGAAGGTCTGGTACATGGCATAGGGCATGTAGCGTGGTTTCAGGTCTCGATGAATAGCGCCCGTTGTGTAGGTGGCGCACGCCTTCCTGAGGATAGTTCGTTACGCTTTGAAGCCCTATGTTTCCATAGCTCTCCGCTAAGCGATTCATTTGGTCATATAATGCTTTGCCGTTGGAGTACGATACGTCGGTTGACATCTGTGTTCGTTGTTGTCGCTCGAGCTCCGTGAATCGATCACGCATTGTCTGTTCTGAAGCTGCGTTTGTGTCTTGCGCCGTAATAGGCAATTGAGATCCTCCACTTCCAGTGTCCCCTCTGTGGGCCCGCTCCCGTAGCTCTGCAGCTGGTCCTCCTTGCTTTTCCCGCAGGTCCAGGATATCTCTCATCGTCTATTTCTCGGGGTTGTGGCACCAATAAGGGTGCCAGATGTCTTCAATTCGAAAACGTGCGGGAAGTGCATCTCCTATATTGGGCCAGCGATCTCGGACATCGTCAAAGACGACGTAGAGTCCCACCATATGGGAGCAAGGGAAGCCGCATGCGGTTGTGTCACGACAGCTACATCGGCCAGCTACTTTTTCGTGGAAACCTACTTGTTTGTGCAGGTACACGTTGTACTTGTTACTGTCGGTATGTTGGGCCTGAGTATCCCCGTCAGTTGGATTTGTTGTGGTGAACACGGAGAGGGTGAAAACAACTAGTGGGTCCCCGGACGACACCTCCAGATCCTCCATGTCAATGTCGTAATTGAATGGAGCGTCATGGGTGGGTAGCAGGACGGCGTCCGTAACCCTATAGAAGGCGGAAAATCGGACGCTTCGTTGAAGGAATTGCTTGATGCTGTAGGATGTGAAGGTAGTCCACACCGTGGTGGCGCTATTCATGGATAGCGGGAGTCCAGATTAAACCAGTCTATTCCGCAGAGCCGTATCTCCCTGTGATGCTTGGTGTCTTCGTTTTTCCTTCAAACCCTTCGTGAACTGGGCAATAACAAGAGGTACTTCAGAAAACGGGACGTCCTTACTCAAAAATTTTCGGCGATATCGCTAGTGCGAGGACTCGCTGTAACCGCTACCCTGGAATAGAAAGCGGCACGGGACTTGAAGATCCTTGTAGCACCGGATGAGAAGGGAAGGATTCTCACGGTACAGGAATTTATACCATTTCGGAAGTGGGTTTGATGGAGAAAAGTATTCTCGCTCCGGTGTGTTCCTCCGTTCCTCGAACTTCTCCACCGTAAGGCTCCCCCGGAGCTCATGTAACTGCTCCCTTATATCCTGTCCTTCTTTGCCTCTACCGATCAAAGTGCACCATCGTTGCGTGTTTCCCATCTGGTTCTGGTTCAAGTGCCAGTCATCCAGAAATGCGGATGAAAAGGGAAACACGGACCTTACTGCCGCAATTAAGGCGGCGCACGGATCTACTGCGAAGCAAGAAGGGGATATGTGCACGCACGCTTTGAAGTGCTGGAGGACCCAAGTAAACTCTCCTCTGTCTCATTTCCTATGTAACCCCCATGAAATATGTAGTCATATGTCCAGCGTTGTCCCTCCCATTGATGCTGAAGAGATGCAGATTGAAGCAATTTGAAATTGCTTTGCAGTCCACTGAAACACCGGGTACGATTCCGTAATGCTCGTAGTCAGTACACCAATCCTGCAAACACCACGCAAAAAATTGGAGGCCGTTTCGATCGTCCGTTCGACAGAAAACTTTGTGGTTTGGGTTCTCTGACTGCATATGGATGAGGTTCTGATATAATCGTAGACACTCTTTGTCCTTCGGATAACGCGAATTGTGAAGGTAATGCAGTCGCTTCCGAAATAGTTCCGTGTCTACAGTCACACCGTATTTATCCTCCATCAATTTGATTACAACGTCATATTGCAGATCGAGGTTGTTTCGTAGATGGGGGGCTTCAACCTCCGCTGTAGGACATAGTTTGCGTAACAGCGCCGGTGGAGTGGAACTGTGATTGTGGTGCGCTCTGTAAAACTCTGGAGAGAATGCGAACTTCTGTGCTCCGGATGTGGACACTCGAACCCTCCGGATTTTGAAGCTTTATCGGCACTTGTACTCTTCCTGATACTGAAGTGAACACTTCATGTACCCCCGCAGTAGCACCTTCTTTCCCTCCCCATCAGTTCCATACTTGAAGTCCCGAATAAAAAGTTTAGACCCGAAGTACTCAGCTATGTATTGTAGATGTTGCAACACCTGATGTTGCGTGCTAGGATCTCTTTGATCCATATAAGCTATAAAGCCCCGACGAACCCACTCCTTCGCTGGATACTCCTCACTTGAGATCGAACTGATGGTATCAACATCGACTTCGGACGGCGTCATTCGCAGCTTCACATCTCCGTCCTCCCCTCCCGCTCCACCCTCCCAACCCTGAGATCTAGAAATGTCCCGTGCAGGAGTCATATTTGAATTCTACGACATAAGTTAAGTTAGAGATTAGAAGACATGTACTGCAATAGTATTGTGCTTTGTTCTGAAGACGTACCTGCTCCCCCTCCGGGCGACCGTTCTTCTTAACTTGATCTGTAATATCGATGACAGAGCTGTTACCGGATGCGCAAGTTAGAGGATCAGGCTCCACACAGCGGACATCGTCAGAACCTCCAAGTCCATTGCTTTGATCAGGATCTCCAGGAGCTATATGGCTCGCTTCCACATCAAGGTCGATAATATCATCATCCTTACTTTGTCCACAGTTTCTCCGAGGATCAGGAGTGCTCATGTACTCCCCATTCTTTTTCAGCTCTCCATTTTTATACATTCAATCCAACGCACTTGAGGGGCGTGATGGCAGTGATGCAAGGAAGTCGTCATCATCGGGCAGAACCCCTCTCACTGTTGATTCGCTGGCAGCCTTCTTTTTCTTTGGAGGGTCGAACGTAACAAAAGGAATGCGTAAAGAGGGTGGTACACTCTTCGCTATTGCAGCCTTTATGGCATCCCTTCGCTTATTCTTATTCCCTCGATAACCACGACTTAGACGCCCGTGGTTATGAATGTTTGCACCAGAGAGTACCCACCCCCTTTCATTCCTCAGGGCCTTTGCCATGAAGGCAGCCTTGCAACCATAATCAGGCGGCTTTCGTTTGTATTTTAGACAACGTAGACGCACATTCAGTCCGAATTCACGCGATCTCCTCATGTGTTTACAGAACTGAACCCCGTATTCATACTCATCCTTCTCGCATAGGTCGTAGACATATCCAGGAAGGTCTGCAGCAACCATCTCTACAATCTCATCAACATTCACACGATTTTCAGAAGCACTACCACCATCCTGAGTCCTTGTACCATCATCACCACCACGAGCGTCCACTCTTCCGGTAGTGTCCACCATCTCACTGTCCGTCGTGTTGTCGTCACACATGCCCGATTTTTCAACTCCTCCGGCTGCGTTCATGCGTGCAAGGTAGATCCTCTCGCGACGTTCAAGATGGATTTTTGCAACGGCATATTCGTTCATGAACGGCATGACGTGAGTTATGGGCATAACCAAACGCACCCTCACTTCAACAAACTCCCATCGATATCTCTCCGTCAAGTTGGTATCATGGCCTGCAATAAATTTCGCACTAGGAATAACACCGTGCATACGAGCGAAGCATCCCATCATGGACAATACGTAGGCACCGCAGCTGTGCGAGTCTGTCTGTTTCGTGAAGCCAAGAACATCGAGCATGTAGTTTTCCTCTGCAACTATCCAATCCATTCTCATTTTCTGAAAGTGGTCAACTATTGCCATGACCAGCTCTCGACATTCCACGGGACATTCAAACCTCATACTATCACTCCAGTATATGTTCCACTTCTGTTTTCCAATCTTTCCTGTAACCAAGGGCGTCCAATGTTTACCTTCAACTATGACCGGAACGACAATCGAGGGCTCGGACACAGCTTTTCAAGGAACTACTCTTTGTAGCGATCAAGTACATCAACTTGCTTCTCCCGCGACGTCTTTCGGTACGAACTGGCTACACCGCTGATTCCACATCCCGTATCTACAGTGACGAGTACGACACCGATACGAGGCTCCAGTTCCAAGACCGCGCTCCCAAGAAGTAAGTTCCAGAACCACGCGTTTCGATCACAAGAAGACATAATGTGAGGGCTAACATTTCCCTTATTGTCAACTGAGTTCTTCAACTCCATAATGAGATAGCACCACAACCCTTTCAATTGCTTGAACCCATCTTTGTCTATCCTATTGAAGTACACCATCTTGTGCTTCTTCACGTTCTCCAAAAATGAAGAGATCTTCTTCGCAACCTGACGTATGACTTTCTTCTCTTCTTTTGTCAGCTCTCGATCTAACTCTTTCTTCTCACCCATTACTTCTTCTGTCGTCTTCACAGGAAGAAGATTGTCGTCGACCTCATCGCCTGAGTCCCCCAATCGAGGATCTAACACACTGAATATGTTGCCGTCAAAAGGATCCTCGGGAAGGTTTCTCAGAGATGTGTCGTACTCGGCGCGGAAAGTTATCATGGCTGCTTGAAATGGCCAAATGGGTGCTAAAGCTATGCAAGAGGCCCGGCGTTGTAAGCGAAAAAAACAGAGAAGCAACGACGGAGCAACTGCGCGAGGAAAAGGGTTTTCGGCGGACCAGTTACGATTCAAGAACCTCAATGGAGAAATGCAGCGAAAAGGGTCGTAGTTCATAATGTGGAGCGTTAGGAGGCGAAATTTGGATGGACAAAGTGCGCACTTTTTTGGATTGCGGTTGTGTCACCTCATTTGAACTGCGATGGGTGTGACAAGAAGAACTTGGGCGAATGAGTGTGTTGCAAGCAGATGTTCCAGACACTTGGCGGGAGCTGAGGACATGTGGAGGTTCTGGGAACGTTACTCCTGTAACGGAGGATCCAACTGTATTCGTTTCATAGGAGTGAAGGATCTACGGGAGAAATCTGACATTCCTCACAGTGCGTAGATTCTCCGGGGGTCCTAGCTAAATATTACAGCAGTGGCGTGAAGAAAAGAATCTCTTCTTTCACATCAGTTACTTTTTTGATGAAAAAAATAGTTAGTACAGCTGGAACACAACCATCTTTACGCTCAATGCAAAGATTTTGTGTCACATAACGACAACTTGGAAAGACCTCAAGCGTACAAAAGATACGCAAAGTATCTTGTTTTCCCCTTCTCAACGATTTTCAAACACATCTAAAATGCCAATTGCAATCAGATTGGAGTTATATGATAGATATCATGATGCCAATTCTCGTTGTAAAATGTGACCAATCTAGCAACTTTGGTACCGTTTTCTACTGCGTTTTTGGTCTTCAGACTTCAAATAAAACACATTTACTATATCTACTACTGACTGCAAAGTAAGGAAACCAGTTGTAATCAGTAGAAACTTCAGAACAATCTGGTAGGAGGCAGTGAGATAACACATAAAACCTGACGAAGATTGATACCTGGCAGTTTGATGCAAAAATTCTGCATTTTCATTTGACAAAAGCCGCAAATGCCTTGTCGATTTAGGGCAATCGTTGATTTTAGGGCGCTAGAAAGAGTTGGTTCTTATACGAATTTAACCAGTTCTATCCTAATATGAATATTGATATTCGCAGTAGACTTAGCTATTTGTACCCGTAATAGATTAAGCTTGGAACGGTCCGAAAAAACTGTCTGGTTGCGGAGATACAGCACCTTTACAAAAGAGTCCCAAAATTTTTGGGTTCCTTGTCGGTTTAAGGTTTGAACAGCTATAAGTGCAGAACCCAAAAACGTCTGTAACAAGTTGAGCACAGTTCTGTCGTCACAGACGTCCCAGGCGCACTATAAATTCCGAAACATTCTCTTCTTCGAGCGACGAAGACCATATCCAACAATCAGTTCTGTTCCTACTAATATTGGTCAACCATTCACACCATAATTTGCCTAAACAAAATTACGGATCACGGCCAGGTCGTAGGCCAAATCGTCGCATTGGTCGTCAAAAGGAGCATTACAAATAGACGAAGACTACTTTTGTCGTAACACGTTACTCCAATCACCATTGTTCTGCGTTCAGGAATTTGAGCGTCGATTCAGTATAACCAGATCGATATACGAAAAAATTCGTAACGTATTGTGTCAATCAAGTTCATTTTTTCTCAACTTCCTGACGCCAGTGGCTGTATGAGAGCAAGCGTGGATCAAAAAATGGCTGCGGCGTTACTTCAATTAAATTCCAGTGTCACGGCCGATCATATAGTTTTTTATATTCGTCTACACGAGTCTACTGTGTTTCAATGCATGAAAGAGTTTTGCAAAGAGGTTGGTAACGGTTTTGCGAAGGACTATTTACGTCGTCCTACCGCCGATGGTTTGCGTACGATTGAAAACGATTATGCTCGACACGGATTACCTGGCTGTATAGGTGCCGTCGACTGTTCTGGCTGGGACAAGGAGCAATTGCCCTGTGGCCTGGCATGGACACTATATTGGTAAGGAAGGAAAGCCAATGTTGAGGATAGAAGTTTTCTGCGACGATAAGATACGAATTCGGCACGTCATGTTTGGAAATCCTGGAGCCGAGAATGACATCTCCATAATGGCTCAAAGATCTCTGTTCAATGATGTACGTAATGGAAAGTGGCCTCCGGTTCGGCCCGAAGCTAATATTGCAGGCCACATTATTGATTGGTTCTACTATCTGGCCAACGGTATATACCCCCGTTATCGTTTCTTTGCAAAACCGCATCCAGCTCCAAAGACGAAAATGCACCGCTTTTACACATCTGCACACAGTGCCGCACACAAATCGGTCGAACGTGTCTCCGCTGCATTGTATGGTCAGTTCGAGATACTTGATCGCCCTGCACGACTCAGTAGCTTACATGATTTGAATTATATTTGTTTGTTTTGCTGTATACTACATAATATGGTTGCAGAAGAAAGGGGGTATTCAGGAACTGCAAAGTTTAGACTAGGGGAATTGGAGGTTCAATCAGATGATACTTTATACAACACAGTCGCGCACCCGAGCTATACGTATGACCAAGCAGCTTTGTGGCGTACTTTGCTAGACCCGGCTGAGATTTTACAATCACACCTTCGCCTTCAGAATGCCTTGATCCAAAACATGTGGAATAGCTAGGGAAACTGTGGCGATTAGTAGAACAAAAGCTTTTGTCTCGATCTCAGATCTATCGGTTCTCTTTGTCTCTCTGGATTTACTGTTCCACGTTCGCCGATTTGGACAGTTCTAGCAAAGCTTGGACCATAGATGCAGGCTCCATTTCAGCTCCAGATTCTGCCGCAGAATCCTTTGCGTGATTGGTCTCTTCACGGCGAGGTTTCTTTGGAGCTGTAGGGTCCTCACGATTTTCTTCTCCAAGTCTTTTCAATAAACGCTGTTTCAATAGCGTTTGAATCTGACTCTTTTCCTCGGCAGTTGCCGAAGATTCAGACCCTAAGAACATCATTGCCATTACCCACTCCATCTTCTTGCTCTGTAGAATCAATTTCTATATGGCGAGCTTACTTTTCTCCTGCATAGAGGTGGAAAATATGCATTCAACTCGCCTTATGGACTGTCCAAGATCGTTCGACTCCGCTTTCTCCTGTCTCAACCTCTTTGCCGCTTTTGTGCCCATCGGTCTCGTTGCCTTCTTATCATTCTTACTATCCACCTCTGCAATGCTACAGGCCTGCAGCAGTGTCGTGTTATTGTTGAAAAAATCAAATGCGTCTCCGAACTTGAATGGTTTGGCCACATGATAACCTGGATTGCGAACGCAGTCATAAAGATGTGACACTGCACTGCTCCCATTGCTGTACAGCAGGCCTGCGCATCTCAGTAGAGAATCTTAATATGGGTTACCAGTAAGCTTTAGAGCAATAAATCTGTCGTAGCATGCCTTGAACTTCGTGCATTTTGCGCGAATTTTGTCCCAGTACTTTCTGCCTCCATCAGACGAGCGTCCATCCCAACGCCTGTAATCCAGTTCACAGCCGGTTTTAAGTAGAGAACACGCATTCTCCGGACGTGTATTATCCCTTATAAACACAGCTATTATCTTTCTACCGTGTTCCGCGGCAGACATGCTTGATCCAACGGCAGGATCAGTGGAAGCTCCTGCTGCGGAACACACAAGCGCTCTTGTCTCTTCTTCGTTCCCCGACAAATTCTTTCCCTTGCTCACCGGACTCATCAGCACGGGTTCAACCGCGTTGGCCTTCTTGTGCTTCTCGCTCATTGATGCTGTTAGCTTATTTTCCACACCGGCAAGAACCCCTCCAAATGCTTATAGTCTTGTGTGTGTCCTGCTCGAAGAGCGCAATTACCAAGAAAGCCTGATGAGCACGCTTTATTGAAAAGGTACACAGATGTACCAGTGCAATGCTCTAGCGGACGTCGTTTTAATACAGGACAGATAGGTCCACAAATGATGTCTTAGTGTGTGGCTACTATATTACCCAAATGATACAAATTGTTTGCTTGAGTTCCTCAGCGTAATCCCCAGCGGTGATTTGTCGCGGAGTATGACCAAAAGCAATGAAAGCACAATCAAGCGGATATTGCGTTTAGTATACGTCGTAGAGAAAGCAGGAACAGCCGGCCATGGTTCGAGACAATTTTGATTTCAAAAGCAGTTACTGCACGCTTTAAACGCCCTGCTAGACCAGTCGTGTTGCTCGAAGCACTTGATTTGCTCCAACACTCCCGCCAAAAATGCACGAGGGAAGCATACTCATTTAGCCAACTGCAATGTCTAGAATTGCGTGGCCATAGAGCGCCAAAGAGCGCGTGAGGGGGACGGCAACGTTGGTACAAATGGCAACAGACGCCGTCTCTTTTTGTAGGGACGATCATGCTGATGATATGGAGCAAGCGAGGCACTCCTGGCTTTGGGCCAGCCAGCGCAAAAGCATCAGAGTTTGGGCCAGACGAAAATTCTTAGGCCGAATTTTGGAGTTTACGCAAACTATTGGGGTAATCTGTGGCCCAAAAGCGGGCGCAAATCACAGGAGTTAGGCTTTGCGCAAGCCGTTGGGAATGCCCTTAGAAAGAGGACACGTTCAAAAAAACGTTCAAATCTCTTACAGTGAAGCCCTACTACTTTAATTTTGTTACATTTCCAGCCTTCACATTCCGACCACCAGAAGACAATTTGGCTTCAGAACTTACGACCAGCGCTCCCCTCCCCCTCCGGCCACCTTCCAAAGAAACTTTGTCGCGCGCAGCTTGCGTCGCTGGGCACGACGCGTCGCATATCAAACGCAGAGCGTTCCACGCGCGCCCAGCGTAGCGCTCGCGCACTGTACTCCGCGCGCAGCCGAGCACACTCGGGTACGAGCGCAGCTGAACAAGCGCAGCCAGACTTGATTGCAGCCCAACGCGGGCAGCAAGACGCGAACGCAGCCCGGCGCGGGCAGCTGGACGCGAGCGCAGCGCCACGCGAGAAGCTGGCCGTAAGCGCAACCCGACACGTGCACATTAGGCCCTCTCAGCGTACCCTGCGCACTGCTCACAGCGTAAATAACGTACGAAAGGTGCACTGCACGCAACGTTCTGAGTTCAAATAGCGTCTTCTGCGCAGAGTGGCACACTTGTGCAAATGCAGCTGGTACGACAAAAAGTTCCGACACTAAGGTAATGCAGAGGACGGTTGGATAGGAGATCCACTGGGCGGAACGATATGCACGGTACATGGGTTTGGAGAATGCAGGGAGACAGGGTGAAGGAGTTAATTCTGTAAGGTAGAACGCGCTAAAAAGGCTACTCATTATAACGACGAAGACGCCGCGCTGATTCTGGGAAGGACGACAAGGACAAGGGGAACCCCACAATGAAGTTCAAATACCCAGAAAAAGGGCAAAGCGCAAGTAAGAACATAGCTTTTGGAAACTGTAGCGGGATAGATGGCATCAAACAACGATACAGTAGTTTCTGCATTGGGAATGTCGAAGATGCGGATGCAACGTGGAGGGTGGGCTTCATGGGTGCAGCACAGATGAGTGGAATGAAGGTGGACGAAGGCTGTTTACATTCTTTTCCGTACATTATCGCTTCTTTAACTCAACAGTACTACCGCAATAATAATTCAAGATGGCAAGAAGGTTTCAGCGAAAGCGTGAGTGGATGGTTTATTGGCTGATATCACGAACAAAACTAGGATTATAGTGGAAGAACGGTATTTGGTGTGGTTGGACGTAAAGACGCGCATGGCTTATTGTGCTATAACAGAGATGCTTGTGAGCGCTCCGAGAAGGAAGCGCACCCGCATGCCCGTCAATTGTTGTCATGGTCTTGGTCTCCGATAACAATGATATCAGGAATGGACGAAGGGTTTTCGATCTCTGCGAGGCTCGATTCCAGCAAAACCAACTCGTCGTCCCATTCATCATCTGTGGAATCGTGCACGCTATCAGTGCTTGGGTCGGCAGCGTTCGGTTCATGTTCAACCACTTCCACGCACAATACGAGAAGGCGTTCAAATCCAGCATGTCGTGTGTGTGAACGAGGGAGTCGCAGAACGGCTGTGTTGTGCGCTATAGCGACTTGGCGCTCAACGTTCATATCATTCAGCTGACATCGTCGTTGTGACAGCACTCTTTTTGATACCTTGTGGTTGCGTTCAACAGCTGCAGTAGAAGCCGGTGCGCAATACACTTCATCAAGGGCAATGGACAAACTTGGAAGACTCTCCCGCATTTGACCCCAAGTAAAGCGGGCCTGGGCGTGTTTAAGCTTTGAAAGTAAAGCGCTTGGTGTCACACATAGCTTAAGAAAGTCCGTAAGAAGTCTCTGTGCGTGTGCGTCATCAACAGCAACCTTTTCAATCGCTCTATGGCATTGCTCTGTGAGAGATCCTTTGCTTAACTCCAAAACAGCAGATCCAAAATGAGTGGTGACATAAGTCCGGAATTCCTCGTAATAAGGATCGCAACGAAATGCCAATGCATGCACTGCACTATATATTCTATTACATTGACGTAATAATGACCCTTCCAGTACTTGCTTCTCGCTCGCACTTAGAACATTGGATGAGCTTAAACAAAGCAGCGTTGACACTAATGTAGCATAAACATCAGCCATAGTAGCAGAACTGCTTTCCAAAAGTCCAATAATCAACGAGAGTGGATTGAATAGAAAGTACGGGTCCCGAACTCGAGACCAAAAAGACTGGCTGGACAAGAGAACTGTTAAAGCGTCAGGCATCTGAAAGTTTTCATCAATATTTCTTTGCGCTCGCTCATTCACTAAAGCGTATGGTAAGTATGCCAGCACTGTCTGTACCTTCAACAATCGCGACAGCATCAGATTAAGAGTCGTCCAACGCGTAGGAGAAAACAGTAGCAAGCTGTACACCTTTTGTAGCTTTTCTAAGCATACTGAGTCATAAATATTTCGTATCAAACCGGTGTTTTTAACCGTCTTTGAGACATAAAGAGCGTCCTTCACAGTCTGAGAAATTGCACTCATTTTCCCAATGTCCATGCTAAAGTTGTGGAGACAATAGGTAGCACAACCCTAAGCCCACTTGAATTTATTCTATTCCACAAGAATGTCTCTCAAAAGCCACATACCATTGCATGAATCAGATATACATGCAAAGCAGGTAGAGATGCCACTCTTTTGATCCATGCGTTGAATACAGTTCTCTAATTTTGCCGCCAAGTGCTGGGATGTCTCACGGTGTAGATCCGTCTTCATGCATTCTATAAAAATTGGCAGTGGTGTGTGAAGTATAACGTTGCTCACAGATTTTGAACGCTTGTCAGTGGTGCCATCAATTGAAAGAACTCCAACATTGCTCTCTCTCATATGCTTCAGACAAAAATCCATACAATCGGTGTACACTTTTCCAAGAAGTTCGCCACAGATTCTTGGAACGGACGGCGCTTTTAAGTTTGGAGCCAATGTTTGAAAAAATGTGAACCATGTCTTGTGTTCAAAAATTCCAAATGGTGATGCTGTTTCATGAATTGCCTTTGCAAGAAGCAAATCTAGCGTTTCCCGTCTTTCTGATGAGATAGTACTGTTCAAGATATGCGTCAATGGTCCTCTGCCTATTATCCGTGGTAAGGTTGGGATTATTTGGCTGTGCACACCCCCATTAGAAGATCCCGGAGTTGTGCTTGGAGAGTAAGAAGCAGTTCGTTCGTGAGTGTTTTGGTCAAGTAATGCTCAAATAGAGCGCTTTGTTTCTGTACAGTTGCGAGAATGGGTGTCTATATTCACAGAACTTGCTAAGACTGATTTTAGACAGTACTTGAATTTTGCTCTCGAGGTTTTGAAGCCTGTGCTTGGTGGTATTTTGTCAAAGAATGCCCAACGATTAGCTTTGGGACGTCCCATGGTTAGGAAAGCAATAACGTTGGTATGTTATTCTTGCTTGGTTTATTGGATATGTACTACAGTTGAGCAGTGGTTGCTTCTGCAATGCATATGATAGGCATTGAAGTTCAAAATCTGAATATAAACTCTGTAAACTACTGTAAGATGTTTTGAACGTGATGTGAACGTTTTATACGTTTAAAAAACGTTTAGAACGTTTGCAAAAAGAATTGAACGTTTTAAATGTTTCTATACATATAAGGTCAAAATGACCTCATATGAGATCAGCATGTTGAAAGAGTAAAATAAAGCAAAAAATTACATTGCAGGTCCATCGTACGGACTTTTCAAATTTAAAATTTGAGAAGTCTTTGAACAGTCGTTCAGGTAGTACTCTGTGGA
The DNA here is from genome assembly GCA_030374805.1 of Gracilaria gracilis. Lineage (NCBI taxonomy): Eukaryota > Rhodophyta > Florideophyceae > Gracilariales > Gracilariaceae > Gracilaria > Gracilaria gracilis. The sequence continues at coordinate 232,883 of JARGSG010000017.1, read as the reverse complement.
GCAAAATGGCCATTAATCACAGCTCAGTGGATAAGATATCCGATGTAGGAAATGAAATGGACCATAGACCAAAAGTCGGACCCACCCAAACGGCGGGAGTATGTCAAAAGCACCCAAAAAGAAAATTAGAATATTTAATTTTTGTCATGTTTCCACAAAAACTTTCCAAGCATTTCGTTAATGAAAACAGAAAAACGCATCACCCAAATTACGTATGTAAATATATTTTGTTCCAATCTAGCAAACTTCACTCTGTTCAAACCCGAACAATATAATATTATAGCTTATTCATAAGCATTTGCTACCAAAATATGTAAAAAACTTCTCAAAACTAAAACATTACCTCATAGTGTCCAACAATTAAAAACTTTAGAAATTGGAATAACAAGACAGACCATAATGGATATCTCCATACACTACATAAAACTGTTGCTAAGATCTTCAAATTCTATACAGAAGTAGATTTTTTGGCTATTTTTCATATGTATTCTTTTGAAACTTTTTAGAAAAATCTAAAAACGCACCACAGCGAAGAAAACACCTATGGTCACGATTTTACCGTTTGACTTTCGTACATAATTTACAGTAACGTCTATTTCAATCAAGAAACACCGTGAACAGAAACTAACATCTATCCGTTAAGAATAAGAACTATTAACGTTTCCGTCCCGATGGAGCCAAACTACTTCAAACTAACAAATAGAGTATTCATGTTCTCCTTCCTACCTTTGCAATCGCTGACTTGCAATGGAACTACTTTGAATTCAGACTTCGCCCAAAAGTTCCGTCCATACAAGATTTCCTAATTGTCTTATCCCCTTCTCATGATCCTTCTACAATTGCAGTTTCAACTTTCATAAAATGAATGTGCAATCTCTCCTTTCGAAAAGTGTTTCTACCAATAGCCAGATTGATGAAGTACATCGTTGCAATATCATATTCAAGAATGATGGAATGAAGTACAAAATTTCTCGCAACATTGCAGCAGAGAGTTGTCAGATATATAATGTGCCTCCTCCGTACATTTCAACGTCTGAAAATGGTTTTGCCTCATTTATCAACCTCGAAGGATACGGGTTAACCGAAGAAACCTTTTGTGAGACGTCACCGTATTCGATGAGGTGTAAGACTACAAGAGCATCTTCTGTTTCTATACTTGGTAACAAATAGAAGGTAACGAGGAAGACATTCATGTGTTCAGGTATCAAATGCTGTGCGTCCAGTATTTCTTGTGCCAAGCGGCTTCACTATCGGCCCTGAAAAGGATCACAATATGTACCAATCATGAGCTCTGCAAACGCTTCGGTGAACAGGGAAAAAAGAAATTACCAGGTGGGTCCTCTCTCGCCAGCCAGCGAAACGAGAAAACCAATTATTACGCAAGGTCAAACTACTGATCCTTATTTCAGTTCCCGTGATAATCCATTGGTCTATGAATTTCAGGCATCTGAGCTACAAAGGTATTTCAGATCAACCTCAAACCAAACCTCTTATGTCATAGATGAGCATGAGGCACCTGCCAATGAAATGAGTTTGGCCAAACAGGTATTCTTCTTTGCTCAGAACTCTTTTCCGTTTTTATGCAAGCACATTTCGTTTGTCTCGAACTTAGATCCGCTCTTATAACTGCAGCATGCTCCTAATCCCCAAAGAAGACCACCAAACTGGGTTTTCAGGGTTGGTCGAATGAAGTATAGCAAAGATGAAAGTGGTCGTATAGCAGAGTCCAAGCTTCCCGATTTTATTGGTTGCTCCCAATTTGGGAAAGAGGGCGTCAGAGATCCGAAGAAATGCTCTCTCGTTAAGTTACCGCCTCACTTACAGGGAGCAGATCCTGTTCTGGTTGGGAAGTTGGTGGCATTGGCACACGAAAACAATTTTCCTGAAAGCCCTGCCAGTAGTGGAAACTGTCCGCCATATCCACTTAGCACTCGGGCAAGATTTTGCACACGTCCTTTTCACCTACAGGAATCTCCGGCTCTTGTTTCAATCAAGTGTGATGTCGAATATCATTACTTTTTAATGAAAAATGGTGGCACAGAAGGTCATCTATCCTGGGCAATTGTTGTTGGGTTCGGAACACATAAGCACACCTGGCCAGTTATGAAACCTTCCCCTAAACTCGTTAGGAATTATATTTCCACTATTTGTCGGGAAACTAAAATCCTCACTGGCCCAATGATTCTGCAAACGGTTGAAGAGAAGTTTGGATGCGCTCCATCTCCCGCAGCTGTGAAGAGCATTCGTAGAGACATTCGAAAGGATTCAAACCCTGCAGGAAAATCATTGGCAGCGTTTATGGCAGGTTACCGATCTGCCAAAAAGGTTGATGGAGATGGAAATTCTTATGTTCTTTCAATCGAAGATCGTAGAGAAGGTGATCAATTCAACCTTACTAGAGAACAAAAGGGTCTCTCAGTGATATTCGGAGACTCAAGGTTGCTCAACAAAGCTGTCATATATCCAAGATTCGGTTGTGACGGGACCTTCGGAATCGTTAATGGATATAATGAGAAGGGGGAGGTACTTGGCTTCGAATTGGTATCGGTTGTTGCCAAAGATGAGGAGATTGGATGTGTCTATTCAGTAATGCATCAGCTATGTATTCGAAAGACAACAAGTTCCCGTTCACTGCTCTTCCGTGAGTTCGTCAAGCAGTTACGATTCCGTGGCTTGCGTGATCCCTTGGTTGCTTCTAGAAAACATCGTCTGACAATGGCAACAGATTTTGAAACAACCTATGCTTTTAGTTTAGCCACTGTTCTGAGAGATGAGTTTGGCTCAGACTCAGTGTTCGACTATATCAAGGCAACTGCAGTCGGATGCGATGTTCATGCGAAAAGGTGCATTCTAGAAAAGTGCAATGTTGGTATCGAGCGACATATATTTCAGTGGGCATTAGGAACACGATACCTGAACTCCCGTGAGGAGTGTGAGAATGCATTGAGATTCATGGGGGGAATGGGTGGAAAATAGAACACCTTTGCGACCTGGTTGGACAGCAATGAGTGTGCATTCATATTATAGTTTCAGAAGTTTAGCTGCTCTATACCTTTAGCTGAGAGACATCGAGCCCTTCTTTTTGAAACTAATGTGAACTAATCATACCATAACGGGCTAAAATCATTGCCGAAGTTTGCTATGAAACATGACCGGGGGTTACAGTTTATGGATGCTTTGCCGATGTTGAGAGAGGTTGATGAAACCGATCCCAGGAATCTTAACAAAAGTTCTCCTTTGCACGTTTATCAGAAGATATCCAGACCAGAATGGAGGCGCACCCAGTCTAAAGCAAGAAAAAGAAATATTAAGGAAGTGATTGTAATTGATGACAATCCAGTTGAAGCCCAGCAACTGAAGAAGGCAAAAAAGGCATCAACCATTCGAAAGAAGAGAAAGGACAAGTAAGAGCAAACGAAAATTATTGACACACTGCACTTAAAGATTGAAAGGCTTGAGAAGATGTTGACCAAGGTATTAGAACAAAACGAGAAATAGTACTACCCAAATAGGTAAACAACGCCATCCAGAATGTTGTAGTAAAGTATAAGAATTTTGATATGTATCACTTCCTTTATATAAACTACGCCTTCACACTAATAAAATGTTTTATTTATGGAAATATCATGCTAGCATTTGTCAGAGACATCGGTGAGATATTCTAGTGTGTCTGGGAATAAAAAGACATATTACCATATTTCAAACTGATAAGTTACATATCTAGATATATTATTTGTACGAAAAAATATAACCATTTGCCAATCATACTAATGAAATATTGGGTTAGATAGTCTAACTAAAGAATACAATATTTTAGGTTAGATACGCCAATGACATATTTTTCTCTTATGTCTCAATTGGCATAGCGCATGTGTTTATTTAGACGTATGAGCAGAAAAAATGGGTCTGTATGTTGGAGATGGTCATAATTTCCGGCAGATGACCAAAATGCATAAAATTGTTTGATAAATTTACATAGATAAAGATCAGTATATCTTGTACTTCTCAGGCATTATGGAGTATATTGAATTTCGTCTTTTGCCCACTAACGGATGTGAATACGGGAAATAGTACTAATTTATTTGGTTTTCGAGAGATAATTTAAAACTTAACACGTTTAGTTCCGTTCATACCTTCATGGTACGTTAAAAATTGATAACTGTTCTCGTCGACGAGATCGAAGACTGCAAACCATATAAGTGCACACTAAGTTGGCACTGTGGTTGAAAGTTAATCTTTCTCGTTCACGACTTCTGCTATGACTGGAAGAAAGCGTCGCGCCCCAGCCCGGCAAATTGAAAACGCCGAAGCCACGCCACCAACTGGTGTTTCGAGGCATCGCTCTTGCGTAACGGGCAACGCCCGCATGTCTGTGCCCAGTAAGCCGAGAAGAACTATCGGAAAGAAAGCCCCACGACGGACATTCGTTCAAGCAACTGAGAGCCCGGGCCCTTCCTGCGGACCGTGGAGCGTTGCCAACGACACCGTCCGTACCGAAAGCTGGTATCACACTACCGAGCCCACTCCGTCTTGACCCAGCCTCATCTGAAATTCCAGCAGTTAATCAGTCACAGGGTCTGGCCCGCCGCAATCGAGACAGCCATCTCACTCTAATCGGAGCGTTCGTCCTTCCCCTACTTCGTCTTTGGCCCCACCCGCAACCCCCACGGCGAACAACACATCGTCCGGAGAGCCGGCTTCCTCTCTAACCCCCTCGAGGCGCCGGAGCACTCAAGGTGCTTCTTTTGCCGGGCCTTTGCTCCCTCGTACCGCCTCTACTCCTCGCGGCACCGCCGCCACTTCACCAGCACCTCGCCGCATGGGCGCCACTGCGTCAGGCACGAATGTTGCCGCGAGTACTGCAAGAGAGGCTCGCAGGGGTGGGCCATAGGTTACTTATGTTGGAACTAAGGAAACTGGTACCCATTGGGTTAAGGTTGTTTCAACAACACTATGTGCCATAGCAATTTATTGTCAATGTGGTTGTGATGCTTTGGTGAAGGTAGGAAAGTATTTTCATCTCAGCCCAGAGGGGAGCACCAAATGCGTGCACTGTAGCGGTGGCAGCGACAAAGGGTTTTCGAGTCGTCAGGAGCTCATAAACCATTTACAAACGAAGACACGCAAAGAGTCTCGTGGAGTCGTGTTCTCCAATGAGACACCAAAGGAGAAACTCGGTCGCGTTCTAAATAGACACATAGATGATCCAAGAAATAAGGTAATTTTTGGGAAAAGAAAGAAGTTTTCTTGTTCCTTTTGTAAGAAGTACATCAACTATCCATAGCGCTATAGCCACTGTGTCAAATGCTGGCTTGAAAAGAATAAAGTCAAGCCCATTCCGCACGTTATTCGGGAATTAACTCAACATCAAGATGAAGAGAATGAGGAAGAAATAGACAAGGAGGTGTTAGCGGGAAGTGATGGTGTTGATGGCGATGAAGAGATTGGTAGCCGTACCATTAGTCTTTCCTGTTAGTTAACAAGCCATATTCGTTCAAATAGAATCTCTGTTGTAGTAGATCAGGTTCCGCGCGGTACGTCGGTGTTATCGGAATGCCAGTTTGGCTGTCAAAAATGACCGAATTAAAACAAACGAAAAACCGGTAAATTTATCCAAATTTGGAAGTGCTAATTTCCGAAAATATTTCCACCTTTCCACTTGTGCTAGTTTTTTTCGAAAGAATTACTCCAAATTGTTTCCATCTTTGCTAGTTTGGATGGAACGGAAACTAGCATACTTCTTTCGTTTATGGTGGTTTCGCAGCACAATGTAAGTGTGTTAGTGTCACCTACGTTCATATATACGGGGCGAGTAGCGAGATAGACACTTAGATAGAAACTTAAATAGCTGTTTATCGAATAGTAATAGGAGTATACAAATAGATCGAATACCTTTTCAGTTTGTGGAGATCGGTTCACTAGTGAACACCTTTCACATCAGGCATTCGTATACTAAATATATGAAACGCCTTCGAATCACGTGCAATCATCCCCATCACTCTGTCCCACCGTCCGTGCACCATATTACGCTCCCCGCTACGTACCCCCAATCCTCTCCAACACCGCCCAACCTTCCCCGCCATGCTGAACTACTGCTTTGAAGGCTGCTCCTTCTTCGCCCGCACCTTTCCCGCCATCCAAAGGCACCAAAGAAGATGCCCCAATCGCCTCAACCCAGACAAGCGTTTCCTCTCCCCAGGCGGAGGCCTTCCCCACTTCCCCCCACGCATCAAGCTTCACAAGTCTACCCCCCCACCTCCATACACCTCCCCCTCACACAAACCGCCCTTCCGAGAACGTCCCCATCGCAGACGATGACTCCTACCACCACCAGCAACTCTCCCTCTCCCACCACACCCAGGACGCCTACCACATCGCCAACACCCCTGTCTGCTCCATCTCCCCCTCTCCTCCTCCCCCTCCTCAACAACCCCCCCTCAAACGCATGGTCCTCTACATTTCTTCTATAGCCTCCTCCCTTGGCCTCTGAAAGACTGACGAACTCATCTTCCTCCTCCACGATCCCGCCTTCTCCAAATCCGCCTTCCACAACCCCGTCTCCTCCGCCACCCAGTGCCTGGAGCTGCAGAGAAACCCCTTCAAGCACCGTGTCAGCAACATCAGCTTCGCTTCCACCACACTCTCCGACCCACAGCAGCTCTTCTCCACCACCATCTTCCGAAAGGACCCCATCCAGGTCCTCAAACAACAACTCGCCTTCGCATACTTCCACAACACCTTCTTCCACCCCGTCTCCCACACAACCCCTTCCAGCTCTCCCGCTTTCGCCCACCCCATAGCCTCCACCCTCGGAAAAGAAGCAGTCCCCGCCCTCAAAGCCGCAATCATGCACTCCTCCAACAACTCCTGCATCTGGCACACCCCCGATTCCACTGGTATCGACTCCTTCATCGGCTTAGTCCAAATATACTCCGACAAGCCCTCCACCTCTCTCAACTTCTCTTCCATCACCCCCTACCTCCTTCACATCACCCTTCTCAACTTCTCCGATGCCTTCCGTCGCAAGTGCATCACCGAACACCTCACCCTTCTCGGATACTTGCCAACCTCCTTCCTCCCAACCAACCCCTCCCAAGACCACGACTCCATCCCTCAAACCTCCTCTCACATCCCCCACCACAAGAAAATAGAACTCATTCAGCTCGCCATCTCCAACGTCCTCGGCCTCTTCCTCTCCTCCGGTCTCAACGGCTTCCTCTTCCGTGACGCCCATGGCGTTCTCCGTCACTGTCACCCAATCATCGCCAGCTACTGCGCTAACATCCTCGCAGCAAAAGACATCCTCGCCATCTCCCACGGAACCCGCCCCCAACACCCTTGTCATAAATGCACCGCCTACCGCCCAGACCTCCCCCCACACATTCAATCCCCTTCCCCCCGAACTCAGCACCAGACCCTCGCAGCACGCAAATCACACTCCACTCTCCTCCAACAATCACAAGACGCTCTCCTTGCTCGTAAGCCCAGAATCTCCCGCAACACAAAAAAAAAGCCCTTGAAGCCCTCCACTCCCTCTCCCTTGCAAAGTAATCCTCACTCTTCCAATCATACCATCTTCTCAACATCACCGCACTCCTCTCCCCTTACAACATCTTCACCTTCGAACCACTCCACAACTTCCACCTCGGCGTCTCCAAGCTCATCAAGCTCACCGCCACCGAGAGACTCCGCTCAGAAGCACTCTTCACCACCCACCGTTCCTCCAAGTCCCGTCGCCCCTTCAACTGCGTCCGCACTTCCATCCTCAAACATTCAAACACCATCCTCTCCGCCATCGAAAAGCACTCCCCCACAAACGGACTCCACATCGACTTCTCCACTTCCGACAACGGTCGAACTCTCAACGGTTTCTTCACTACCGACGGCTTGCGGGGAATGCTCGAAGCAAAAGACTACCGCGCACTCGACATGGTCTTCACCTTCATCGGCACCTTCTTCGACCGATGCTGTGACGAAGTCGATTCAGCTCCCATCACTTCCGTCTTCTCCAAGTACTCAGACCTCCTCCTCGCCTTCATGCGATACAACACCTTCACCGAATGGACCGACGCCCGCCTCACCGACCTCCACAACCAAATTCGCTCCTTCAAGCGCACAGCCGTACTCGTCCTCGGCCCCCACCAAACTTCCAGCCTCGGAACCCTCAAGTTCCACCTCCTCGACCACCTTGTCGAGGACATTCGCCGCTTCGGAGGCCTCCACTTCAATGATGCCGGCATATTCGAGCACGCCCACACCCTCTTCAAGACCCACTACTCCAAAACCCCAAAGCGCAGGTCCACCGCACATCAAGAAACCATTCGTGCCATCCACCGCTCCAACGCCATCAAGGACTCCAATCCCGTCTCCATAAACCCTTCCATAACCTCCTCCTCCCCTGGCCTCACTTCTCCCGTCCAATCCCGAGAACCCGGTTTCGTCCGTGATGGGAAACACATCTCCTTCGCTGACCTAATCACTGCCCACAAATTCATTCGCTCCAATCCTCACCTCCCTTACAAATCTCTTCAAAACCTCTTCCCCCCGATACCCTATCCATTCTTGCACAATTCGGAAGAGACGCCCTCCCATCCTTCATCACCCTCTCTCTCGAAGTCCTACAGCTCACTGACAACTCCCGCGCCCTCCGTCAGGCTCGACTCACCATAGTCAACTTCGCTTACGTCGTCGGCGGTTACATCCAAACACTCGACAACTATATTGAAGAGCGGAACGAGCTCACCCTCCAGGATCCTCCTGTTTCCATCATTCAACGAATTTTTGCCACCCCCTCCTTCGGTCCATTCAAGTCCCCAAAGTTCTCCCACGTTCTCGTCGCCGGCACCACCTCCTGCCCCTCCACATCCATCGTCTGGGTCTGCAAACTCATCTCCCTTCTTCGTTTCGCCCTTTCTTCTTCAACTTCTTCTCCCAAGGAGTTCGCCTTCGTCCAGTTCATGGAACTCGTCCCACCCAGCGACGACGTCGATTTCACCCTCAACTGCGTCTGCCTCCGATGGGCAACAGACGACGAACATAACCACACCATCCACCCAGTTCCTATCTCTACCCATTCCATTTCCGATAACGTTTCCCCTTGGTATGGACTCATCCTTTCTTCCTCCATCCTCGGCTCCGTTCATGTTCTCAGCCAGAACTACCCCGCTCCTCCCTTCACTTCTCGTCTACACTGGCGCTCTCACCGATTCTATCTCAATCTGTTATATCAAGACCCCACCGCCAAGCCTTATTTCCCATCCAACACGTAGCCTCTATTTCCTGTTAGCCTCAGCTTCATAAAAATTTCGACCCGCTTCCTCTCAATTGGAAGGAGTGAAGATACGCATGACATGAGAAAGAAGAAGCATCTCTTCCACATCCCACACATACCTCCACCCCTTCCCCCCTCACTGCACCTCACCCTACCCTTAATAGCCCGCCTCTTCCCTACCATCAACCCCTGTCCCTTCCCTGCGTTCCGCCCGGTGTTTCACCCATCGCCCGAAACTCGCGTCCTCCGGTCGACAGGCCGCTGTGTAACAATCAAGAACTGCATCTAGTCTCCGTGTTAGTTTTGCCATAAAATAGTCCTCCCTCACAGCTAGGTATATCTTCTCCCTCGATGGTACCCACAGCTCAACTGTCACAGTTCTCCCAGGGTTTCCCGACAAACACCGCGGATCTCCATCTACAAACCCATCGTTCTCAAACTCCTCGGCATGCTCCTCCTGTAGCGATTGCCAGGCCACCCCCAGTATTCCTTCAACAGCCATAGGTAGATACTTCCCTTATAAAGTAGATAAAAAAAGCTGTCTTTGCTCTCAACGTTCCACAACCTCGTTCATAGTTTTCACCACACAGACAACCCAGGCGTCAAGTCCAGCCAAGGTGCATCACGGTCCCATCCACGTACTGCCGCTCACCGTTAGTTTGCCTCTCAACTACGTATCCCATATATTCCTCCAACACTGCTACCGCCATCTCATTCTTGAAGTGCATACCTTCATCATCAACCTCCCATGGTGGCCCAACCGCACGAGACCCGGAATACGCAAGGTCTTTAAACCGGCTCGTTCTCCACGCACACAACTCATTCCCCTCGCCCTCCCCCCTTCCCATCAGCTTCTCGCGCGCCTCCCCCATCTGCTGCTTTAGCTCTTCCGATAGCTCATTCCCCTCAGTAGGTTTCGCACGTTTCGCAATCAAATCATATCCAAGGATGGAGAATAACTTGTCGCGAGCCGCCCGCTTCCGCACCCCAATCACATCGCCTAATGTCTGCTTCATCCGCTGCCTCAGAAACTTGTCCACACTCACATTATCCACACACTCCTGTTTCCTTCCCGCTTCTCGTATCGTCTCCCAAGTATCTCCCATTATTTCCGTCTCCACCACATACTTCAACAGCACATCACTTCCTCCCTCCGGTGATGGTGTATACGCCCTCATCCCATATGCCACTTGATACGAGCACCGAGGTACCATCTCCTTCTCCACAACCACAAATATGCTGCCCTCCCTACTTTCTCCCACCGTCTCACTCCTGTTCTCCCAGCTCCTACCAACGTTCTCCGTGTCAGAACCGAGTTCTGACGCCTCCAACTTCGCATAGTGGAGAATCTTATCATATACAGCCCTTGCAAATCCGTTAAAACATTCTGGCACCTCTATATCATGTTTTCGACGCCCCTTTACTTCCTTCCCACACCCCCTTCGCTTCCTACCTTTCACAGTCTCCCTTAAACTTTCAATCAACACATTTTGCTGCTTCAGCTTCTCCATCACCCGTTCCAATTATTTCTGCGTGAGCTTCAAACTCACCATCATGGTATAGTGATCCTCCTTCATATTTTCCAGCTTCCCTTTCAACGAATTCACCCTCTCAACCAGTGCAGACCTTGGCAACACGCGTAAGTTCTCTTCATCTCCTTCTGCTATTCCTGTAGTTCCCATTTCCCTTGCTCCGTTCCTCTCTCCATAATCCCCAGAATCTTCGACTCCTGCTTCATGCATATCGTCCTCAATCCGAACGGCAATATGCCTCACACGTATTCCTTCAGGCGTTCGTACCGTGGTTTCCACCAAGTTCTCTCCAGTTCTATGCCTGTTTCCGACAACGACATCTTCTCCTTCGAATACCCTCCCATCCACTGGTATATTGTCTCTCACATTTTCAATCACTGATCCACCACTGCTACGTCCTACAAATCTCCCGGGCAAATTGTCTCGGAGCCATTCCATCCTCTCCACATTGGTGTGGCTCCCCATTCCATCGCCCACACGCCCAATTCGCCCCCCATTGTCCTCTGCGTTTCCGTGCTCCCTCATATGCCTCATACCGCCCACTTCCTCTTCCTCCCGCATCGCAGTATGTCGCGGTCCACCAGTTCTTTCTCTGCCAACCATTCGATTCCTTCTAACATCAACCACAACCTCCATGCCCTCGTTCCTCGCCTCCTGACCGCCTCCTTCCACTTCTCTTTCGCGACCCCTCCGCTCTCGAACGCCATTCCCAGCCACTCTCTCCCTCCTTCCCTCGAATACCACGGCTAACTATCCCACTAGTATTTCTTGCCATCGCCCTTCCCTCCCCCCCACTGCGACACTCCCTCCCCTTCTCTATGACATCTCCACACTCGCCTTCTTCTACAACTTGCGTGGAATCATCGCCCCTTCGCCGCCCACTTCTATCCCTACCGCCCCGCGCATCATACCCTTTCCTTCCTTCCATCCCTCCCCTGCTTTTCCCTCCTCCATTTCCCATCTCATGTGGAAGCGGAGTAGCTTGTGTTACCAAAGCACTTACCGTTCGCTCGGTTCGCTGGGTTCGCTCCGTTTGCTCGGTGCGCTCGGTTCGCTCGGTTCGCTCGGTTCGCCCGGTTCGCTCGGTTCGCTCCAAAGGTCGGCCTCGATCACGTCCCCACGTATTTTTTCTACCTTTCCCCCGTAATCTACTTCGAGGAGGGCGCGAAGTACGCCCAATTACCGCCCTCGCCATTTTCCACATCGCCGTTTCGAGGCGCACGCGTAGTACTACCCAAGCCATTCTCGCGACCCCGACTTACCATCTCTGCACGCCTTCGCCTTTTTGACGCGCGTCCGCTTGCATCCTCCGCATTCGCATTTGTACTTCTCGTTTTACGTTTCTTCATATGGAATCGGACGACGACGATGCGCCCGGCGGTGCGCTCTAGATGTTGTCGCCGCTCGCCGCAAGACGTGTTCGCCGCTCGACGTGATCGCAGGTCCCCCGTGAAACGCACACCTCCACTAGACGTGTGGTAGAAATATCGCACCGTTTTAGTACTTTTCGGAATCACTTTCAGAAAATTGGCACGGAAATTTCGCTTCCTGTACGAAACTTCACTGCCAAAAACTGTTACACTTTCACATGATATCACATGTACGCAGTATCTTCCATTCTATGTACTTGAACGTCAACCCACTCCCCTGAATCCTATCCCCATTTTGTTCACGTCACTGGATGATAAAAGTGACGACACCCACTCACCGGGGGAGTTCTCGCCCTCCCCTGTAGAACACGAGAGTTAGAGAGAAAGTGTAATAAAATGTGCACAATTTGATTTTTACACATACTACGGTACACTTTTCGGTTCTATTATTCATGAATCAATTGAGCTCTAGCCGACTACTATAGGATTCGAAGACGTACCCTATGTGTACTCCCTTCCATAATCTGCAAACAACTCTTCTCCCACTTCTACAACCCGAAGTGACCGGACGGCAAGCATTCGGTATTCTCTTATTTGAAGTGCAGTTCGCCCAGTTCCTGGGGTTCGACTCACCGCCACGTTGGCAGTCCGTCGCTGCTTCAAGCCATCCTCCACTGCATCCCTATCTTTATCCCTTTCCATATGTTTTGGGTCGTTAAATGTTCCACCCAACGAAAATGGAGCGGGGACAATCCATACAGGGATTGTAGGTACTTCTCGTCTCCTTTCCGATAGTTTCCGGAATAACTCGCCTCGCAGACTAACCTCCATCGCATAAGTTTGAAAACGTGCGGCGGTGGCTTCTAACAACCCTTCCCCATACTTCTTGTGCACCTCCTTCCTCTTCGTTAAGTCATGGTACACTAGAGTTCCGTAAAAGAGACATATCTCTTCGTTCTTTATGAAGCGGCGCGTGGTAAACACTCCCATTCCTGCGTCATGGAAACGAATCGACGACTTCCCAATGCGACAGCCACACATAGGGGCCTCCAGTGCCGACATCTCGTTCCAATCCAGGAGACCCGTCTTCCCTTGCAACGTTTTCGGCCACTCATGCAGCGCTTTGCGCCTGTAGATCATGGCCATGCCCTCCTGCTGCCACATCGATGCCAGGAAGTCTACAATATACGGTGGGAACTTTTAATACCGTGGGAAGCCGGATAGAGCCTTCCATGATCGTGAAGGACGAGCGTTCTACTTGAGAAATAAGTCCATCACGTGATTCACAGAGTTTCGGACCTCCTGCCAATTTGAATGTCCGTCTCATTATTGCGCATGCACATCGCGAACTGAACAATTGCCGCGTGCCTAGCATGCGCAAAACAGTCAGAGTCCAGCTCACAACCAATAAACTTCGGATGACGTTGTAACTCCATGCATGCCATGGCAGTCGAAAAAGTTCCGACGAACAAGTCCACCACTGTATCACCTGGCTGCGAAAATCTGCTGATCAGCTCCTTCAACAACGCGCGAGGTTTTTGTTCCGACCTCATCTTTTGCAACATGTAGCCCTCACCGTCCTTCTTTCTTTTCCATTGGAGAGTCTCTCCATTGGACATGAACGGTACCTGGTCAATAACACTGTGGTACCCTGGCTACCTCGACTGCACGTAGTTGAAGTTCTCATAGTTCACAATCGCATGCTGCTGTGCATAATCGAGGCCACTTCGAACACCATGTCTCGCATACTCCATGGCAGGGAAAAAGGAGCAGGACCTGCGTCCCGGGTTTCGCATGGGGTTGCCTTGCGACCGTATAAAATTAATTGGGACCTGGTCCACAACAAACGATGGCCTCGGAACCCCTTGCTCGTCCTTTGCTCCAATAAGGGAAAGCACCCTCGTCCACTGGTTCACCTGTTCCAATGCACAGAAGATGACGAAATGAGCCCCCGGACGTAGCAGCCTTGATATAAACTTTGCCGCCTTCTTCATATGCTTAGCGCTCAGCTTATCGTACCAACTGTTATCCCGGTTCTTATCGGCCCTTATGTTAAATGGTGGGTCCATAAGAACCAGTTGAACTTTCCCCAATGGAGAGACTTCGTTGTTTAGCAGAGTCTCGTCCGTTTCCACCATATCCTCGAGCCCGCAATTATAAATTCGAAAGTATTTCTCCATCTCCAGTTCACAACGTTGGAATTCTATTTTATCGTCCAACGAGGAAATGGCAGGAGGAGGCTGTATCTCAGCGTCGGACGACTGTTCACCAACATCTTCATTCCCACTCTCCCCCACTACATCCATTCCACTTTCGCCATCTCCATCCCCTCCTTGTTTCCCCTCCGAAGGATTCCCCCTTTCCAACTGCTCATCGTCATCGTCATGAATTTCGATGGCAGGCTCCGGTTTCGATATCGGCGTGAGAGGTATATCAGGGACCATGAGTGTTTCTTTGATTTTCAATGGGCTTATTGTCTCCAAGATGGAGGACACAAGCGAGTTAGAGAAACAATCAAATCTCTGAGGAAACGCTCTTGACGGGTCCCTGTGAAACGTCTTTAGAACGGTCCATCGTCCAGGTTCTGATACTGTGTACAACTGCCCGTTCACAACAACCCTGTTCAGATCAGAAATGAACTCCTTCGCAAGGGTTCGGAGGGCCACATCAATGTCCTTCGGAAGATTCCATGCCCACGGTTGGACCTCGTCTTCCCGAAGAGCTTGCGTGTTGCTCGGTAGCAAGCGATGGTCGTTGTTCTTGTGCAGGAACCCCTCGGAACGCGTTTCAATGGGTTTAAACTGCATGTCATCGTATACGAGCAGTAGGAAAGGGAACACCATGACCTCAGCGCTAGGGAATCCCAGAAATTGGGAGAAACAATCCCAGGCCTTTGTTACCAGCTGCACACCAAAACCCGCACGCTGAGCTTGGAGATTCTGCAATATTTGCACATTCCCAAAAGGGGTGGAATATCCCACCTCCCCCTTACGCCTCTTGTGGCCCCGAAGACGCTTTTCCATCGATACTTTTTGAATAAGGGAAAAAAAGAGGACTCTCTGGAAATGTGTAGCGATGCTCGTACCGAAAGGGGGAACTATCTGGCCCACACGCCTGGGAGCGATACTCATAGACTTGAAGAACTCGGTTAACGTCACATTCTTCGGTATTCCTTGAAAGTCCACTCTGGTATAAGCATTCCAAAAATCTTTCACACGCCTGTCTCTGTCTCCGTCCACGATGTCAAGCAACTTCGTCGACAGATACAGCTGACGGTACGAACCCTTCCCGCACACAGCCTTGAGCTCATCGTCGCTGTATGACGGGTGAGTGGGTCCGAGAAAGATAGAGAAGTACTTCTTGGCAACGTCTAGGACAGTGCGATTCTTGATGATATATTGAACGAATTCGCTGTGTCCCACTTTCCTAGGTTCGTTTTCCTCTCGCATCGTCGACGCATAGTGATCATGGATGGCGAGACAGGCGGTGAGAAGCTCATCCCCAGAACCGAACATTTTTCCAACCTTCATGCCGGATGTCGGAGGTGCCGGTGACGGTGACTTAGACCTGGATGTGGTTGCGGCAGCCATTTTAAACAATAACGGAGGGCTGTATTATGAATACGGAAGGAGAACGGGAGCGGTCGTGAGAAAACAGATCATTGACGTCGGCAGCGGACGGCAAGGGCGAACGGACGGAAGCTGACGAGAGACGGCAGCGAACGAGAGATGAGGGCGGATGGTAGACGGGAGCGAACGGCAGACGGCTGCGGAACTAGCGATGTGAAGGAGGAGTTCAGACGCCAAAACGGCACCAAAACTCTAAAGTAGAGGAATAGAAGGGAATTGGGCGATGTTAGGGGGTTTATGCGGTGATAAACAGTTATAAGAGAAGGCAGAGATGGGAGGGGGGTGCGGTAATTCCTAGATATGGAAGTATAGACGAAGTTATAACTTACGGCTCTCCGGACAGCGGTCCGTGGTGCAGTGGCGCTCCATCGCGGCTCTGATGAAGTGCCACTCGAGTTCGGTCCGCTTTCCATGCGCCGTGGGAGAAAAAGAAAAAAAATTAATTTTTCGGACAGCGTCCCGCGGTGAAGCGGCGCTTCATCACGGCACTGATGAAGCGCCACTTCACCCCGGACCGCTTTCCACGCGCCGTGTCTGATGAAGCTGGACGACACCTTGGACCGCTGTCCACGTGGAAAAAAATTAATTTCCACCGGGACAGCGGCCCCCTCACGACTGGCGCTTGTTTTTAATGTGACGCCGCGTGTACTTAAGCACCTTCGCTCTTTTCCCAACTGCCTCGGTAGGCACAACGCTCTGTACCTCCCCGTTACGGTTTCCGGGGATCTCTTCTTCTTCTGTCACAACCAAGTGATCCTCTCGGTTGTGACAGAAGAAAAAAATATCGCCGGGAATTGTAGAAGGGAGGTGCTCTTTCCGTCCTTGTTGTGTTGCGCGGACGTAGTGGCACACAAGGTACGTTCGACAATTTTGTTCGTTTTCTGTGAATCGTTCTAACTGGCGTACTCTTCTATTTTCCATGCTAATTCGTATTCAAGCCAGAGGCGCCGGACACAGTGTATGCCGCTTCTGCATCCTTGCTTTACTGAGAACATTCGGAAGTGGTTGAGCTGGCCGTGATGGTCGAGTACGATTACTTGAGTCGTTCAACTCATGTAATCGGCTTTGGCTCTGACAGCCAGCTCAATCACTGTCGGACTGTGGTTATTTATTAGGCCGACTAGATTAGACTGCGTAAGGTCGAACTATCGGAAGTAATTGAGCTACCGGTGATGGTGGACTACGATTACATGAGTTGTTCAACTCATATAATTGTGTTAAGCCATTACTGATATTTCAATCACTGAAGAACAATAGTCCCCAATATAGTCACTAGAAGAATGTCGTGGCCAGTGATGAGTTCTTCTTCTACGACAACCACATAATGATCGTGGTTGTCGCAGAGGGGCTATTCATTATCGGTCACGACCTTGGGCGCTATAGGAAAATCTAAATCATATAAAGTTGGAGAAGGTAGTCCATAGAACTACCTTCTTTGATTTGATAGGATGGAAAGTTTCTGATATAGCGCATATTCTGCCAGATCGATGTGATGTATTATTTGTTTTGTTTTATACATGACCAACAAGCTGCGAACTACTTCTATTCTAAACTGTTCTCCGTGCTTATGAAGAGCAATTTTAATTGCTTTCCAAACAACTCACCGAAAGCCAGTCATATGATTTGACGCCCTTACGTCCTCCCGTCATTATAAGAAGATGCAGGACTTTAAATATTCATAAATCAATCATAAGAGAAAACCGTCGTCGACAGCGGTCCGAGGTGTCGTCCAGCTTCATCGGCCACGGCGCGTGGACAGCGGTCCGGGGTGGAGTGGCGCTTCATCAGTGCCGTGATGAAGCGCCACTTCACCCGGGACCGCTGTTCGAAAAATTAAATTTTTTTTCGCGTGGACAGCGGTCCGAGGTGTCGTCCAGCTTCATCGGCCACGGCGCGTGGACAGCAGTACGGGGTGGAGTGGCGCTTCATCAGTGCCGTGATGAAGCGCCACTCCACTCCGGACCGCTGTCTGAAAAATTAAATTTTTTTGCCGTGGACAGCCGTCCGGGGTGTCGTCTGACTTCTTACGCCACAGCACGTGGACAGCCGTCCGAGGTGTCGTCCAACTTCATCGGCCTCTGCGCATGGATAGCGGTCCGATGAAGCGCCACTCCACCCCGGACCGCTGTCCATGCAGAAAACTTAACGGACGCAATTCATTTTTTTTTTCCTTCAAAACTGGGTGCCTTTATTCTATAGCTACACGTACGTAGTAGTTATGACGATCATATATCTTTCTAAATAACGCGATAGTGAATTCTGAAACGTGAAATACGGAACCCCTTGAGTTCAATCCTGTATTGAGCGGACGCAGTGTTCGGTCAGGAAGTGAAGGCAAAGAAAGGGATTGAGAAGGGTACGTCGACTATACGTTCTCGTGAGCATTCTCGACGGTCGTAATCCGTATTTCGAATTGTTTGAACCCTTTGTATCCAACATGGCGCCTCTGAACCATAAAAGGGGGCGGGAGTCAGCGCGATCGAAGAGGAACAGCGAGGGGTCAGAAATGGCGTCGTTTACGCGAGGAAGAGGAAATGCGAAGGTCACCACGCCTCGTAGGCCGAGATCGCGTTCCGAGCGTGGAACACGGCGCGCGATGAAGAAGAAGACGAGTGCTCCCGCGCCACATAAGGTAAAAGGTGGCGACTCTGTATATTTGTTCATCAGCCTTGGAAAGGACAAGAACAGGGTTGAAGTTGGTACTGCGGATGTACGTGGCGTGGGGCCTGCTGGTGGTACCGAGAAGGGGCTCTGCCGTTCGCTGCATGGCCATCTTCTAAGCGCCACTGCCTTAGAGGGTGAGGATTGGGTGGTTATCTGGAGGACGAATATTTCAAGTCATCTAGACGCGAAGTACCCTTACCGTTTCCAAGGTCCGGAGGATCCCCCGTGTAAGCTCGCCGAATTGTTATCGGCTGGGTTGTATGCCTGGGATACGTCGATGATGGCCTCAATTGAGATTCCGCCGAGTCCCACTTCGCACCCCACTCCGCACTCTGGGGCCGGGAAGTCGTCCACCTCTCAGCCTGAGAGTGAAGATGTTGAGGAGGTCAAAGAATCGGCTGAAAATTTCTCTAAAACCGCCAAATTCTAGTCTCTACCAACGAGAGGAGGACGAAAAGGAGGTTCTAAAGGGATGGAGAAACCGGTGGGAGCAATTGAGAGGGTTAACATCGTGGATGACTCCGATGACGATGTTATGGGGGTCATTGGGACTAGTAAGTTCCCTGGGTGGACCTCAGAGGGATTTGTTCCATGAAGGAGATAGAGTTCAGTCGGATGAGGTAGACACCACGCTGCCGGTACCGAAGGTATCCCTCGCCGACTATGTTCAGCAGCGGTTGACGACGGATATCGAGATGATTGAAATCCCGAAGAAGACGGTTCGCAGTGTAAACCTGGAGCACAAGAAGGCCACGAAGATGAAGTGCTGCAACTTTGGTTGGCTTCCCTCCGCCGGTTCGATTGCCGTTACACTTGTAGGCGATTTGGATGCGAGTGTCATCGTTGACGGGAGACTTGTGCTGCCTGTAACACTTATAGACCGATATCACCGATTTCTTGTGTTACAGGACCTGCGTGAGGAAAGAGGGAAGTGGGAGAATATAGTGAAGTCTCTGGATGTTATGTTATGGAGGAGGAAGGATGGTAATCCGATGGTCATCAATGATGTGCTAGGACTTGCCAATCTCCTGAATAAGGTGAGCTCCTATGTTCTGAAGATGTCTCTCGCAGACAAACTTCACAGCACGGTGTCATTCGTTGAAAACATCATTGAAGAAGGAGGAGTAGATTGGAGGAAGGTGACGCCGAAACAGATAGCGGGCGCGTTGAAAAGAAGTGGGGTTATCGGGGACTATAGTATGCGTCACTTGAATCGCTATGTGGCACTGGCTCTGAAGTTTTTCCAAAGCGAGGGGCTTCTCCAATTCTTTGAGAAGGTGTGTGAGGAGGGGCCGTCGCTGATTCTCACACATGTGTCCAGTGACCTCCTTATGGGACTCGCAAATGGGGAATTCCGTTTCGTCGTCCGTTGCTTGCAATGGCATGTGCGACTGAGAATGTTCTCTGCAGGGAGAACGATCCGTTTTGAGGATATGAGGAAGCACTTCTTTCAGTATGCAATTAGTATGTTTAAGCTTTGCGACGTGACTGCCAAGAGGAAGAAGATGAAAGTTGAGAAAGTGATGCAGACGGTTCTCAAGATTGGAGGAAAGGGGGTATCTGTCTTGGAATATCTCGGGAGGCAAACAGCCAAAATGGAGCTCGCGGGAGCAAAGCGTTTGTGGGACGGGATGGTGTCTAGGAGGGTGAAGACTCCAGGTTACATGCTGGAACAACACTTTAAAGTACCACTACGAAGTTCAGAGGAGGAGGAGGTTGTAGAGGAGGTTATTGAAGAGGTTGTGAAACCGGAGGGGACGACCAGGGCTCCATCCGCTGAGGAGGAGAACGATCCCATGGTGGTGGAAAGCCCTGAACCGGAACCACCGGTGTTAAGACGTAGCAAAAGACGTAAGGTGGTTCCAGGTCGCTTGAGAGAAGAGGAGGTTGGACGGGTTGTGGAGAAGAAGAAGAAAACGAGGAAGAGACCTTCTGTGGAGCTTACTGACGACGAGGATGAAGATGATGTGCATCCTGCCCCGAAGCGAAGAAGGAAGGGTATGGTGAACACATCTTCTGTGGACATACCTTTGGGGGTTGTTAACCTGTTCGAAAAATTGACGAGGACTGCATTGAAGAAGTTCTTTAAGAAGCAGAAAATCAATTTGATGTCGTCCAGTGAGGGCGAGGAGGAGAGTGATAGTAGTGAGAAGGATAGTGGATTTGTTGGGGATGAACCTGGGGGAGAAGGAGGAATGCGTAGCTTTGAGGATAACAATCCGGATGTTCTCCCGAAGGGGATGAAGACAGCTGGGGAGTACACCGGAGGATCAGATATTTCGTGGACGAATATGGTGAGTGCACTGCCGAGTGAATGGCCGGAAGGGAAGAATGCTGTGAAACACCAGCACCCGTGGATGGATATGCTTCACCTACGAAAGCAGCATAGGGCGGGGTGTTTAACGGTGGAGGATTTGAGGGCGGTGCATCACGCGGTGTACTGGCAGGCAGCCCGGAAGGTGCACAAGGAAATGGGGACTACAAAGGAACCAGTTCTTGGGGTGAAGCTCCCTTTGAAGGGAAAGCCGAAAGGGGAGGAAGAGGCTCTTTGAATGGCGGCGATGGAGAGGGATGACCTCGCGCGAAAGTATTTTGCCGCGAAGAGAATGGAGTTGATGGAGAGAGGATTCTGTGTGCTGGAGGAATTTGGAAGTGACGAAGGCATGTCAGATGAGGCGAAGAAGAGTGGGGTGGTGTTGGATGAAAATGTGACAGAGAGTATGTTGGAGTTCTTTCACAAGAATTTCTTGGAACAGCCGGACCTCAAGTTCGAGAAGAACCGCAAGAGATGGAACCCTATCATCAATGCGGGAGATGGGAAGGACGCGGGGGATAGGATGCAGGGCATTGGGCGATACACTACCACGAAGAAGGGGATTGTGGATTACATGGAATCGGATGAGAAGAATTTGATGATGGTGAGAAAGAGGGCGTTGTGGGATGCTAGGTTTGGGCAGATAGCAGCCGCTCTTCGTCTGTGTACCAACAGTAGGGCGAAGAAGAGGATGTATGCGCCGGAAACAGGAGACCGTGTGTTGTGTACGGAGGAGGGATGCCCGAGGCAGGTGTTGCACACCGATCTCCGAGGGTTGAAGAATGTGGAGAAAGACAATGGGAGATTCCAGGATTCTTCACGATGGCCTCCGGGGAGAGCTCTATTATGATACGGGTATGTGAGAGGTCACAGAGTATGTATGTGAAGGATGACAAGAGTTTGAAGACGCTGTCTCGTACGATGGTTGTGAAGAAATTCAGGGTTCCACCGTACTCCATGTTAATTGGAAGGGGAGATGTGTTTCGTGCTGGGGCTGGGTGCATGGATGCGCTGGTGGAAGAGAATTGTCTACGGTTTCACCTGTACTTTGTGCCCGAGGGATACAAGCTCCCTGATGCGGTGCACAGGCAGCCTGCTTTTCGGCCCAAATTCTTAGATGAGGAATTTGGACTCAGAAAAGACCCGAACGACCAGCTGGACGAGGAGGAAAGTTCTGTGAGCAACTTTGAAATGGAGGAAGAGGAAGTTGGAGAGGAGGATTACGAAGAGGAAGATGACGAGGTACAAGGCCACAAGGCTGATAACACGGATAAGGACTACGAGGAGGGACCGATGATAATGGATTATGAGGAGGACTAGATAAAACATGTAGGGCGTGTAGTATTATGTCTGTGAGAGTGAGGTGACTGGACTAGTAATGAGAAATGAACGAATGTTTTGATATAATGTGAGCATAAAAAGATTGTTGAAGAAAGAAAATGAGTTACAAAGCGTGGGGTAAGGAAAAAGAGTATTGTGCGTAGATATCTTTTTTACAAAATGAGACCAAAGTAGTACTGGTACTAAAAGAGAATTCCTTTTCTAAGGACATTGACATAGTTGGTGTGAAAAGGGGCAGGGTCAGCCAAGCCCGCTCTCTTGGTATCCTCGGAGGAAAGGTAGAAGTAAGCATTTCTGAATTCGTACTCAGAGAATGAGGCGTAGAAGGAGGTAAGAGTGCTGCCGTAGGCGATGAGGGATTGTACTTTGGAGGGGATATCGTAGGAGACACCTTTGTTGGAGGAGACTATGCCGAGTAGTTCCTTCATTATCGTTGGGACTATGGTTTGTAGCGGGTGGCCACGACATGCATGGTAATAAAGCCGTGGGGGAACAAACTAGGTTGAATGAAGAGATCCAGACGAGCTTCTTCGTGGTAGGATTTAGAGAAGGCGTCTTCGTCAACGATATTGCAAGTGAGACCTGCGTTAAAGAAGCGTTGTGCTAGTGCGAAAGCCCATTTTCCGGTGACAGTTGTGAGGCCGTTGGGAGTAAGAGGGGTGACGCCATCCTGTGGAGGTGCAGCGAGAGTGGGTACCGCGATGTAAAGAACTGCTCGTGCAGTGTGATGAAGACCATGTTCCGAAAGAATGGGAAGAATGTGGCCATTCTGAATGAAGGCCAAGTCTTGTCTGCGAGATGGAGGGCAGGAGCGAATTACTGTTTCCCACAAGTTGCTCCTGCCGCAGAAGAAAATGGGACCTTGCGGAATGCTGTGTGCGGCTATGAAATCTTGGAGTGAAAGAAAGGTATCTTGAGGGGTAGTGTGGTCGTAAAGCATGGAGCCAATGCGGCCTCTGCATACAACAACAGCTGAGGTGTGGGAGGAGCGGAGAGAAGAGGAAGGCGAGGTCATTATGTCGAATTTGTTGGATGCTGTGAGGAGATATGGTGCTACAGGAGAGGAAGGGAGAGATGCTTAAGTAGAGAACGGCGTTTCCGATGTATACATCGATAAAGTGTTTCAGAGGAAAGGATAGTTTTTATGACTAAGTAATTGAAAGAATAAGGTAGGTGGGTATGAAGGGATTAGGACTGATGAATGTGTTTCTGAAAAGAGATGTGTCGAAATAAAGTATGAAGGGGAAGATTTAATGGTAAGGAGTTAAGGAACGGGCGCTGTGGGTTGGTTTTGTGGGATGGTACTGAAAGGGAAATATGGAAATATCTGGGAGAAATGGAGTTTTTGGGGAATGGCGGGAAATTGAGGTATAGAGAATTGTGATACAAATAGGCCTGCGAGGTAGAGGGGTGTGTGGCCACGTTTGTAACGGCTGTGATCGGAGGTGGCAAGGACGAGGGTTGTGGTAAGTCGCTCAGGCCTGTTCAAGTCGTTTATCGCCGGACGCCGTCTTTTCTCGCGATATCGAATGGATACGTTGGTGACGAGGAGCTAATGGCTCTGCTGCATAGGACGGAAGTGCCAGAGATTCCGCCGCGGGAGGAGGGAGGGGGTACTAAGGGGGTTTGTGTGAGTCAGAGGGTTTGTAATAAGGGATGGAGGAGGCGGTGGAGGTGATGGGGATGGGATTGCAGGAGGAGGACCGGAGAGAAGGTTATGGGGGAGATGGAGAAATGGGTGAGGAAGCTTGGGGGGAGTTTGAAGGAGCACTTTGACGACATGCTGTCGGTGAAGGTGGCAGACATGGGAGGAGTGGTGCGGAGTGTGTCCGAGGTTGGGGTGCCGATGGAATTGATTTCGACGATTCGGAAGAGGATGAAGTTGAATGGGGTGGCGGCTGTGGGACATGTGAATGGGATGTTGGATTGCGTGGGTAGGGAGATGGGGAGGCTGCGAAAGGAGAATATGGGGCTGAAGGGTAGGGTTGAAGTGTTGGAGGAGCAAGTGGGACAGGTGGAGAAGGCGTACAAATTGCTGATGGAGTTGAAGGAAATGGTGAGGGGAGGGGGAATAGGGGTCGGAGAGGGAGCAGGTAAAGGGTCGCCGGTGACGCCTGGTTCTCGGGGTATGCGGGGGAGTGTGAGGGAGAGGGGGGAGAAGAGAAGGGAGGAGAAGGTGTGGGGAGTCGACTGAAGAAAAAGAGGAAGGGTGGGGTGATGGTGGACGAGGATGGGAAGCTGTTGGTGCCGCCGCAGCTGCCGGCTGGCGCGCCCATGGTGGCTTTCGGGAGTGCGGCGGCGGCTGCGAGGACGGCGGAGCGTATATTGGAGGAGCAGGAGGAGAAGAGGCTGGGAGAGGTTGGAAGCCGCTTTGGGGCTAGGAAGGTGTACCAGAATGGGGAGAGTTTTTCGTTGGACTTTCGTAACTTCACGTTTAGGGAAACTGAGACCCAGGATCCAAATGCCGACTTGGAATAAACCAGCGCTGGTGACCCGAGAGTAAATTTTTTGAGTGATTTTTACGACTGCGACGAATGTGGGGTAACGGGCAGTGGCGCACGAACTGCAAAATAGCATACAACTTCAACAAATGGAGTTCAACTGCGGCACGTGGAAATGCGATTTCCAAAAATTTTTTTGCCTTGCCAACTAGCGCAATCTGCGAAATTGCTAGTTTTTTCGGACTTTTATTTTCATAACTAGCCATCTAGCATACTAAATTAGCATTCTGAGAACACCGACGAAGTTGTAGTTCATTCTCGTACCTCTAGGGTGTCCTGATAGCCTTGGGTAGCGGGCAAGACACAGCGCCCTAGGGCACAGCACCTTGAACACCACCTTTTGAAAGAAACCAGCGATGGGAGCTCGCTTGACAAAGAAACCATTTCGGTCGACACCGAAATTTGATTCTTTCATACCTACTTGGTCCATGAGAGAGCAGCAATAAACATCGTTTGCTTGCTCTCTCAATAATTTTTCACGGGTAATCGGCACGATGCCTGTTTCCCCAAGGGCAAGTATTTTCCTAGCGATGGCTCCATTAAACCACGTATCCACTTCGGGTAAAGTCCAGTAACATTCTAAGGTGTAGAAAGGCTCCTGCGCCTTCATTCCTCGCATAACCTCCATCATAAGGCGGAACTTTTCCATTTCGATACGTTGGGCGCCATTTCGCTCTTGACGTCGTTCTTCCCGGTTCAGTTCGCGTT
Source organism: Gracilaria gracilis (assembly GCA_030374805.1). Taxonomy (NCBI): domain Eukaryota; phylum Rhodophyta; class Florideophyceae; order Gracilariales; family Gracilariaceae; genus Gracilaria; species Gracilaria gracilis. Next base: position 207,553 of record JARGSG010000017.1, on the reverse strand, counting down.
CTTTTGTCTCTGACTCGAACCGCTCTCTCAAGCTTGAAACGGGCCTCTTCAATTTCAATACGCCGAGCATCGCCGCGCTCTAAAGTGTCATTAAACACCTGTGTTTCTTCCGCAATGGAAAAGCTACTCGACGCATTGCCCTTGGCTCGCTTCGGAGTTTTTTCCTGAGATCTGTCTTCGTTGCTACCATCCTTTCCACCCGCTTCTTTGCGTTTTGTTGCGCGCTTCTTTATAAAAGCACCCAACTTCTCTTTCTGAAGTTCTTGCTCTTCCTCATTTTGTTTCTTTTCCTCCTTCTCTTGCTGTTTATCGTCTCTTGCTTCCGTCATGATGCTTAACAATTCATCCATCTCTTCCATTTCTCCGCCCAAACCACTCATGGCTGATTCTGTTCTGTCGTTTATGTCAAATCGCTCTTGTAAACGTTTGTACCTGTCTTGTACGGACTTCCATGTCACCACATGTTTAATTTTCTTGGTACCATTTACTTTGGCTGCAGCTACCTCAAAACGCTCAATTGTTTTCCTAATGGGAGATATATGCGCTCGTGCAAAAGCGGCCTCTCTTAGAATGATTAAATCCTCTTCTGTGCTAAAACGATGTCGGCGTTGTTTAGGTGTCTGGGGTATCGTTTCCGTTGGAGCAGGGCATGGGGCAGAAGCGGCTGCGGTTTGAGCCAGGGGTCTGGGAAGATCTGTGTTGGCATCGTTTTCAGAGCGGTTCGCCATGATAAAAGGAGATATAGATTGATATGAAATGGAAAGAACTCAGTGGTTCGTTACAGTATCGTATTCGCTTTGTCATGTGCCTTCATTAAACAGTCCGATTTCGTAACCTTTACTCACGAGATTTGGAAAAAAATTCTTACACGTTGTACATTATGCCACCTGTAACGGAAAAATCGCAGGAAGATGTTGCAAAAAACATATGCGACTCCGACGAGTAGAGGTCACGAATAGCAATAATCGTGTAAAGCACAGCGATTGATTGATGGGTTAAGAAGGCTAACCACGTTGCTGTGCCCAAGCACATGAGATGGACTTGCTTGATTTCCCTATTACCCGCGCGATAATCATTTTCGGGGTGATCTTCTAGAGAGCAATTTTTTAATACGGCGACGCGTAGCATAGTGCTCACTTGTGATACCATACAAGTCAGTCATGCATTGTGTGACTGACCATTTGAAAGGCATTGTAGTATCCCTTGTAAGGTGATGTTATTAAGAAATTGTAGCTGTACAACCTGGGAACCTGGGAACGTGTACAAGATGCAACAACAGTGAACTTTCACTGCTGTAATCAAGAATGAACCTTCATTTTGCAGTGAATGTTCATTGTTGGCCAGTGCAGTAAACGTGCGCTGCTGTAATCAAAAATGATCCTTCACTTCTGGGCAATACAGTCAACGTTCATTTTCGTGAAATGAATTTAAAAGTGTTAACAGTCGAAGACTGTTCGTTGAGCGCCGGCCGCCGGGCTCTACGCTGGCGCTAACGCTGCTATTGGCGTCGGCGCGCTCATTGTCGCGCCTCAGCCAGGCTTCCCGCCGCCGCTTCGCTCTCGACTCGCAATCGCCGCCGTGCTCCTTCCATATTGCCGCAGCCGCCGCCGTCACTCTGTTCTTTGGTTCCTGCACCTGCCGTCACGCCGCTTCCTCCCACGCTTCCCGCCACTGCCGTCGCACCACTTTCCTATCTTTCCTTCCCGGCGTTGCTCTCGCGGCTCTCTCCACTTTTGGCTTCCCGCGGCTGCTACTTTGCTGCTTTCCACTCTCTGCTGCCGTTGCGCCACGCCGTGCTCTTCGCTTCCCGCCTCTAACATTGCCTCGTTGTCCGTTTTCGAACCTCTGCTTCCCGCCGCTTCCGTCGCATCGCTCTACAATTCCTGCCGCTCTCCGCCACTGCCATTAGACCGCTCTCCACTCCCTACCGCTGCCATCCCTTTCCGCTCTGCGCTCGCCACCGCTGCCGTCGCGCCTCCAAACCCCGTCTCTCACGTTGTGCCTATGGCCACCGCCGGAACTGCTGCCGTCTTGCCTAACCCCGTTTCAGCTGCCATCGTGGCTCCCGCCGCTGCAACTTCCGTCACTCCTCCCGCCACCGTTGTAACTGCCATCAAGTTTCTTGCCGTGACCACTGCCGTGGCTCCTCGGGCCACCGCTGCCGGGGCGCTTCTCGCTTCCTCCAGCAGCTAATGCCTCTGTTACGCTCGCCACTCGCGGATCACCTTCAGAGCGACCGACTGGCTGCTCGCCGCCGCAGACAGCTGGGGCTCCGTCCAGATTTAACACGACTTTCCCTCTGCCGCTTCCACCGCTTGCTCCCGCGGGCGCCGTCACGACGCTTTTCACCGCCGTTGGAACCTTCACGCCGCTGCCCACCGCCTTTAACTCGTGGTGCCGGTGCGTATGTCGTCACGCTTCCGCTTGGCTCGCCGTTGGGCGTCGATGTCGCCATGAGCGATGTTTTTAGCCCGAAACCTGACCTGCTGTTTGCCGCCTGCCTCGACTTGTTTAACCTCGCGCTGACTCGCGTGAATGGCCGGCCATCAGCACCGCATGCCGGGCTGCTGCGTGCTGCGCAAAATTCTGCAGCTGCAACGCCGGCTGCGCTGTAGTGTGGTCGTGTTTTGGATTGCTCCAGTGTTGCCGCTGCTGCGCTGGTCTAGGCACTCGTTGCACTCCCCCCAACAAGCTCTGGTTCGCGGCGTTTGGTGGCCATGGCCCCTATCTGAAAGTCGGTACAGACGGCGTGGCCGCCTGTGTGCACACTCAATGCGCCTTTTAAACATCACAGGCAGTGAAAAAACACGGGCTGCTCGTAGGAAACGTGCCGAATCTGTGGCCTGCTGTGCGGCTGTCGGACTTTTAGCCCGAGGCAGCTGCAGCAGCAATGTTGCACGCGGACTTGTCGCTGCCTCAAATCATGGCTTTCATCGACCTTATCGCCTTACATCCCCAGCTGTCGAAAAAACACCGTTGTCACGTTTCAATCGTCCGCCGACATGTCGAGCGTGTTCACGCGCGGGTGGGCAGCCGGGCTGGGGCCGCATCATTACATTAACTATTGGGTGTACCCTTTCTTGTGAAATACCAAGGCTAGCATGTCGTCGAAGGCTTTCATATTGTCCTGCAGGACAATTAAAAGGGCTACAAGAGCGTAGTACATCCGTCTCAAATAGTTCTGTAATATGGAAAAAGAACTGCGCACCATAACGCGTTCAATACAATATCTCTCCATCGGGACAAGGAAGTTGGTATAAACCAGCTTATCGAAGTCTTCGGTCGTGCGTTCCTGCAGCATCCGCAATAATGACAGATCTCGAAGAACATACGTGGTTCCGGACCGGTTTTCTTATTCTTGGTTTCGTATTCCAGAACCGCGGTAAGAATACTGGACGCCATAGCGGTATGTGGTTGTGTATTCGACAGGAATTGCAGGTAGGGATAACAACTTCCGACACTATCATAGCACTCTTTCCCTCCTTTCTCTCGACCTCTTTGTTCGAGTCTGCCACCGTTACAAACTACAATTTGCTCAAGCCCTAGCAACTTGTTCATCACGTGATGCTTGCTTTCATCACTTAGCGCCAATCCCAAAGGGATGTAGGCGCACATGTCTTGCAATAAATTCAAACAAAGTTTCAGATTTTGCACCCCTTCATCACAGAAACCATCTAAAATAGTCACATTCTAGCGGAAGGGCGAGAAAAGCAACCGATCAAAGCCCGATTGATGCACCCGAGGAACAAAACAAAAACATTATATGATCCTTAAACATCATCATAAACGTCTTCTCATCTCCTACTTTGAGTTTTTCCATCCACTTCATATGCTTGTCATCATCGGCAGATCTTGTAGCCGCCGTCTCGCGGTTTATTGTAGCCAATACATACCATTGAAATCCGACAGAGAGAAACACCATCATAACTGGAAGTCAGCATACCCATTGAGGGCAGCACTTGCACACCTCCGAGATCCAAGAAGTAGCAACCATTGCCGCTTTCTGAAAATCAGCAGCTCCTTTTTCTTCATTTTCTCTTCTTTCTGTGTTCTTTCCATTCAGTCCATTCCATAACATGCCAATATTTTTATGGAAAGCCTTAGATGTTCGACTGGATCGGGCAGACCTCGACTTCAACTTCCTTAGTTCGACTTTAATTGCATCTGGCATATCATTCACCACTTCCGTAGCCCTAATGCGTAACCGATCCATAAGATTATCCCCACTGAACGAAACTTGAAGGTTTTCCAAACATTTGTGTAGGTCGTGAATCGTGATCCCAGGGAACGCAGTACGCGAATAATCTTGATACGGTTCTATTCTAAGTCACAGCGCAAAGCAAAAGAAACTTCTTTGACAGCATTGATAGGAACCAAGCCGTTTGAAAGTCTTCACTACGCCACTTCAGCCTTGTGCTGTGTTCGAGCTGGCAACAGTGAAGTATTAATCGGGCTGAAAAATTTTGAAGCAAGAAAAGTCACAAAGAACAACATGTCGCAACAACGGGCCCACGTTTTCTTTGTTGGTACAAAAGTGCAGTTGCACAAGAAATCCACGTGTGGAAACCAATTAATCTTTCAGCTTTGAGACCATCAGGAGGTGCATTCTGGGAACGTGTCATCTCTGTAGGCCTACCACCTCGCATTGTAATATTTTTAGTTGACTCTTCTATTTAACCGGACCAGGACTCTTTTCTTTAACACATGATACAGACTAAAAATAAAGATAGAACCGGGGCGGACGGGGGAGAGCAGGTTCGTCTTCGACCACCAGCAGTTCCAGAACATGGACGATGACGGTGACCACTCACTGTCAATGGGCATTACAACGAACGTTCCCAAAAAAAGTCTCTGTAAACGCTAATTAAAAAGAAAGATCACGTGAACCGTCACTGTCAATGGGTATTCCAATAAACGTTCACGGTGAGCTGTCACTGTGAATGGGAAATAAAATGAACGTTCATAGTGAACATTCAGTGTCAATGGGCATTCCAATGAACACTTATAGTGAACATTCACTATCAATGGGCATTACAATGAACTTCCAGGTTAACATTAACTGTCAATGGGCATTGCAATGAATGTTCGCAGTAACCATTACATTGCCAGAGTTCAGAAGAGCACCCTGAATCTTGTTTGTGATTTTCTGGAACTTATGAAAGCAACGCTTGGCAATTTTTTTGAACAGAACTTCCTGAAGTTTTGGAGATGTCTGCAAGGTGTGGAACCGTCAATTTGCAAGGTAGGGGATAGAATTGAAAAACTAGAGTTCACAGCTAATGTCATGAAAATCATTGTTGGATCTACAAACCTTTTAACGTGCTTGGGAGTCAAAAAGCACACGATGAAATCAATTAAACTTTTCGCTCAAGCCCGACAGCACCAGACTTCTCATCTGTCTATGCCGGCGCAGTGAAATCTACTTTTCCCACTCCCACGACGTGACCCGTATTTGGAGATTGTCCTCGCAAAGTTTATCGGGGACAAGTTCCATTGTAGCCTATAGATACCATTATTGCGAATTTATTGGAAGCGAGATATAGCAATGCGCTTGCTTTGAGAATCGGTGGACTTGAACTCGTTGTCTGTATTGTGAGTGAGATTATTTCAATACATCGCGCATCATCTCGTCGTCCTCTTCGTCGATCTGCTCATCGGCAATGGATATCGCATGATTCAAAAAAGCAGCCATACTAGAAAAACGGGGAATATTGGATTGGCAATCGTTGTATACTTCGCAGTAATTAGAGTAGGATGTAAACTTTGACGACTTCACCAACTCCATTATGTATTTTTCGCGATATCCTAGGGATCGATACATCTGAACAGCCCCTCGTTTGATCGAATGCCCCGAAGAAGCACGCACATCAGCCTCACCAACCCCCCGACTGAACGTAACCAGTTTCGAAGAATACTGGTGGACCTCTTCACTCAAAATGCTGTGTCATGCTGTACTTTAATTCCTCCATTCGTTTCTTTTAAGTCACAGAATAAATATCCCTGATAAGGTCCACGAAAACATAGCCAAGATAGTATGGATCCATGAGAATGGAATAACGAAGAGCAATACTGCCATTCCAATCTGCAATATGATAAACTCGCTCTGTAATAGAGTTTTTGGTCGCTACCGAAATAGTAAGAGTAATGGAATTAGAACTGGTTGTAACATGTTGATACGATAGCTTAAGAATTTCATCGTATCTCCGATCTAAGTTCAGTCCTACGACAAGAATCGTGTGTAATAGAATATCAATGGGGCTCGTCTTACGATCGGTTCCGAACCAAAAGTTCTCAGCAATGTCGCAAACCATCTCAATTGTGAAAGGCTGTGCTCTGAGTTTTGATTTGTTCTCTGCGTGCAAGGATAACTCTGTACGACTTCCGAAAACGGTTAATCTCTTCGTTGTTGATAAGCGGGTTTCCCAGTGATGCAGGTGTTGATCTTTGGTTCTGGGAAGTGCTGTGTCCATGCTTTAGGTACACGTTACGAAGTCCTTGACAAAGAGCTAGAACTGAATCAAATCATAACATCGTTTCTTTCTGATAATAGCAGTGTTGAGCAACTAAATTGAGAACCAACTCTAAGCTAGATGGAGTTACTTCGAAAGGATCGTTTGCATTCATTTCATCTGCAAATGCCAACAGAAGTCGTTCTGCTTTCTGAGTGTTGACTTTAGTAGCCGTACTGTTTGCGGTTTGACAAAGCTGTTCCACAGGGAGAGGAGCCGTAAACGGTTCAGAGTTTTTTCTTCTTAACAATCTTCTGCCACCAGGTTTTGGTATTCCAATAAGTTTGTCATACTTCTTTATCAAAGGTCATTCGGTAACCATCGTAGAGGGAAAAGTTCACGTAACAATTCACAATGTAATGACAAAGACACCATCCACAATGTTACGAATGAAAACGTCTAAGGTATGGGGCTCCACAACACTTATCGTTGCTGATCGAGACAGTTCTCCGTCGTTAACTGCTTGGTTCTATTCGGTCGATGACGCCGACTGTTGGACTCGAGAGATGCATTCCACATATTCTGAAAGTGTGCGTTCATTTGATGACAGTGAACGAACATCGTAGTCGTTTACAGTGTACGTTGAATGCCACATGTTTCGAGCATGGGTTTTCACTGAGGAAGACGTCTCGCTCCAGAACGATGTCCTTCCCGCTAGCACCATAGCTATCAATCCTACTATCGCCACTGCATCTAGTACATTCAATCCTGGACCCTCATTGCCAACAAAGAGTCACGCCACCTCGTATAAATCCTTCGCAATCGTGCCAAACCTTCAATCTTCTCTTTTCAAATCATTTCAAGCCGTACCCACTCCCATCTGTGCCGAATACTACCAGCCGATAACGAACACGTGCTGCACAAGCCTCTCTTTCTCAACTCGCGGTCTTTCACTTCGAAAGGATTAGTACCTTGTCTCTTGATTGCTCAACTTGCAGCCCACGATCTTCCCAATTGAAGCAAGGGGTCTTTAGTAACGAACATACAGAATTACACTGGATTAAGAATGGAACGAATTGGGACAAGATCAGCTACTCAAGGAGGCGGAACTGGGCGAGGGTTCATGATCCCTGTTCAAATCAAACTCGAAATCAACTCGGCCGAGAAAATACGAAAGAAGATCATAGCAATGTGTGCAGCAGCAGTAAAGGGGCGCAAAGAGGTGCTTAAAAAAAGTGACGCCAATGGATTTTACCAAGATCACGATCGAATACACTTTACCCTCTTGGAGCGGAAACTGTCGTTGGGCAGTGATCGGAAGCCAAAAGCATTTGGCCGTTTACCTTCTGCTCTGCGCCCAGCTCCTTCTACGAGGGTCTCTAACTGTCCTCCGAAAGAAGTCTCTAAACCTGTTCACAACAGCAAAAGAACTAAGCAATTAGTTGCTACATCGCGTTACGTTCCAGGCTTGCTGAAAACTATAGAAAGGCTTCTATAAACTTGGTATTATGGTATTCCAGAGCAACGTATTGTCCCGATTCGTATTTTCAATGATGCAAGAGATAGAAGCAAATTTTTTGCTGGCTACTCTAACAAAATATGGACTCAAGGAGGGCAAAAGTATTCGTACAAAAGGATCCGAACTCTGGTGTACTGCGTAGCCAAGTTTGCGCTTTTGAAATTGAATTTATTCGAATGAAATGAACCCCTCACTTGGACCACTGCTCTGAAAGATTATCACAAGCACTACGACAGCGAAAATACGTCACGAGCCCTCACATCCTTTCTAAAGCTTTATGTTTCGAACGAAATTTGATCCTGTAAACGTTTATGACTTCTGCAAAACCATATCCTGATGTAGCTTCAAATAAAAATTGGCTGAAATTATCCACCTTCGTTTTTTACAGCCGTAAAAATTGCAAAGAGTGATTTACTATTCAATCAGAATAATGGTAAGCGGCGACAATTAGTAATGAGTCTTGCAAAGAGGGTGATGATCTACTCGTCGTGAAGGAGTTACGTGTAGTACTTGGAGTTGCGGCGATGCGAAAACATTTATCTAGCGTGAATGGTATGAAAAGTGCAATTTGTCGTGCTGCTGCATCACTACCATCACAAGTACTACCGTAAACATCATTCTTGTTCACTGATTCAGTTGAGAATGACATGTGGAAACCAGAGACTAATGGTTACCGTCGTCTACCTTTCAAATTATATTCAGCAGTTTAGAGCACTCACAGTTCCAAAACATCTGTTTGCGCATATGAAAACACCGTTTAATGTCTAAAACGTTTCCATTCAATCCATCATCTTCATTGGTTCTGGGATAATGCGCCATTCTGCTGCAGTAATGCATTTTAGTTTTTATTGCTTTCTATATACAAACGTACGAAGTATTGAAAAGTATAGTTACCTTCAAACAACATTTTGTAGCAAGATATAATGTTTATGGCAATTGAGTTTGATATTTTTGCTTTGTAGCGAAATAAAAAAAAAGAAACAACTCAATGTCCTTTTCCTGTGTTGCATTATGAAGTTGTAATGAAAAAGTATTTGAATAATAGAACTTTATACGTTGTTCATTGTGAATGTCTTGTTTTTTAAAATTGCCATTAAAACAAAGACTAACTTTTACTAGTGTAGAGATGTGTTAGTAACAGTGTTATCTAGAATCTTGAAAGAAAAATGTGCTTAGAAAAATCCGAGAACAAGAATGCTTGAAAAGACAAGACTGAATGAAAATAAAAGAGTGCAGTCATCATAGCAGAAAGGTCTCATCTTTAAATAATTGAGACAACTGAAACTATTTTTAAACTTGACCTCTCTTAGTAATAAAACATGGTAATCTTGCAAAACATTTAGATCTCCTATATGTAAAGTGAAAGTCTACATCGTGACCTTTCTCTTTGGTAAGTTAAATATCTACACCCAGTGATAGCAATAGATGTGTACCACACTAATTAAAGTAGCAAAAGCAAAGGCGAAAGTACCATAAGTAATGTGAGCCACATAAATTAGAGTACCAAACTATTTATGGTACAACCGCAAATAGTGTGAACCACATTATTAAATCTGAAGTTAATTAGTGTGGTTGGATACTGTTTCAAAATACATCTTGATCGCACTTAGTTTAGAACAAGGTCACTCTCGAAGTGATTCTTGCGCTTTAAAATTATCTGCTGGAGTTGTGGGAAGTGATGTCGCTTTTTCTACAACCCGTTCAGATTGATCGCCAAACTAGTTCTGATCATAGTCTTTGTTGCACAGATAAGACTATAACTGTCTATTTGACAATTCACATTATTTACAACCGCAGCCGCTAACTGTAGAAAGATATGTTTTTCTGGATTGGTAATCTTTCCTGTCAAAGATCGCAGACAAATTGTCTCATGTTTCAGGTGTATTAAGCCGCAATGTCGGCATTGAACCCTTTTGATTCTGAAAATTCTAAAGTCTACTATAGTAGACATAAGAGACAGCCAATTAAATTGCAGGAAAGCTTGAAGAGTGTGGTTGGGAGTTACTTCAAATTGATTGAAAACTACTAGTTTGCATATTACAACCGGTGGTCTTTACTCATTGGCCGCGCGCTTGAGTGACAGCCAACGACGGTGCAATATAAGTCTTGTTACGTAACTTGTGCATAATAGGTGCTTCTCACTACTATAGTAGCAATAAGCAGAATGAACACATAGGGAGCTGACAACCAATCGTTCTTGTTTCTTACTCAATAATATGCCGAGCTTATCTCTATTATTGTAGCGATAAGCGTTTCGGTTCAAACGGGTTAATTATACCGCTAGCCACACTATTTTCGACCTTTTACGAGAGCGTAGGTACCAACGGTACCGTATATAGTGTGGACCACACTATATACAATACAGGTGGTCACTGTTATTAGTGTGGGCCACACTAATTCTGAATCCTTTATTCTCGGCCACCTCACATGAATTAGTGTGGCCCACACTGTTTTTGAAGCCACACTAATTATGGTACGGCGTAATTAGTGTGGGCCACACTAATTGGAGGTTACCCAAATAGTGCGGGTTCTCATTACATGCTACGCAGTGCCTCCGACGATTGCGCCCTCGAAGTTCTCTCGATACTTGTTCACAATCGCTTGCAACTGCGGAAAGAGCTGTCGCTCCTCCCACTGCCCGTTGAGATTGAGCGCCATACCACACCTGATCATGGCTTTTCTTGCATAGCTAACCCCATCAGGGTCTCGCTGAGCACTCACCGCCCTTACCGACTCAGTCGCCAACTTAAGAAAATGGCGCTTCCCAGGATTTGTGAGCTTTCCCGACGATCTTGTTCCGTCGGACCAACGCCCTTGCTCTAACAACGTCAGCTTAAAATCATCCCATCGGTCCCTCCAGTACGTCTTTAACTTTTGAACGACGAAACTGTCTGCAGGTTGCACCAAGTGCGTGGCATTACACGGAAAGAACCTTATTTCCGTGATCGATTCCGCCAACGCCTCCTTCACATCGTTGGTCAGGTCATGGCTGTTCACATTGTTAATATAGAGCATACGCTTTCGGCCGTTTGGCAGCGGCGAAAGAACCCTCCTTTCCTTTACCCACTGCAAAAAAAACTCGCTTGTCCATCCAGGCTTTCGGACCTGTACGGTACGTCACACCGGGCACATCATCCGAAAGCCCTCGGATGGGATACTTCTTTTCAGGGTTCTTAAATATCATCATTGGCGTTCCCAATCGAGCATTTGGACCCCCGGCGATCAAGACCATCATCGTCATACCTTCATCACCCAAAACGACATCTGCGTAGCGTACCGTCGTGTCTACTACTAACGCCAGTGTCTTATGGTTGTCCATGTTTATGCAGAAGTGGGTTTCAGCTGCGTTAAAGATATCGTCTTCCTGCAGTACATTGGAGCAGAAATCACGGGCTAGCTGGCCGAGGTGGAATGCAACCTCTCTTTCAATTTGTTCCTGTATGGCTGGGGACACCATTAGTTTCCCGCATTGGGAGCGGTTAACGATATGCGACTTTTCCATGAACGACTGTATCCAGCGCGGCGTGATTCGATCCTTGATCAAGATGCCAGTGCTGGAGTCCACCATTGTGTTGTAGTAAGGGCCTTCGGTGTTGCCATTAATCAGTTTCAATGTTAGCAAAAGAAGAAGTCTAGCATTGAACTTTACCCCGGCTTTCCGCATCTGTGTGAATTCGTCCTGGAGATTTTCTTGTAGCGCAGCAAGCCAAAACGTTACCCTACGTCCTTTACCCGTCGAGGCTTTACAATAGTGGCGCTGCGGACCTTTTTTCGTATGCTTTACGAAAGAATAATGGTTCTGCTTTGAAGTTTGATTGCGGCCTATGATCAAATGCTCTCTGTTCTTCCAATACCTACTGGCCCTCTTCAAATTCACTTTGGTGCTTCCGCGGAAGAGGTGAGGAAAGTGGTGTATCGCTTAGGAACTGGCATGTTTTGGACCATGGCATGCAGAGTGGTATATCATCCATTTGGCTATACAGGCTTTTTGGGTGTTGGTGAGCACTTTTTGTGCTCTCCGGCTTGGTTTTGGGATATTCAAAGGATCTACGTCTGTGTGCGGGGATGGTGGAGTATGCGTGGGGTCGTCCAGTGCATTGGGTGGGCTTGTGGGCGTTACGGATTGGGAGCTTTGATTGGCATTCATTCGAGCAAATGCCCTTAGTATCGGTGATGCGGTGAGGTTCATCAGGGCGGTCTCGAGTGCACCAAGAGGAGAACTGCTGGGCGAGGAATGCAAGAACAATCTGTGTTGCTTTATGATAGTAAAAGGGCGCCCAAACGGTTTGAATCTGCGTCTGTGATCTTTTACCCACACTAATTCCGTGAGTCAATTTGACGTCCGCACATATAGTAGTGTGGGCCACACTAAATAGCGTTTCTACACTATTTTTGAACCCACACTAATAACAGTGCTCACCTGTACGACACTAATTTAACACCCACATTAATTGCCGTCACTGGGTGTAATAATCTAATTTTATCGAATTTGCGGAACACAACGCGAAGCGTTTGGTTATTTGACTAGCTGGCGATTCCCAAATGCACCAATTGCACGGCAGGGAAATACGGGAAATTTAGTTTCGACAACGTCTTTTGTGCAACTCACAAAGCAGTGCTGCATGTCTGACAGAAATGTCTTTACCTATGCATGATCGAAAAAGACTGGCTCTGACGCCTTCAACATAACCTGGGTGACATTTGCAATGGCGTAAAAGCAGTCACAGTACTTGGATAAATTGTGTCGGAACTTCTTGCGCAAAACAGAGAACTGCTTCATTCGCTTGTTCACGATTTCGTGTCGAGCGCGCAGATATCCAAAGTATGGTATCCTTCTTTTCGAAGTTGTGTAGCTAGTTTTGTCGTCGTTATACCCACCATCCGCCACTACCAGCTCATTCTCCTCCAAGCAATTGCGCATTCGCATTCGAAATATCATTAAATCGGTGTGAGACCCACAAGGATAGAGCCCATTGACCCAAACAATACTAGCTGTTCCGATTGCAACACCTACTTCATAGCGTAAACCAGCACCTTTAAACTTGTGGGAGTACCACTTAGGATCAAACGGACTCGGCTCTTGAATAGGACAATCAGTTCCATCCACTGAAACCTTATAATTCGAGTCGGTCCTGCCAATCTTTCGCTCATTCCATACAAGCTGCAGCGCGTTAGATAGCCAAGCCAAAAGTGTAAAGTTTGTCCTGCTAACGTACCAAATTCATATTAGAAAGCGCAAAAGTAATGGACCAAGCCCATTTTCGAAATGTCTTCTCGTCGCAATTCGCCAAGGAACTCAAAACGTACTCAGAGTCATACAGTTTGAGTAGCATTAACGACCAAAGTAAATGTTTGGGCTCTCGCTTTCCGGCGACGAGTCCAACGGTACGTGCCCACAGCTCGGGGCAAAGCGCCAACGGCACCCCAAAGAAGCCACGGAAGCGACGATTACCAGTGTAGGAGCTCCCCGCTAAGCGGCGGCGCAGAATGAGAGAGGCCTCGTATCTGAAAACAGCTTCGCCAAAAAGTCCGCGATCCATCACGAATACCTACCACCACGGTAGGTTCAGAAACCCAGCGTGCTGTGCCACTGTGTTCATATTATGTACAGCATTTGAGGGACCGAAATCGATCACATGTGATCGAAAAATCGATTTCAATTTTAGAGAATTCGATCGATTCTTTTCAAATTTTAAATATTGTTGGGCTTCTCATTTGAATTTGGACAGCATGCAAAGGCACTGCGGCTGACAGTACGAACGATTGGTGCTGGAGAGTGGCATGTAATAAATTTATAAAATTTTGGCAAACGTAACACCTCATGATCGGCCAACGAAAAGCATAGAAATCGGGCCATTCTCCGATTATTGCTATTTTACTTTACCGATTTTTTTGACGACCGTGACCACTGATTTTCCAGATCATCAGTAAACAGCAAGACGGGTGTCTGAGAGTCTATTGGCGCCAAAAGCAATAGCGGAAATTAGTTAGTTCGTTCACAATTGGCGCAAACATTTTTGTGATCGATCAAGAAGATCTTTATCCATTTTTTTGGCGGCAATTGTGGTGCAACAGAACACCAGCAGCACTCTACAGTAAGCCGTAATTTAGGCATATGAACCATTTTGTGATCGTTCGATCCTCGGCCCGTCGTGACAATTGATCACAACACTCGTCCACCGATCGTTCCACCATTGGAAATGGGGAAGGCTGCCATACTTACCAAAAAGTCTGAAGCTGTTCAGAAGCTTCGCAGTCTACTGAAATCGGAGACGCTCACAGGCGAAGAGTCTCCCGCCTTTGTTCACAATTTTTATCCACTATTCCAGAAATAAAAGCTCGAAAACTTTCGAAACGCGTACAATCGCGTTCGTCGAAGCCTCAATCTGCCTAAGAGTAAGTGCGTGTGCGTCTAGTTCTGTCGCTGCGTTGACACGATTACTAACCATATGTTTTCTAAAATTGGAGGAAAATGATGTCTCCAATCAAGAAGTTAAGGCACGTTGTTCTAATGATGATATTGCAGTGACAGTGAAGAAAAGTTCGTATGATGACTTTGTGGAGAATGATGGTTGAGATGATGTGTTTGGTGATAAAGATGATGATATAGAATGCGATCATTTTGACCGCACGTTCAAACCGTTTTATTCGTTTTTGGAATGGGTAGAGACTCGTACCGAAGTAAAGAGATAGTCTGTTGCTATTGTTCTGCCGACGGGAGTTCAGAGTCAGCATTTTACATGTGTCGTCTAAGGGAAATTATTTGATCATGAAATGTCAATGGCTAACTGTCTTTACAGATGTTAATACTTTGCACAAGAAGTGGTTGGTGATTGATGCAGAGAATCGTATGGAGGATTATCACCCGAAACTGCATGGGTTTGAGAACTTCTATCGTAATTTGCGCGAGCGTAGCAGCGATGCTATATTTTCTACAGCCCGTATTACTCTACCCTTTGTTGTGGCGACCCATGTGTTTGATAAGCACTACATTGGGTGGAAGGGTTCGACTGCAATGGTGGTCTATGTATCATCGGGGTGGCTAAACAGGGGACAATGCGGTAATTAGGGACTGTATTTTTATTAAAAGTTATGAGCTCCATCCGAAAGTTGGTGAAAACCAACCACTCTTAGGCTCTAGCGCTGTTGTGGCTCATATGATTCAAATTTAGGCGCCAAATTCGAGTTCTACGGCCTCTGTTCTGATGGAGTACGTCCCTGCAACATCCCTAGGCCTCGAACGGCTAAGCTACAGCCACCTCGAGACTGCAGCCAGACCAAACGAACGGCAGTACACCGCGGCTACAAACAATGGTGTCAAAGCGCGTTGTGGCCCCAAAGGGACATCCTCTCTACTCCGAGCGGCTGGAAAGAGCAGTGCGTTATCATCGAAGCGCTAAATCGTCGCTGCGCAAAAATGCGGAACGATTCGGCATTGCCAAATCGCATCTTCATCGGGCTTTGACGCACAAGCAGAGTCCCAACCACTCCCGCGGACGGCCGCCAACACTAACAGACTCAGAAGAACAGCTAATCACAGAAGCTGTGCTACACTTCTCCAATCAAGGCACTCCGCTTTCCCGGGAACGCTTCAAGGATTTTGTGCAGTACATTGTCCGGGGCCTCCCATCACTCCGACAAAAGAATATCCGGTTCAATAACGACAGACCGGGGGATTCCTTTGTTCGCAATTTCCTCTGTCGCCACCCCCAATTGACACTAAAGCGCAGGACCAACTTAGAAAAGATGAGGGCCCTGGCCATGTCACCAGAGAACCTTGCGGCCCACTTCGCTCGCCTCAACCAAGTGTACAAGGAGTACAAGATTACATCACCCGAGCAGATATTTAATATCGACGAAAGCGGTTTTTCTGTTAGGACGGCGACAAGAGCTAGGTCCAAAGCTCTATTCAATTCCAAGGGCCGCAGCAATTCCGTCGAACTGAAGTGGTCAGGAAATGCACAGCATGCTACCATCATGCCCGCGATATCAGCGGATGGTCGGGTGTGGTCTCCTTTGGTGGTACTGCAAGGCATACGTGCCAAATACCGCATTAGTGAAGACGGAGAGCGAGAAACGCCTTCCTGCTACCTCCCATTTAATGCGAGAACCTGTTACAGGGACCCCGCCGGTGTAGACTCGAATATTTTCCTGCAGTGGGTGGAACAGTTTGTCAGCGAAACAAAGGAATTAAGGCGGAAATACAGGCATAGTGTACTCACTTTCGATGGATATGGAGCCCACTGCAGCTACAAGGCTTTGAAGATGATGGAACAAAACGGAATTGTGGCTGTAGGACTTCCAGCACACACAAGCCACCGAACCCAAGTTTTGGACTACACCGTGTTCTCTCCATTCAAAAACTACTTCCGTAACCTTCTGAACCAGCGTACAGTCACAGCTTCGGACAACCGCAATGATGTCGTCACACTTTGTGA
The DNA here is from genome assembly GCA_030374805.1 of Gracilaria gracilis. Taxonomy (NCBI): domain Eukaryota; phylum Rhodophyta; class Florideophyceae; order Gracilariales; family Gracilariaceae; genus Gracilaria; species Gracilaria gracilis. The sequence goes on along the minus strand of JARGSG010000017.1, from coordinate 191,147 downwards.
TCTGTTAAACAAAGCCTACACACAGGCAGTAACATACACCAATGTCGTGAAGGGCTTTCAGGCGTGCGGCTTATGGGACTCATACAGAAGAACCTGCAATCCGAGAGTTATTAAGGTCACAGACATCACCAACTATGGCACTACAGAGTCTCGAGGCGAGGCGCATGAGACGTACTTGTCCTTGGTGGAGGACTACACCAAGAACCGAAACATGCTGAAGTCGGACGCGAACATTGCAAAGAATAGGACGTTAGTGACGACCACGGGTTGCCTGTTCACAGCCAAGGCCGTGTTGGACACTGTTCGTCAAAAAGACGTCTTGAAAGAGGCGCAAAATGCGCAACGCGCGGCTAAGGCCACGGAAGCGGAGTCACGGAAGCTTGAAAAAGAGAGGGAGGCGGCTGAGAAGGCGCGTCAGCGGGAACTGGCGCAGACGAAGAAGGAGCTGCACATCTTGTAGATGCGGAATCGTGCATCCAGATGGATGCAATTTAGCCTTTCGAAGACCGATCGACGTGCGCGCGCCAGGCTACGTGTGTCAGCAAGTTCAATGGCTACGTAAGGACAACTGTGTTTTTGAGCCTTTTGGGGCTCCGCAAATGCGTGCCCGTGTCCCTCATTTATCACAGATTGTGTCTCTTTGTGGGCTACTGACATGCTTTAGAGATTGTGCGCTTGAAGCTCCGTTTGGGACTGTTATGGCTTCACGGTTTGCTGGAAGGTAGCCTACGGCTGTGAGACGCTTGTACCAAGTAATGAAGACCTTAAACAATGGAGAACATATATTTATTTTATTATGTTCTGAGATGTCCCTTTTTTACCTACCCCCTGATAGAGCTTCGTGCAAAGTCTGAAGCCTATGGAATGGTTGAGGAAGTGCAAGAGTTTGAAATTGTTTGAAAAGCGTAAAGTTTTAAGTTTTTATTTCATTGTTTTTCCCGTATTTCCCAGTGGTTGTCTTGAACTGCGAAAATATAATCAAAAAACTAATCTTCATGACCGCATCAGATCCTACTACTTGTAGGCTGCAAGCCTTGCGCATAATAATACAACGTAGTCGGAAGAGTGCGACGCTGGTGCGGAAAGTATGCGGTTCTCGACTATGGCCACGAAGTAGAGACAGTACACTGAACCTCACGCATGTGACTGTGGGAAAGACTACGCGTGATAAGATTCGGTTTGGAGATATTTCACGCAAATACCATTGAAGTCAGGCCCGGTTTCTATGAACATGAGTTCGGCACTACAGGGTCTCCTCACAGAAGTGAAAACTCAAGCACCTGAACGGAATTACCAGGCTTATGCATCCTCACCTTCTAATCTCTGTTCATCTCTCCTCGACTACAAAGTCCTGAAGTCCGACATCCTCATCTTCATCTTTCCGAGCCAAACCCAGCCTTCCACCTGAAAGCAACGTTAATATACCGTGCCTTGACTCAACTAGGGGCAAAATGACCATTAGTATACAAGAGGTTATTCCCCAGATGAACGAAATTATGACCCAAAACCGGAAGTAGTTCTTTGAAAAGACTCGGGCCGGCAACGTAAGTGCTGGCCATAAGATCATCAAGACGAAGGCCACGAGTAGACCAATTAGACCAATCCTCTTCAGGGCTTGCTCAAGAGCTTCTTCAGTTTCAAATGCAATATGTGCGTTCGGGTCATCTTCGATCAATGGGATGGCTTTGGTGGTACTCCAATCGCAATCGTCAGGCTTAAACATACTCACGACCGTGCACACTAAAGCGGATGATAAAATGGAAGTCAGATTCCCAGCCAACATCACTTCATCTTTCTTCAGATTTTTTATGGTAACACCTCCTGGAAACGAGGCTCCATACGCAAACCAAACGGACAAACCACAGATCAGCCCCGTCCAGGCACCTATAACGGCCCCCTTTGCAGAGCAACGACCCCAGGATATTGAGTAAGCAACGGGAACAACGGCGGGACCGATGAATACTCCCATGGCCTTGTATAAGAAGTCCAGGTTGACTCCAATGTGATGAAGAGCAATACCAAGTCCCCCCATTAATAGCCCAAACACTAGAATTACAATACGAGAGAGAAAGATTACTTGCTGTCCAGAGCAGTTGGGATTGATATATGACCTGAAGACATCGTAGGACACAATGGAAGACAAAGCAATCTGCTCTGATGCTCCGGATGAGGTCACCGCCATGAAGAGCATTACCAGCACTAGGGATGCTCCGTCTTGTCCCATGAGATCATAAGCTGCTGCCGGAGGAACTAAACCTTGGTCGGCCTCGTCATTCGTCAGCGGGAGAGAACGAGCGACAGCGGCAAGGCCGAGCGATGTGGCCAGTGAAAAAGGGATTGCAAACCAACATAGACCACCGAGAAGATACCCTCTCCACGACGCAGTGGGTGTGGCCGCAATGGCAGATTGCCAGTACGACTGGTCGATGAAAACAGTTCCAAAGTTGCCAACCAGATTGACTAGACCAAAGAAGAAGCCATTCCGTGAAAGTAGAGTGAGATAGGATCCACCAAGGTTGTCCTCAACCCCTTGAATTCCAGAAACAAACTCAAGGTTGTCATACACAGCACCGGGGGAGCCCAAATCATCTGACGTGACATAGACCTTGAACATGAAGACAACGAGTGATATTAGAATGACAGCAGTGTTGAAATAGCTCGCCACGAAGGTGGCCTTCAACCCACCCGCCAGCGTATAGAGAATCACGCCTAGAGGAATGAGGAAGCTTGCAAGGTCCGCATGCATGCCCGTGAGTGCATTAACCGTGACACTAGCTCCCAAAACGAGCATACTAGTGACAATAATGTTTGTAATCAATGCGAACCCCAAGAACGTGAGATGGGCGACAACGCCCCATCGAGCGCGAACAATTTCAAGGAAGGTATGAGCTGTGGGCGCCCTCAACTTGACCAGCACCGCAATGGTAGAGAACAGAATGACCTGAACAGTGGCACCCGCAGCGTACCATAACGGACCCGAGACGCCATACTGAAACGCTGCGTTGGAGCTCTGCAGCAAGGTAGCAGCCCACGTCCACTGCGAAACAATGACAGAGGCAGTGAGACCGGTTCGCACGGAACGACCGGCAGTGTTGAAGTACTCGGAGTTCATGACGCGACGAAAGATGTATTGGTCAATGAAGACAAGAGCGACGGTGCCAACTCCGAAAGCGAGGCCGAACGCAAGAACGACGGCGAAACCGATGCCCAGGGACAAAGGTGGGTCGGAAAAGAACTCGGTGCGGCATTGATAGCGCGTAAGGTTGAAGAAGTTTCGAACAACCTTGGTCCTGAGTTCCTCATTACAGCTGAAGTTGAAGAAGGAAGGGGAAATGAACGGCTCGGCAGGGCTAGTCATTTTGCGGAGGGGGAGTTGGGGGTGGAGGGAGGAGGGGCAGGATCAAAGGCAGGGACGACGGCGACGGAGGCGTCATGGGCGATGCGAACGACGGAAGATCACCGAACGGAAGCAAGCGGGTTTGCTAGAGGCAGCTGGTGGGGGACATGGCCACGTTTGAAAGAATCGGCGCTAGTTGCGGGCGAGGCGGCGGTGGCGCGCGCGTGTAGTGCGGCGAGCCACTTAAGCACTGAAATATACAAACTTTTATGATGGCGGCGCGCGTCACGCGCATCTCTGAGCTGCGCAACCGAAAGCGCGCGCAAAGCACACGTGGCGCGTCCCGCCGTGTGCTCCCGCCGTGTGCGCGCCAGCTGGCACGCGCTTCTCCTCATTACAGTTCGCAGCGATGCATGTGCCCATGGCAGACGATCAGAAGCTTCGCTGTCAGAAAGTGGCCGCAACATAAGGTTAGATAACTTTAGATAGGTTTTAAGTACAGTAGAGCTGCCGTTGGTACACAGTAAAGCTTTACCGTTGGAAACTCTTCATAAGCTACAGCAAACCCTTCAAGAAAGAGAGTGGGTTGTTAACTTTTCCCAATTCTAGAGCTAGAGGTGTAGATGCTTCATCTCTCGTTTGTTTCGCAGAAGCTTGAAAGCACATGTACGAAGTCGACCGGAGACTGGTCGCTCGACGACGACAATGCCCTTAACATGAAAAATAACACCACAGAGCCAGACAGTGTCGCAAGGTGGCAGAGAGATCTATTTGATCCTCCTTAGTAGCTTTCGTTCCCGCCATATCCACTGCGCCCACCTCGTCGTCCATATCTTCCATAACGAAATGTGGGCTTACCTCCCCAGTTACGTCCATCATCCCATTTTCCTGCGTATTCTCTTCGACTCATTCCATACCTGACATTGTTTCCGCGCCAATATTTCGCTCGGGACCTCTGTCTGCGTGCGGCCTTTGAGCGCTCAATCCACACCTCCAGAGTCACTTCTTGATGCAGACGTGGTTCATCTCCCTTGCATGACCCATCTTCATTCCTCAAGCTGTCTCGTTTCCCCCCTATGCGTTGCGGGTTTCTATACTCATCTTCACCACGCATTGGCGTATCAAACTCATCGTCCAAACCAGACTGACCCATCTCTACATCTCCCGATTCCGCAGCCTCACTCCGCTGTTCATATAGTCCAGCTTTCAGAGGCTTCTCACTCTTGTCACGATGATTGTTGATTTCCATATCCTCTCTCGAACCCCCTTCTTCCGTGAGCTTTCTCACATACGAATCCGATTCAGAATCCTGCCAAGATGATGTGTCGTCCATTTTTTGCTTGCATGAATTCAAAACGTCAAAGGGGTAGGGAGTTGCGCTTTATTCTTCCTTCTTTAAGTATTGCCGACGTTCCCTGAAACTTGACATCATTCATTGAAGAAGACGGAATCGATTTAAAACGGTATTAACTAATAGCCGAACGGCTCTACTTTGGCGTGGAGGGCAGCAAACAGCCCTGAAACGCAGTTCTACCAAACGAACGAATCTTAAGTATAAACGATGTGAACACGAGCAATTTCATCATCTTCTTCTTCTGTGGAACGGTTCTGGCGCAAGGTTTGGGTGTTTCCGAACATCTTGAAGATGAGGCCCCAACGCGTTAAGTTCACGGCTTCCCGCGACCAGCAATTGAGAAAGAAGGGAATTGATCGAATCTTTTAACTCTCCAGGGTGCAAACCATCACACTCAGGGCATTATATTGTGCACATTGAAGATTGAGAGAACTGTTATAACGACGACCATGATGAAAGCTTTAGATATGGATACCATAGGTACAAACATGTCCATTCAAATCCGTTTTTGCGTTGTTCTGCCATCATATCCTGGATGTGGATCATTTTGTTCCGGGCTACGCACTGCCAAACTTTTCAAGGAAGAAGAGGGCTTTCTGAGCGACAAATGTCGAAAGAGATGTACAGTAGAGCACGTCCTGTTGCGGAGCCTTCGAAAAAAAGCTACCCGGAGAGATGAGCTACCATCACAAGCAGAATGACGCAATTATTTGTTTGGAGAAATGACAACTTGAGTGGACAATATTCCCCGGACGTTTTTGGCCTTTCCGGGGAAAAGAAGTTTCTTTCGAGGTAATTTTCCTTTAATATGGCAAGTAGAACACAACTGTTTAGATGTCCTTTAACTAATGCAGCCCGTCGCGATGTGTTGCCGACAGCCGGCGAGAGACAGGATAAGTCTCTGATAGGTATGATCAAGCAATGGCCGTCACGGGTTTTGGCCTTTTTCAGGAGAGAAAACTATCTCTAGATAGGCCTCCTGTCGTCTCGGAATCAGGGGCGACTGGGCATAATAAATGAAGAAGAAGAACATAAAGTCAATTAATGAAGGAAACGAAGAAGGGCTTCCTCCAAAATAAAGAGGCGAACTGAAACGATGTAAGAAATGAAAAGCTTCTTCTTGCCTTCTTTAGGATAGAAGACTACATATTATGCATTTTCTTTGGTTCTCGAAATTAGGGACGATAGATCATATGAAAGAGAAGGGCATCCATTATTACTTCTTGCGACACATACATACCTTACTTCGCCTTCCAAATGGAAGCCCATGCTATTGTCCTCTGCGCTAGTAGCTGACAAAAAGTGGGTCGCAGATGGGATGTTTTGAAATGCAGGCGGAACTTTGAGAGGCTGAATAGAGTGGGAACGATCCAACTTCATCATTCAAAGGCCTTTCTTGCAGAGAGGACGCTTCTCTTTTGACTTTTGAAAGTGATTTCTCGGATTCGCATTACCGTCCTGTTTTGAAGACGAGTTTAGAATCCGTTTGTGCTTTTCAAAAACAAGCAAAAAATTATGCTACAGATTGCGAGCTGCGGTACTCGAGCAGCATTGCCGCGGTGGCGACTTCTTTACCTCCAGAACCCGAAACCTGCACTGCCCAGCGAGAGGCGGACCAAAAGACTTTCCGCTCATGCCGAGCTGATCGTTGTGGGGAGCTTTGGTCCCAATACAGAAGTTTCTAATAGCGGTGCCGAGAGTTAACTGGAGTGTCGTCTAGGGTAATAGCGATCCATCACAAGTACTGCGACAGCGGTTTCACGCAACACACCCGTCGCTTCTGCGCTTGGTTGTCTAGTTGTCAGAGAGGTGCGCAATGGGAGAAGGACCGCGTTTTCAATACCCCAAGGAAGTCTGGTCTCCGGGCGGTGGTTGGTGGCCGTATCCGAAGAAATGGCGCGCCAATACCGCGATGACTCTTGCACTGATCTTTGCTCTTTCCATTCCGGTGGCCATAATATCAGAGAAGAAGATGGTAAGCAATGACGTTCTTGTGTTTATGCGCGTCCTCCACACTCCACGATACTGATCTAACAAACTTTTCGTTCGCTCAAAAATCAAGATCACCGTGGGTCAACCGCATCGACGTATTCCGTGGAGACCTGGACTGAAGCCCGCTGATGAGGAGTAAATCTCCGCCAAGATCGACTCGCTTCATTTGGTAATGCTCCTGTTCAAGAACTAGAAAGTGGCTCTTCCCCCTATCCTGCATGTTCTGTGCACAGTCGTAAGGGCACCCTAGTCTATCGCGTGATATTCAATAACGTAAATACAGCGCTTCAGGCCCTCCACGGATATCGTCTCTAAAATGGCGAGAAGTAAAAGAGTCAATGAAGTTTGAGAATGTTTAGCTTTACTTTGGTCCGATCATATTAGCGGGTACAACAGCCTCATCGAACTTCTCTGGTGTGAGAAAACCAAGAGACACGGCAGCTTCCCGTAGTGTACTGCCTTCCTTGTGAGCCTTTTTAGCAATCTGTGCAGCTTTATCATATCCAATAACAGGATTCAACGCAGTTACCAGCATCAAGCTCTCCTTCAGAAGCTGAGCAACTCTGTCTTCATTGACCTGAAGTCCTTGAATGCAGTTCTTCTCGAACGAAACAGCACAATCACTGAGTAATCTAACGCTGTGAAGAACGTTATGAATCATCATTGGTTTGAAAACATTCAGCTCAAAGTGGCCGTTTGTACCACCAACAGTAACTGCGACGTGATTTCCAATCACCTGCGCACAAGCCATGGTGACGGCCTCACATTGCGTTGGATTCACTTTGCCAGGCATGATTGAACTTCCCGGTTCATTTTCAGGCAGCATGAGTTCGCCCAGTCCACATCGCGGCCCGGATCCCAGCAATCGAATATCATTGGCAATCTTCATGAGTGAAGTAGCCGCCGTGTTCAAAGCGCCACTCGTGAATACGACAGCATCATGTGCAGCCAGCGCCTCAAACTTGTTCTCGGCGGTGACAAAGGGCAAGCCAGTTAATTCGGCAACCTTATCAGCGACCTTTTCAGCAAAACCTACTCTGGTATTCAAGCCGGTTCCAACGGCGGTTCCGCCAATGGCCAGCTCGTAAACATCCGGCAAACAGGCGCGGATGCGACAAACAGCCTGACGAAGCTGTCGAACGTATGCAGAAAACTCCTGAGCGTAGGTGAGAGGGACAGCGTCCATACAATGAGTGCGACCTATTTTGATGACATGTTTGTATTGCTGAGCTTTCTGATCGAAAGTGTCGGCGAGCGAAGTGAGCGATGGAATAAGACGGGAGTTTAATTCGCGCGCAAGCGCAATATGCATGGCTGTTGGAAAGGTGTCGTTCGAAGACTGTGATTTGTTAACGTGATCATTTGGATGGACTGGCTGTTTGGATCCACGCTGTCCTCCCAGAAGTTCAATGGCTCTGTTAGAAATGACTTCGTTGACGTTCATGTTGGATTGGGTTCCCGAGCCGGTCTGCCACACAACGAGCGGGAAGTGGTCGTCAAGCTTGCCGGCGGCAACGTCAGCAGCGGCAGTTTCGATGGCGGTGGCAATGGATTGATCCAGGCCGTAGGTGCGATTTGCGAAGGCAGTGGCCTGTTTGAGAACTCCGAAGGCGTGAATGACTGGAAGGGGCATACGGTCGGTATCTTTGCAAATGTCAAAGTTGGAGATGGATCGCTGCGTCTGTGCTCCCCAGTAGCGATCGGAAGGAACGTTGATCTCGCCAAAGGTATCGGTCTCGATGCGGTACGACATGGTGGGAAGCGACGTGTGAAACGGGCGAACAGTTCGCGGGTGGAGGGGGGGCGTTCGGAAGAGACAGCGGACGAGGGAGGGGGATGGGCGGGCGAGGGGCATGGTAAAGGCACAGATTTGCATGTGGAGGCGGAACGTGGGAGGGGAAAATTGAGGCAAAGTTACTGAAGGGCTGTGAGTTAGGGATTGATGCGCTGCCGATGGATTTGATGGCCAAGACTGCGCCGATCGCTTGGGTGCGGGAGGAGGCGAAGGCTGCTCACGCGATGCGGCTTTGGGTGCCAATATCTACGAAAGTATCTATGAGTTCGTTAGCATCCGCTGCGTCTCTAGTAGATACAACGCTCACTCTCTTGCTTATCCTGGTGGGCGTCCTAGTCGATTCCCAAACAGATACTGTATGGATACCGTTGGTAGAGCTAAGGTTACCGTTGGTAGTGCGCGATGAGTTCAACGCGCTTCGGCTTCAAGGATCGGATTGCCCAAGCCAATGCTGGCGTGGGCAGGCGGCATTCCTTACGCAGCTGCCAGCTGCACAGCTGTAATGCGAAACGATCCTAGCTGTGCTGTTACGCGGCAACTGAATTGAGGCGACGCAGTGGATTCAGATCGCTGTCAGCCACGCGACTGCAGGATCTTGCTGCTGCCTCTCGCTGTCGTCCGCGCAGCACGCTCACCATCCCGCGCCGCGCCGTCAGCTGTCATCAACTTACTCGCCTGTTAAATACCGCCGCGACACGACGCCCGGCGCTTGCGCCTCTGCCCCCTTATTGTGCCTCCGCCCAGCCAAGCCCATCAGCGCCGTGTTCTGAAGCGTGTTCCGAGCTTCAAACCATCCCCGCCCCCACCCCCTGTTTTCTTCACTTGCTCGCTCTGTTTTCCGTGCTTCACCCTGGCGTCCCCCAACAATTCCCCGCGAAAGATGAAAGCAGCCGGCGCCAAGAAGGAGATGCGAATGCTCGTGCTCGTCGCACTGGCCGCAATTACCTCCAGTGTATCACTGTTCTATGCTCTCTCCCGTCCCGCTCTGGACGTCGGCCGTCTCGAATCACGCCTTCGCCTCATTGAACAGTACGCTCGCGCCAGCGCTGATGTCGCACCGCCACCGCCGCCAATTGTCACCGCCGTGGGTGGCTCCGCAACACAAAAGCGGCTTGTATTTTATAATCGACCTCCCAAGACAGGCTCTACTACTGTCCGTATTGCCGTTAAACGAGCGCTGGATGAACAGAGCTTGAGGGCTGCTAAGTGCTTCAATATGATTGAGTGGAATGAGATGGGGTTGAAGACTATCATCAATCGCCGCGATGTCGACTTTTATGGATGTCATACCCGTATGACCAAGGATAGGTATGATTTTGTTAGCCGCATGCGCGGTGGCAATGTCACCTTCATCACCAACACCAGGGAGCCAAAGAACATCATTCTTTCCGCTTACTTGCAGGCTAACCGTGATAGGAAAGTGGCAGACATTACCGACGAGAAGCAAATGGAGGAGGAAATCGAAAGGTATAAGAAACACCTTGAAAGCTATCCGGTCGATGCCTTGTATCGCTATCACGGTGCTGATGTACCGCTCACTTCCTGTCCGGCCGAGTGGCTTCATGAAGATGCTATGAGAAGAGTAGCAGAACGCTACGAGGTCGTTATCGATCTCAGCCGACCAGAGGAATCCACCGCCATGATGGAAGCTGTCACAGGGCTTCGTCCGGACTTTACAGGTCATTTCAATGAGCGCACCACGGATACATCTGGAAAGATGTTGACTGCCCTGAAGAATATCGATACTTCTCACAAGACCTGTGGTAATGAACTTGTGCACAAGGTCCTCATGCAGCAGTACAACATTATCAAGGATCGACTGATGCAGAATCGATGCTTTGAAGAGGACGGTGGTAGCTTTGCTCTCTGTGAAAAGGCAGTTTTGAAGAAGGAAGAGATTATGGAGAGAAACAGACAAGAAAGCTATGCGGCACGTGAGGCTTTGGTGCAGAAGGGCGGTGACGCTACTAAGGAATAACTGTGTTGATTTATTATTTCTTCCTTGTTTAGATTGCAGTTGTATGTTAGATATGATCCTTTTTTTTGGAAGTAGACTGTTGCCTACGCAGGTTCTTCAAACGCTGGCTTTGGTGTATTGATTTGTTCCGCGAACACGTGAGCAGAAGAAAATCGCCTTTATGGCTTTCCTCGCTGGCGGCTGTTTGTGAGGAAAGGTCGTTCTATGTAGATAAAAGGCAAGTGCTGTCAAGGCATTCGAACCCAATTCGTACGTACCCTTGCAATTCGAAAAGAGCTCCTACCGCACGAGAAAGGCTGTTTGTCGTAATTGTCATGCGCAGGGCTTCGCTTATCTCTTCCATATCGTTCCAGCTTGGAATTTCAAGATGGACCGAATGCAAGACGAACTTTTGCAGTTATGGTCACGAATGCGCACCCTTTTGCAGCATGCACCGGGGCGGGCATGGAATTATACAACGCAAGCAACCCACGCTGCGCACTGGCACGACCACAAGATGAATCTCCACTGCCCAAGCAGGGTGCGGCGCAACGCCGCCCCGACAAGCAACTCATATGTCGTATCAGTGTTACTGTTCCCTTGTACTCTGTATGATAGTTGCACTGTACCCAACTCACGTTAGCAGCGCGAACGTTTGTCGCTTCGAATTAAGCACTGAGTCACACGAAGGGGAGATTCAGTGCCAGGCTCCAAGCTTGTAAAGGGGTTGCAATTAATTAGGCTGCGCAACCGTTGAAGTCGCCTTTTCCGTTCACAGCACATGACCTGGCTTTGTTTTGGTTTACGATTTCGCTAGGTCAGCGCGCAACAGCAATTGCGTTGCACTTGTGTGCACTGCGGGCGGTATTCTAGGCGCGTACGGTTTGATAGAAGTAAGACGTTTGGAGGGTAGAGTACAGATATCAACTAGACTGGAGAGTAATGAAAAAAAGTGCGATAAACAGAGTTAACAAGTTACACATGGGAAGTAGTTTCGGCTGGACTGGTCATCCTCGACAGTGTATGTGCAGCAGTAACAGCAGCAGACTCCAACGCCACAGCCGCCTGCGCGTCAACAAGATTGGCGTCCGCGTTGCCACTAAACACAGCCGTATCGTATTCTTCAAAAGTATCGATGGACACCCAACAGTTCCATTGCAATCGTCGCAGAAACTCTTGTTCCATAAGATTGAGCTCGCAAAGAGACGGAATTCCAGCAATCGCACAGAACGATGAGTTGCGATGACATTCGTCTTCAAGAAACTTGTCGGCCAAACACAGCGCAGCGGCCAGCACGCGATGCACGTTGAGGTGAATGAGGCACAGGCGCTGATCCACCAGACGCACGCGATCCAGAAACACCAACGCCACAATGTAGACGCTTCGACTGAGCCTGAGGCGAGTGACAAGCTGATAGACGTAGCACGACAGCGAAAAGGGCGCAACGGCGCAACTGTAGAACATGTTTGTAGAGCGCGCATCAATATGCGGGTTGGGCTGTAGCGTGCAGGTGGCGTTCCGATCACACGTGCGCTGCAACACGTCCGAGAGCGCGCGCACAATGAACACAGAGTTATAGTTATCGGCAGCCGAACTGGAAGGCGGCTCAAACTGCGGCGGCAGCTGTCGAAATTGGGCGGTAGGCGGCGGCATCATGATCTGTTCCGGCGTGACCTGCTCCAAGGCCATGGTGATCCAGTCGCGTTTCCGTCGCTGTCGGCGACGATAGGCCGGCAGCAGCTGCGCCTGTGCGGAAGAGAGCGGCGGCATAGCGCGTCGTGCAGCGCGTTTGTGAATGACGGGGCGTAACAACGGCTGATTGGGCACGAGGGGCGGCGGGAGTGGTGAGGCGTGTGTGGCGGGGTACGCAGCGTGGAGCAGTGGGGGATTGAGCTGTGAGGAGTTGAACAGCTGGTCGAAGCGAGGCAGCGACGCAAACGGCGGCGGGAAGAGAGATGGGAACGGCTGCGACATTAAGGAAGACATGAAAGAAGGAAGCGCGCAGCGTGGCGCGGCCGGCGCGCGCGCGCAGCACTGTGCAGGGGGAGGGGGCGGGCGGGCGCGGGCGGAGGGGGACGGACGTGAGCGAAGAGCGCAGGCAAGCGCGAAGCTACAACAAACAGACGGCGACGAAGAACAAGTAAGACGATGCAGTGGCGGTCACTCAGTGGAGCAGGAGCGCGGAAGCTGTGGCGAAGCAGTTTGGGGGAGGGTAGGAGGAGGGGGAGGGGGGCAGAGGCGCGGCGGGCGTGGACGCACCACGTCCGTGGCGCGGGCGGGCGCGGGGAGCAGCAGCGGCAGTAACACGGCGAGTAGGCGGCAGATACGGCGGCTGCGGCGCGCACGCGACGACGCGCGACAGCGCCGCGTAGGTACAAGCCGCCGCGTGGGGTGTGTGTGGGTGCGTGTGTGTGTGTGAGGGGGGTGTGTCAGCGTGAACGTCACACAAACAGCGCGTCGACGCGCCCGACCGCGCCGCGGCGCCATGCAAATCGGCCGCCGTTCCCGCGGCCGCTTGTAACGAGCACCCCCAAATTCAAGCGTCGTGCGGCGGGCCGCCACGCAACGGCGCTTGCTCGCCGCGGCGCCGCTTGCGAGCGCGCGCGCGCGCAGCGCACTGAGCTCGAGACGTAGCGCGCCGCGCGCGGCCGCCACCTCCGCCACCGCCGCGTCGCGCTGCTGGCCGGCCGCCAGCGCGCTCGCCAGCTGCATGTGCGGCGCCGCGTCCTGATACGCTACGCGCAGTTCGTTCAGCTGCAGCCGTTGCTCGTTTCAGCGCCTCGCCGCCGCCGCCGCCGCAGCCGCCGCCGCCGCCGCAGCCGCAGCGGCAACAGCAGCAGCGCCGCGCTCGCTTTCGCGCACCGTCGTGCGCGCCGTCTTGGTCGTCGTGCTTATGCTCGTGCGCGTGCGCCGCCTCACGCGGCGCCAGCTCTGGTGCGCAGAGTGTGTTCAGTTCGAGCGTGTCATCGTCTCTGTCTTGTGAGGTGTTTTCCCTCAGCGTCGGTCGGGTCGGCGACCAGTTCGACGGTGGGATCGTCATCCAGTTGGACGTTCGGTCGGCTCCCAGTTGGACAGTCGGATCGGCTCCCAGTGCAACGAATCACCTTCGTCTTGTGAGCTGTTTTCCGCCAGCGCGCGCTTCGGTCGCATCGACGACCAGCGCGACGCATCGCTCCGCGATACTTCTGGAAGCGCGGGCGGCTCATGTTCCGACGCGCACTTGTAGTGCTTGGTGAAGAGGCACTGCGTGGCGAGGTACAGAGCCGTGCCGTCGCGTCTACCGTCGCGTCGCCCGCTGTTGCTCAGCTTCACGTATAGTTTCATGGCGGCCGCCGCCAACTGCTGCTCCGGAAGCTGTTCACAGCCAAGCTGCTGTAGTGCCTCGATGTACCGCGCGCCGTTGCGAGACATCTGAGACCACACGGTCTTGAGCGACGCCGCGCTGCGCTGCACGCCCCGTTCGCCGCAACGTAGCTGCACGCCATGCCAGAACGGCGCGTCCTTCTGCTTTGGCCATAGCTCCTTTTGTATCAGCCAGCTCTTCGCCAGCGTCATGGCCTCCTGTTCAGTGTAGTTCTTGCCGCGCTTGCTCTTCGCCGCGCTGGCGCCTCGCTTTATGCTGCAGCCGCTCTCAGTGCGCATCGCCTCTGCTGTGCACGGCGCCTGATGTGGCTCGAGCGCGCCGCCTCTTCTGGCGGGCGCGGGCGCGAGCGGCACTTGTCGGCGGACGCGCGCCGGCGCCTCCTCGGCGGTGGTGGCAGTGGGGGCGGCGCCCATTGCGGCTTACTTGTCGCCGTGCACCTCGCGGTAGATCGGTATGGTCGCACGGCCGTACCAAGATTGAATTGTTGATCAACCTGAAGTCGCAACAGCAGCCGTCACTTTTCCGTTGACGACCACAGTTTGAACGAACGAAAGCAATTTATTTGTTGTTGCAAAGGCCCCTACAGCTACCTTTGTACCTTTGTACAAGGCAGTGCGCAGGCTCTGCGCCGCAGAGCGTTCACAGTTTGAAGCGAAAACCAAATCCTACGCGCGTATTCTTTTTGAATAGCCGAGATCCGATCTATTTTGTTGAACCTTCGGAACTGTTGCTACTTTGCTTGCGCCGCTTTGCCTTGGCTCGCATCCACGCCACTGTAGAGCAGCTCTATGCATAGCTCTACTAGAGCTATGCATAATATCATATCAACTGTCTATCATCCCCTCGCCTCGCATCGCCTCGCCCCGCCTCGCCCCGCCTCGCCCCGCCGCGCCTTCCCTTGTTTTGCATCGCACTGCTCTCAGCAACCGAAAATAGAGTTACATCACACGCGGGGCAAACGAACGCTAGCGTTCAAGTTTTTTGTAGAGAATCTAGAGGGGCGATACAACACCATATTTGTGCATTACCAACAGGTATCTTGAAAGTCTCCGCGTTGAGAAAGAAACCGTCCTTTGCTAAACGAAACAAGTCCTAATGTCCAAGTCCTAGTCCTAATGTTACTACCCACTGTTTAGGTAGCTCTGAGATTGGGTATAGAGTATGTCTTGAATCGTTCTAAAACAAATTGTTTGCATACTCCAGATTAAATCATCGACTGCTGATGAACACCGTCGCGTGCTACCGCTAAACAAGCGTAGAGCGCGGCGTGCTTCCTCAATGCTTTGCTCTCACTCTGGACATTTCTACTCTCTGCGCTTCCTGCATGTTGTGCTGCCACATTCACAGCAATCGCCGATTGCACATGCGACGGTGGCAAAGAAGAAAGCGTTCTTGTAAAAGAAGCGTCATTAGTAGCAGCACTAGTACATGTGAGAAAAAAACGCCCTCTGTTCATTTCCGCTTCCAAAACGACACCAAGATGTGAGGATCGCAGTTGAATGATGTCCTCAGTGAGCGCAGCCTCACAAACTTTTGAAAGTTGTTGTTTCATCCTCGACGTGGCCATGTGAAACCATCCCGGACGCTGCCATGAGAGGCGATGGTGTGGTTGAATGCCGCCTGCAAAGCGTTTCAACATATCGCCAATCTATGTCTGCGCTTCATTCATCGCATGAAAGACATTGGTTTTATCTACTGGAACCCAGCGCAACTGTTTGTTATCATGTAAGGAGGTCCAGCCGTCATCATTTGCAGGGACTCGGTCTGTGAACTTTAGTAGCGCTACAACTTTTTCGTATTCGCAATGACGGTTGTCGACAACAACACTTCTCACCCTTCTCCACAGCTGGCGCAGGAAAACAAGCGATGAATCGCTTTTGATCATATCTTGCACATCCAGTATGATGTACAGCGGCTGAGAAGCAGATGAACAATCGGCGCGAGGGTACAGAGAACCAGGAAGCTTCTTCCTGTTTGAGCAGAACTTTCTTGTACTTGAAATAAACGACAAACGTCTGCAGCTCCTGAAAATCGTTCTTTGCCTTATCACGTAGATATCTAGTAGATACTATCTACCTCACGAACATTCGTTGCGTTTCGGTCGCGTGGGATCAGCATTGGTAAAGCTGGCCATATCGTGCGCAACTGGGAGGGGACGAGGGGAAATCTTCCGAGACAGAAGGGTGCGATGGTGAAGATTTCCGAACCCTGGCCGCAAGTTGTTTTTGAATTTCTACATGTATGAAACGTACCAAAGAGCTTCCGGTTCCTTCAACATCATTACATCGCATCACTGCCCGCCCCGCACTGCCATGGCCGCTTCAGACGACGAGCACTATGTCGAATACATCCCCGTCAAGCGTCGTCGCGCCGACACAGCGCGCAACGTCGCCCTTCTCGCCTCCCGAAAGGGCGCCAAGTCGCTGCTACAAGCCGCTCAAACCACCCTGAATTCCGTCGCCCCTCCAAAGAGACCGCGCCCGTCGCACCTTGCGCCGACAGACTCCGCTCCACAGTGCGATGCAAATGAGTCCGCTACACAACCAGTTTTCGCACCAGGTCGCCGCTCGCTTCTGGATGACGTTGCGCGCTTGCATGCTGGAGGCATGCCTCAGAAGAGTGAGGAGCAACAGATCAAGGAATCTGAAGCTCAGGTGCTTGCAGAGCTCGCTCGACAGCCGGCTCTTAAGGCCGTTGCCGAGCTTGCGCATGGAGTTGAGTACACCGAACCTATGACCACTTCATGGACTCCGCCACGGTTTTTGCGCCGTGCTGGGGATGATCATCACAAGCAGATGAGGGACTTTCATCGTATCATGGTGGAGGGAGAGAATGTACCCCCTCCCTGTGTCTCATTTCGCGAGATGAAGCTGCCGCGTGCCATCTTACAACAGCTTGGCGAAAAGGGTATTAAACACCCCTCACCCATTCAGATGCAGGGCTTGCCGGTTGCTCTAAGCGGTAGAGACATGATTGGTATTGCTTTCACAGGCTCTGGCAAAACGCTTGTTTTCACACTTCCCCTCGTCGTGCTTGCGTGGGAAATGGAACTTCGACTTCCCTTTATTTCGAATGAGGGGCCTGTCGGAATGATTCTTGCTCCCTCTCGAGAGCTGGCTCGCCAGACCTTTGAAATCGCCACTGAGTTTTGCGACACGGTACACAAACTTGGTGGTCCCCCTCTTCGCACTTTTCTCGCTATCGGTGGTACCCGTGTCGACTTTGATACCATTCGAAGAGGTATACATATTTTGGTTGCTACTCCTGGCCGATTGTTAGACCTCCTTCGGAAACGAAGAATCAACCTCGAAGTATGTCGTTATGTGGCGTTGGATGAGGCTGATCGTCTCATAGATCTTGGCTTTGAAGAGGATATAAGGGCCATCTTCAGTTTCTTTACGGCGCAACGGCAGACACTCATGTTTTCTGCAACCATGCCTACCAAGATTCAAGCGTTTGCGTCTTCTGCTTTGGTCAAGCCCGTTGTCGTTAACGTAGGCAGGGCTGGCGCTGCGTCGCTCAACATCACGCAGCATGTGGAGGTTGTTCGCCCTGATGCTCGTATTTCTCGCTTATTGGACACTTTGCAGAAAACTCCTCCGCCAACACTCATTTTCTGTGAGAACAAGAACGATGTAGACGAGATTCACGAGTATTTGCTCATCAAAGGCGTCGGTGCTGTCTCTATTCATGGTGGACGTGACCAAGAAGACAGAGAAACTTCAATGCGTCAATTCCGAGCTGGGTCAAAGGACGTGCTGGTTGCTACTGACGTTGCTGCAAAAGGTCTGGACTTTCCGAATATCCGGCATGTTATCAACTATGATATGCCCAAAGACATTCAAACATATGTACATAGAATTGGCCGAACAGGGCGCGGAGATCAAACAGGAACAGCAACCACATTTCTGAACCATTCGGATAGCTCGACTCTCATCGGAGACTTGGTACAATTATTGATTGAGGCGAAACAGACTGTCCCAGAAAGCTTGTATGAGATTGTGCCAGATCTTGAGCTCAATGGACTCGCGGCGAAAGAAGTTGGTGGGGTTAAGGGCTGTGCATATTGCGGTGGTCTTAGTCACAGAGTTCAAGAATGTCCGACACTAGAGTCCGAGAAAATGAAGGCACTCGTCGGTGGCACAAAGGGCGGAATGGAAGGATTTAACCGAGGTGGATATGGAAGCGAGTGGTAACGTCAAGAGCCTTCAGCATACAAGAGTTCTAGCAGAGCCCTTTCTTGTTTCCATGACGCACTGGCCGTGCCATTCAAACTTTTTGTTGCTGGCAATCATTCGTACTCCGTACTCTAGAGAGCTGACCACGTAGCACCTTTTGTGGCTTATCTGACACGACGGTGTTCGTTTGTCTTCTAGACTGAATGTCCCTCTAGTACAATTATAAATCACTTGTACAGAATTCGATTTCGCCAAGCTCTCTGTAGCCCGCACACAGCATGTGGAAGAGATTGGAAACGGATACCGACTTCATGAGGGAGCAACCAGCCCAGTTTCGGACTTGTTGCTCGTTGCACTTCGCCATTCCATTGACAGGCCACTTTTTCCGCAATGCTGGAAGAAAACTGATATCAATGTGGACATCAACTTTCTATTTCTATAGGTTGAAGTAAGCCGATACCTATGTTGAAGAAGTTGAACAAGATGTCGAGAAAAAAGCTTCACCTACACATGTGTTCTTTAACAGTTTCGGAGTAGCGGTTTGTAGACTAAAGGAGGTATTTCGGGGAAGAAGTGTCTGCAATGATACAGGTAGAGTCTCATGCCCCCAAGTGTTCTGAAGTGTGAAGGATTGTACGACATCTGTCTGTGAACTCACCTCGCAACGATCAGATGTGCGTCAAAATGGGGTTTCCTTCTCTTCTGCAACAGGTTTTGTCAAGTGATATTTGAAGTGCAATACAACTTTGAAAGGGACCCCTTTAGGGTTGCCCGCTGGAGACTGCTCACTCTCAGGACTTTTGAGTCACAAAATTCTGACTCACAACCCCTGTTCGCCGACAAGCGATGTACTGAACATAGCTCCCTGCAGCAGGAAGAACTGTATAAAGTTAGATACTGATCCATTGAGAATGGATGTATCTTAATGATGCGACTCATTTCGCTCATCGACCGTTCTGAACAGTAGAGGACGCTTTTTTTCGACGACTCCATTACACCCACCCTATGATAAATATCCGAGAGAGTTCGACAAAACACTGTTCGAAAGGGAGGGATGGAGTCGTTTGGCAACGTAGGAGTCTAAATATGAAGCCGTTTCTGTTATCGGGGTAGTGATGGAACGGACATGGTGCAGACGCAGGGGCGGAAATCTCAGTATTGCCATGTGTACTCGCGGCAATCGATGCGTTAGAGTAAAGATAACCTGTTCTGCGCAGCTAGAGGACTGGACATATCTACGTTCAGGAGAGCAGCAGAGGGATGGAATGTGGCTAAACGCTACCCTCTACTGGCGTTGGCTCGTCGAAGACTACGGCACACTGATTATAGATCGTTCTGCAAAACGAAAGGACTCAAAGGGGGCTACGATGTTGAAACTGGCCGGACGGTGTCTGCATCTGGATTCTGCGGGTGCAAGAATGGACCTTACCAAGAAAACTCGGGATTCCAAACTTACCTTTTGGAGTTCCATCAGAAGTTATCGCAAACTTCGATATCTGCCATCGGTGAACCAAAAACGATCGCCAATCCGAAGATCGACAACGCTCAAAAGCGCTGAGCGTCGCCGAGTACAACAAACTAAGCGCGCTGACGCACGGCCGGATTCCGACTACAGAATATGCACGCACGATCAGAAACGGGAATGACGGCAAGTATATGAAACCGGTTCCCTGTCCGAGAGAACTCGGAAACGCGGAAGCGAGTTACAGAAGTTCAAGCCGAAAGTCATGTCTCTCTATACCGAGAACGCTCTAAGGACCGCGAGACTAGTTTGCACGATTTGCCTCTTGAGCGGAGGAACAGTGCTGTTAGCAAAGTATGTTCCAAACTCAACGCCCAAGCAGCAAATCGTGAACAACGCAGCAGAAACACAAACACACGACCCTGTACAAGGTTCCCCAAACGGTGTTGTGTTTCCACGCGGCTCAACTGGTTCCTGACTGTCCGTCAAGTACAACCTTCAGCGAAAACGCATATTCCACGAGATGAGAAAACACACCCAAACGAAGCGGAGCCAAAGCTCAAGCGTCCAAATTTAATACAACCAAGGGGCAAAGGGAAACTTCCGTCTCCAAGAACAGTTGATCGGAACGTGTGCTAGGGAGTGCCCGGTCACGCTTTGTACACATGAAGGATGACAAAAAACAAAGCAAAAGAGAAAACATCGCCATAGATGGGCGGCAAACAAACACTATGAGCCGTTTAGACCCACTAGTCAGCGTAGCCATCACGATCATCACGACGATCGCGATCGTCGCGCTCCTGGTTGGCGCCCGTTGCCGGCGCCCTGTACTGCCTCCGGTTGCGGCGGCGAGTGCGGCGGCCCTGTTGGCCGTTGCGGTTGCGATCCGCAAACTGGGGAGACTCCTTGCGTTCGAAGTTCTCGTTGTCCGGAGAGCGGGAGCGATCACGGTAGTCGTCATCCATTGACTGAGACTTCTTCGACGGGTTGTTCTCCCTACCGTTCTTGGAGCGCGTGGTGACCAGGGTGATCTGCAACGGCTGGTTATCCAGAGGCACGAGGTTATACCTCTTAATGGCCTCCAATGCATCCGGCATGTTCTCGAAAATCACTTCGGCTTCACAGGAGGAGGTGCCGTTTGCATAGCGCGGCAGCACGGCACTCTTGAGAGGGCCGACGGTCTCAAAGAGCTCGGCAATATCGCTCTGTGTGACACCGGGGTGCAGGTTGGACACAACAACCTTGACACCATTGGAGCGTCGCTGCGCCGAGGCCGAGAGGTAGTGCGGCGCGACGTCGGCGACAGACGACGACGGCGCTGGATCCGTACGTCCGTTGGCGTTGTTCTGGGCGTCGGAATTGGTCGGGGCAGAAGCGTTGGGCTTGCGACGGTTCTTACGCTTCTTGGAGATGGGGCGGCGGGCCTTGGCGGCCGGGAGGCTGGTGTCCTTGTCCGGACTGCGCTCTGCTGGTGGGGCAGCGGCGGCGTTGTTGGTGGCGGCGGCGGGAGTGAGGCGTGGCTTGGGGGCGGGGGCGACGTTCTTGCGTTTGGAAGTTTGGTCACGACGGCGGGTTGCGCGGTCGGCACGCTTGGCCTGCATGGACTCCTTGATGATGTCGTCGAGGGGGCGGTCGATGTTAAGCATTTTGGGGGGAACGGAGGGGGGGGGGCGCTGGAGAAGGGGCGAAAAGCTGGGGTGAAGCGGGGGGTGGAAGGAGGGAGGGGAAGGAGGGAAGCGTTGCACGGGCAGGCTGGCGAGCACTGGGGGGAGGGTTGAAGTACAACGGTAGTAGATAGCAGCTGGGGGTGGGGCGACGGCGGTGGGTGCGACGCACGGGCTGACTGCGCGGCTTTCGTTCGGACAACAGAAGCACGGAACGGCGCGCTGGCGGGAAGCGGAGAGGGGCGCGCCAAAATGTGCGCTGGCGTTCGACGGCCGCGGGGGCGCCGCGCACGCGAGTGATCCGGTTTGGGGAGCCAAAGGTTGGTGTCAGCTTGCGGATCACGCGCGCGCCGCGCTCCGGCGCTCCACGCCGTGGAAACTGGCAGACCACGGCCACGTGAGCGCGATGCGCAGTGCGCTGCGCGCAGCGCAAGTGGGCTACCGGCGGCACGTCGCTGCGCTCCGCGCTGTCCTCCGCTTGCAGCTGCGGCATGGCTATTCTCAACGCGTGTTCCGACGCTCCGCAGGCGGCGCGGGCGCCGCCCAAGGCGCCGCACAAGCCCGCGCTGTTCGTGCGCACGCTCGTGCCTTCGCAGTCCGTCACGAGATGCATCTCCTGTTGTATGCTGCCGCCTCACGCGCTGCCGCCCTCGCATCCGTCCCCTTCGTCCCCCCCATCGCTGCGCTCGTGTCGACAGCTTGTCGTCGCCACCGACACCTCCGTCGAGCTCTTTGCTCTGCATCGCCCTACACTGTCGCTCACTTCGCTTACCCGACACAACTTCTTCACCCGCATTCTTGACGTCGCCGCCGTCAGCTCGCTCGTGCCTGGTAGAGATGTGCTCGTCGTGCTGCGCGATCACTCCACACTCAGCTTTATGCAATACGATGAGCGCTCCTCATGTTTGCGCATTGCCGAGCATGTCAACATGTTTCCCTTCTCGCAACTGCCCTCCACCAGCGCCGTCAGACGAACCGCCCGTTTGCTTGCTACACACCCGCGCAAGCGTATGGTAGCCGTAGCTAGTTTGCAATCCCTCATCTCCGTCTTTCCCGTGCTCTTTCTTCCCAAGCGCGTCAACGCCGGTAAAATAGCCTCGGTTGACGTCGACGGCACAATTCTTTCCATTGACTTTCTCGAGGATGACGAAGGTGTTCCAGGTGACGCCATTCTCGTCGCGCTGCTCCAGAAGGGAAACGAGCAGGTCATCGCGCTCTACACAGTTGGCGTTCCACCCGATTCGTCCGGTGGCCTCTCCGTCACGTACGTGGGATCTATGATCACATGCGCTACCCATCCCAACGACGTCGCCGTTGCGCGCGCAACCTCACATCTTACTGGCGAGTCGGTGCGTCCCACTCCTCCGGCCGCCGCTGTCACCAGATTGACCGGTTGTCCCTTTCTGTTTGCCGTCTTCGTCGAGAACAAGATCATTGCCGGCGACGCGCGCAGCGTTATAATCAATGCCCACGCTTCAGACAACCCTTTGACGTCAAGAAGAGACGACATGTTTGCGCCAGTACGAATCCAACCAGACGAAAGGCCTTTATCGGACCGTACCGTATCGTTGCAAGATGAGACGCTCATGTCCCATGACGAAAGTGAATTCAACTCCACTCCAGAGACGCCTGTCTCCTTAGCAGCTACCGATGCAAGTGGTGTTCACACACCTGGCTCGTCTGCGGGAGGAAGTGATTCGGGAAATACCCACGGTCAAGAAGGATTTGTTACTCCCACTCAAACTCCCGCTGCGCGTCCCACGGAGCCTCCTGCCGTCAACTTTGCTCGGCGCAGTGCGTTTTGGCGCACCGGCAACCCTCCTGCCTTTCCGCTGCTAACGCGACGCGTCATGTCTAGATATCCGTATACGGGGCAAAGCGATTTCAGTATTGACAGCGACTACCTCTCCTACCTGTTTGTACCACCGTACATAACTCTTGACGCCGGTGATGAAAATGGAGTGCCCACTGCGTGGGTCGATGCGAGAGATCACTTCTGCGATGAGCACGGTGACGGAAATGGTTTATACTTTGTCATGGAAAGTGGCGCCATGTTCGTTTTGCGTTGGAGCGATTCTGTCCGGGAAGGCACCACAACGTTCCGTATACCTGGCGGGGATCGTATAAGAACAACTCCAAAGCGCAACTTTAGTGTGGAATACGTAGGGGACGTTGGCCCTGCAGTGTCAATTGCTGCCCTTGATCAGAGACTGATATTTGTCGCTAATGATGCCGCAGACGGCTCTCTACGACAGTTACGTCTCCCGTCGGAGCAACAAAAGGAGCAAGCCCCAAAGACTGTGCAACCGGCGTGCTGCGGTGTTGGTCTTGGTATGTTACAATATGGCCTCGATGTCCGACAAGAGTTCCTCAACATGTGCCCTATCACGGACTTTGTCATCAATCCGGCGAGGATACATGACAGCGAGAGTACAGGTCGCGACCAATGCCAAACTTTATCTGAACCGCGCAGATATGGCAGCGGCTCCTCCATGGATCCCCGCACAGAGAACCTGGATCTTACCGATCCAGACTCCCTCTCAAACCAAATACTGATCCATCAAACCGCCTTGGAGCATGTTATTCATGGCAGTGATGCAGAGTCTGAAATTATTGCTTGTACTGGAATGGGACGTCAAGGGTGTGTTCGTATCATTCGGCCAGGGGCACCGGTTAGCGTTCTTGCTGTTAGTCCACCTGCATTTCGTGCATGTAATGATATATGGCCTTTGCGACTCACAAAGGATGCAGTGTTGGATGCGGGCCTCCTTCTTACGTTTGCAGAAATGACTGGCCTTTTCTTGACTGTACCCCCGGAAGGTATCGGCCATCATTCGCGGCAGCCCCTTGAGAATTCCGTCGTTGCTCAGCTTGTGGATGGTACTGATGCTGTGGGTATTCTATCTACTTGTAGAACAATCGAACTTGGTGTTATTGAGGATGGGGTGGTCGCACAGATTTACGAGAAGGGTATCAGGTTCATCTTTTTGAAGAAAGCATGCGATGTCGATCTCATTGGAAAGATTGTCAACAATTCCGTTCGGCAGTTTTTGTACAGCAAGATTCTTGACTGGCATCCTCCGGAGGAAGGCACGATCTCCGTGGGAACTATAGGCGCAGGGTTCATCCTCGTCTCTTTAGTTCGTCCCCATGGATTGAAACCTATCCTGTACCTCTTAAAATGTTTTCCATCAGAACCAACAAGAGGGCTTTGCGTCGTTGCAAGTGCCATTCTTGACCATGAACTCAGCTGCATCAAGGTTCCGGAGTGGACTGTCACTCATTCTGACAGTGACATTAGTTCCCCAAGGTTGCCACCCATGGTTATTCTTGGTACCTACGCCCCTTCAATAGAAGTTAGGTTACTTGGCCCCACCCTTGAAGTTATTGATTGTCGGACAACTCGACCATGGGACATTCGGGTTGATCGCAACAGAGACCGTTCTGATGGTGGAGGATATAGTAGTGAACAGCACAATGCTTCGGCTCACATGGGTGCCGGTCCTTCAGGGGAGGGCGACCAGGATTTCGTTGGATATGATATGCACATGAACACAATGACTGCCGTTCCTGAGAGTATCTGCGCATTGGAGCTCGATTGCCGACGTCTGGTTATGGCCGGACTAAGAGATGGGTCCGTGATTTGCTTCAGTTTTGGTGAAGAGGATGATGAGGACATTCCTGCGCCCGACTCTCCAAATGCTGCAGGGCATCTTGTCCTCGAACTTCACAGAAAGCTTGGTTACAGACCGGTAGTCGTAAAACCTGTGACTGTTGCGATTGGAAGAGTGCTTTTGTGTCAGACAGAGCGATTATGGATGTGCACAAGTCATGGAGGGAGGAAATTGCGATGGACTCCTTTGGCTTTTCCGGAAACGAATGCAAGCTGTTCATTTTCGGTGTTTGGCGCTGAGAGATGCTTCGCTACAGTCGCAGAAGACGATTCTTTGTACATATGCAGTCTTCGGCGAAAGAGCGAGGTATCTGTTCGTTCAATCCTAATTGGCTATACCCCGCGGCGAGTAACACATGCCCCATCATTGAGTGACTGCATCGTAGTGGCGACCGTTATGGAGCAAAATGCTGTTAAGGATGATAAGAGCAATGGAGACTCACCCCCTACAAATATGGCCAGTCTGTCAGAGTCCTCCCAACTCCATGTATATAACAAACGAACTCGCAAACGGTTGGGAAAGGTTTCTTTGCTTAGTGGGGAACTGGTTCATGTGCTGACCAAATGGAACGATTTCTTGATTGTGGGGACGTCATGGGGTATGCGTGATTTGGGTCCGCACGAAAAGTGCTTACGAGGTCGTTTGCTTCTTTATTCATTATGTTCTACTATGAAGACGAGCTCTTCAGGACACAGAGAAGAACGAGTACAATTCAGTCTTTGTACTGAGCTGGTTCTTCCAGGCGCCATACTGGCTGGGTCCCCACATCCAAGTGCTGACATGCTCGCCATATCATGTAACGAAGACGTCATTTTGCTTGCCTTGGTTCCATCGAAAGACTCCCTTGTAGAAGTAGCTCGTGCATCTGTGCGTACTTTGGTCACGAGCCTGAGTGTTCAAGATGACATGATATGTGTCGTTGATCGCAAAGACTCAGTAGCATTTTTCCAGATCCATGCTGATGTTGAAAAACTGGTTCGGGATAGAAGCGACTTTCGGAAGCGGGTTGTTTCCGACGCTGTTCTGATCGATCGAGGTCAGATGATTGGTGTGGATCGAGTTGGCAATCTATTCTCTCTTGGTTATGAAGAACTGGATGCTCCCCGACGCGTGCAGATTCTGAAGAAAGATGGATCTGTGAACTCACCTTATATCTCAAAGGTGATGGCAATGACAACCGAAGATGATAGTTCAGCTGTACCACCAGATTCAGCATCACAGGAGGCAATACCTCCCACACTAGGTCAAGAATACGATATGATGCCTCCAGAATCAGGATCCGATTATTCTGCCAATACACCTGAAGCTTCGCATTCTGGGCTGCTAACACCATCGGATGATATGGAGGTAGCCATTGAGACTGGCGAAGATCAAAGTGTTCAGGAGGTGCAACTGGAAGAAATCGAAGACGTCGACAATGAAGATAATGAGGGTTCTGACGTGGCAAATGTGGAGGAAACTGGAAACAATGAAAACATTGTTGACATGGAAGGAGTTGTGCCGATGATTGTTACGCCAGAAGTGCCCGTTTCTGAAAGCATAGATCCTGAGCAAGACCCACGGCATCAGGGTGTACCAAGGAATCTGGTTTGTTACCACAGCTTCAATATGAATGACATTGCGTTGCGATTGAGGGTGGGGTGCTTTTGCAGAAGCGAGAAGGTGAGCGAAATGGAAGATTGGGAACTGGAAGGTGGCAGGCTTTCCACAATGGCGGAGAAAGCATTCTTTAGGAAGCCCAGCGACGCTGTGTTCTGTGGGACGGTGAATGGGGCAATTATCTGTGCGGTGTCAATGTGTTCAGAAGCGTATGAACTTTTGAGCGGGGTTGAGCGCGAAATGAGCAAGCTTAGCGCAATGGGTGCACGCAAAACTGGTTGCACCCATGAGCGGTTTCGGTCTGCCTATGGACGGCGTGCTACCTTTTGCGTGGATGGGGATTTACTGGACGAATTTGACCAGTTGAATGCATCGCTGAAACGTAGGATCGCAGCGAATGTAGGGTGCGGAGGGGAAAGAGGGGTATTGCGGATTGAAGGAACTATACGAGATTTGTACGATAGAGTTGGATGAGTGGGCAACTAAAAAGGGGGCTGACTTGAGGCAAGCTTGACGAAATACAGCGAGAATAGAGCACTTTACTACAAGACAAGCAGCGCGGTGAGTAGGCTAGCAATGAGGCTGTGAGTTGAAAAGTTAACCGCCTAGTTGCGAAACCATGGCGTCGACACAATCGAGTTCCTGCATATCCAGAGTCTCCGGTGTGTCCTCCTCGTTAATTCGGTGGCCGTCAAACAGGAAGCGATAGGCGCCCTTTGTAGTTCCCATACGCGCGCAGTACGCGTCCATAAGCTTCTTTAGCTGAGTGGTCTTTTTGATTTTAAACTGAACCTCGTTTCCTTCAGCGTCTCGTACCTACGCGGGTGTTGCGTCGCGAGAGCGAGTGACGGGTAGTTAGCGCTAAATGGCGATGACAAAGCGCGAAAGTAACGACAAATGAAGGGAAAAGTGGCTACATACCTTGATATTGATCTGTTCGCCCGGCTCGGGCTTGGTATCCACACTGGCTTTGGAGTCCTCGGGCGCCTTTTCGGCCATGATGCGCGGCGAAGAAGAGCGGAAGCAACGAAAGCGACGGAAGCGATGGAGCGGTGGTACGATACGCGTCAAACACGGGAGGGGACTTGGAGCGGGCGTGTGCGGCGAGAGCACTGAGTTGGCGTGGCACACGGAACGCACGACGAGCGTTGGTTGCGACGAAGAAGTCAAGCGCAAGGCGCAACACGCTGACGTGCGCTGCGCGTGTACAGCTGGTGCACTCCGACAAGAGAAAGCGCGGCAGCGTTCGGCTCCGCGTCGCGGCGGATCATCAACGGATCAATCGGATCATCACGGCGCCACTGGCGCCAAAAAGCGCAACAACACGCGCGCCCTGCTACGTGTGCCACGTAGCGCGATGCGTGAAGGACGCGCGCGCTTTTGTCGAGTGGTGAACACAACCACTGTGGCGCCGCCGTCTGTGTCAGTTATCGCGCAACGGCGCTCTTTCGCTCCACCAACGTTCGCAGGTTGCCGCGGCTTGTAGACGCGCCATCGCGCCGCGCTCGCCGCGATCGCGCAGCTAGGTCAACGCCATGAGAGCCATGGCGGCGACGTCCTTTCCCACCTGATAAAAGTCCGCTAGAGATACGTCTCACCCATCTCATCTTCCTCCCCCCCACACCCCCCTTCCTCTTGCTTGTCCCGCTGCCTTCCTCCCGGCTGTACGCACTGCAACTTCTCTTCCACTTCCACCCGCGATGCGCCTGTTGTTCCCTTCGCTGTCCGCATGCCTGCTGGCGTCGGCGCTGGCCTGTGCGCCTGGCACGTTCCTCACCCCCAACTCCTCGTGCCAGCCTTGTCCACCGCGCACCTTCATGCCCAACGCAAACGCCACCCGATGCTGGACCTGTCC
The DNA here is from genome assembly GCA_030374805.1 of Gracilaria gracilis. Taxonomy (NCBI): domain Eukaryota; phylum Rhodophyta; class Florideophyceae; order Gracilariales; family Gracilariaceae; genus Gracilaria; species Gracilaria gracilis. Next base: position 162,916 of record JARGSG010000017.1, on the reverse strand, counting down.
GACTAACTCACTCCCCGCCCCAGACGCCATCAGCTGCATCTGTGACCTCGGCACCACCTGGAACTCCACCAGCCGAGATTGTCAAGCGTGCCCGTCCGGTACTTACTACTCCACCTCGGTCGAGGGCATCCGATCCTGTGAGCCTTGTCGTTCTAACACCTACCAACCGAACGTCGGTCAGCCTCATTGTCTTGGATGTCCGCCGTCTACCTTCTCATCGCCTGGAGCGCTTTCGTGCACTGATTGTCCGCATGAGGCGGGCAGTGCGCGGTCTTATTCGTGTGGCAGCTGCCCGCCTGGAAATGAGTATGACGCCTATGATCGCTCTTGCATTCCGTGTAAACTGGACTTCTTCAAGTCGCAGCCAGGTTTCCAGCCGTGCATACCGTGCCCGCCGCATGCTTACTCGGACATTGGGGCCTCCAAGTGCATTCAGTGTAGTGTGAACACTGCGCCCATGAAGGATGGCAGCTGTTCGTCTTGTGCGCCAGGATATTCATACGATCCGTTTGAGAGGGAGTGCAAAAAGTGTCGTCATGGCACTTTTACTAGCTATCCTAATTCTATGGAGCTCTGTTTCGTGTGTGCGGGACACAGTTACTCATTCGAGGGCTCTTCGTCGTGTGTCAAATGTCCCGCCAATCAAGCGTTGATGAGAGATGGTTCGTGCGCCTCTTGTCGGCCCGGCTTTTACTACGACGAGGTGGAGTTCAGTTGTGAACAATGCCCGGTCAATCATGTGAGTTCAGGAGGGGACAGATCGTTATGCCAAACATGCCCTCGAGGCAGTTATAGTGAAGCGGGCTCTTCAGAGTGTGTGTATTGCCCGCCAAACACTGGCTACATCCTGAGTATCGGTCGATGCGAAACATGCCCTCCGGGCGAGTTCTACGATCAGTATGGAGCGGCATGTGCCCAGTGTCACGCGACGAGTGTGAAGCCTAAGGATGGTATTGAGTTTTGTCAAAACTGTGCTGCGGGATTCACAGCAAACCAGAACCATACTGCTTGTATCCCGTTCTAGCTTTGTCGCATACTCATGTTTCGACGCGGTCGGTTTGAACGGCTTTTGCTGACATAACTTGTGGTGTGGGGAGGTTGAACCATCCCTCGTCTTAGTTTTTTCTTTTTCGGGTTCAACATTCGTACGCTTTATAGGACTATGATACTTGGCGTCTTGAGCCACCAGGCTTTGAAAGCGCTGAGCTAGTCACATTCATTTCCAAAACAGCACATGGAGCGAAATGCGATTTACGATTTTGATAAAGTTGCAATGCTCGATGGAACATCCAAGGTTTTCTGTTTGAAAGCTTGCATACATTGCCTTTTCAAAAAGCCACCCCTGAAAGCTGGCACGTTGTGGCGCCAAGAACTCACCAATAACAGTCGAACTTAACACGTACAAAAATGTTGAACCACTCTCGAGTGTTTCTTTTTTATGACGAGTGCAGTGCACTCGCAAGAGGGCATTGCTCCACGTTGTTGGGGACGCCTCATGATAGCATCATGATCACGAGCCTCACCGTGAGGGCCTTGTCTCCGTCACCTTTTTGGTGGTTTCACCCCGCCTTTACCCCGCACCTTCCCCATAGCTTCCGCACATTGGCCTGTCCACGAAGTCTCCTATTCAGTATTGAAACGTCGGATTGCGGAGCTTGACCTACAGTAGATACAGTACCTTGGTAGATCATTTGCTTCTGTAATGAGCGATGAAGGTATGAAGTTCATACTATGAACCCTAGCTACGACTGTACACGTAGTGTGTTGCTGTAAAGTTTTGTTCGTCACACCCAATCGTGATGATGAGGTCCACATCTGATTTCACGATGCACATCGGCGCTGCGCCAGCATGTCGTCATTCCGCCTATGTACGTCGTTGCCGCTTCGATTCTCAAGAGAGACGCCTTAAGCTTGCCGGCATTCAGCCCAACGGGGTGATTGCCGCCTGGATGTCTGGAGGTAAGCCATAGAACCGTGGTCCTTCTGTATATGCTCGATAACAGCCTGAGGAGCTTGTTAACAGATTTGATACTTGAAGACCCATGAATGGTTTGGACTCCAGCACACGCAGCAGAGAGCCAAACTCACATCCGGCACATCTGAAATTCCACTGGAATTCTACATGTTCAGGCGCCACCAAGCTTGAATCGGACCACACCCCTCAACAACGTAGAGGTTCAGAGCCACTGTTTCCAGAAATCTAACAATGCTTCCACGTTTCTGCAGAAACACTAACTGGTAAGGTCTGCCTCACGCTATAGGGCTCTGACTATGCATCATCTGGTTCTCCAGGTCTCATCATGCAGCGAAGGACTGAGAACCACAGAGCACGGTTTTATGTCACAGAGTAACGAGGAATTTCGTGTAAGAATACCGAATGCAAGCAATTCTGCTGCCCGACTCCCTCTCTCCTCGAGATTCATCTCGCTCATCGATTTGCTTGGCTTACGACGCGATGAAATCTCATCACTGCGGAAGGTCCTGGAACGGTTTGGGACTCGATTGTGAGCTATCCGTGGGAAAATCTATACTTTTCAATATTCCAAAGGGTCCACTGGATCTAGCGCCAACTTATTTGGGCGTGCCTTGCTAGATCGTGTTGACCATGCCGCATATGATCTTCATAGGGATCGCTAAACGACAACAATGAGGATCTCGCATATGAGCCGTTTAGAATATTTCTAATCTGATTGGCGTGAACATGGCAAGAAACGATGCTCTCACCGCAGTGTATAAAAGAGATGCGTTTGAGAACGTTAATAGGGTTTTCACAAACATTGTTAACGAAAAACACATTGGAAGGCATGTTTGACATGGGTGCGTGGCTTTAGCAGGATGCCCGATTTACTGAAACGACATTGGCCAGAACATGAACGGTTCCGGACAGCTTCTTGGCTTTCAAGCCCAGGAATTGATGGCCAGCTGAGCATTATTGAACAAAGTACGTTTGGGTGTGAGCTACCGAGAGTTGAGGTAGATGAGAGTTAGAATTCGTCCGTGGTATGTCTAATTCAAACACTATGGACTATTTCAACATAGAAGACAAATCATCACAAAGCCCAGTATCATAAACATCGGTTAACAGCTACGCTACGCGAAGGTACTGCAATAGTACTACGTCGGTGCGAAACAACCTTACAACTTCGAACTTTCAATCACAACTCTTTTTTTCCTGTGAACTGACAGCCTCCGAAATTCGAAGGCAATCCCTACGCCGGTGGGATCTGAGTTGAGCGCGGAACAGCCGCTGTTTCATATCTTGGAACTATACCACCGAAATACTGCCACTGGGGTCCAAGTTCATATATACCAAGGGGAGGGTTAACCCACGTCATCCCTCAAGGTATCAACAATTCTGAGCTCGTTAGCTCAGCCGGTCAACTTGTTCGCGACCTTCCCATTCGCCAAATTTGCTAATCCCTGTCGGATATCACAATTAGTCAGAGCCTGAATCGCTTCAGGTACCTCTGCCACCATACGAGTCATTTCACGAGTAAACTGAGAGGGTCCACTTCCGCTGCCGCTTCCGCCGCTCACGAACACCATCTTCTCCGTCTTGGCCAACGGCTCGGCCAACGAGCCGGCCACTTGAGGCATCATGTCGATCATCTTTTCGAGAAGCACGCCGTAGTTCGCACTGTACAAAACACAAAAAAAATATCGTTGTCAGTAATGAATGTGATGTTCCAAGGGGAAGGTTCATCAACAAATGAGAAGAGGATAACGTACTGTTCTTGCCAGATTTGAAGTCTTCTCTGCAACACATCATTCTCGGCCATTCCTTTCGCACGAAGCGCTTCAGCTCTTTTCAGTTCAACTTCCACCTCCGCAGCGCCTTTGGCGCGAATCACATCTGCTGTTGCGTCACCTGTCCGCTTGATTTTCTCGGCTTCAACTTCGGCCCTAGCAATACCAACTCTCTCTAGAATAACGCTTTGTTTCTCTGCCTCAGCATTTCCCAGAAGTCGAATCTTCTCGGCGTCCGCTGCAGCGGTAGCTCGCACGCCATCGGCATCAACTCTAGCCTTGTACAGCTTCGCATCAGCTTCCACATGCACGTTTTGTTCCTTCAGTAAGCGTTCCTTTTCAACGAATTGCCTCATTACTTCCAGTTCTGCTTGTGCTTCAGCGGCCTTTGCTTCCTTCTTCCGAACGAGCAGAATCTTGTCTTGGTCAGCGTCTGCAATGTCGAAGGCCTTGTTCTGAGCTGCTATATGCTTGTCAACTTCTTTCTGTGCCTCGGCCTTCTTGATCTTGGTCTCCTGATTAGACACAATTTTGATCTGTTGTTGTTCGTTCATCTTGACTTCAGCCTTGGTTTCCTCCACTGTTTTCCGCGCAGCAGCCTCGTTTTGGTGGGTAGCACGCCCTTCCACAGCACCTCTCTTCACATTTTCAGTGGGGGCAACTCCAAGAGCCTCTATATAGCCATTATCGTCGGCAATCTCAGCAACAGTGTACGACACAATGGTCAGGCCCATGTTTCTCATATCATTGTGACATAGCTCCAAAACGCGTCGTGAAAAGGTAGCACGGTCGCGGTAGAGCTCTTCGACTGTCAAGGAACCAATGATAGAGCGCTGATGGCCAGCAACAGTCTTCTGGATGGAGTCCTCAATCTCCGAGTCCCTCTTGCCTATGAAGTGCTGCGCAGCCAGTCGAATGGCGGATTGGTCCATATGCAAGTCACCTCCGACGCGGGCGTGATGGGGGGGAAGTTCATCGCCTTCATCTTCATTGGTAGACCATCCCTGAATCTTGACCTGGCAACACGACGTAACGTTGACACTGACTCCGTTGACGGTGGTACCGTGCTCGGTGTGTACTGTGATGGTGCGCAGTTCCAAGCCCAACCTGTCGACGCGTTGCAGGAAGGGGATGGCGAACATTCGACCACCAATAATGACTGACACATGTTTGTTACCAGACGACTTGATGAGGGCGGTGTTCGGCCCAGCCGTGTATACGAAGCCGCGCAGAAAGGAAGGCATTTTGGGAAGCAGAGGATGAAGAACAGAGAATGGTCACGGTGGTCGGGAGGTTTCAACGGAGACTTTGAGAAGAGAAAGCAGAACCGTATCGAGACAAGTGTGGACTGCTAAATTCACAAGCCAAGGCTGTTACATCAGAGGTTACACCAAGGGACGCAGTTCCCTTGTTTAGCGTTTTAGGCACGGAAAGATGCACGGCGACAACAATGACAATGATCTGCTGATTCCATCCGCCAGCAGATTGTGAGCTGCTGATTGGCTTTGCCTGAAACGCATCGGCTCTGTGCGCAGCCCAATGAAAACGCGGCAACAACTTGTTGCTGCCTCTCAGACAATACTGAGAAGCGAATCATCCGCGCACAACAAAACAACAATATCGTTATTTCCACGTATGCCACGATGCCACGTGACCACGTGAAAGGGAAGCAATAAGAATAAACAAGTGCGACCAACTATGACTCCAGGCGGCGCATCGCGCGGCACGTGGCCAGCGCAGCCGAAACGGCGCATGCGCGTCTTACAGCGAATCAGAACGCGTCGTGCGCGTTTGCTTGCCGTTGAACAGCGCACCTTGTGGCGCGTTTGTCTCATAGCGAGCGCGGGAGCATGACCGGCAGTGCGGATCCCACACTGCGCAGCCACTGCGCACTGCGCTGCGCGCTGTAAAACGCAGCAACCGCCTTCTGTGGTGCCTGGCGACCGCAGCTTTACCACGCCCAAGTCGTGCTTGATCCGCCCGTTACATCGTTCTCTACTCTGCTACTCCCTTCTTAAGCCGCTCTCGTGCTTACCCTACACCACATTTCTCCCCACCGCACCCCTCTCGGTCCCGAACCACCTCCCTCATCTCTTCGTCCCCCTCCCTTCACGCACCCATCATGTATTCCCGGATCTCCCTCCTTCTCCTCCTTCTTCTCCCTGTCGCTGTCGCGTTCCCCGCACAGCCGTCTTTCAACGTGCTCCACCCCCGTCACATCCACCAGACCTTCCTTCAACTCAAGGCGCGTCGCATCCGTCATGCAACCGTCAAGTTCGCCTCCAAAGTGCTGTCAGCAGATGCTCAGCTCACCGTCTCGGCCCGTCTCGGCCTGGCCTTCGAGCCCTGTTCCGCCTCGGATGAGTGTCAGGCAGAGCGATCGTGCGTGCAACTGGCCGGCGACACCTCCGGTCCCGTCGAGCTCGCTGACTGTGATGCCGGCCTTTGCTTCTGTGCTGACATGGACGGATGCTCGTCTGTAGATGATTGTCTGACCGGAGAGAGCTGTGCCCCAGGTGGCACATGTGTGTCCAACTCCTTTGTCCCGGGTGCTGCCCCGGCCGATGAAGTGGACCCTACGTTGGGACTCAACTTGGATCCGTGTGAATCTATCGCAGATTGCCAAAACCCTCGTAACTGCGTTCAGTTTGTAGGCGGAGACTTCGGTCAGTGTGCCGGGCCCAACTGCTTCTGTGTCCGACGCGATCCCAGCTGTACCTCCACGTCCGAGTGCTCGCAGGGTGAATCGTGTACGCAGAGAGAGGGATCAAATAATGCAATTTGCATTTCCGAGACCGCTATCATTAACGGCGAAGCAACCGAGGAGGAGATCGATGAGATTCCTGACACTGCACCTGAGCTTCCGCCCATGACGGATATGACACCCGCGACCCCCGTCGCCACCGTTCCCGGTGATATGGACACTCCGGATGCCGAGGAAACCACGGACACAGACGACACCCCAGATGTGTTGCCCGTTCCAGTCCCGGGTACCCCTGAGGAGCCTGCTACCACGGCGCCTCTCACAACTGCAACCCCTGCCACAACGGCACCCCCTGCCCCTACGGTGCCTGCCCCTACGGTGCCTGCCACTACGGTGCCTACCCCTACGGTGCCTGCCACTACGGTGCCTGCCACCACGGAAGGGGACCCGGAAGAAACTGAACCGGAACAAGCTGACAGGGAGCCTGTTGTCGTTTTGCCAGGTGCTGATGGTGCTTCGGTGTCGCCGGACACTGAGGAAGGAGAAGAGGTTGTGCCGTCAGATACCGTTGTCGATGCAGGTCCGACCGAGGAGATTATGGGAGAGGATGGTGAGGTTACTGCCACCCCTGGTGAAGAGATTATTGATCCGGACGTTACGGTCACCCCTGATGCGGATGGTGAGTTTGAAGATGAGCTAGGACCAACACCCTCCCCTGAGGAAGTTATCTGCATCGGCGAACATCATCTCGTCCATCTGCCGCGTGATGAGTTGTTATACTCTTCCAACAGAGTTGCTCGCGTGCTTTGTGACGAGAACAACAGCTGTGCTACACCGGGACATATCGTCATGTACAATGACAAGCCAATGATGATGAGCAGTTACTGTGCAAAGACGAGCTGTGCTCCAAAGATCATGAAGGTGAATAGTCCTCGTTACCGACGTGCCGCCAGAGTTGATTCTCATACCGGCGGACTCAGCTTCACTGCATTTGCGGCAAGGTATGAGACAACCGCTGAGGAACATCTGCTGCGCTCATTTGTACGCATGGGATTGTAAGAGTGAATTGTTTTCTTTCTTCGTTAGGAGGGTTAGTCTTTTAATCGGTTTCATCAGCCATGACGGTTGAACGTTCTCCCTTGTTGTCATGGCCATGTAGTGCCTCTTTTTTAGGGATCGTGCGTGTGATCTTGCTGGGCACGGATGGAGAGAGAAGGTATTCTTCTTCCTTGCAACATTTTTTTTACTTTTCGGATGTGGGGCTGCTCGAGTGCGTGTGCGTGTATGGTGCATCATGATGGGTTTTGTGTACTGGAAAACTGATAAAGCTTACCATTGCTGTCAACGGTTTTGTCGCACCACGTTTGCTGCGAAGGAGAGGAGGGTTGTGTTCTTTTTTTGGAAGGCCCCACGACCCGCGAGCTTCTCTTTGCATGTTTCAAGAAGTGTGGCGAAGCATTCAGTGGTTGTACCAAGGGTATAGCGCTCTTAGTGGATAATGGGGGGTTAACGAGGGTTTTACCGTTTATCACGGCGCGGCGCATAAAGTTTACGTACTTAACCGCTCGACGTAGGTTTACAGCGAAATGTACATACAGCGCGAATGTGCAACGCCATTCTCCATATCTGCCTGTAGGTGTTTGGCAGTCACAGTTACGCGGAGAGTGGAAATGGGAATCTTGGCGCCAGGCGTGGGGCGCTGTGGGTGTATGCGATGTGGTTAATCCGCGGCAAATGGTCAGGTTTGGTTGACGAACACGGCCGCTTTCAGGAGTCCAATCTGATTCTTCTCTTCGGCGATTTGCACGAGTCGCTCATAAATGGTATCATTGCCCACTTGCAACTGGCTCAACAACTTTTGCTCGGTAGCAGAAGCGTGATGCACGTTGGCGCTGACGTAGGTGGTATTGCAGCCAAACGCAGCGAGCAGGTTGGCAAGATCGTGGTGAAGCTTATCGATGCGAATGACGTAATCCGGAAGCAGCGCATCATACACATGTATCGGTCGTTTGCGCTTATCCACGTACGGATAGGCGTTGAGAAAGCTGAGCTGTCGATCGCTGGTGCGCGCGCGTTTGAATGCTTTGCGCATCTGCGGTTCGGACAGGGAGGCGTTGCCGTGCCCACCGGCGATGGAATACTTGACGGCGCTCCAGATGCGACGGTTGATGGGGGCGCATGAGGAGATGTACAGAATGAGGTGACAGTTGTCGCGGAGCAGATTGACGGAGGTGGCGTTGAGGTAGAGGTGACGGGAGAGAAGCGCCTTTCGATGACCACGTAGAGCGAGCATGTGTGACACGAGCAACGGGCGTTGCTCGGTGGGTGGGGCGGGGGGTTGTGTGTAGCCGTGACGACGTAGACAGGAGTACAAGGCGGTTCCTATGGTGGTGGAAGCGGTGCGAGGAGGCCGGTCATACAGGATGCATTGGGTGGGGGTGATGGAATTTGCATCGGGTATGAAGGGCGAGGGTGGTCGGGAGGTTCGCGGGTAGAAGGTGAGGTGTACGAAGGGAAGCAATGATTGCGGGGTGGCGGCGTAGCGAAAGAGCGTTAAGAGAAATAGAGTGGAGATGAGTGTGGTGACGAGGACTGAGGGTGTGGGCAGCTTGTGGGCACGGGGACGTGTGAATGGACGAAAACGACGTGGCATGAGGTGCGGATGGCGTTTTGGCTGCTGCTAATAAAGGATGTTGCACTTGTGAGCGTTGGGCATAAAGGATGTTGTAAAGGTTTACAGGTGAGCGTTGGGCGGGCGTGGCGGGCGTGGCGGGCGACGGGCGACGGGCGCAACGGTATGTTATCTATCTACGAACGTAGCTCTACCGTTGTACTTGGGAGTGCACAACGAGCACAAAAGGGTTTCGTTTGCGCACCGATGTGCAATCTGTTGCTTGGAACTTGCAGTAGATATGTATCGATTGCGCGTTGATGATGAGTGCCACACGTGTATGCGGTACACGTGTACGTGCCACACGATCTGGACTGCAGATTCTGGAGAACTGTACAGGTATCCATATCTATGTAGATACCGATTGCGAGTTGATGAGCGCCACACGTGTAGGTGCTGTATGCGGGGGCGCGCGCCATGATTGGGCGTATCTTTGATTGGTGCTGATTGAAGAATCAACAGCGTTTCGTGGCAACACGTTTGCTGTTGCTGTTAACGTCGGAGCTGAGGTGAGACGGGTGAGAAAGCCAGAAATAAAGGCAGGCAATTGACAGTTTTGGAAGCAATCCACCACCTGCGCTCGGAGCCGTTTCTCTACCATTGCAATTCACGCAGCTGCCTTGCAGCACGGCACGGTCCGTGCCGTATGATAGCCCGTATGATAGCTGCATGAATTGCAGTGGTATATATATCTAAAGCGCTCCGAGCCCAATACCACACCATCCGCACCGAAGCAGACGAGATAAGTTAAATTGCGTACGTTGTTCTCGACCTTGTCCATGTGAAGCTAATTGTGTTATTATTCTAAAACAGTGCGCTGACAGCCGCAGCAGCGGAACACTCATGAGCTGATCGCCGATCAAGTCATGGCGCCCCGTTGCCCCGGCGCCTGCAGAGCGAGCCGTCGGCGCCAAAAAGGGGCCACTTCGCGCGCAAGGCGGCACCACCCCACCGCGCAGCAAGCGCTGGCGAGGCGGCGCCAAATGGAACGCCGCCGCCCCAGCAGCGCATGGCGGCCGCCACGTGCGCCGCCGCCAAGCAAACGCGCGTAGAGCGGCGCCGGCGCGCGTAAAGCGGCGCGCGCCACGTATGCGCCGCCGCCATCGCGCGCGCGCGCGTGCCACGCGCCGCGCACGCGCGCAGCGCGCCAGCGCGCGTCATGCGAACAGCCGCCACGTTGCGCGAGCACGACGCCGCCACCTTTCGAGCCGCTTCTTCGCGCGAGCGATGCCCGCCCGCCGCTCACACGCGCGCGCGCCGCCGCCGCCGCTGCCGCTGCCGCCGCCGTCGCCCGCTGCCGCGCGCGCGCGCGCGCGCGCGCGCGACGTGCGCGTGTGCGCGCGGACGTGGCGCGCGCTAAAATTGAACGCGCCGCGTTCACCGCACGCTGTGGCGCGCACCAGCGCGTCCGTCAGCGTCACACTTTAAGCGCGCCCCGCGCCCTATCTTGTCTCCCCCCTCTACCCCACCCCCCCTCCCGATCGCCGTCGTTGCTCCGTTCGCTGTCGTCCATTCCGCCGTCCACTGCCGCTTCGTCTACGTAATGGAATCCGCCTTGCTGCAGTTCCTGCCCTCGGCGCGCCGCGTCAGCGCCGATTCGTCACAGTCGTACGACACCGCTGCGTCGTCGCACAACGGCGCGCTGCCGCAAGCGCCGCGTCCGTCTTCCGACCCCGTACTCATGGCGCGTCTCACCGCGCTCAACCTCAGTTCCGTGCCACCGCCGCGCACGCCCACCAAGCACCCGTTCGCCAACAACTCGCCCACGTCGCCGCTGTCGTCGCACTCGCCCTCGCTGCTGCGTCGATTCAGCTCGTGTCATGCTTCTACCTCCGCCGCCTCCGACAAGCCTCTCTCCATGTCGTCGTCGTCGAACAGTGCCATGCACCACCTCCCTCCGCTCAGCCCGCTTTCGTCCATGTACGATCCCAACTCGCGCTCCGCCTCGGCCTCCGAGGAGGATGCGTCCTGTTCGTCCTCCACTTCGTCTGACACCGAGCCGCCATCGCTCGTGCACGCCCGATCCATGTGCGAGCACGGTCTCCGTCGCAGCCTTCTGCGCGGCGAGGCCGTCAACGGCGCCGGTGTCAACGCGCTGCCTGCGCTGCACCAACATCACGCGCCGCACATGCAGACGCCGTTCCGAAAGGCGCTCTCTCAGCGAATTCCTACTTCGGCCGCCAATCTACCTGCTGCGCTACGTCATCGCTTCTCGCTGGATCATCCATCCGATCCCGCTGTCGTCGCTGCTGTTGCCGCTGCTGCTCCGCATGACGGTCTGCGCGCGCGCTCCGAGTCGCTGACGCGCAACTTTGACATGCCGCGTGGAAAGGTGCAGCATCTACCGCCGTGTGTCACACGCCCGGCCACGCCGTCGCGTCTACCGCGTCCAAAGGTGTTTATTCGCCAAAACTCTACGCGCTCGTCCGTCGTGGACGCCGCCGCCGTCAAGCACGTCCCCAGCGCGTGCGGCGGCGACCATCTAGAGCCGCAGCTCGTGCCCCGTGAAGTGCCGTTCACGCCGTCGCAGCACTTTGCCATGGCATATGAGCAGCAACAGCAGCGGGAGCAGGAGAGCGCACTGGTGGCGAGTAGCCAATTTAGCGCGAAAATCACCAACGTGGCCGAGGAGCACATGTACTTTTCGGATGAAGATGAGTTTGATTCGCAGCTGATAGACCCAACCAAGTCGCCGCTCACCCACAACTCACCAAGTGACGTGCTGTCCACCAAGGTGCGCCGCGCCGTAAGCGCGCTGCGCAGCATCTCGTTCCAGTCCAACCAGGTGGAGGACTTTGACACCGCGTGGGGCCAGACGCTGTCGGTGTCGCAGGAGAAGCACAACCCTTCGTTCGCCAGTCTGGCGTCCGCCAAGTGGCGCCGCGCGTGCGGCAAGGTCTCCAACCGCGCCAATGGCAAGCAATTCGAATGCTACAGTGAGAATGACGCGTGCAGTCTGCGTTCCAGCGCTTCCAACTTCTCCTCTCAGCGCGACCGCTCGGCCAATGGACACAACCACATTCGCGGCTTCGCCGCCATGAGAATGCGCGCCAATTTTGCTGGCCCCCACAAGCGCTCCCTCTGGGCCGGAGCACGTAGAGATAGACAGCAGCAGCAGCAGCAGCCGCATGCCGTCGCGGCTCAGCTGCTCGTGTCCGGCGGTGGACACGGCTTTCTGGCTGCGTCCACCGACATGGCTGAACAGCGACAGGCGCTGACCCCCGTGTCCCCGTCGGATGCCGTCGATGCAAGGAACTCCACGCAGAGAGGCTCGGTCGATAAGTATGTCGAGTTCATTCATGCGTCTGCACAACGAGAGACTAAGGGTAGGTTTGGTCCCCGCAACTTTCCAAGTCGCGTTCTCAGGCTGTTCAGAAGAAAATGGAACTAGATTACAACCAAGGAGCACTTTGATCACCCGCTAATGATGTTATGCAAACACAGATTTTCAATACTTGTCTGGACGACATGTCTGTATCGTTGTATAGAAAGCGAAAGCATTGTCAACAATCTATATGATATCTACATGTCTACTAGTGCTGCACAAACCGGAATTCGCATCTGTTGTCAGTGGTGTCACCATCGGTTTGATTCGCCAATGTCTTATCTAATGTGAAGGAGATTCCGTGGCTGCTGGTTGTAATCGGAGAGTATATGGCCTTGTCCAGCGCGCAGAAAATGCTGGTCAACTGTGGAACTCCTTCACTCCGGCACAGTTCGTTGTAGTAGCACTTTTCTGTAAATGTTTTATGTTTCCGACAAACCATCACTCTTCCAGGTCAGTTGCGACTTAGCTCATGTAGAAGGAGGGGTGTACAAACTTACTCACAAACAAAGAGTGGTGTTGCCGTCCGTCAACCACTTCATCCTCTTGTGACGATTCGAAGGCTGATCCGAAATCCTTCACCATATTCGCCGTCATGCGTCGAACAGATGCCATACGATCTAAAGAGAACCAAAGTGCTGCGCGCACTATCCAAAAATCAGGCTTTGTCTTGGCTGCTGTCTCCACTTGTTTTTGATGCTCATCTGATGGAGAGGATTCTCTCAAAGTCTCGGCTCCAAAACCAGATCGAATGATGTTTGATAGTCGAATTTCGTTCCTTATGCGGGGCGACAGAACTCGATGTGTGGCTATCGCAAGAGCTGTAGTGTGCAAATGGACAGCAGCGCGGTCATCTATAGCAGTAGAAAGATGCTTTTCGCAAAGCTTTTTGGTCCCATCTTCTATCTGGTCCACGATAACATCCACGTGCTCTTCGAGTTCTGGTTGCTTAACTAGAGGGAGCGTACGAAGATAAACGAATCGAGTTGCGCGATTTGCTGCCATGTTCATGATTGCTTCGGGTGTTTGGGATTGATCATGGTTCTGTGTAACTGACCGCCAGAAAGTTGTGGGATTCCTTGTCTGCGACCTGTAGTAGGAATGTGTCCCTCGGAGCAGGTAGGAGAGACGGATCGAGCGCAGGGAGGACATACCAGTAGCCATTGACGGAGGTACGGGAATATAGTAACCTTCTTTAGAAGTATCCGTTGCACCCCAGTTGAGGTTAGATGAATTAACAAACGATTATACTTCTTACCTTCGGTGGATATATCCCCGCAGTTCGATCCTTGGTCCTTGAGATCGATAAAATGGGCCGAACTGGGCAGGATTGGGATTCGTGTCCCGTTGGTACGATAAGTCGCTCTACAGGGCTAGGAAGCTGGTACGACGTAAAACTTGTCAGCCACGTGAACGAGAATACAGATGCCAACGGGATGACCGTTTAAGTCTCGCTTTTCTTCCTTCTTTGTTGTGAGACTACTGGTACGCCACCTTACAATTTCGGTCACGGTAGAACACGCTTCACCACTGTGGTAGATCTACAGTGTAGATTCTACACCGTTTAATTTGTTCCTGTAGATATGTTCCGAAAACGGTAGATCTCGTATACGAGCACTATTTGGCTTGTCCGCAAAATGATCAGTGTTTTATTCTAAGACGCTTGCACCAGCGAACACTGATGAACTGCATTAAAGAAATTCTCTCCCCACGCATTTCTTTTCGCAAGACTTGCGTTTCCTGCGATGCGCTCTGGGAACGGCTTCCTTGCTCTAAGGTGTCTCTCCTTCGATAACATCTTAGTGCGACAGAAGATCTCCCGTTGAACCGTGGCTAGCACGTATGTATCTTGTCTATGGCTTCTGTCTTAGAGCCTGATTCAATTGGCTGACGAGCCTTGGCAAATATAGCTAGTTCGCTCGTCACCAGTAGGGCATTATGTATGTTACAAGATTTATTTGCAATCAGGAATGGCGCACATAGAGGGGCACGCGTACCGAAAGAAATCGCAGTTACCTTTACTTGTAGAAAGCAAACTCTTGATCGTCCTTTTGCACATTTGCCTTGTAAGCTGTTTCAAAATCAGATTGCAGTACGATATACCGATTCTTTCGAACGGCTTGCATGCCAGCTTCCTGGCAAATCGCGGCAATCTCCGCACCACTTATCTTGTCAGGTCTTGAAACAAAGTCTTCAAGGTCTACATCTTCAGCCAAGTTCATTTTGCCAGTGATTACTTGGAACACAAGTCTTTTCTGGCGTCGATCGGGCAAGGGGAATTCAATCTTTCGGTCTAGACGACCTGGTCGAAGCAGCGCCGGGTCAAGAGTATCCGCACGATTCGTACACATGATAACCTTGACATTGGAAAACTGGTCGAATCCATCCATTTGGTTGAGGAGCTCCATAAGAATACGTTGCACCTCACGATCAGCACCGGTCTGAGCATCGAAACGCTTGGTAGCGATGGCATCAATCTCGTCAATGAATATGATTGCGGGAGCGTTTTCTCTCGCAAGTCGGAAGACATCACGGACCATTCTTGGTCCTTCTCCCAGGTACTTTTGCACGAATTCTGATCCTACGACGCGAATGAATGCCGCAGTTGTGTGATTCGCAACGGCCTTCGCAAGCATGGTCTTTCCGGTTCCGGGGGCGCCATACAATAGCACACCTCGAGGCGGATCAATGCCGATCTGCTCGTATAGACCAGCGTGGGTGAGTGGGAGTTCAACAGCTTCGCGAATTTCCTGTTTTTGGATGTCAAGTCCTCCAATATCTGAGTACGATACATCAGGCTTCTCGTCGGCACCCATCATGGAGATCGTTGAGTCCGCTTCCGGAGGAAGAATATCAACAAGAGCTGTGGAATGACGATGAAGAGCAACAGAAGAACTGGGTTTCAATAGTTCGCGATTGACAGTTGATAGAATACGAACATAACAGTTAGAACCGGTGGTGGATGCAACAATACCTGTATTAGCATCAACCATCTCCAAGAATTGACCGATAACGAGCGGTACTGATTGGATTCGCTTCACTTCTTCCTGCGCATGGAGCAACTCTCTCTTGAGAGATTTCATTTCGTCTTTGACATAACTTTCCTGAATCTCCAAGAACTCAAGTTGACGCTCGAGCATTTTGTACTTGATGTACAGATCGTCGTTCTTCTCCGCGCTTGACGGCAACGCGGGCTTTTCAAGTATGGTGGCAGCTGCGGTCACCACCGGCTCAACTTCCATGGCGCTGCTCATGGTGATTCTTTACTCGCCCGTATCCGCACTGAAGAAGTGATTCGATTTAAAGCGTTTCGTTGGATGAAGCGTACCGCAGGGCGTCAGAAGGTTGCTTTGATTTCGGGAGCTACACGGCTGAAGTGGTTTGTAGGGAATACAGTAAGGACGAAAACTGCTTCGAGAGTTGATGGTTCCTTGTGTGAACGAGAAGATGAAAGTCCAATATGGGAGTCGACCTCCGCTGCTTCACCGCAACGGCTCAGTGGCGATAACAGCTGCTGGAACGCCCGCGGCCCGGACGAGAGCGTTCCAGCACAACCAGGCGGAGTCGGGACTGTATACAAAACGCTCTTTTTCGGCAAAATAAAACGACGACCGAAAATTGGCTGTCCAACAACAGGGCCCTGCATTCCAGCGGGGGTGTCGGGGGGTAGATAGCAATCCGACGGCTTCGGATCTGCATCGTCTGTTGATCGCCTCCTTCGAGCACAACAGCTCGTGCCTTCCTTCAGTTCCGAGTGCGTGCGTGGATCTGCGGTTTTCCTTTAAAGTCGATAAGAACAACCCTGAGCCCTTTCACTCGCAACCGCGTTTTCTCACACCAGAAATGAGTCGCTACGATCGAGCAATTACGGTGTTCTCACCGGATGGTCATCTGTTTCAGGTCGAATACGCTCTGGAGGCCGTGCGCAAGGGATCAACAGCGGTACGTTTAAATTGTTTGCCATCCAACCACCTTGTTGTGAGGTTATTCATTGAAAGAAGTCTGTCGCTCGTCTGCCTCTCTTCTAGAAGTCAATGTTTAATTCATCGATCGTGTATGTGAAAGTACCTAACACTCACCGCTTCTTTTCCAATAGGTTGGTATCCGTGGTGATAATGTGATCGTCTTAGCTGTAGAGAAGAAAAGCACAGCAAAACTTCAAGACGCTCGCACTGTTCGCAAAACTGCTCGTATCGATGAGCGAATTTGTCTAGCGTTTGCTGGACTTACGGCGGATGCTCGCGTGCTCATCAACAAAGCTCGAAAGGAATGCCAAAGTTATCGTCTAATGGTTGAAGATGCTCCCAGCGTTGATTACATCTCTCGTTATATTGCCACAACTCAACAACGATACACACAAAGCGGTGGTGTTCGACCTTTTGGTATTAGTACATTGATCATCGGTTTTGATTCGGATGGAACACCACGCCTTTTCCAAACAGATCCATCCGGACTATTCTCAGAATGGAAAGCAAATGCTATTGGCCGTAACTCTAAAACTGTGTTAGAGTTCTTGGAGAAGAAATATAAAGAGTGTGTCGTTGACGTACCGAAAGAGAAAGCTGATAATGAGACCATTAAATTGGCTATTAAGGCTATGTTGGAGGTTGTGGAGAGTTCGCACAAGAACATTGAAGTTACTTTAATGTATCGGGATTCGGGGGTGAAGGTTTTGGAAGAGAAAGAAGTAGAAGCTTTGGTCACCGCTGTAGAAGCTGAAAAGACAGAAGCTGAGGAGAAGAAGAAGCCATCCTCAAAGAAGTAAAGCGCAAGACGGTATGCACTTTACTCATAGTTCGTATCAACCCCGAAGTCGATTGCGACATTTGCACACCAATCGCGAGGTTCGTCTTTTTTTTTGCAACGTCACCAAGGTTGACCTACGCTTGTCCTGATGCACTCTTGTTATTCATAAACCGACACCAAGACGTACTTGAAGTCATTAACGGAGGGTTATGTCCCATCAACCGACAAGGAGTCGGATGTCATACGGAATTGACGCGTGACAGCAAAAGCGATGGCTGGTTTCGAGAACGCTTTCAAACGGATCCGTTATCAAATTGTACATGAGAATCGTATGCACTTCCAGCCTGCATACTTCTATGCCGAGCCGTTTGTCTAATGGTAGTTCTGACCAACAGATAAACGGAGTGCGGCTCGCTGCACGACATAGAAGAATGGGACTACCCAATGCATTGTCAAGAGCTGTCAATCCATGTTCATTTACACACCCACGGTTGGTGTCCAAAATGAACGAGGTCACACCTAAACCGTTAATTCTACGATTCCAGCTTAGTTCCCAAGTCGGTAACGGTTGGATGTTAGACTCGTAGATACTTGGGCGGTTTCAGGACTACCCACCATCAGTCTGCAAGGACAGTATTGTCTATGAGGCGGGCTCGACCAAGCATGGCTGCAACGCAGAGTAGCAGCGCACCCTGCTCATGAGGCAGTTCACCATTCATTTCTCGCATCGTCCATCGGTCGCAGATGCTTACATACATCAACTGTAGTTTGGGGTGCTTCCCTATTTCCATCTTTACAGCCTGCCGCAAAGTTTGAACGTCTCGTTCTCCAGAATCCCATAACTTTTTACCGACAAGTAATGCTTTCCACAGCGTGTTTGCTTCATTTCGCTCCTCTTTGCTGAGATACGCGTTTCTTGATGACATTGCTAGTCCGTCTTTCTCTCTTTGGGTATCCACGAGTCTTACCTCGCATCTGAGCCACAGGTCTTCTACAATGCGCTTTACGACAGCGCATTGCTGCGCATCTTTCAGGCCAAAGTAACACCTATCTGCTCTGGTTAAAGACAAGGTTTTGGCCACAACGGTGGCCACTCCGCGAAAGAATGTGGGACGGAAAGCTCCCTCGCTAGACTCGTTCCTCTCTGGATTGCCAGCGGCGCAGATTACGTGGGTATCAAACGATGGGGGGTACACTTCTTCAACTTGTGGTGCAAATAGTATATCCGCACCCCATTCCTTGAATAGTCCTTTATCACGCTCTTCAGTTCTTGGGTATGTGGACAAGTCCTCATGAGCAGCAAACTGCAAGGGGTTCAGAAATAAAGTAACCAAGGTTATGTCATTCTCGGATGCACATTGCCTTACCAAGGCTGCATGTCCTTCATGAAGGGCGCCCATGGTCATAACGATTCCCAGGCTACATGCATTTGGTAGTGAATTTAAGTGAGAAATCAAGTCTTTTGCCTTTCGAATAGTCATGATCTGCTGATTGCTCAAATCAGCGCCAGCTTTCGTATCGCCGTGACTTTCGCTCATTGTTGTATGCTTCTTATGATGTTTTTTTCTTTCTCTTTGTTGTTACAACAAAATGTTTGTTACGGCGTGCATCTGAAGTTAGTTTAGAATCGCAATTGCCGACGAACTAACTCACGTTGTTGCTAACGAGTGCGTGAAATGTCTATAAATTACGACACCCCCCCCTTTTTCATTGATCAGTGTCATCAAGCACACCGACGCAACGTGTACACTGCGCCTAGAAGCCAATAAAGCATTATAGGTCACAGACCCACATTAAATGCAGCGTGATCACTAGTAACAGTATTGGAGATGCTGGGAAGTTGTTCAACTTTTGAACCTCCCGTACCGTATCTACCGAGGGACGTGTAGATAGGTTCTTTTGATTGATCTTCGCCATTAATGGTAAAGAAATGAGTAAAAGTCTAGGCATATTTACTCAAAAGCGCAACATATATCTCCTCCTTCTAAATAGCAAATGTACGAAGGTACATATATGCAAGGAGAAATCTTTATCGCTTTTCTAGGCGACGCGATATATGCTTAGTGAATAATTGCAAACAAGTCAAGAAGCATTCGAAGATAAGCTCAAACAAAACCTATGCTTTGCAGGAAAGGAGAAACAATGGTGAGCTAAAGAGGCATATTCAAATGGTTGGTTCGGTCGATATTTTAGGCAGCTAGTATCGACGAGTTAATGCTTGTGACTGAGTGTGCCCTTTGCTTCTGAGATTAACACAGCCGCAAGAAAGAATAGATGCAGTCAGAGCTCTAAATGCAGGTCAACTTATTCTTCTTCTTGTGGGCTGTCTAATGACAGCTCAGAAGAAGAAGAAAGCATTGTCGAAGAGAAACCTCGAAGCTTATTACTTAGAAACCATTAAAACCCAAGAAAATTTTTCCTCCCACCATTCTTTTTTACCATTCGAAATCAAGGACTTCAGCCCCAACACAGGATCCCGATCTAGCATCTCACTGATCCTTAGCGGCAAAAGGCGTTGGCGCAGAAAATCGAATACTACGCTTCGGAAGAACTGTTCTATTGGCACCTCCTCCCAGGAGTAGTTAAGGTATCGCTAGTCATGGCAGGCAGAAACAAACTGTTTCTTTGTTTGTTTTGTGAACACATCAATCTTGCATTCAACAATATCGACAGTGAAAAATCTCTGCTCCTATTAACCTGCAGACATATCTAATGCAAAAATTCATTGCATATGAACGGAGCGCCTTTGATACTCTTGTGTGAAGGATCACAGTTTCAAAATACAACCACTTTTTGGGAGTGGTCCCAATCATAGAAATCGTATGATGTATGTGTACAACTGTAGTCAGTAAGCGATAAGACAGTTATATCGGTAGATTCTAGGGTAAGTCTGGAAGTTAGAACTCCTCTAGGACCTGAAAGCGTATGCGGTTGACCAACTTTGATATACCTGTAAATGAGTCGACTCTTGTCTGGTTCGTGCGTTTCCAAAAGACAATCAATTCGATTTCGTTAAGAGCACAACGAAAGATCCAATGCAGGATTTGCTATTTGCGATATATGCGCACTATCTCTACGTAAGGTCGAAGACCCGCCCTTTGACAATGACTGCGTTTACTGTTCTGGTGGCTTCATTCTAACTGTTTGCTAGTACATGAGATGCCGAATTCGGACTTCGAATTTCAGAATGAGTTCCAGAGGCACTTGAAGTGTAGCCGTTACGCATTCTCCCGTAACGATATTGAGGCTGCCTGCTGAAAACTTGCTAGAAGGATTGATTCAATTCTTGTAGCGATGAAGTATTGTCTTGGAACCAAAATCCCGAAATGCAGGAATGCTAGATGTTCATTGAACAAGTACTCACAGTTGTGGCGCCCTTTTTTATCCTGCATCGAGACTATTTCAAGCTACCGTGGCGTTAATTTCAATTGACGTACGGTTGCTATTACGTAGTATCTATATCATATAAATATCGTATTCAAGTTGATACTCTTTCCTCTCCATCTTCCTTAGACCATATCGCTAGGCCTTCCAGAAAGCACGCAAAAAGAAGCATAAGCAAGGAGACCTATCGGCACTCGCCAGTAGGAAGCAAAATATTCGGACCCGAAACACTATATATTGGAGTTCTCAATTCTCAAGTTGCCGTGTCACACCCTTGGATCCTTCAGAACCCTCTTGTCAAAGTGCATTCTTTTCCTTCTTCTGCAAACATCACGACTTATCTCCCACTTCTTCAGTAAGATGAAGACTTCCGTCCAATTTCTTCTGGCCATCGTTCTTGTTTCCTTCTCGCTGTCTACTCGTTTGACGAATGCAGAGATATATGATATCCATTCCGAGGCTTTGCAAGGTGTTTCGGTACAGGATTTCATCGAAGATCCGGACGAACTGTTCCCAACTGAGACACCCGGTCCCGTTCTTCTTGAACCGGACTTTAGCCTAAGTGTTACCGTGGTGGAAAGCGCAGACTTGGTGAAGAGCATCTGCCTGAAATTCTTTGACGATAATGGGATCGTATGCGCAGGGACCAAAGTGCAGACGACTGCGTGTGGGATCGTCCTAATTATTTCCACCCTCACCTGCATTGGACCAGTTCCGCTCCCCATGTTTGAGGGAGTGCTAAGTGCTCTAGTTAGTACCCCGAACTTTGACTCCGTCTTCGACCCAGCTAGCAGCGTATTGGACTATGATATGGTTTCTGGTGTTTCTACGCTTGGTATCTCGTTCAGGAGTTGATGGTTGAAAGAGATTTGCAATCGGAAGGAGCTTTCTTGAATGCTTACTCCGCCGCTTTCGATTCTTTGGGTGGGGCAATTGATCTTCTGGCGACCACTTTGTGAAAGTTCCAGATCTTTTGTGCGAAGTGTCCGTAGTGATCAATTTCTATCATTCTGAGACATTGGAGTGGCGTTGCCAAGTAAGGGAGAAAGACTCAATAGACCCATACTGCCGAAATACTACCGAATACCTGCCTTTTGAACGTAAATGAAAAACGAAAGAATATGTGTTTACCGATGTTCACGTTCACGGACATCCATCTATCGAGCGTTACCCTTTACCTCACATGTATGTCTGTGTACACAGACGACGTTGTTAAGCCTGAGTTATCACATACACAGACTTGACCCAACCCACACCGCCAACGGCGGTGTATGATAGGGGGGTTGTTTACATTCACATCTGCTCATTTCCCTTCAAAATTAGAGCCCAAAGCGCTTTGATACTTGCGACCCCTTCAAACGCCCAACACCAGCCATTATCTGCTCCAACTCGGTTAACTCCTTCGGGCCCGGACAGCACTCTGGTTTGTAGTGCACATGTTAAGTTTGCACTCCAATGCCATTCGTAACTGAGGCGCAGCAAGTTCCGTCAAAACTCTGACAGAAACTGAAGTTCATAGAGATATCGCAGGTTACTAAAATACCGTAACCCATGTAATATATCACTCGCACTTCCCTCTCTGACTGAAGCAAAGAAAACGCGGACAAGAGCCTTTACGATCGAAACAAGAACAGGCATTGAATTAGAACGTTACACCAACTACACCAACTACAGTACCTTCGAAACCCTCCTACGAAAACCGAATCGTCGCTCATGCCACGATTTAGGCTGGTCCCAGTGGTTCTGGGACATCATGGTTTCGTGTGGAGCCCCAAACTCAAAACCTGAATACGTTAGCGGTTGCTGGGCAGGCAACGGATTACACTGACCAAAGTGATTCTGGAGCAGTGTGGGGGTGTGTGAAGTCCCTGACTCAAGAACTGAATGCGATGGTGGTTGCGAGGCAGGCAATGGATTACGTTGGCCAGGATGATTTTGGGCCATCATGGGGTTGTGTGACATCCCTGACTCGAGAATGGCATGCCCTAGCGGTTGCGGATCAGGACCAGAGAACGATTCTGTATCTATATCCGTCGATACCCCACTATCAGAATAACTCTCTCGCGCTCTCGCATCAGAATAAATCTCTCGGCCTGTCGAGGGTTCGCGATGCGAGGCAACAGGATGTCCGCCGTTCACTTTCGCTGCAATATATCTGTTTCCCAAATTGGCTTTATTGAGGCTTCTCGTTTCATATCAAAATGCAATGCAACGAGCATGTGTTGAAATCAGAGAATCGTCTTGATATGATCAATCGAGAAAGGTGGTTGGATATATCGATAATGGCGATATATTCCCACAGACCGTCTGTGTGAAGATATCGCCATATGCAGTTTATTGCTCTTCGGCATTGCAATGGAGCAATGATACTGTAACCCGTCAGCTTCTTGAAATATTATTGCATTAAGATCCGTGGTCAGCAATAGAATTGCACTGCGCTACGCAATAGAAGCTAGACATGCATGAAACGACTGCAAGAATAAAAGAGGTTCTTCATTTCCAACCCAACGTTTAGAAAGGATATCGTCGTCTTGATTAGCCTCCTCTAAATTTTAGGTCTTCTATCGCTCTTTGCGGAAGAAAACGCTTCTTTCACGGTATGAGAGAGAACATTTAATAGGAGATGAAAATGGACGGTATGAACATCCCAAAACTTGTGGTTGATTCGCAAGAAAATAATGGTCTCAAACAGTAAAGGCGTTAGTCTCATGCACCGATTCCTAAGAATAATGTCAGCTACACGGTACAGACCACAGCCGCTCTACTTACAATTGATTTCAAACAAAGAATACAATCTGCAATAGTTTTGTGATGTACGCATCTAAATGCAATGATGTATTGCAACGCTTTATTGCAATACTATTGCAATGCAATGAATTGCGTTCCAACCCTGGTCAAAGCGTTTGGGTTCTCAGGACTGCAATCTTCGGTCATCTTGACGCGTCTTTCTCGTGAAGAATGCAGCACATAGTGAAAGGTACGGCATGTCCCGACTCCTAGAGAACTTAATTGGGGCTATCTGTCCTGGGATGGTTGATGTCGGCTTGCAGCGGGAAGAAGACTTGATTCTGAATCCTACATGTGTTTGTGCTGAAACTGCGGTTAGCTAGTGTATATGCGTGCGCTATGGGGAGCAGATTAGACAGCATCTCACATGTTTGCGTTCCTGAAGGATACTACCGCGCCCTGGAGCCGGCTTTATGTCCATCCTAGAGATGATCTCGCATGGGCCGAAAAGCTTGCACTTGTCCGGTGGGAAGGAACTTGTCCAAAGCCCTAGAAGTGATTCTATGTCCCTTGAAGAAACCAAATTTGTTCGCACAGAGCAGAAGACTCTCCACTGGAGCCTTGGAGCAGTAACGAGCGGTCGCGACGAGAGTGCAGGAGCGGCGAGAGCTTGCATTCTCAAAGTCAAAATATCATCTAGTATGTGAAAGTACCTTACTAGCAGAAGCACCCTTCTTGGACAAGGTCTTTTCCAACTACGGGATAGACTCATCTTTCAGATAATGCTTTCGCCTGCCTCTGTCCGGATCGCGTGACCTTCACAATCGCCCATTCAACGGCGTGGCTGATTTGCAACAAGAGCAACAACAGAAAGTGAAATGTTCATCCAGAATAGTTGGCATGATCTCCTTCTCCCTCAAGATTCTCTATTTTTCTAGACCGCTATTCTTCTTCCTCTTTATTATGGCCTGTCGCCCCTGATTCCGAGACGGCAGTAGAATTACCCTACAGGTAATCCTCTCGCTTAAAAAAGGCCAAAAACTTCAGCGGCCATTGTCTTATCATCTCAACTAGACCGCTATTGTTCAAGCTTTATCATGGGGCCACACCGGCCGAGACACTCCCGCGCCATCGTGCCCTAAGGAAATGAAGAGGAAGCTTTCACTACCGATTTGCTACAAGTACCTACCTTAGTCATCTATTATCTAACAAGTGACATGTTTCGTGCTTGATTCGTTTTCGATTTCTCCAACGTCTAGCACAGCCTTTGTTCCGAGGCGATCAGCATGCTGCATAACTTGGCTTACTTTGGTCACAATAGTTGAGGCAGCGACACCAGAAAATTTCTAGATCACATATTCAACGGGGGGGGGAACCTACCTCTTGTCTTTTTCATCACAATGTACAAGCAGACAGCAACATTTGTCGACACCATTGTGTTCTGATCAAAGGAAGCGCCATGCACAAACACAAAGTACTTTCTCAGCCAGCTTTCGCTCTCTGTCTGATATCTCAGCGAGTCGACTCCATCGAGCAAGCACATCTCTTGAATATTCACCAGTCTTCCTCATCTGCACGAGTTTGGAGGTGTGTTGTGTAAGTCTTTGCAAGAAGTGTAAGTCCTCCTTTATAAAGCAAAGATATCTGGGTATCCTTCCTGGCGTTCGTCCCAAACCAGTTGCAAACTTCGCTTGTTTCCCGTTCTTCGTCACATGCATACCCTGCGAGTAGGACGCATGAGGCTTTCAAACACGGCAGAGATGGATACGGCAGAAACCAAACTTCTGGCACAATAATTTCCCTCTGGGCACATTTTGCAAACACACACTGCGCACATTCGCCAACAGTAAGCGAATGCTCCAGCAGCTCACACTTTTCTCGCAGGTCTTCGAGAGTCTGCCGAAGCGATCGTTCATGAAATGAAACGAGATTAAACGACACAAAATCTCATGCGCCGGTTCGATGAGACGTATGATAAGTTTTGTGGAGGTGGAGTCTCCGAGAGATATACTACCTAAGCGGCGTCTCTGTTCCTTCAGGGGAGGCTCAAACACTGACACAACGTTGTTCCGATAGCGTTTCCCATAAGAGTTTAGAATGCATTGGACTGCATGGAATGTTGGCGCATTCTGATACGTTTGTTTGTTTCCCTTATCACAAAGTCCATGAACCTTGGTATATGGAACTTGTACAAGACCTTAATTCTCGGAGCGTTTTGGTCGGCCTGGGGCAATCTTTCTTTCGTCCATCTTCAGACGAGGCGAGCCATTCCTCTTCCGAGTTGGGTTTTGCTTCGCAACTTTGACAGGCTCCGCAGTTGGTATGCGAGGTGCGTCATGACTGCCGCCCGAGCCACTTCGCAGATGCGATCTGCCCTTGTCAGCCCCAGCTGAATACACAGCACCCGTTGCCCGACAGCTTTTGGCTGGTGCGCCGGTACGAGACACCTTCGCTGGTGCATCAGACTCAACAATTCTTTCGCCCCATAAACGTAGCTTCATCGAGCTTCAATCAGCCTCTCTGCTGCTCCACAATCATCTCCACTGCCGTAGATACGCTGCTTCCATCCGCCTCACACCGAAGAGTGTAGAGTTCTCAATCTCACAAGTCATCACTTATGATTGGAAAATCGCTAACCTTAATGGCAGCGTTGCAAACTCTCGCATCTATGATAGAGGCAGCACGCTAAACGCATTTAACATTTACAAACATATGCACCTGGCTCTTCCAAATTGTCACGGTCCGAATTCATTCAACGTGCTTTGCGACTGCTACCCTTGTCCAGACCCAGGTCCTTTTCTATCATTTTCACCGCAATCGAGTGGTACGAACTCTTATTCTTCTCGAACAGATCTGTTGCGTAGCTTCCTTTCGGATATATGTTGTGCATGTCCGTGTACAATGGTCGGATATATTTCATGCGACCTTGTATGGAGACAAACTCGCAAGCGTTGTCGAGCACATTCTCGTAGCATCCTGAAAGTGCAAGGCGGCACCACATGAATCTCACCTCCGAGTTTCTGATAGCGTTGAAGCCGTGAATATCTTCCAGATACCCAGCACATTTCGAATTCCACACAATTGGTTCCCCACCAAATTCGCCGGCAGCGATTTTACCGCGAAGATCCGTCAGAAATCCATGCTTGGTCTTGGCGTCCCACTTTTTAAAGTTATCAACGTCTTTGCCAAGTTGCCTGCGGCATTCGTCAACAGCTTCTTCGTATGGAAGAAAATCCACCTTCTTGAAAAGACCAAGCCACTTGTCAGCAAAACCAGATGCTTGGAGAACAAGCGTCAGATCCAAATCGCCATACTCAGCACAATTTCCCTCAGCATAGAGCCAAGTATCCCAGTCGAACTCTTTGTAGACTTTGGGAAATGCTGCGTTGAACAAACGGAGGAAATCGTCGGTGTCGATAGCTTGATACTGATTCGTCTTAAAATATTCCTCACGCATCCAATCTGCAAATGTCACGCAAAATTCACTGATTAGATCTTTGTCACAAATAGGAAACATCCATCATGAAGAAAACCAGCATTTGCTCAAGATGAAATTGGAGGACACTTACCGTGCAAATTTCCACCTTCCTTTTCCACCTTTTGTTCCAAAAGCAAGAGCATATTATATCCTTTCTCATATGGTATGATATTGAAATAATCATCTGGGTCCTCATCAACCTCAAGTTGAGTAACTAACCTGGAAAACTTAAGATCGTCACCAAATGAAAGGATCAGGTCATCGAGATCACGGCGACCCGCTACTCCCTCCAAGCCCTCTCGGGCTTTGTTATGCATCTCCCGTATAATGCGTCTCTCAAGTTTAACTGTGAAGCCTTCATTGAGCCAGAAGTGTCGAGTGTCCTGGCATGAAACCAAATTTCCAGACCATGCGTGCGCGATTTCGTGGACAATAACGTTACTCATGGAACGGTCACCCTATTTTCATTCATCAAAAGAGAAATGCCGATTGGGTTAGACGAACAAAGTTAAGTCATCGCAACAGCTCGACTGTTCATATTAACGAGGCATCACTTACGGCGAGCAAAGTTGGTGTGACAAACGTTAGAAACGGGTTCTCCATCCTGATTCACGAAATAGTATAAAAGTGTGAAAGCAAACAAGATACAGAACAAGCCTTGGTTAGCAACAAAAGAGTTTGAATCATCGCATGCATCTGAGAACGCATTCGCAACATACCCTCCGTATGGAAAACTGCTTGGCAAAACCAGCAGGTCATATCTTCCCCACAAATACGGTCCCGCAATTTTCTCCGCAGTCGTGAGCATATCCTCCACTTCTCCAAACTCATACGCTGCACCCTGGACCTCGTCGGGCTCTGCCCATACTACACATCGTCTAGAAAGTTGTCGTTGTTCCAGAAAACCACATGCAAACGCAATTAGGTAACTTGGCACAGGTACACCGCATTCAAATCGAGTGCCAGTTTCACCTGGTTTCAAGGGCACGTGTTGCGCTGACATGACCACAGTGAGATGCTCGTGCGGAGGAGCGACTTTGACCAGAGCGGAATAAGTGGCTTTCACAGCAGACGTGTCTTGACAAGGTACGATGGAGCGGGCATGAATTGCCTGGCATTGAGTGAATGCAAACGGTTGACCTGAAGAAGTCTGCTCGTGGTTGAGCCAGTCGAGCGCACCGCCAGCTTGATGACCGTCGCCATTTCCAGGTGTGGAGTAACCAATGGTGAGAGCCATGTTTTCCATGTCACCTACTGCAATGGAGGGTGGCAGACGAATTCGAAGGGCATTACCGATAGGCGAGTCCAGTTTGTCAATGGAGTAATCCAGATTGTCTTTTCCCATCTTGACATACTTAATTGTAATGCCGCGGATATCCAAGACTAGGTATGGAGCGGAGGGGTTAATGACTTTAAACATGTACTTAGCCTCGGCGTGAAGCAGCTTAGCGTTGAAATCGATTTTTAAGTCGATATGGATGTTTAGGGTGAAATGAATGCCAGGGAACGAAAAGGAGGAAGGGTCCTGGTAGTTTGCTGGTGGAGGATTCACATGCTGAGGTGTAACGGGAGGTATGTACTCCGGGTACTTGACCATTGTAGAGGACTGGCTTGATAGCTGTTCAGTGTGGATGATGACGGTGGAGAGACTCTGTTGCTGTGGATTGCGTGCTCGTCATCGGTACATAACGTGAGCATGGGCTTTTATATTGACTGTTGGAGAAACAGAAAGAGAAGGCACCGGGTAGACTTGACTTGCTGATGGATGCAAAACTGGCGTCCATATCGTGTATGGTACTTGACTTCATTGATTTGTCTGCAATAAAACTCTCGTACTACTGGAAATATGTAACTTGGCCATCTCCGAATACATCGTCACTGGCAGAAGGCGGTAATCTCAGGGACGAAGAATGGGCACCGGCGGCACGAAGTGCTCCTCACCCTTGGTGCGCACCATTTGGTGCCAAAGTGCCATCGTCAAGTGCCGTAACCTTAGTTGAACGTGATTGGCTAACAGTCCTCTTACAGTGCATATGGGAGAGTTCTGAGGAGCCTAACCCTCCCTTTTGCTCCTGTACACGTATTGAACGTCGGTACGGTGCCACCGGTATTCTGGCCATGATGGGGCTTGGACCATCCAAGTTGAACGAGAATAGATGGCGGCTCCTGATAATCGATCAAGTCTTAGAAGACAGTGGATATCCTTCCCCACAAGATATTTTCTCTGCCAAGTGAGGCAACGTATAATGGCATTGATGCAGTTAGAACATGGACGCAGCTGACGCTGCAGTAAGGGGGCCCTCAGCAATTCCAAAAACCTGCGACGCTGCCTAGTCAGCAAAACTTGCATCGGTATCATATACAGGTAGCGTTTTACAGTTGGTACCGAAACCAGCAAACGTTCCGAAGAAGCTGCACAATGCTTGCGACGGCACAGAAGACGGTCCAATGCTTGTTGCGGGCATAACAAAAAGAATTATCACAGATAATTTAGTTCTCCATAAACCTACAATCTCTGAACCCGTGCTCAACCCATCAGACACTCCGCCTTCACTAATCTGGTGCACGATGAACAAACACATTACTTCCGCACCTCAAAAACTTCGTCAAAACGACCGCGTCCAAATACGTACGCCATAAATGGCAAGAAAGCGACGCAACACCTGGTACACTGAACAGAATTTTATAACCGAAAAACTAAGATTTACCTTCAAAACAGCAAAGTACATCAAAATTTTGAGGAAGAGCCTCTGGTGTCTATTCAACATTGACCTCATATGAGGTCAATATTGATTGTGTTGCAACTTTTTATTAAGTCCCAAAATTTTTCAAACACTTAGTTTGTCAACAGACTTTGATCTTCCCTTCAAAGGTCCAGCAGAAGTAAATCACAACTCCATGCACTTCCCTGTAGGCTTTTTACTTTTCCTATCACGTCAAAAAGATCTCTCCAATATGCACCCGTCAAAGCATCTTTGCCGTCTTATTCAGACAACTGTGCACAACCGTGCTCAACTTATCACCTTCAAATCAGCTTGTACACGCTATATAAGATTATTTTACATTCTAAAACCGTCAACAGAATTGTAACAAATGTAGACACCAAACCAGTCAATGGTTCTAATATAACTTTTGTCCCTATTAAGTTTTGTTTGCTTAATTTTAAAAGACAATTCACCCTACCGTTATGTAGTTTAAAGCTTTACAGTGGATTGACCGAAGAAATCGTAGCAATTTTGGCTGCTACAGAGACATTTTTTCAGCGCTTATGCGTTTCAAACTGCTAAGCAAAGCAAATACCTTCAACTTAGCAAATATTGCAGTATGATAGAAACCAATCTTTTGCTGCATTTAAACAATCATTGATGGTTCATGAGAGACATTGGAACACACAAACAATCTATACGCCATTGAACGGCTCGATTGAATTGCAATAATAGAACCGTATTGTTTTATCTGGCTATGTTTTCTCTCTTCGTCATGTACTACACGGTTTGAATGCTATTGGCTACTTTATGTGTATAATGTTTACTGCGTATATAAACTCAATTTTGAAGAAGACTAATGCAAGGCTCAGGGATCGTTTAGCATCTGAAAAGTTTGTTGGAAAGCTTCTGAAGTTCTTCAGTATAGTGATTCTCATGACGCGATTATAATTCTCAGGTTAAAGAGAGTTATGGAGCCCAAAGCAGTTTTCAAGTTATCTTTTCCTCTCTTAAATCGGTTAGGCAATGTCACGAAATAGATTTGAGATGCCGAAAAGTTTTATCTCTTTCAGTTGCACGCACAATCTTGACCTTCTGGGTATGTATGACGCGGTGGAGCCTGGGAAATGGTGTCGTGCAAGCAATTAACCAACACTGATTATCATTTGTCACACCATCTCATATTCTCTGTGTTGAAGAAAGCATGTCAGAGTGGTACGGATTGGGAGGTGACTGGATCGATGTAAGCCTTCTTCATTATACAGCCTTGGATCGCAAACTCGAAAATGGATTGGAGATGAAGACCGTTTGCTGTGAAAGAGGTGGCATTATGTTGAATATTGAGCTTAAGATGGGATCTCAAA
Organism: Gracilaria gracilis; assembly: GCA_030374805.1. Lineage (NCBI taxonomy): Eukaryota > Rhodophyta > Florideophyceae > Gracilariales > Gracilariaceae > Gracilaria > Gracilaria gracilis. The sequence continues at coordinate 132,065 of JARGSG010000017.1, read as the reverse complement.
TGCCTGCTTTAGAGTTTTCTTCAGATCATGAACATGGCACTGCAGTTCTATATTCAGCCATGGTTTGGATCCGAGCGACCTGTGTGTGCAGATTCATTCTTTGCCGGTGTGCGTATGGCAAATTCTCTTCTACAAAATGGACTGAGATTTACAGGAGTTATAAAAACTGCAACTCGAGGCTATTCGATGAAACACTTTTCTGAAATCCCTTTATCGAACAGAGGTGAATTTGTTTCTATGGTATCAAAGGGAACTACCATTAATACCGATTTAATGGCAGTCATGTGGGTGGATGGAGAACGAAGGTACTTCATATCCACTTCTGGATCAGTTAATTTTGGTACTGCTATAACGAGGGAAAGATAGAGGAGTGAAGGCAACATTTCCAAAATAATTGAACTCAAGGTTTCTATTCCTGAAGTATGTGAGGAATACTACAAAACATGTTCAATGATCGATAGACATAATCGATCCCGTCAAGATGATTTGATGCTTGAGAAGAAAATCGAGGTGAAAGAGTGGTCTTTTCCTGTCAATTGCTCCCTCCTCGCTATCTGTATCGTAGATGCTTGGAACCTCTACAAAGCATCCAATGGTGGCCGCTAATTAAAGAGCCCACACAATTTCTATTGTGAATTAGCTGACGAACTGATCGATAACACTTGGAATGAAACAAGTCTTATCGAAAGAACTAAGAAAAGAGCTGAACAAACCGATTCCCACCCAAAATCTGCTGCAACTGGAATTCATTTGATGCAAACAGGAAAAAAAAGGAAAAGAAACGATGTAAGCATATCAAAAGCTCTGTATCAAGGTCGCTGCAATTCATGCGGAGGAAATACGAAGTCTAAGTTTATATGTTCTGACTGCCATTTAAGGAAGAACAGAGAAGTTTATTTGTGCCACACTGGTACTGGTAGAGATCGTTTTGCTCTTCATTTAGACAATTGTCACGGTGTTATGCCTTAGTTGACCCATTATAGTGTACAAAAGGTTGTCACCCTTCGTTTCTAGTACTATAATGAGCATATCTTTCATATAGAAAAAGAGAGTTAAATTACCTTTAGCCCCCTACTACTTCGATCTGCGTTATTAAACTTGCTAGATATAATTTAACTTAAGTCGAAACAACCCATTTAGCCAATGTCACCTTATTACGTCTGCTGTTCAAGTGGGCGTGTGTACACCTTCTGAAGTTAAACTAACAACTAGAAGTAGTAGAGCTCCAAATGGAGTTTTAGAGTTTTAATAAACTCAAGCGAGGTTTGAACTCGGTCTCATTTGGCTCTGAAACGGTTTGAAACCGCTGAGCTACAGTTACGAGCCAGGCGGCTGAAGTGGGGAACTTTGACTCCACTCAACCCCAAATTCTAGTCGTTTGAAGCTCTCTTTTTGCGTTAAACGACTATGAACATTCGATAAAACGTTCTACAACCTGGACGACAAATGTGCTCCACTTTATTCCAGCTGGGCTCTTGGAGCGTTCTTTGGTCCAACATGTTTTGTCAAATACAGTCTATCGCAAGGTCAGGACCAAAAGGAGGTCTGTAAGCGATTAAATCTAAAGAGCTGGAACTGCGAAGCGTTCCACCCAGCTCGAAGGCAAGCCAAACTTAGAAGCCGAGACAGCGGCTCACATTCTGACAACACCGAAGGCACCCCCTAACTCTCCATGTGCAGGATTAGAAACCCGTACACCAAAAGAGAGACGAAGGTCTACATTATTGCCACTTCCGTAAAGTACTGCGAGAGGTACATAATTTCTTTTAACAATGGGCCAGGAAAGCGCTCCAATGCCCTTTAGTTATTCTGAAGCCAGAAATCTTCTCGAAAACTTCAACGTACCGCTCCCACATGAAGCACTTAACGTGGCGTTTACCCAGGAATTTCGCGATGAAACGCCGAGTGTACATCATTCATCATCATCTCCTCAACCGCCTGCCACCGACTTTGAGACCCACCACGATGCAAGTAACGCAGGTGCATCTTCGTTCTCTGGGGCTAGATCAGTCAGTTTCAGAGAAGAATCTGTTCAGTCGTCGCGAAGAAAGCGACGCAGGTTTGACAGTTTGGGAAGGCTTTTCGAAGAAATAACGGAAGAGGAAGGCGGAATACTCATACGAAAGCCAAAGTGCAAAGCTATGCGTTGCCAGACGGTTCTTAACACCACACAGAACAAAAGAAAGCGTTTCCACGCTATTGTCTGCCACGGAATACCGTACTCCGAGCGCTACGAACTCTGGATGGCTTGTAAGAACAAAAAAAATCCACCACCACCCATGAACCCTACCCCAAATATGAGACCGTCTGACGCTCGTAGGTTCCTCAATGAGGCCACTTTGAGAATGATCGACATCGCGAAACGGGACCTCATCAATCCAAGCGCATGGAGATCAGATCCAGTGTATTCGCAGTTTACTGCGAGGAAGGACGAAATTAGAGACGATTGCCCTGCCAATCAATGTGCTCCTGTAGAGCAAGAGATGTCGGAGCTTTTGTTGGCACGATTGGTTGTGGGAGAAAATCTCCCGTTCTCTATCCTCAATAAAGAGAGAGGGCGAGACAGGCCATTCGCGGAGTATGTGCAGTTCATTCGTAGAGGAATATCAGTGCCCTCGGGGTATCAAATGAGGAAGTTGGTTGAGAAGTACTACTCGTCTGTGTTCTCGGAAATAAAATTTCACATTCAAAAATGCTAGTTTTGGTGACCGATTATCTGGTGACTTTTTCCATTTTTCCGATATTTGGGTTGGATAGGAGGAAATACGTATTTGGTGTGCTAGTTTGACATTCAAAATTTGCAGTTCTGGAAATTTGCCAGTTTTAGAATTTCAAATATGCTAGTTGTGGAACTGGGGAATTTTCAGAACTGCAAATTTTGAATGTCAAACTAGCACACCAAATACGTATTTCCTCATATCCAACCCAAATATCGGGAAAAAATGGAAAAAGTCACCAGAGAATCGGTCACCAAAACTAGCATTTTTGATTGTGAAATTCCATTTCCGAGAACACAGACGTACTACTCTATTCTGATGGATAGGGTGAAGAATGAGCTTACTAACATTTTACACGAAGGGTAGGGCACTCTCATGTTTGATTCTTCAGAGGACGTGAATGGCGCTCCAATAACGAATATGTTGGTTCGCGTTATGGATTCATCCCGAGCTCATATACGGACCTTTTTTCTTACTACGATCTACACAGGGTCCTCGAGATGTGATGCCAGCCACTTTGCGGAAATGGCTGTGCAAACGATGCGCAAATAGGCCAAGGTAGACAACTACGCCGCAATCGTGGCAGACAACACTGGAAGTGTAAAGAACGCGCGTGAAAATCTTATGAGACGATTCCCTGTGCTGATGGCCTTGCAGGATCAAGCACATGTTGCTGACCGCCTGATGGCGGATTTCGGTGAGATATCTTGGATTCGAGAGGGGCAAGGGACTGTTTCGGATTGGGTTGTCTTTACAGAAAGTATAGACGTCTGAAAGAGCGTTTATTGATGATGATGAAACTGTATAATTCAAACTTGCGCATGGAGCGTAGCGCGGCTCGCAGGACAGGTAATCCACCCACTACCGTATCCAACGATCCTTCGCGTAGCACATCAGATCGAGTGACCGACAGCTCCACTATTGTACAATCGATTCCAAATCCGAGTTTTGCAACGACTCATGTAGGTACTGACCGTGAGCGCGATTAGCGAGACAACGACTCAGAACTACAGCTGATAAGCTTACCCCTGAAGGGGTACTCACAGTTACAAAACCTCGTCGACGACTGCGTCGAGGACGAAGAAATCGTGTGTGAAACAGATGATGGCCCCATTCAATCTAGATCCGGGGGGCCCGAGTACTGTGTGTCTGGTTTTGTTCCTGCAATAACTTCAATATCTATAACAATGAAACCAGTTTCTAATGTAAGGTTCGCCTCAGCCGAGAGCTGCTTTTGGAGTACAGAAGTGTCTGACATTTGCTCAAAGAGCTTGTGACAGCAGATGACTTCGATGCTTTTTTTTCCGCCGAAAGTGTTCGCGATAAGCTGGCAAGAAAAACCAGCTTCGTTGATCCTATCCCCAACGATGAGTTCTTCCGTAGAGTGGAACAGGCTCATGGAATTCCCAGAGTTTGTAGAACGTATTTACGGATCTTCGACGCCGAAACCTCTCTATGTTCGGAAGTTTTTAAAGCCACTCACATCTTGGAGAACTCATTACGAAAACTACCGCTTGAGAACTACCCACCTTTCCGAGAACCGAACCGCGAGCTTCTGCCAAAAGTTTTCAGAAATCGAAAGGAGGGTCCTCTACCCAGCATAAAACGAGTTAAGATAACACTCTTGTCTGACTTGCATTATGCTACCGCTCTCTTTGACCGCTTCCGGACACCTCAGAAGAACATCGTAGAGCACATGCGGCATTCTAGAGCCCATTTGAAGGACTAATTAGATGGTGGAGGTGTTGACACCGCCGGAAGATCGAACGTAGCATTCATGAACTAGATTGTCGCCCAATATCATGAGGTACGTTCCCTATGGATACAACAAAGATTTATTAGAGCTGAAGGGGAGAGTGGCTCTGGAATGGCAGAGCTTCAAAGGCAGCGCGGCGCTCGTAGCCTGGTCAGCGTCTGGCTTGACGGAAGTATTCTAGAGCCAAACGATCGTTTCCCGAAACGAGCTTTGGAAGAACTCGTGCAATTTGCATGCCGTACGTTAACAATGAGCCCCACGACCACCGCAATAGAACGAACTTCTAGCTTCTCTGACCGCATCTACAGCTACCAGAGGTCATCAATTTCCGGAAACATGGTAGAGAAGCTGTTGCTTTTCCATTAGAACTCTAGAACCATTCGCTCTTTTGCTGGGAAGACGGCACTAAACCTGAGATCTTTTGCTGAAGAGCAAACTGACCCCATCCAGAAGCCTCGGCAAATTCGGAAAGCATTTCCGATGTCTCTGAATCGCGATGGACGTGTTCCGTGGGGCGTTGATGCCAATAGTACATTGCCACATCAGGCCGCCACTCGTGTGCTCCATCATGGCATACCTCCTTCGCCGTATCAAAATTATGCCCAACACTCAACCACGTCATCGAAATTGAGTACCTTCGGTAGGAGAGGACAGGTTAGAGGGCGGAGGAGTGCCAGAAGTCGGTCTAGGCGACCCCGGCGGTCAGTATCCCATAGCATTCAGGACTTACGCCGTGGCGTGGAATATCCTGAGGCCCCTGTTGTTTTATCGGTCCAACTCCGAGCGAATCATGTTCGGTCAGTGGCGCCACACAATACGACTGAGCTGCAGCCTTCTACTCCACGACATCCAAAGAGAAGACCTCGAGTATCTTCAAGTGCTTCACGGAGAGATATTTCTCTTCGTAATGTAGAATCTACTGCTCCGCGGCCTAGTGCAAGGGCCCTAGATGGCGCTCAACCATCTGACCTCAGTCTTGAACAAACGACAACAGAAGGGTTCCCAGCGGCTTTGCCAGAGGCCATGAGAGTGTTTGTTGCATCTACTCTTACCTTGGCTGAACTATCAGGGAGGAGAATGCTCTACACTGGAGGGGGAGGGGCTTTGAAGGATCCTTCCTCTGAAAACGTCGTGGTAGCGCCTTCAAATGATAAGGATATCACTGAACTAGAGTCAAGAGGAAACTAGGATGGAGACTGAATTAGATCGCAAAGTGAAGCGGCGATGAGGCGAGGACGATAGGGGCGTAACGGTGAAGCCGCTAGGCCACGTAGTTGAGGTGAGATCAGTACCCAAGCTAGAGAAGCTCTTCTGCTAACCTTCAACTCAATTAGTTTCCATTTATACGCAAGCTCCATGTACGCTAGTAGTCGAAACATCCAAATCTTGGAAGCATTATCTCTATTCGAAGGTTGATGTCTTACAAAATGCCTATGACTTACTAGAGGGTGACATATCTAAGATGAGACCGCGGTACAAGAGTTGTTCGCTATCGGCACAATAAACTGAGTGGCCGCTCTGTACATCAGAACGCTTCAGTTTGCTCGTAGCGTTCTCCCCGTGTCATCCAGCAAAACTGTAGTGGATATGACAACGGAGCTACCCACTCGCGGAGAGCTCAATGTTTCCAACTCGACGATTTTGAACTCAGCTCTAGACCGAAGAGAGAGCCCTGGTAACACCTGACGACTGACAGGCAGTGTGGCATGTTTGAAGGCGTGAAGCGCTTCTGACATCTCACTGCAAGCCACCACCTTGCGCGTATCAAAGGTTGGTTATTCCACGTAGTACGGACTCACCGGCCTCTAAGCATGGATGAAGATAGTGCTGGCATCGAGCCGAAGTTTTTCCGCGCAACACTTCTACAGAACAAACGCGCAAACATATACGTTGTAAATGCCCAGCAAAACTCCCCCAATCCACCCGCGGCTGCTGTATGATCACATCAACGATACAGACACAACAGAAGCAGCAGCAACCACCTTGCTTACTGAACGCATCCCCGGTACAACCATTTCACACAACGCCAATGCACTAGAATTTGCCCTTTTCGTAGACTGAGTCCGCTTCGTCCCATGTCCTGCAACCCCTTCCTGGATACCAGTTCCATACGCGCGCAAAAAGCTCCCAATCACAAAACTTACGAAAACAGAGGATGCTTTCATAGCAATAACAGCCCAGTTGCGAAGTCCAAACCCAACCACGAACGGAGATAAGAGGGCAATCACGGAAGGCAAAATGCTTACCACCAACAATAACAATTCCAATCTGCGCGTTGATGATTCCGCTTCCGCTCCTTTCAATCTCAGAATGGTTTCTTGTTTAGCCACGGCGCACAAGGTCCCCGCCATAGCCATTGGAAAAACGATTCCGATCGCCAGCCCACACCAAACAACGACGTCCAATGTTACCAGCCCAGTGCCTGTGATCAGTTTCAACGGCGGTAGCTCAGGTCCACCCACAAGTCCCCTCGGCGATAGCTGGAGTCCCGCTTGCCCCAGTGCCGCTAGAATAAGCACCAATCCTGTCATCACCGGTGCTCCTCGCAAAAAGCATTCCCCAATCGCAGCCGCCTCAAAACCTATTCTCGCAACGATACCATTGCTCCTCATCGCATGGCTCCACGATGTAATGCGGGAAACACCGATTGCACCACGAACCACGCCCCCAAGTGGAACGGCGGTACATGCCACCCCACCCATGCTGATATACGCCACCGTAATGATACCCACGCTATAAGTATCGTAGAGAACAAACGAGCACACCGTGGCTCCCAAAATAACGACATCTGCCTCCATACTGCACATCATGCCGTTTGCCACGCTCTGAACAATGAGTGCTGTCGTCCCAGACAACGCCGCCTTCGCAACCGCGGCCACCGGTTTGAATAATTCCAATGCAAAGAGTGCTCCACACCATCCACTCAACAAGAACGCAACCACAGGCCCTATAAGGCTGCAGAGGAACAGCCTCCAACCAGTTGAAGAAACGCGCCTCAAGCTTCGACCCGACGCAGTCACAGGTCCACACTCCTCTGATATCATCCACACTCCACTTGTAATGGAAAGTGGAGAATCCAAGTCCCTTATACTTTGGGCTCGCGTAACACATCCGTCTTCGTCTCCATCCAAAATCATCCGCTGTAGCTTGTTTGCACTACCAAATTCTCTTCGAGAAGCAAACGACGAAGATGGACCAAACAGCCCGAAGCAAATCGCCGCGAAGCACACCAGAAGTATCATACCCCCCACGAGAGTGTTCACCGCCAAAATCTTTCGTACTTTCTTTATCCGGCTTGAACGGGATTCTAATTTCAAAGTGGATTCTAATCCCAAACCCCACATTTTCATCACAGTTGCACAGGCGGTAGATGTCAACAAGCCAACCAATGACAGTAGAAACGGGAGCCCAATAAACACAGAAACCGGCGATTCACTAGTCAAGTTCGGGTAGCTCAAGCATACGTTCTCGTTTCTGCAGATGCACACTGCATTTGACAGCGCTATGGAATTTCCAAACGGTCCACACTCTTGATCAATGGCCAAGTGATTGTATACACATGTGGGAAATAAATCACGGGAATAGAACGGCATGCTTGACGCTACCATAGCTGTTGCCAATGTGGATGATACATTGGAATTAAACCTACTCAGTCCTATGATAGTCGACCGTTGTACGTACGATGCAAGTACGTGCGCTGTGGCCATCTTCCCGGTTCGAGGGTCCGCCCACATGACTGCAATGACGCACCAAACGAACACCCTGATAGCCGTAAGAACAATGTACTCATAGCAGTGCCAACTGCAAATCCACCCAGCGCCCGCACGTCGCTAAACACGAGGTACGCTATCGAAATACCAAACAAGCTAATACCCAGCGTCGATAGGCTCACTACCACTTCCACACCAAACGACAGTTGCATTCCAAGCCCAAAGCTCACACGTGATACAGCTGCAGCTCTCACGCTCCCACGCGAGCCTATTCTCTTTCAGATCAACTCAGTGCTCATACCCAGCAACGCATCCATCCCAAAACAGCCAGCAGTCTCCAATTCACTTTCACTCCCAATTGAGTGAAAAGCATCGTAAACGGCACAATGAACGCCACAGACTGTTGGCTAAAGAAACCCACAGACATTTTCTGAATCAGCATCGATGTTTCCACCTGGCAGATCCAACAGCACTTCTCAGAATCAAAAAGGCCATGATTGACGCCACCAGCAGTTCCAGAGTCCAACCTACCAGGTTGGTCCACACAAACCATGTGGGTACCCTAAAGTCAAGTGTCCTGATCAGGCATTCAGCGCTCACGTCGCTGTTCCGCTCATTCGTTTCACAAAGTGCCGTTACCAAACAAAGCCCAATCATAAATTGTCACGTTAATAGCAGCAACAATATCAAAGATAGCACCCAAACAAATATCAACAACGACTTTGACGACTTTGCGTTGTCCCTAAGCATCCCCGGATCAATCTCATCAATATCGTTTTTTGATGCAGATGTCCAAGCTAAACCTTGTTCTTCAAAGTCCCTCAGGGAAACTGGGTTGTATCCTTGGTAGCTTCCCTCCTCTACCTCAAAGTACGCGCTATACACTGCCAACCTGGATATGGGCTCCTTCATCCATCATTCATCTTCGATTGCCTCGATGTTGGTGATCTCCACCCGCTCAACCCTGCTTGCATTCCCCGCCTCCACTTTTTGTCTTATTTGCTACGACCTTCGGCCGATTTGCGTTCGTCATTTCCACTGCCGCCTTTCCACATTGTTACCACCGTTTTTCCGGATTAAGTGGATCATACTTACAAACCATCTGGATGTGCCCCATCTTTTCCACAGTGGTCACACCGTGCGACTTGCACCGCTTTTCAGCGCCCTGTGTCTTCTTCTTCCCACTTCCGTCCTGGTTTTCGTCGTTTGATTCGAGTCGTGGACGTCGTTGACGTCGTGGACAGCCTATTGGTGTTCCCGGGATTGCTGTATTGTTTGAATCACCTGAATCATGATTGATGGAAGTTTCATCATGGAACTTCAATCGCTCCATCACGGAGCTTACAGAAGAGGTCTGGAGGGGACCGAGGCACAGTCCTTGATGATCTTGAAGTCACGACAGCTTGTCAGAAATGTGGACCCCGAGGTCTGAGTGGGGCCGGCTCGAAGGCACGTTTACCGTTAAAGGACCCAAAATCTGGAACATTTTGTGAAAGTGAAGTAGCCGCTATACGTCAAAGAGAGCTTGGAACGACTAAAATTTTGCCTTTGACGAAGCGGAAGTCTCATTCTGCAGAGGCCTGCGTTACGAGTGCTCTAGAAGTTTTTATTGCTACTGAAACTACAGCTCGGTTGGGTCTAGCGGCGCTTTTCAAATTTCAAATATGGAAATGCCTTCTGGCATCCTCGAAACGCAATTTTTTGATTTTTTTGATGGCCGACGGGGTTGACCTCATATGAGGTCAAGCTTACCTCATATGAGCTCAAAACTCCGGTGTAATAGACACTAGCTCAGAGCCGTTTGCATGGAGAGCTCGCTCATCTCGTCCTCATGTACTGGAGCTACTACTGTAAGGCTAAATGTCATCGGAAAATGTGAATCAGCAAAGATGGATATGCTAATTGAAAGTCCCCGGTGATGATTCACATTTTTTGGGTAGAGGGGGTGATATCCAAATGATGACGAAGTTTGACGAATCAGTCTCGTTGTAGCGGCTTTGTAAATATGTTGGCTAATATATTTTCTGTTAAAATGTTTTGTACTTCGACGGAACTTTCGGCAATATCGTGGTAGAGATAGTTGTAGCGAATTTTGATATGCTTTCTACGCTTTGTTGGTGATCAATTTGATGCGAAAAGTATTACGGATTGGTCGTCGATGAATTGCGGTACTGGCTAGTGATCTGTCATTGTAGTTGCATGGAGGATATTGAAAAGCCATTGGGTGTGTTTTGTGGCTTTTGTTGCTCCGATATATTTTGCTTTTGTTGTGGATAGTGCAATTCCCCCAAGCTGGGAAACACCAGAAGATGTCCGGATCTTCCTCTCATGAAGCCAACTCAGCAGTAAAGCCCTTACAGGGATGAAACAACTATCTCGGGTGTAAAACCGAGGTCAAACCTTCACGACCAGCGTAAAAAGGTGAGACAGGAAGTTATTCCGCGTGCGCGGCGTGTTTGTGCTGTCCTCCAAGAAGGCCAAGTTTCCACAGGTGCCGAGTGCAACGCAGTTTCAGAACAGACCGCAGGTAGCGGGGAGCAACCGAAAAGGAAAAGAAAAAGACGGGCGAGTCACAAGAGTGTCCAAAAGAAAACGGCAAAGCCGTAATACACCTTATACAGAAGAGAACACGAAAACAGTTGGTAAATACTCCAAGCAATGGGTTTGTTTGGGTGTCGCAGTGAGATAAACAGCCCGTTAGCAACAGCGTATCGCTTCGAGAAGGAGTACAGTACGGAAGAAGGCGAAGAAGTCTAGAGCCAATTTTTGTTGTGGAGATTTACTGAGTGGCAGGGTCATGGTTCCCTGGCACTATATGATGTGTAGAAACCTCCCTATATTATGCAAGTACTATTTAATAAATATCTGAAATAGCGGCAATGCTGTTCCAACCTCCCTGACTCACCATGTCTCACGTATCCAGTTCACAGTAGGGAGTCAAAATATGTTGTCATATACTCCGCCCAACCGACATGTCGGAAAATAACTAAGTCGCAGGATTCCCTCCAGGAAGGCGTTGCACTTCATATCCCACTCTTTAGCCGAGGGCGCGACGCTTTTTGCGAGCGACGCGATGGCGGACCAAGGCTATAAATAAACGCCCTCCTCCGGCTCGCCGGTAATTCACCCTGATACAGGGCACACCGCACCTGCACACGCAGCGCTTCCTCCTTTCCAAGGCGAACCAATCCAAGAACTCGTTCCTCGAGTGAAATTAACACACGCCACTCCTCCGGCCACGCCGGTAATCGATCTAACGACTACCGAAATGTCTAGACAGCAATCGAATCACACTCCGCAGGGATACTTCACCGGCTTCCGGTCCCTTCCTCTGCCACAAGGCAACAACAACCAACAACCTCCGCAGAGCGGCAATCAACCTGCGCAAGCAGGGGCGCTTCCGCTGACCCAGCCAACTGCTCAGCCTTCTAACCAAATTTCCGCGGGTACCGGTGTGCCGGCCCCTCACCTGATGTCGGGGATCATTGTACCCGGATATCCTGTGCGCGTGTGGCCTCCGCACGACACCCTGGTTGGGTTTATTTTGAGCAATCGGTCACAAGGCCTCAGACTGAGAACTGCGCCTTGGTTTCATCCGTTGGCTTTCCTCCATGTGTCGTTGATCCTGTCTTATGCAGACAGTTTGAACACCCCTCTGGCGGATATTCCCGCCGATGTTACAGCGTCATGGGACTGGTGGAACCTCATGGCGATTCCCTTGCACTATGTCCGTCGTAACGGGAGAGAATCCGTGACTAACGCCCATGCGGCGCTGGTCATGATTGGCTATCAACGTCAATGCCAGGCTCCATTCCAGTTCCCCATCCCTCCGTGGTAGAATTTTGACATATTCGTATACCGCATGCGCTGTTAGATGTCGTAATTTGACCGCCCCACGGCGTTGGAGACCTTCGCATGGACGGATTCTCCCGCAGCGCGGCAAGCATCCCTTTGCTGGGAGAGACCGATTATTGGAACTGAGCTCCGTGATCTTCTCCGAGCTTCCCGTTCAAACTTTCTTCAGAACTGAATCCGTTATGAACGGCGTTGGCGCTCCCGATTCGGGTATATCGCCTCGTACCTGAACGTTGAGGTCATTGAGATAGAGAGAATTGCTCCCACCCACCGAGAAGGTCGGTATGTACCGAATCCGTCGTGGTGGTTCTCCTTGGAGGCGTGCCCGGATTGCTACATCGAGCTTCCGCCGGTGTTCGCGTACATGGGATCATTCCTCATGACGGTTCCCCGCTCGGGGTTGTGGTGGGTCATGGTGACCGAGTGGGCAGTCCGCACGGCGCCGTATATCCTCACGGAGGCGTACGACCAGTATAGACTGTGGTACATCCAATCCCGCGTGCAGGCGACCATCGGTAGCCTGAGAATGGAGATCCCCGCAAAGGCAGAACCAAAGAAGAAGAAATGTTGGGGTTTACTCAAGTACCTCGAAGACGTTCGGTGGGACGATGTTCCCATCGAATAAAGCGGCCGTCGAGACTAGAGTAGTGGTGGATCCGGCCCTATTTCGGGGGGAATTACTCCGCTTGCGGGCGAATTTATATACTTCGACCCGTGGGACTTCCAGGAGATAAACCGCAAAGAAGCAGGGGAATTCCGGGATGCCCAATTTGTAATCCCCAGCGACCGCCCGCGAGGGTAAGTGGACTCGGATGATTACTATCACGCTTTAAGCGGTGGAGATCCAATGGGGTATAACGATCCCGATGAAGCGGGTATGGTCGTAGACGAAGCAGCCGACGCGGTCGGGAACGTTTCCCCTGCTGAGGGCGCTCCAGCGGTACCAATCGCTATGGCTCCGTCGGATCCCGAGGGTATTAAGCCCGCAATAGCGGCGACAAGTGAGCCAGACAATGGTCCGTCTCCACCAATGGCGAGCGCCGGTTCAGCTAACTTCAGTTCAGGGGTGGTTAACGAAAGTGAGTTCATTGCTTGCTTCATTCGCGGAAGTGGCCTCAGCGCCCCCGAAGCTTCGAAAGATATCATCGCAATGGTGGGTGCGCTTGCAAACCGTCCCGGCTGGGGTGGTACTTCCCAAGAAAGTAATGGTGCGAACCAGTAACGCTCTACTTATTCCTTCTCTAGTAGTACCAGCGGTAGTATTCCATGACTCCATGATGACATTTATTGTAAACTTACCGTTCGAGAAGGTATTGCATTCTACTTCTAAGAAGCCCTCTTCCTTTTCATTCCCGTGATCCCGGTTACAAGTACCCCACGTGGGAGCTATCTAGGGTTCCTGGAAGTCCCGTGTGAGCACGGCGATGATATTGTAACGCACGGGAACGTGGCCCCTTCGGGGCCATAACCGTAACAACGGAAGCGGTATTGTAAGATACCGTTCTCATCATATGAGTGTCCCAGTATTCCTTCGACTACGTACACTTGTACGTAGACGTCCCGGCCGTGCCGTGCTGTAGTCACTCCCGGTGTAACATTTTCACTATGGGCGAAAAGCGAAAATGTCCATCAGGAGGGTGTCGGGGTGCACTGCAATGGTATCGGCGCTAACCAGGCGGTGTTCCGAGTTTCCACTTGCGTGGTAGTCTGACCTTTCCGCGAGTCGTTGGGGGTCCTTTTGTTTCGGCAGTGGCGATGAATCCGTTTGCCTTGACGGCTTTGTCCCGCGTTCTGCGGGAAGGGCCGCGTGTGGCGCGCCCTCGCGAGAACAGGCGCGTGAATCCAACAATGGTTAGCCATGAGTTGACCTAGTCCGATCCGCCTCCCTTGCCAGGTACGTACCAACGGCTGCGCCGTGCTTTGTTGGCGCGGCAATTCGTGCCCAACGGCTATTTTCAGTGAACCGGCGTCGTTGAGCTTATCCCCGTGTGGGGCGTGTATCACTGGAGCTGTGCCCATTACTTGGGGGAATTTCGAATCTTTCGAGGTTTGAGTGCCACTTCTGACGGGCTCCCTGCCCGATGCGACCGGTTTATCATCGCCAGTGGCAGCGACCTCAGGGTCAACCAGGACGCTAGGACTGCGACTGCGCAAGGGCATCTTGCCCTGCATGGGTAGGCTTCCTTCATGGTGAAGGGTTCCGTTAACAACGGCGGGGCTTCTCGCCACGGAGTCCTCCTGAATGGAGGGCGCCACTGACGGCTTCGTCTGAACGTTTCCCAGTGTGGTGTTGACTTCCGCGCCCGGCGTCGCTGGCTCATCTTCGGTGCTGCGCTCCCCATTCTGTGGCAATGATTGCACGCCAGTAACTGCTTCAGCGGGAGATTCTTCAACGAGGGGAGATGCGGAAACACCCTGTGTGGGGCTTGACATACCGTGACGGTTGTGGTTCCGCGCTTGCGGCGACGACTGTATAGCCATGTGCCGTATATCACGGTGCGAAGTCCCAGTGATGCGCGTACCCACATTGCCCTTGATGGTAGTAGTTGCCTCCTCACGGGATATTCCATTCCTACTGCTGGGTTCCTTTGACACAGCGTCCTCCCGACTAGAGGGCGCTACTGACAGGTGGTTACGAACGTTCCCCGAGGGGGTGTGATCAGTTTTGCCCAGCGTTGCTGCCTTGTCTTCTGCGATGCGCTCCACGTGTCGCGGCAGGCGTGAGACCTGGCCAACCGCTTTTGCGGGGGACTCCGCGTCTGACAGTTGATCTGACACACCCGGGGCGGGGCTTTGCGTAATAGGCTGGCTATAGTCCCGCGCGAGCGGCGATGAGGCGACATTACTAACCCACCTGTCGCGGTTCGTATTCCGTTGCGACAGCAAAGACTCTCTAATGGAGCAATTTTCCTCCTCCTCCTCCTCCTCCTTAGAAGGAGCAACGGGGAGGTGGGGTAGACTTCCAGCGTGGTAGCTGATGACCCGTGCCGTCTAGGAAGAAGTAGAGGTAAGTTCATGAAGACGTTTTGTGTCCGGCAGAGCCGGAGATTCCGACAAAATCGGTATATCTGAGAAGCCCCAGGTGAGGTGTGGCAATACAACAAAATCTTGTGCCACATAAGCATCTGCAACTGCTGAAACCGTTGTCTGGGAACTTTTATTCTGCAACATTACCTCAAATGAGGACGATGGGGCCAGGACAAAGCAGTATCGCGAAATTCCTTCGTGCGTGTCGCCCATTTCTACCACGACGGTGTCGATCTTAACAGAAATCACCTCTAAGGGTCCGTTCACCACTGGCGAGAGCTTGTGGCGCTTTTCCCAATCAGGTTTGTAGTATTCTTTGCGTACAAAGATGTAGCTACCGGCCCCGATTAGCGGAGGATTTGCCCGAGGTAGTCGGTCGTCGAAATCTTGTTTGTACGTGGTTTTCGCACGTGTCATCGACTTCCGCACAGCGGGTACCAGCCTTGAGAGCCATTGTTTCCAGTTCTCGCAGTACCTACCCACGGATGAGAAGTTTTCCAGCGTAGATTGGGATTGTAACACCACTGGCAGGGGCGTTCGCGACAGTACCAATTCGAATGGTGGTACTCCGGTATCAGGTGAACTTGTGTCTTGTATGCAAATGTGCACAGGAACGTATTAAGGGGAGTAGCGATGTTAAAAAAGTTCGGGATAAACCGTCAATAGATGTTGATAAGCCCTAAGAAGGAGCAAAGTTCGGTTTGCGTGCGAGGTTCCTTTGCCCTAGCGAGGGACTTAACGCGCGCATCCTCGATCATCAACCGTCCAGGACGGATTATATGTTCCAGATGCTTGATGGTGTTTGTGAAGAATTCACACTTCCTCAGCTTGAGGGTTCTCCCAGCATCCGGTAAAACGGACATAACTTCCCTGACATGGGTGAGATGGTCATCTAGGCTATCTGAGAAGACAATGATGCTACCCCGATAGAACAGACACGTCCGCCACTTAAGGCGGCTAAGTAAGATATCTACCGCTCGCTGAAAAGTAGCGGGGTCGCTGGTTAAACCAAACGACATCCGAAGCGAAGCGTTAGAACCAAGAGTGGCAGACGAACTCTGTCTTGTCGAGGTCATCTTCCCTTACAAAGACTTGCCAGTAGCCTCAATTGGCGTTCAAAAGCCGTTAACACGGTCGCCTCACCTTACCAATCGATGCACTCATCCATTCGCGGTATGATGTAGGTGTCCCGTACGTTACGGAGTTCAGGCTGCGTTAATCCCGGCAAAACCTCCACGTGCCGTCAGCATAAATTGTCAGTCCAACTGGGGATGCTCAGGGTAGTTGGGCGGATTCAATCACCTCGGCGCAGGGCATGCTTTTCACTTGAAACTGCCCCTCTTTCAGAGCTTTCGGCTCTGCCCTGTATTGGGGTTGTGCTACCGGACGCCAGTGGAAAAACAAGTTGATACAATGTTCCGTGGCACTAATCTGTCCAAAAGAACCATCCCACATTGTGGTATATTCCCGTACGATATCGCGGAGGCGTTCCTGGTGCGATACCTATACATCACCGAGGTCCAGCTTTTCGAGAGCCTTCACCGGGTCAAACCGGTCGCTCGTCGGTCCTTGCCCTTCTGAATCAGGAACAGGTTTCTTATCCCATTTTATCGGTTTCAATTCGGTTTCAACGGTAGTCTCATCCCCCTCCTTAGGCGAAGCGGCGAGTCCGTCAAGGTTAGTGTCCTCTTTACAGGGAACCAAACTTAGAACTTCGGCCACCATTATCTTCATTGGGAGTATGGCCAGCGGATGCGGAGTGGCAAATCTAATTACTTGGTTCTTTACCAGATACTAGGGTTTGGGGCCAACTTTGGCAACCAATACACGGAAAAGAGCATCCGATGAAATCTGCAAGACGCCATTTGCAACGGCAAGGTGGCATCGCTCGTACAACGAGGATAATATTTGAATAACCCGAAGATCGTGTTGACGGTAATTGACTTGTACCATGACCTGAGATGCCGGCGGTATAGAAACCGAATTCACAACGCGAGGCTTGGTAGATACCCTCGATGCGGTGGCAGTTCCTGCGCAGCAAGCAGTGTGACCTGCTTCTGCGAAGCAGATCTCAAAGAGTGGCGGACAATCGGGATAGATGATCCGTCGTCGAATTCAACTCGCCTGAGGACGGGCCAGATTTCATCCATAAACCTGTCGCAGTAATCACATCCCAGTATAGCTGGCGCAGCCAATGATTTGCAAACGACAAAGCTGAGCTTCACTATCGATTGTCCCAGACGTACGACCAAATCGATGACTCCCACCATTTTCAATAGGTTGTTGTTCGCATCAGCGACTTCTGGAAGCGTATCAAAACGGATACAAGACCGCAATTGGGGTGGAAGTAAAGATTCCACGATAAATTTCAGGCCAGCACCTGTGCCCAGGACAGTTATAATTCTCACCATAAACTGGTGGTTAAGGCAAAAGTGAGCGTATACCTTATAGTTACGTTTGGCGCCCACCAAGACCCGATTCGGAATCTAGTTATATCACACCCGTATCCACCCACGGTCGACGCAGAACACCTAGGCGTTCAGAGTCCACATCTGCGGTGTCCTTCCTCGAGCGTATTTTCACAGGGAAGCAAGGCGACGACGTCTCAGATGTCAACAGCCTCAACTCTGAGGACGGCTCTCCCAAAGGGGTGAATCCCATATTCAGATTTCCTGGGAACTTCCCGCCCCTGGCGGTGCCCTAGGGTTTTCCTCCACTACGAGGGCGGGGGAATTTCGTATGGGTTCTACCACTGACGTGGTGTTTGTCTCGACTACCTGCTGAGCAGGGATGACCGATGCAGTCGAAAATGGTCGCGATTGGCAAACCACGGGCGATAAGTCCATCCTGACACGCAGTTACGACGCTGTCGGCACTGGAAACTTTTTTTTTGGAGTGAGAGCCGCCTAGTTTGCTACTACTTTAGCCAATAATCTCGCTTTGAGGAGGCATTGCGATGAAACGTGTCCATGCCTGTAAAAAAATGTGGCATATCAGCCACGTCACTGCCCCTATTGGGTTCCCTCCCGAGCTCCAGCGAAACGTACGGCAGGGCGGGTATCCCTATACCCAAGCCGTTGATAATGGGAAGCTACAGTCTAACATGGAATCTGCGCCGCGAGGACGCGAGTACCATCCTCATAGAAAAGCGGCTCTTCTTGTGTTGCCGCGAAAGATGTATCCGTGGTCGATGGTAGTTCCGATGTGGGAACTGAACAAACTTCGTCGTGAGCAAGGTGCACCGTGTTGTATCCCTGTTGAGGGCTTTCACTCGCGACAAGCGAAAAAGGCGAAGAAGGACCCTCCACCATCAACGGTTTAGCGGACTTAGACCTCTAATGAGGGACAAGTGCACACAGTTCATCACCTTTCTAACGTGCGGCTGGACCAGCTCAAGACAATTTATCTTTGGCTTATCCTCCCGACGACGGGCGACGAGTGCCTTGATGTCGGGATCGAGCCCATCAATTAACATCGTACAACGTCTACAGGTGGGGTAGAAATAACCATAGCTTTGGAAACCCCTGTTAAGGCGAACCGGGAAATTGGGTTTTCCCTCTCCAGAGCGTTGACGGGTATCTAGCACAGCTAGGATTCCGGACTGAATGGTGTCATTCGTCGCATATGACCTTAACAGGAACTAGACTGCTTCCGGAGAGCATTTCACACCTTCTCCGGAGGCCCTTGAAGAACCTCTTACAGAGTTCAATTGGTCTTCGGCCAAACCCCGTAAAAAGTACGGTAACGCGATGTTCGCCTGTTTTTTGCTGATCCCGCGTATATCTGTTTCCACTAAAAAGCGGGCGAGAGAATCCACACAATATTGGAGCCTCTCCCGAAAAATTCTAGTTGCGTAGTGAGAGTTGCATACACTTGATGCAATCTTTCACTGAAGATTGCATCTTTCACTCTACCCGTCCCACAGGGTGTGTGATTCAATGAGTAATATCCCAACCGATAGTATCGTTATGATAGCAACTTCGGATACATTCGATGGGTTGGCTTCAATTCCCGGAGACCGGAGTGTCTTCTTCCCTTCGAACGAAA
This sequence comes from Gracilaria gracilis, assembly GCA_030374805.1. Lineage (NCBI taxonomy): Eukaryota > Rhodophyta > Florideophyceae > Gracilariales > Gracilariaceae > Gracilaria > Gracilaria gracilis. Next base: position 112,953 of record JARGSG010000017.1, on the reverse strand, counting down.
CTTCAGAACACTATGGGTCGCTGACGACCGCTTAGAGCGGGAATAGCGCGCTCCACGATCATTCTTCGGCTCGGAGTCTGATGATCTAGACATCTTCGAGTTACTCAGGTTAGAATCCGACGAAGTCGACGAGTCGGATCCGTCGCGATGACATTTGGCTACATTCCGTTGAATGTACCGGGATTCTCGGTGTTGGCTCGAAGCTCGCGAAGCGACCTTTCCGGAAAGGGTTGAACCTGCCCAAATAGGGACCTTTGAAACCAACCGTGTATCACGAATATCCCCACCGTCATGGGAGCGGCTGTGGGTAACCGCCGGCTCCAAGTTGGAGGGCTTCCAAGAGATTAGGTAAACCGTTCAACAGGGATACACGGACAATTCCAGTATGGCACGAAAACACCTCAAAGAGGGAAAATCGCACAAAAAAATTGTAGTCTTTTAAGTCGGGAGAACACTTTGTAATACGATGCCCGCAGGCGAAAAAACACGAGAAGACGTCCGGACCTTCCTCCCCCGAGACAAACCCAGCAGTAGAACCCTTCCAGGGCCGACATGAGTAAGTCGGTTGTAAGGCCAAGTTCAACCCTTCACAACCAGCGTAGGAAGGTGAGAAAAGAAGGTACTCCGCGCGAGCGCCGTGTGTGTTATCCTCCAAGGAGGCGACGTGTCCATAGTGTGGCGATTGCGACGCGGGATTAGCACAAGCCGCGGGTCGCGGGAAGCAACAAAAAAGAAAAGGGGAAATACAGGGGAGTCACGAGAGTGATCAAAAGAAACGGCAGAGCAGGGAGACAACTTATACAAGGGCGAAGATGACAATAATTGGTAAATACTCCCGGCAATGGGTTCCTCTAGTTGACGCAGGGGGATACACAGCCAGTTAGCAACGGTGTATCCCTCCGAGGAGGATTAGAGTACTGACGAAGGCGGAGAAGCCTAGAGCCAACCCTGGTTGGGGAGATTTACTGAGTGAGAGGGTCTTGGCGCCCTGGCAATATATAGCGAGTAGTAATCTCCTGTACTGTACGGCTAAAAAACCATATGTATCTAAAATACATAAAATATGGTAAAAAGTACCAGCAATGCTGTGCCAACCACCCTTACTCACCGTGTCCCATGTATCCAGTCCACAGTAGTGGTCAACGTATGTAGCCATATACTTACCCTGCCGACAAGTCGTAAAAACAATCAAGTGCCAGAATATCCCCCAAGAGGGCGTTGCAATTCAATGAAGATATAAGTCTGAACTTTCGTATTTCTCACGAGAAGCCGAAAACGACCGTACAAGAACCATAGCGGCTTCTGAATCAATCCTGACAATGGTATCTATCTCCATGCCCCCGTCGTTGTCCCTAGCTTCAATAATATTGCGCAATATAGGACAAGCACGAGAAATATAGTTCCCATCTTCTTTATACCACAAGCGAGATGGATTCGCGAGGATGTGCCAACGACTGAAAATCACAGAATACACACGTTCTACCGCTTTATAAAAAGCCTCTTGGGCTTTCGCAAATGTCTTCTTTCTCTTTGTTGCGGGGTAAAGTATTGTGCGTGGAAGGATTCGAAACGAGGTATCTATGCCTTTTACCACCCAATAATGTGGTGCAACACCCTGCGAAGGGTAACGACACAAAATTCGTTCGGGAATTTCCTCTGCAGAGGGTAGCATAATGGAGAGAATCAATTGTGGTGACTGCGCGAGCCGAGTGTAAGATCGGGAGTCACTGTCTCGACGGGCGAACCAAGAAGTCTGTGAGACAGAAGAGCGGAGTTCGACGATGTCGGTACGACGTCACCTGTATTATGAGGGCGACAGATAATAAATAACACAAAAAACATGCACGCGGAGTGAAATGTGGGGTGTGGTGTGAGGTAGAATTGTTGATAACTACACGAGGTGGATGAACTGACCTTCAAAAGAGAACGGCTTTCTAGCAGGAGTGTACCAACCCCCAAGTAAGTCGAGATTCAGAGATAAGGACTCGCTTGTGCGGGGCTAACTCCCCAGAGTGGATTGGAGCTCCCTCACTAAAGAAGCGATCTCTCAGGCCCACTGCAATTGGGGTCAGTATTAGTTTAGCTAAAACAACTGAAATAAAGACTAAAATTGGCCAGGCTATTCTCGTAGTCGGGTGCAGCCAGTACACACTCGTGTAAAACTATGCCAGTATTTGTAGAGCAATTGCTTTTTGTAGGGACTGAGGAGGATGCTACTCATATATCCGTTGTTGCTTTCGGCTGAAACTGTTATTATTATGAAGTTTAATGGGCTACTTGGCCCGGATTAGGGATCCGACTACAAAGAGTATGATTAGCTTGACACTTGTGCGTTTGCGCCCGATTACCGGAAGCGGCGTTGCCAGAGTGTCACGGAGGTACACGTGGGTTGCGTTGGCCGGCGTTCCAGGTATTTAGATATTTTAGTTGATATTTGTTAGCCGCACATAAGTGGCGGCACTTGCTGCCACTGTGCGGGAAGTAAACCTCAACGAGGCCTTGGCTCTAACTTGAGTTTCGTTTGCGCACGGTCTTCCACCGCATTCTGGGGAACACTGCCGCTTACCTGGACAAATTATCCACCTCCGTCACTGCCAAGCACCGATCCGTCGTTACGGCCCTTTATTTGTCATTATTTTGCTCACTTTTTCTGTTTTCCGCCTCACGGCTCCGCCACATTTCGCTCTGTGGTACAGGTTTACCCTTTTGGTCTCGGGATTATTCTCCGCTCTCACGAGTCTGTGCTTCTCAGTGCGGCTCGTTTTGCTACACTCTATTTTGCCCATTCCGTTACCGGAGACGCCACATCCAGTAATTTCCATCTTTTTGGCTCCCCGATAGCCAACCTCAACCTCCATCTGTGAATCAGGAAGAGGCCACCCGGAGTTACGCCTGGCACGTTTCGGCCTCATCGAAGGGTTCTGCCACTGCTCTGCCACGATAGGGAGCAAGGCTGAACACCTTGTGCGCGGAGCCACTGGCGCTGTTTGTGTTCTTTCTTTCCGTTCACGGCTTTGCCGCACAGTATTACTGGGCCAAGGCACATACCAATCCAATTGGCATACCACCCGTAAGGGGCATTATGCAGTTCATACTAAGATGCAACCTCCTCCGAGTCTGGAATACATCATATGACCCTAGCCATTTCGAAAAGTACAGCAACAGCGTTGCTTTACAAATAAAACCAATCCATCACCTGTCTATCCACATTAAACTTCAGTTTGAATGGAGGCAATGCACCGCTGCGTACATTAAAGAAGAGAAGGGAACAGTCCAGAATATTGAGATCATTTATTGCACCGAGAAACCCAAACTTCAAGTCCCAAATACCGAGCCGATCGTCGCATTCAGTATCAAGAGGCAGTTTACGATCATCTGACCTTTCAGTATTACACAGTTGCTCTGCGAGTTATCTACAGGTCAACTTTCACTCTAAGAAATAAACAGTTTTTAGAGCACATAGGAAATCCAGTCATGCGTGTCGTTGCATACTAAGTGTTCTTCTCTTTAAAGTGGGTTGTCGCAAATAGCCTTTCACCGATTTTCGCTCAATTTGTCTCTAAGTTCTTCGAGACTGTGTGCACCGCTTTGGGATTCAAACAGGTATTGACAACAGCGTACCACCCTCAGACGAATGGTCAGGCCGAACGGTTAAATAAGACGCTTGTGGAGAGACTGCGACAATATGTCGGAGTTCATCAGTAAACGTGGCACGCGTATATGCAACCTCTTACGAACAACTACAATCTACAGTTCCACCGATCTCTCGGAATCGCACCGTTCGACGTTGCGCTAACGCTTGAGCCACCGAGCGTTCTTCTCGTTGAGCCCAGTACGTCATTGGACCCAACGACGTCTACCCAGCCTAATACCCCTCGGTTAGAACGCTACACTCTCAAACTCCTACAGGCCACGCTGCAGACCGCACGGACAAATCTGATCCGCGCCCATTAGCGCTATAAGAAAAAATTCGATAGGTCCGTACGGTACAAGCCGAGCTTTACCCCCGGAAAAGAAGTGTTCGTTGACCGTGCGGACTACGAGAACACGGAGGGAAACCTTACGCATCAGGAACATACGTACTGAAAGCTATTACCGGAGGCGGTTGGCCCGTTTAAAGTTGTATCCGCCACGGACGCTACTGTCACTCTGAACCAAGACGGTATTCACAATACCGCCAGTATTGAAAGAGTGACAAAAGCCCCAACCACACGGCCAACAATCACACCGGTTACCTCCGAACGGACACGCGGCACAGTAGCTGCTGACCCTGAAGGACTGTATGTGGACAAACCCGTCCACAGCTGACCTACCCCACCGCCCGGAACAGTTCCGAGCGTGGTCGAACGTGTCATCGACCACCGCGAAACTCCGAACGGATAAGAATACCGCGTACCATGGCACGGATACCGCAGAGATCAGGATACTTTCGAACCACCTGAGCACACCACCCATTATTTCACCGCCCACTATTGGCGTTGCCAAAACGCTTCGGTATCGGCGACACTTTAAGAAGCGGGAAAAGCGCATCGGATATACGAGATCGTACGTACTGGCACGCAAGCGGTGAACCGTTACGGGACACAAACACCCCCCGCCACTACGTTATCATTGGGCAGCAAACTGCCACCAACGTACGTTTATTGGTCAATTACTTTTCGATTTTTACAAAATGCTGCCTTTTTCGACAACGGCGCACGCAGAACGACATGCTATTGGCCCACAGGTCAACACAAACAATCACAAGTTTACTTTGGAGAAATAAGCTACAAGTACGCACGGTCGACTGAATAGTCTTCTTCCAACCTGACTTCGTAATTCCGCACCCACGAGTACCCCACGGAGAGGTGTCACGACCTGTAGTTCTGCAGTGGAACCTCCCCGCGAGCCCGGACCGGTCTTAGTTGGCTGGAACGCTGAGGCGGTCCCAGGCCACGGCGAATTGGCCACGACTTTCTTCTTCCTACCCGACTTACGGCCCGATTCGTTCGCGGTTGCAGGCGCCAGCTCTATGAGATCTTCTTCACCCGTGACGGTCTCCGTACAATCTTGATCTCCGCCTGGAGATGACATGGGAACATATTCGACCGCCAGCGTCACCTCCATTTGCGGAGTCTCCCCCTCGGGAGCCGCGTTCGTACCATTCGGCCCTGCATTGTCACTGGATGGACCTTCACCTTCAGGCTCGTTCTCGGACGGAACATTGGGCACAATCAGCTCGCAGCCATTGAAGAAGGACTCCGCCGCCTGGTGCATGTTCTTAACGATGTGGTCGACAATGCGCTCCGCATCGGCCTGCTGCGCCATGCCGTCATAGGACTTGGTCACCAGTTTTTCTAATAGCGCTGCGAATGTCAACATTGGCGTTCCATCGACACCGGGAGTGATACCCAGATCAGCCGTCACGGACTTCTCGTAAGGCGCCAAAACCAGTAAGGAGTGGCCCGCAGGTAACCGAGCAGGTTAAGCAGCGTCTGAGCCTGCTCACGAAGAGCAGTCTCGGCGTTGACCCCAAGGCGCATCCATGCTCCGGCCGCCAACAGGGCGTCGTCAGGCGTCGCAGGCTTCTTCTTTCCTAGTGGAATACAAACCAAACGGAGAGCCACGAAGGACTTGTACGTATCACCGTCTGAGTGAGCACTGACCCTATTCTCAATGGCAAACCCGGACTTGTCCCCAGACTTCCGAACGGATCCTACCTGTACTCCTGTCTCCACGACAGTCTTGGCCTCAACGAGTGTAGCCATCGGGGTCGGCAGTGGCGCTACGTCCTCGATGTCTTGCGCCATGAATCCGTGCGGGAAGAAGTACGGAACGGTTTTTGAAGGGCCAGAGATGAAGACTCTCCGGCCCTTTCAGGACACGAGTGATTGGCGTCGCTACCGATCCGGTCGAAGGCATCGCCGGGAACGTATCGGAGTCGTAGTCGTACCACAATAACCCCGAAGTTTTATCACAATCGGTCTCCGACAAGTACTGCAGCAGTTTTTCGTAGAACTGCGGAGGAAGCACGGTGTTACGAAGGACGTTTTGGAGTCCCATCCGGGCCAGGAAACAAACTGATTTCTACGGCATCGGAATCAACCGCCCGTACTTGGTTTGCCCATCCTTATGGTACAGACGATCGTCTCCCGAACGGGTAGAGACCTCAATCCTTTCCTGGGCCGCCTGAAGAAACGCCATGAAAGCAAACACCGCCCATTCGGCGTACAAGACCTGACGAATGACACCCTGTATGGGTGAACCTTTGAGAAGCTCTTCCGAATGGCATGCCAACACGGACGGATTCGGTACGGATAGGTTGCGGGACACATCGAGGCTGGTCCACACTTCGTTCTAGGAGCAGTACAAGCCCGATCGGCGATGATTACGAACGTCAAAGAATTCGACGTTATGACAACTGTACAGGATCTCGTGGGACGTTCGGATTCACGCCTTTATTGCAGCGTTACTTCTCCACCACTGACGGTCCAGCCAGTATAACTTGTCGTACGGCGCTTCGAACATCACCAGTCCAAGCGAATTCATCATGACTGTTAGGAAAGTACACAGCAATGAAGGCTAACGAACTAGAAAAAGCAAGCAGGGACATCCTTCGTGTCACATGCCGAGCGTACCGATAATGACAAACCGATACATTTGCGCTTCTTGTGACAATTCTGCTGCATTAACAATCAGACGATAAGCGTAGAAGTCGTCGCATAAGAAGCAAGCTCTGCGTCTCCCTTCGATCTCTACTTGCCCTGCCTATGTCCGTTTCTTTCGAAACTCCCCTTCCCATCCGAAGTGGTGACATCTTCAAGCCTCACGTGAACGTAGCGTGAGCATGACCGAACAAAACACAGAACCCAAGGATCTTGTCCAACTTTGGGAAGACATGAAAGAATCTTTGAAAACGGCGGAGTGCTCTCACGAGTAATATAAGAGAATATCTTCCGCTCTGGCCGATGCTAAGAATATGGGCAAGAGTACTATGTTCGAACGGAGTGCACACGTTCCGATCAATCATATGGGATATTTCAAGCCCGAAACGAACGCGTTCCTCATGGAATTGAGAAATCGCGATCGGCGCTCTTATAAAGAATGGGAATACCACAACGCCATAGGGGTGTAGCTTGAGATTGGCAGTGTGGCATGGACGTTCCTGTGCAGGACAGAGGAACCAAATGATGCATGCAAGTATCTTAAGTTGGTTGCAACCGCAATGAAAGCGAGCCTTGAGGTGCTTTACATGAGAGGACAGTACTTCAAAGATATTACGGAGAAGGGAATGGAACTTGCAAGGCAGTCTGCGTTCCTTGTGGAACAGAACCATGATGCCGTGTATGTCGAATCTCAACGCTCTTTGCGAGAAGCGCTTTCGAACCGTTTGGAAATCGAAGCCGCCAAAGAACTAGCTAAGCTCATGCTTTCGCAGAAAGCCTTAAAAGGAAAAGGACCCCACTCAGCCGAGTCCAGTCCGTTCTTTACTAATTGGTTCCAGCTTCTCACTCGACTGTATGCAATAAAGCTTGAATGTCCTGTTTGCTCTAGTTTGTAGCTCCACCGCGGCCCTTGATTTGCTTCTTTGGCGATTTCTTCTTACCTTTGGCTTTGGTCTTCTTTGATACCGCTTCGCTGACTGGTAAAGGACGTTCTTGCAGGGTTATAGACGTAATACATTCGAGAGGACAAGGAGATGTGCGTAGGTTTGGTTGCGGAAGATTGGTAGATTTGGAAGAAATTGAAATCATTTGTGTTTTTTGAAGGACTGGATGTCGCAGAAAACCTCAAAGGAGGTAGAAAAGAGGTATTTGTGTGAGAGTTTGAATGGTTTTTGGTTTAAAACATGGCGCCAATATCTGGTGCCATATTGTATTCTGGGATTTCCAAATTGCTGAAAACGTCGCCAAACGTTTGGTAATTTGACCGTCTGACGATATCTGAATGCACTCAATAGACATAAAACTGGCCGGTACGATTACAAATTTCTGTTGCAGTGAGATATCGGCAAGCACTGCTAAGAAGCTGTAATACAAGCCTCTGCATACTGATTTTGGGGAGCCTTTCCATTTGGCGGAAAGGTGTGAGCAGTTCTGGGACAGCAAATCAGAAATTGAGGCTTACACTGTTACGGAAAATGTGCATAATATGCTCTTAAGCCTAGTATAGTAGACTCCAACTAATTCAACACATTGTGTTCCGACAGCCAATGGTTTCAGATGCCATCCAATCATATTGCAAGCTTTAGTCTATTGTGACAGACACATGCTTTTAGTGCCAAAAGGGTAAACGTTTTACCGTTAGAGAGTGGGGTCGTCCAAGAAAAACCAGAGTGACAAGGCGACAAAGGGAGGCCCTTGAACACTCCCTCACGGTTCCATGGTACATAAAGAACCGTGCAACATCCGACAAAAACACTATTTCACCGCCCTGCACTTCAAGTGCACGGTTGTTTCGGTTCCATGGTACCATGGAGTTTCGGTGTCACTTCTGCGGCAAAATTCACCTGGACGGAGTTACAATTTCGCATTCATTCTTTGTACGTCTTAAACGATTTCATAATACCAGATATATTAGATTCGAACATCCAGACTTCAAGACATTCTCATGGGTGCTGTTGGATCACTTTACAAGAAGACATTTGATTCCCGTAAGGAGGCATTGAAATACCGGGCGGAGGACATTGACTTTCTACTGGATGTCATCACAAACTGTGAACCGCATGATACAGAGGATTGGGAGCTGGTACAGTCCGACTTCAATCACCGGGAAAATCTCAATGAACGTCCGAAAAAAAGCGTAGACAGTCTCCAAGACAAGTTTGATAAACTTGCCTACGTTAGAAAAAAGACTGGAGACCCAACAATTCCCACCAATATGCGCCGCGCGAATATTTTCTACCGGAAAATACAAGAAAAAGTCCTCTCAAAAGCGTTAGGAAGACCAGATGGTAACATGAACCCCTCAACGGAGGATATTCAGGAAGCAAGGCAACGTGGTTCAATTTTTGGATTCTTTGCAAAGAAGCGAACACGACAGGAATTAGAGCCCGACACCGGAGCATCATCCAGTACTGTAGCAAATCCCACATCAAAGGAGGCGAAGCATGTGGTCGACCGTCCACTTGAACGCAGATTGCAACTAGACGTGGTCTGGCACATGGAGACTGTGACGTCTTCCATGCTTTCTGTTGCCGAAATAATCAAAACCTCGCAGACCCAACCTCCGAATTACAACCTCACGCACCTGCGGGAGATTATCCGCGAAGAGCTTGGTGCCGCATTACGCCTTGAGAAGACTACGACTGTTACAGATGTTAACGAAATCGAAGCCGAAACGAAGCCACCTGCTCCAAAAAGCGATTCGGAACGTAGTCATTTACACTGTTTGCTACTCGACCCCCTACCGAGCGTACAATGTTCTAATCTGATTATGGCCAATGGTTCGTGTTCGGAAGTTTATCAAATGGCACATATGACCATTAGGCGTAGCCGAGCCCATGCATATACCGGTAGCAAACAAGACAACCTGCGAAAGGGGCCTTTGAGAGCTTGCACATTTACTCTGCTGTCTGGCGTCTTGATGGGTAGATCTTCTGTAAGATGATATCTATAGCGTCTCCCTCGATGAAACGTTGTATATTTCGCTCATTCAATTTCCGTGCCAGCACGAGTTTTTTGTCTGTCACGGTCAAGTTCGTTGCAAATGCACTGTCCCCGAGGACTCTAAATAGAGAAGGCGTCATTTCTTCTGAAAATCTAGGCCAGTACAATCCAGAAATTCCGGCCAGGCGTGAGTCATGACAGGAACCTGGGTAGTCCACGGCGGCATGAATTAGTTCTCCGCCAAAATTCCAAACAAAAAGGTTAACAATCTCCACGGAACGTGTGAAGCCGTTGTAAAATGTTAGTTGTATCCAGCTCTGCTGCGGTGCAGAGCACTTAGTTCAGGCTGTATCTGTAACAGCGAAGACTCCTGCTGAGTACTGTGCGGCTAGCGGTCTCACTTGAGCCAGTAACGTCGCCGACGATACCATTTCAGATATAGCAGACCATTCAATTCTTGTTTCGGTTATTGTGTTTGAAGTTACCACGCCGTGGAGCACGGATAGTGCAAACGAAATCCATGCACTAATAGAAGATGTGACTAAGCCAAATATATGACATAAGGTATACATGGTTTCTCCGCTACGAACCTACGAAAGCGCAAGCCCAAGAATAATTAAAGATACGTTGCTGAGACTATCGATTCTGTTTTGGGTTTTTTGATGCATATAGAGACAGCGTTTTTTTGTGTACGCAACGCGTTCTAGAACGCTGGGAGGAGTATGGAGGTAAGCTGTGGTTTTGTGGTGCTCAGCACCGTCACAAAGTCATCTTCTCCACCACATGAGAGTAGTTGGTACCAGGGAGTCGACCAGCTTTCCAGAGTTGGCTTGATTAATGCTTGTTAATAATACTTCCTGGTTCTTTTAATGCGGCGACGTGACGGAGAAGATTGGAAGAAAAACGGGACGGAGATGAACGCAAAACTTGCCGTGCATTGGCAAAGCAAGAGACAAATTTGAAGAAGACGCATGTTCTTCATAATGATGTTGTTTCATGTTTTGCTACCAAGCAAATTCAGTGCTGCGGATGTTAGTAAAGTTGTATGTTATTAAAGAGCGTTGAGAGTACCAAACCTACTTTCAAGTTACGTCTTTCACTATGGATCGGGGTTGCCGATCCCGCTTCAGATTGAGAATCTCCAGCGAATTGAAATGCTGTTTCGCGGCTTCCTATTTGCCAATGTTCGTTATTCTCTCACTATAGCTTTTCCAGTATGACCCCAGTACGTCGGTGGTCTCGGAATGCTAGTTTAGTATGCTAGATCGCTAGTAGAAACTAAAAGTCCGAAAAAGCTAGCAATTTCGCAGATTACGATAGTTGGCAAGGCAATTCTTTTCGAAATCCCATTTCCAGGTGTCGTGGTTTCAACTCCATTTGTTGAAGCTGTATGCTAGTGTGCAGTTCGTGCGCCACTGCCCGTTACCTTACATTCGTCGCAGTCGTCAAAATCACTCTGAGAATTTACTCTCGTGCCACCTGCGCCGGTTTATTCCAACTCGACATTGGGATCCTGAATCTCAGTTTCCCTAAATGTCGAGTTAGAGAAGTCCAACGGACATCTCTTCCCATTCTGGTACACCTTACTAGCTCCAAAGCGGCTCCCAACCCCTTCCAACCTCTTCTTCTCCTGCTCCTCCAATATACGCTCCGCCGTCCTCGCAGCCGCCACTGACTCCCGAACCCCACCAGTTGTGCTCCACCCGCCGGTTGCGGGGGCACAAACACCTTTCCATCCTCGTCTACCATCACGCCCTTCTTCTTCTTAAGTCGACTCCCTATACCTTCTCCTCCCTTCTCTTTCCCTCTTTCCCTCACACTCCCCCGTCCACCCCGAGAACCAGGCGTCACCAGCGACCGTTTATCTGCTCCCTTCCCCACCCCTACTTCCGCTCCCCTCACCATTTCCTTGAACTCCAACAGCAATTAGCACGCCTTGTCCACCTGTCCCACTCGCTGCACCAACACTTCAATCCTACCCTTCAGCCACATTTTCTCTCTCCACAGCTTCGCCATCTCCCTCCCCACGCACTCCAATATCCCATTCAAATGTCCCACAACACCCGCCCCAGTCAACTTCATCCTCTTCCAAAACGTTGAAATCATTTCCATTGGCAACCCAACCTCCGATACACTCAGCACCACCCCTCCCATCTCTTCTACCATCTCCAAAGCATGTCCTCCAAATACTTTTTCAAACTCCCCCCAAACGTCCTCACCCGCTCCTCCATCCCCTCAATAAACATTCTATCCGGCCCTCCTCGTCCGTCTCCATCCCCATCACCTTCACCGCCTCTTAAATCCCCATTACAAACTCTCTGCCTCTCACAAACCTCCTCAGTACCCCCTCCTTCCTTCTGCGGCGGCGTTTCTGGCACTTGCGTCGTCTGCAGCACAGCAATAAGCTCTTCTTCACCAACATATCCATTCAACATCCCGGAAAATGGCCGCGTCCGGCGATAAACGAGTTGAACAGACCTGAGCGACTCACAACAACTCTCGTCCTTCTCACCCCTGATCATAGCCGTTACACTCGTGGCCACACACCCCTCCACCTCGCAGGCCTATTTGTATCACAATTTTCTATAGCTCAATTTCTTGCCATTCCCCAAAAACTCGAACTTTCTCAGATATTTCTATCTTTTCCCATTTCCTTTCAGTACCATAGCACAAATGCCCTCCAACGCGTCCTTTCCTTAACTCCTCACCATAACGTCTTCCTCTTTATACTTCTTTTCGACACATCTCTTTTTATAAACACAGTCATCAGTCCCAATTCCTTGATGCCAACCTATCTCATTCTTTCAGCTACTTAGTCATAGAAACTATCTATTCTTTGAAGCCAATTTATCGATGTATACATTGGGAGCGGCGTTCTCTGCTTAAGCCTCTCTCCCTTCCTACCATGTAACAAAATATCTCCTCACAGCATAAAAAAAAAGCCGACATAATGAGCTCGCCTTCCTCTTCTCTCCGTTTCTCCTACACCCCAGCTATTGTTGTATGCAGAGGCTGCATTGGCTCCATGCCTTACGACCACGGTACCCCTCAAGATACCATTCTTTCAGCCCAAGATTTCATTGCCGCGCAGAGCATTCCGCAAGGTCTCATCTTCTTCTGCTGCAGAAGCAACGTGTTGGAAACAGTAATTCGCTCCCGCCCTACATCTCGCAGACAGAACTTGGTACTCATTCAGAACGGCCACATTCTTCCCATTCTCTCGAAACATGGTTTTCATCACACAACAAGAGCAGTTCTTTACATCGCTGTACCTACTCGCGGTCCACCTCCACAGGATGGCGTCATCCCCTTCTTACTCCCAACGGCCTCACAACCGTCACCGAAAAATAGACTATCCTACTAGAACAACGATTCTTGAACGCAGGCCCTATAAGAAATTTTTGGAGAAAGAGGAGTGCAATTTGAGGGTGGGTGGCACTTGTGGAGGATACGTGGATGCCAAACGGACTTCATATTGAGTGCGCGCAATCTGCCTTTGCAGCTTAATTTCGTGGTTTCCAATTGGAGGACGCTTGCTAAGCGGATTGAACGCATATGGAGTGCAAACGATACATATTGCACTCCTTCTGCGCCCACATTGTTCGTAGTCTGCCCCCCGCGATGTCCAAATGCACTCCACGCGCACTCACAATAATGAAATAAACTATTAAAAAAATTAATCTGCCCTGACAAGGGTGTCCATTTGGAGCGCGAATGGCGTTTAGATCGAGTGCAGGTGGATGCTGAACTCTGCAGAAGATGCGCTCCACTTGCACTCACAAAAATGAAAAAATTTCTTGTAGGGAGGTCTCACTCGCAATGTCGTTGACGAAGGCGCCTTCCCTAAATCCTACTACGAAAAGCTCTTCTAGATTTCTTCATTCAATCTGGTTGCTTCCTCCCACGGCTTCATTACCATGCATGACGTGGTCACCCACTACAATACCATAGTCTCCATGAAAATGAAGGAATTCCTCAGCATAATCTCCTCCAAGAAAGGTATCTCCTACAATATCCCCTCCACAGTACAATCCCTCCTCGCCTACGGCACCACTCTTACCCCCTTCCCCCGCTCATTCTCTGAGTACGAATTTGGAAATGCTTACTTCTACCTTTCCTCCAAGGATACAAAGAGAGCGGGGTTGCCTCACCCTGCCCCTTTTCACACCAACTATGTCGACGTCCTTAGAAACGACATTCTCTTTTAGTACCAGTAGTGCTTTGGTCTCTTGTAAAAAAATATCTTCGCACAACAAACTCTCTCTCCTTATCCCACGCATTATAACTCTTTTTCTTTCTTCAACAATATTTTTATGCTCACATTATATCAATACATTCGTTCATTTATCATTACTAGTCACGTCACCTCCTTCTCACACACAGAACACTACACGACCTACATGTTATATCTAGTCCTCCTCGTAATCCATTATCATCGGTCCCTCCTCGTAGTCCCCATCCGTGTTATCAGCCTTGTGGCCTTGTACCTCGTCATCTTCCTCTTCGTAATTTTACTCTCCAACTTCTTCTTCCTCCATTTCAAAGGCGCTCACCGAATTTTGCTCCTCGTCCAACTGGTCGTTTAGATCTTCCCCGAGCCCAAAATTCCTCATCTAAGAATTTGGGCCGAAAAGCAGGCTGCCTGCGCACTGCATCAGGGAGCTTGTACCCCTCGGGCACGTATTACATGTGATACCATAGACAAATCTCTTTCAACAGCACATTCATGTACCCATCCCTGGCATGAAACACATCTCCCCTTCCAATAAACGTAGAGTACGGTGGAACTCTGAACTTCTTCACAACCATCGTACGAGAAAGCCTCTTTAAACAATTTTCATCCGTCACATAAAAATAATGTGACCTCTTACATACCCCTCATCATAAAAGAGCTCCCTCTGGAGGCCATCATGAAGAATCCTGGAATTTCCCTATTGTTCTTCTCCACATTCATCAACCCTCTGAAATCGGCGTGCAACACCTGCGTCCATCATCCCTCCCCCGTACACAACACATGTTCTCCTGTTTCCGGCGCATAAATACTCGCCCTCGCCCTATTGTTGTTACACAGACGAAGAATGGCTGCTTTCTAGCATCGAACAACGCCCTCTTTCTCAACATCATCACATTCTTCTCATCCGATTCTATGTAATTCACAATTCTCTTCTTGGTGGTAATGTATCGCCCAATGCCCTGCATTTTATCCGCAACGTCCTCCCTTTCTCCCGCATTAGTGATAGGGTTCCATCTCTTGCGGTTCTCCTCAAACTTGGAGTCTGGCTGTTCCCAAGAAATCCTTGTGAAATAACTCCAACATACTCTCTGCGACATCTTCATCCAACACCACGCCTCTCTTCTTCGCCTCATCTGACATGCCTTCGTGACTTTTAAATTCTTCCAGCACACATAATCCTCTCGCCATTAACTCCATTCTCTTGGCTGCAAAATACTCTCGCGCGAGGTCACCCCTGTCTATCGCCTCCATTCAAAGAACCTCCTCCTCTGCCTTTGGCTTTCCCTGCAACGGGCGCTTCACCCCAAAAATGGTTCCTTCGTAGTCCCCAGTCTCTTATGCACATTCAGGGCTGCATGCCAGTACATCCCGTGATGCACTGCTATCAAATCCTCCACCATTAAACACCTCACCCTGTGCTGCTTTCGTAAAAGAAGCATATCCATCCACGAAAGCTGGTGTTTCACAGCAACATTCCCTCCAGGACACTCACTTGGTAGTGAACTCACCATATTGTTCCACGATATATCCGATCCTCCGGTGTCCTCCCCAGCTTTTTTGATTTACTTCGGGAGGACATCCAGATTGTTATCCTCAAAGCTGCGCATTCCTCCTTCACCCTCCCCCCCGGTTCATCCCCAACAAACCCACTATCCTTCTCACAACTATCGCTCTCCTCCTCGCCCTCACTGGACGACATTACATTGATTTTCTGCTCTCTAAAGAACTTCTTCAATGCCTTTCTCGTCATTTTCTTGAACAGGTTAACAACCTCCAAAGGTATTTCCACAGAAGATGTGTTCACCGTAACCTTCTTTCTTCACTTCGGAGCAGGTTGAACATCATCTTCATTCTCGTCGGCGGTAAGCACCTTAGACGTTGTCTTCCTCGTTTTCCTCGTCTTCCCTACCACCAGTCCAAACTCCTTTTCTCTCAACCGACCCGAATCCACCTTACTTCTTGTGCTACGTATTAACAATGTTGGTTCCGGTTCAGGGCTTTCCACCACTATGGCACCGTTCTCCCCCTTAGCAGATAGAGCCCTGGACGTTCCTTCACTTCCATAACCTCTTCAAAAACCTCCTCTACAACCTCCTCCTCCTCTGAGCTTTGCAGAGATACTTTGAACTGTTGATCAAGCTTGATACATGAAGTCTTCAACCTTCTAGGCTCCATCCGGTTCCAAAAATGCCTTGCTCCAGCGAGCTCTATTTTGGCTGTATACTTCCGAGATATTCCAAGACAGTTACAATATATCCTCCAATCTTGAGAACCGTCTGCATCACTTCCTCAACTGTCATCTTCTTTCTCTTGGCAGTCATGTCGCAAAGCTTAAACATACCAATTGCACACTGGAAGGAGCTCTTCCTCATATCCTCGAAACGGCATGCCCTCAATGAAGAGAACATTCTCATTCGCACATGCCATTGCAAGCAACGAACGACGAAATGAAATTCCCCCTCTGCGAGTCCCATAAGTAGGTCACTGTACCCATGTATGAGCGTCAGCGGGGGCTACTCCTCAGACACGTTCTCAAAGAATTGGAGGAGCACTTCATTTTGCAAAAACTTCAGAGCTATTGTCGCATACCGATTCAAGTGACATATACTGTACTCCCTGATTACCCCAATTCTTTTCAACGCGCCCGCTATCTGTTTTGGCGCAACCTTCTTCAAATTTACTCCTCCTTCGTCAACGATGTTTTCAACGAAGAACATCGTGCTGTGAAGTTTGTCTGCAAAGGAAATCTTCAGAACATTTGAGCTCATCTCTTTTAGAAGTTTCCCAAGTCCTAGCACCTCATTCATTGCCATCGGATTAACATCCTTCGTCCTCCATAACACAACATCCAGAGACTTCACAATATCCTTCCACTTCCCTCCTTCGTCACGCAAGTCCATTAACACAAAAATTCGGTGATATCCGTCTATGAGTGCTACTGTCAGCACAAGTCTCCCATCAACGATGTCACTGGCATCCAATTCGCCTAGAACTGTAACGGCAATCGAACTGGCGGAGGGAAGCCAACCAAAGTTTTCGCACTTCATCCTTGTTGCCTCCTTGTGTGCCAGGTTCGCACTGCGAACCGTCTTCTTCTGGATTTCAATCATCTCCATATCCGTCGTCAACCGCAGCTGAACATAGTCGGCGAGAGATTTCTTCGATAGCGGCAGCATGGTTTCCACCTCACCCGATTGAAATCTATCTCCTTCATGGAACAAATCCCCCTCAGGTCCACCGAGGGAAGCTTTAGTTGTCCCAATAACCTCCACACCATCTTCATCCGAGTCATTCAGGATGTTAACCCTCTCAATCGCACCAACCGGTTTCTTAATCTCTTTAGAACCTTTTCTTCCTCTTCCTCTTGTCGGTACAGAATGTTTTTTGGCGATTTTAGAGAAATGCTCCGCCGATTCTTCGACCTCCTCAACAATTTCACTCTCAGGCTGAGAGGTGGAGGACTCCCCGGCCCCAGAGTGCGTAGTTGGACTCTGCGGAATCCCAATTGAGGCCATCATCGAGGTATCCCCGGCACAAAAACCAGCCGAAAACAATTCGTCGAGCTTGCTCGGGAGATCCTCCGGACCTTGGAAACGGTAAGGGTACTTCGCGTCTAGATGACTCAAAATCTTCGTGTTCCAGATAACTACCAAATCTGCGCCCTTTAAGGCAGTGGTGCTTAGAAGATGGTCATGCAGCGAATAGCAGAGCCCCTTCCCGGTACCACCAGCGGGCCTTACGCCTCGTACTTCCGCAGTACCAACTTTCACCCTGCCCTTGTCCTTTTCAACGCTGATGAAGAAAGATACAGAGTCGCTACCTTTTACGTTTTGCGGCGTGGGAGTACTCGTCTTCTTCTTCATCACTCGGGGTGCTTCCTTCTCGGTTCGCAGCGTTAGCGTATGAGGCGTAGAGACCTCGCGTAAGCGGCGCCATTTCTGACGCCTCACTGTTCCTCTTCGATCGCGATGATTCCAGCCCCCTTTTATGGTTCATAGGCGCCATGTTGGATACAAAGGGTTCAAATAGTTCAAAACGCGGGTTACGACCGTCGAGAATGCTCTCGAGAACGGGTAGTGGACGTTCAATATAGGTTTGAACTCAAGTAGTTCCATATTTCACGTTTTAGAATTAACTATTGCTTTACTTAGAAAATTAAATGATCGTCATAACTACTATGTACGTGTAGCTATAGCATAAAAGCACCCAATGTTCAAGGAAAGAAATGGAATTGCGTCCGTTAAGATTTTTTCCAGGACAGTCGTCCGGGGTGGAGTGGCGCTTCATCAGGGCCCTGATGAAGCGCCACTCCGACCTTGACCACTGTACAAGCGCCGTGGCCAATGATTCAGGACGGCACCCAAGATGGCTGTCCATGGGGGTTTTCACTCATGATTGTTTTATGAATATTTAAAGCCATACATTTTCTTATAATGACGGGAGAAGGACGTAAGGGCGTCAATTCATATGAATGGCGTTCGGTGGGATTGATAAAATGCAATTAAAATTGCTCTTCGAAAGGTTTAGAATAGAAGTAGTTCGCAGCTTGTTGGTCATATATAAAACAAAGCCTTTTAGTTGGTTCGAGAGTCACACTGTAGAATTCGAGTTGGCAGTGCATCTAATAAGTATGGGTCGTTCTTTGATTGTAACTCCTTCTATCCTGGCCTCCGAGGTTGCCCATCCTGCGGAGGTAACGGCGCGCATGAGAAGTGCTGGGGCGGACTGGCTGCATATGGATATCATGGACGGCCATTTCGTGGCCAATCTGACCGTTGGCCTTCCTGTAGTACAAGCACTTCGAAAGCATACGAATATG
Organism: Gracilaria gracilis; assembly: GCA_030374805.1. NCBI lineage: Eukaryota > Rhodophyta > Florideophyceae > Gracilariales > Gracilariaceae > Gracilaria > Gracilaria gracilis. The sequence goes on along the minus strand of JARGSG010000017.1, from coordinate 94,313 downwards.
TTCCTAGACTGTCATTTGATGGTGTCAGACCCTGGTAAATGGAAAGGAAAGCTCGCTAGCGAAGGTGCAAATGGGTTTACATTCCATGTTGAGAGTGTCTGCCGTTCACCTTACATTGAGGGTATTTCTGAAGCCTACGAACATCCTACGCCTCAATAGGTGGTCAGGGAAAACAGTGCAAAAAGCAACTGAAGCCGGAGCGGACGTCCTGGTTGCGGGGTCTGCGATATTCGGGTTGGAAGACCCACTTCGGGTTATATGCGGTGTTAGGGCGTCCATTACGCAAGACTAGCCTTTGCTTCATGATTTATATATAGAAGAAGGGAATAAATGTAAGACTATGTATCTCATGTATTGAACCACTAAGCCCACCACGACTTTATTGTAATTCAGAGCAGTGGATGAGGGTCCAAGCTCATGAACCATATTGATGTTCTTTTACGGCCACGATCATCGCATCGATTTGGCAGAATATTAATGCTATATCAGAAACTTTACATACTATCAAATTGAAGAAGGGTAGTTCTACAGACTACCTTCTCTAACTTGATATGATGTAGAGTTTCCTATAGCGCCCAAGGTCGTGACCAATAATGAATACCCTTTTTGCGACAACCACGAACATTACGTGGTTGTCGCAGAACAAGAACTCATCACTGGTCACGACACTCTTCTAGTGACTATAGTGGGGACTATTCTTCTTCAGTGATTGAACTATCAGTAATGGCTAAACACGATTATATGAGTTGAACAACTCATGTAATCGTAGTCCACCATCACCGGTAGCTCAACAACTTCCGATAGTTCGAGCTAATGCAGTCTAATCTAGTCGATCTAATACAATAACAACAGTGCGATAGTGACTAAGCTGCCTGTCATGGCCAAATATGATTACATGAGTTAAACAACTCAAATAATCGTACTCGAAGATTACGAACAGCTCAACCACGTCCGAGTTTTCTCAGTAAAAGAAGGATCGAGAAGAGCCATATACTTTGTCCGACTAACCTGGCATGAATAAGCAATAGGATGAAAAATAGAAGAATACGCCAGTTAGTACGATTCACAATGAACGAAAAAGATCTTTTAGCGTACCGCGTCTGTCACTCTCTCCGCTCAACAGAAAGATTGCAAAAAGCTCGTCTCGCTTATACAGTTTCCGGCGATATCTTTTCTTCTGTCACAAACGAGAGGATCACTTGGTTGTGACAGGAGAGGAAGAGATCCCCGGAAACCGTAACAGGGAGGTATAGAGCGTTGTGCTTACCCAGGCACTTGGGAAGAGAGCAAAAAGGATTGAGTAAACGCAGCGGCACATTACAAACAAGCCCCAGTCGCGAGGGGATCGCTGTCCAGGTGGATATTAATTTCTTCTTACTTTTTTTACTTTTCGTCCCTCGGGGCATTGTCAGCGGACCGAATTCGAGTGGCACTTCATCGGAGCCGTGATAGAGCGCCAATGCACCAATAACCGCTGTCCCTGTACTCGGGCAGTGACGTGGTGAGATGGAATCTCCAGCTGGGCCAATAAATTTCCACGGCTACAATTGCATGCATCCATTTAGAGGGCTGCAAATTGTCTCCGTGTTCCACGCACGATCATGCACAGTCACTGACTTGTCGGCAGGGATCGATGGTATTACTGGATCCACCTCCTGCAAAATTTGCACTTGTGCTTCTTCATTCGGCTGATTGTCAATGTTCTCGACCGTTACTGGTTGTACAACAGCTTGGTCAACATTCTCAGTATGGGGTCTTTTGTGGAGGCAATTACCCACCTTTACTCTGCAAAGAGGAAGAGTACACTCTTTTTGGCGGTTTGGAAGGTCAAACAGAATAGTGAGAAATGTGTAGTTGCGACCGTTGACAAGTCGAATGTCCCTTTTTGTCACTGTTCCAGGAACAGTTTTGGACTTCCGAAAAGATCCAAAGTATAGTTTGCTTTCCGACTCACAGACGACAAGGCGAGCACGACTGTGGACTTTGTTTCCTGCTGTACGGTTGGGGTCTGTTGACGGTGCCATTGGATTTAGATTGTGTTGACGTTCGCAAAAGAGTGCTCCAGCTTGGTTGCTGTGTACATGTGATGGGCGACTTTGGTTAACGCTATGAAAGAGGGGACGAAGGAGATGGGAAGAAAGAGTTTTTTTGAGAAAATAAAAACTTTTATTGAAAATTTATGTGAGTGAAAACTGACCTCATATGAGGTCAGTTGTCATATAGACACTAGTAGTGCGCTGGGTGACGATGTCCTGAAGGCAGTAAACTTGTGAAGGATAAGGTAGCGTGTACACGTACCGTTCAGAAAAGGGCAAGTTTGGAAAAATGCCAACTTTGGAAACTTTCACAGAAGGGCCCATAACTTTCGGCTCTAGCGCCCATTTGTAAATCTGATCACACCATCGGATTACTCTCACTGAAATGAAAACGATGATATTAAAAACGTGCGAGTTTCAAACTATGCAATGCGCGATACCAATTAAAACGTTATTGAACACGACATCGTCTTTGTTTTTGCTCCCTTTCTCTTTCGCACTGTGCCATCTTCACCGTAATCTCGAAACTCAACCAGCCTCGAACGAATCTCCAATGACTCTTATATGGATAAGCAAGCCAGTCGTGTCAAAAAACACCGTGAGCGAGCGGATTATAAGCGGAGAATGAAACAACTGGCAGTTTCAATGCTCAAAGATAAAGGTACAAAACATAAAGTGCATAGCATTGCGACCACAACGAAATTAAGCAAATCGACCGTTTACCATCTCAAGCGCCTTGTCCAAACTAACTCCAATGATGAGCTACAAAGACAGGTGGAAGACACCAATTCTTCTCGAATAGGATCGAGCACAGTACCCACGCATGAAGAAGGGCGCCTGAATGTAGAAAGACTTAAAGAGGCTGAAGAGTTGGGCTTCGCAGGGGATAATGAAAGCCTTAAGTACGTCATGGCACGTGTTGCCGCAGACGGACGAAAGGGTTGGAAGAACGGAATACCATCGGAAGATACGTTGCGCTCTTTTCGTGCAAGACATGGTGATCTAACGTTCAAGACGCCCTATTCCAGAGATAACGCAAAACTAAAGGGGGAAAACTATGAAAACATAAAGACCTTCTTCGACATTGTGCAGAAGATAAGCATAAATCATCCTGGCCTTCTCCAAGACCCTTCCCGCATCTGGAATATGGAAGAAACTTCAGTCGAAGCTACTTGGGGCGAAGCAACAGAATCGTACCGTTTCGCCACATCAAAACACGGAGGATGCCGAGTTGCACTAAGTTAAACGGGGTTGAGAAACATATAACTTCAGTTATTGTCTGCTCGGCATACGGCTTGAAGACACCTCCATTTTATATTGTGGCGGAAAAAATGTGATGCAGCATTGGCTTGATCCTCTTCCAGGCGTTTAGAAGAAGATTTCTGCTATCTGCAATGAATTTCAAAGGCCAAAATGGATGCCAAAGGACGACGTGGAAAAGTGCACCGAGAACGGCTCCATGGAAGGTTCTGTTCTGGAAGCTTTCATGAAGCACGTCAACGCGTTCGTTCGGAAACACTTTCCACCTTCCATGCCCTATCTCTTGACCATGGATGGTCATTCGTCACGTAAGGGAATCAGGTGGGTCATGGAATGTGAAGGAAACCATTTTCTACCTGTTATAAAACTGGCAGACATTTCTCATATGCTTCAATTGTGTGACTGTCGTATTAATAGGACATTTCAAGAGTCCAAACGATACATTCGCGATCAGTTTGCGTTCTCCGCTATTCCCGAGGCTATGACTCCCTGATTTAATCTAGCGTGCGCTGTGTACGCACATCAGACGATAAATCCTCCAGTAATCAAGTGTTTATTCGAGGTTACAGGCCTTTTCCCGTTTAATACCGGTTTTGCGGAACGGTTTAAACGAGAAGAAAATGAGTAAGCGTGTGTCACAACCTATGCCACTGGAAAAATAGCGGATAGAGATGTTCGCATTCAGCGGCGGATGACGGACGCGGAAGTGGCAAAAAAGGCAAGAAAAATCATGACTACCGAAGCTAGAGATGTCATGATATGTCATTAGCTGTTTAAACTGTTCGGAAACGCAGAAACGGCCACTAGCAGGATAGTGAATGCCCTTACTCCACTGCAGACAGAGAAGGAACTAGTTAAAAGCGGTACGTGAAAGGTGAATCTCGGAGCGCTCGACTGCGGGCTGCGGCAGAGCACAAAACTCTAGCAAAAATGCTTGCTGAACGTCGTGAAAGAGAGGCCAACAAAGGCGAGAGGGAGCAGAAGAAACAGTTGAAAATGCAGGAGAAAGAATCAAAACGCAAAACGAAGGAGGCAGAAAATGCCAAACCTCAGGCGGAAACAAGAGATTATCAGGCGGCTAGAGCTACGGAGAATGCAAAGAAGGTTGCCATCCAATTGCTTCTACAGATATGCGTAGCATTATTGGGCGGTGCTAAGAGAACACGTGGTGGAGCGCTTGGTGGCAAGACGCTGATGGACAAGAAGCAGTCTCTCGCACACATGCAGGTATACATTGAGGTAGTAGCTGACGTAGTTAGTGCAAGATGCGGCGGGCCATGAATTCCAAGTATGACCCGGTGACGTACATGACGGTGATGCTGAGGGTCAGAGGGGTGTTTAAGATGTTGTTCGAAGAAAAGGCATCGACAGTGCCTGCGAAGAGGTGGGCTGAAGGAATGAAGCACGCGGAAGCGATGGAAGATGGTTTGAAAGGCGGAAAAGCAGTAGTCTTTGAAATAAAGTGAAGGAGTTTAAAAAGTGTCCAATTTAAGCCCCTTCTGAACGGTCTCCGCGGGTTACCATAGAATTCGGAGGCAGTAATATTGCAAGCAATTTTGGTACATTCCTGGCATGTCTATGCCAGCAGGGTTCAGCCTGATATTCTTTATTGCCACGCCACGTAGACAAGTCTAGAAAGATGTCCCCCTTTGGACAGTAGCTTTTCTCCAGTTAACCAACGGTAACATAGAGTGCCCCAACGGTGGGATATGATCACTTTCCAGAACGCAACGTAAAAGATTTATTGTAGCTTGGCCGATATCTGTCGGTTTCCGTTCTTCTTTAACCCAGATCGCAGACCAGACAGAGACAAAGCTCTGCAAGAAAGACCAGAGAAAGTAGACAAAGCAATGCACAGCTACATGAAAAAGAAGACCTTTTGAAACAGACCATAAAATCGCACATGTGCTGCAATTTGGGATGAAAGGTCTTTTGCAACAGCCATTTTATCCAATAAACATCGTTCGGTTGTCTTGTTACATCCAATCAGAGCCGCTCATGAACTCCGCATGGCAGGATCCGTAGGCAATTCGTTTAAACTTGAGCCAGCGGTCTGCGGAATAGCCCCAGTCCGCATCCGCCGCTATTGTCGCCGCCTCGCCCGCGATCGATTCAACTTACTGCGCATCAAAGTGCCACTAGGCGCCAGCTCTTTCAAACGCCTCAAGTCGGCAGCAGTTTCGAACGCCACCTCTTTAACTCGCTTCTTGTGGACAACGGTGTTTCGCCTACGATTGCGTTGCTCTAATGCCGAGATCACCGCGTGATTTGTCGAATTGCCTCCGTGTTCTGTGTTAACACGGATTGCACCACCCTCTCCTACAACCCCATCACCCAAAAAGACCATTTTGATTTGTGGTATGATGCAATCACAACATCAAGCGTAGGTTCGTTTCCACCATCACCTGCAAACAACCACTCCAACGGCTGTTCTGACGCCTTCGCTTCCTCATGAATGAACGTGCCTGTGTTTCGAAATCCACTCTGGATATTGGTCATCGTCACCGACTTGCTGTAGGCGTCTGTGATGCACAGGCCCACATCAAACGCGTCGAAACTTTTTCTCCTGCGCGGCTTGGTGAACAGCGGGTTGCAGATATGATTTGAACGAAAAAAAGACCCCGACATCTAATGGTTGCAACACATGTGAAGTGTGTGAAGGCAACACCACTGCAATCACCTTCTTTTAGGGGAAGCAGGGCATCCAACTGCACATGCGCACTATACCCGTCAAGCACGAGCATTGTGTGCTCTCCTTTGTTCCGAAACCGAGATAACTCTTCAACAAATTGCCGGGCCCAGTCCCAAAACACAGAAGTGTCGACAGCAGCAGGGTTTCTTTGGTAGAGGTAGCATTTTGGAAGTACTGAATGAAGGGATTGATATGCGCCATTAACTTTTCGAAATCGAGCAAGCTTTGCAGGATAAAAAATGACAGGGGGTAATGTGTCACCGGCAGCAGATACAACTGGCATAACCGTCACGTGGTCTAGGTTTCATTTCGCCCTAACCATGGTTTGGATCAATCTAGTTGAATTTGGACCTATTGCTTTGCGAAGACTCCGGGGAACGATCTTGGTGAAGCTCACTCCAGTGTAGTCAACGTTCCATATATGATGCAGGCTTTGAATTCGGTAACGTTACATGACTGCATTTAGTCGAGTGATGTGCATGGATAGAGTTGGTTTAAACACTGCTTCGATTCGTCTTTCGTCGATGACTTGAACAGATTTAAACTGCAATTTAAGATGTCTTCGTAGAAAGTAGCGCATCCACCGTAGACCTGGTCTACCGTTTCTCAAACTTCTTGCTGTTTGCGCGTGTTGGTCAGGTGGCAACGTTGTAATGAAATGTTCAACAAAGTCAAAAAAGGTTATTCTCGTAAATGGTGTTTTCATTCTTTCGTACTCTCTCACAGATCTAACGATTAACTCTTCTTCCTGTTCCAAAAGTGCACGGCGTCGTCCTGGTTCTTCAAAAATTATCTTCATGTCTTCCGGCTGTTGGGGTTCTGACTGAAGGCAGCTGTTGTGTCACTTACGCCAATGTCTGTGCAAGGAAGAACTTGGTATTTGAAAGTGTTTGGATGCTTTGTTGATCGAACAATTGCTGTTCTCGTAGATGTTGAACAGTGCTCCTTGGAGTGTAGGCAGTGTGTACGTCGGCTCGTTGGAGTCTGCATTGGTCAAGTCTATAGCGCTTCGTGGCAGCATGCTATCCCGATCATTGATATATTGCGTTGAGATAAAGACCGCCATCGCAGAGGAGCTTCTACACTGGGTTGTCTTGGTGGTAAGAAGTTGGTTTGTACTGCAGGGCTTTCTGTTTCGTTCCTGTAGGAGTTTTACGGCGAATTGGCGCCATATTGTGTCACTAACTACGACCAGAGATTGTAAAGGGATGCGATATCTGCATAAATCATTGGTGAATATTTTCAGACTCCTACATCGAGATTTGATGTCCCACAGCGTGTGTTTAATAGTTTTGTACGGATTTGACAAATTTGAGAAGCTCACAGCGTCTACTTGCTATGTCTAGTCTCAATGTTTGACATTGTATATAGTAGCGAGAGAATTTGGGAGACCATGATGCGGCGGCATGTCTTTTTCACAAAGAAGGACGTTGTTTCGCCGAAAACACTTCAAAATATGTATCCCACATTACAGCACATATCCCAACACTGCGGCACTCTACGTTAAACTCTGGTGTAGACTTCATTGACGTGCACTTGTCTGGCTACCATCAACTTTCGCGTACCGCGCACTACACGTCTGTAACATTACATATATCGCCTTCTGCTCTAACAGTGAAAGGCACAACAACTGCTCGTGTTGTCACACACCTTCCCATTGTCGACAAACCAACCTCACAGTAATGGAGCCCGTATCTTTCGCTCTCGCGCTTCTCGCAGGACTTCAACAGGCCTATGGAATCGGCGAGGAACTGAAGAGTCGGTGAAAAGCGCATTCAGAGAATACCGTCGTTTCCGATGACCTTTGCGAATCATATCAAGAACTCAAACAACAATGCACATATATGAAAGAAAGCTTCGATGACAAGTATTCTTTGTTCGCAACAGATACTCAGAAACGCTTTCTCTTCCACATGAAGTCCGTCCAGAGCACTCCCAGCGAATCTATCGAGAAGCTCAAGAAGTTGGATGGGTACAACAATCGCAAGAAAAGGCATCGTTGGATGAAGGCCAAATCTCAACAGGACGAACTTAATAAGCTCTTAGAGGCGTCAAAGGCTGCGTCTAAGATGCTCGAACGTTGGTGTCCAACTTTTCAAATCATTGAGGCAAACCAGCAGATTATGAAGAACTAGACGGAGGTCCTTATGCGTGCGCAAGAAAATGCTAGGGAGAAAACCGTCCAAGATATCATCAACTGCATAGAGGAAATGACCCTGCCCGACCCGTCGTCCTCATCTCCCCAAGTGGCGTTCCTTCCATCTTTCATTGTTCCATTGAATCTGAAAGATGTCAAGCTAAATTTTGGACGAAATGCGGAGGGAAACTACATCACGGTCGAAGGGCGTCTGAAAGAGGCCTTGCTGCAGAACGACTCGGAAAGCCCATTTGTGAGCGCGGCCGGCTCGCCGCTGGCCGGTGCGATGGGTATGGGCGTGGTCGGGAAATCGTGTGCACTACGCGGCCTGGGCGTTGATGACGATGTCAGAGAGAGATTTACCGGAGGCATCTACTTTGTTTCGCTGGGCATGGACAAAGGGCGCGAAGACATTGTGGCCAGATTGGCCGATATTGTTAAACTTTCGTCGACCACTGGCGAGTTATCTAATGCATATTGCAAGAAAATTCAAAATTGTCGAAACGATGCCCTAAGCGTGTCAAAAGCAGTGCGGTTCTGCGCATCCTGGTTTACCCATGCCACCGGTCCATGCCTTTTCCTCTTCGATGACATCTGGCTGCACAATTGCATCTCCGTCCCAGAAGTGCAGGCGCTGACAGCCCTGACGCAGTGCCAAGAAGACAATGCGCTGTGCTTCACGACGCGCTTCAAGGAGCTCGACGCTATCGCGAAATCGGTAACGTTCCAGCCACATGACCCGTTTGGCAACATCTCTCGCAAAATCCTGTTGAGCCACGCGGGCGTCAAAGAGCATGACTTATCGCAACGCAATGAGGCGAGTCTGCATACTGTACTGGAACTTTGTGCGGGCCTACCGGTTGCGTTGGCGATCGGGGATAGCTCGGCGCGCGTGAAGTGCAGAAATCTTGAAACTGCGAACGACGTTTGGAAGCAGGTTCTTCGAATTCAGGAGAGAATCAGTAACTCAATTCTGCGGGGTAAAGGGCCTGGAGGGTGATTGACTGGGTATGAAGGATTGTTCGAGACGGTTTACGTGTCGTTGCAGGTTTGTGATGAGCGAAAGGATGAATTTTTGACGTTTAAGACGAGGTTGAGCCTCCCGAGAATGTTTAGAGGTCTGTATGTACTGCGAAAACAAGAATGGCTATCTTTTTGGCTCCTGGCGGTAATATAGCAATTAGACACCGAGGAAGAAGTCATGGAGGTGGCAGAGCTTATGTCTCAGGGCTCTTTGTTGTACCTGCAACGAAAACGCGTGGATGATGACATGGAATGGGCGCTCGGATTGCACAATCTCGTTCACGACTGCGCGTCAACCGCCGCGATAGACCATGATGAAGAAAAGAGGTGGAATCGACTGGATGGTACCATCAGGCTCGTTCCATTAATTTATAAATTAATGTATGGAAATAGTGTATGACCATTTCAGAAGCCAGCCATATGATATTATGCATTCCAATACTTTGCCGATAATATAGCATATGGATGACAGCAGGGACGCCAAAACCCTAAAACCCTAACCCTAAAGCCGTCATCAAAATATTTCAACGCCATTTTTTCTCTCCGAGGTAACGTCGCTTTGCGTTGAAGACGCTTCTTGTAAACAAACTAAGCGAGCGCTGCAGTGAAGCCGAACACAAAGCACACAGCCCCGCACACACAACTCCGCGCGGAAAGATTCGTGTTGACAACTCGGCGCAAACAGCTCCGTGTGCACATTTTTGCGCGCGTCACTCCACTTAAACAGCTCCGCGCTTTTCCGCACCGTAGTTTTCACTGTACCCCGCCACGGTAGTCTATATATCCCTGCACCGTTGCTTCTACTCAGACTCGCCGCAGTCTTTGGTACTTGCAATGAAAAAACTAGCAGCGCGGCTCATGCCACCGTCCTTTGTTCTGATTGCGTTGTAGACCCAGTATAACAGGTTGCTGTAGCTCACGCTGTGCCGCGGCTTTGGGGCAGACTGTTATGCAGACCACTTCTGAATTGTAGGGTATCTATCGACCCTGCCAAGCACAGGTGTCTGTTTGTACTCAGGCAAAACCACAAAAAGTCCCATGGCCCTCTTATCGCAATTAAACGTAATCCTACGACGACGATCTACCGCAACCGGCTGATTGCAGCAGAGTCCCGAATGGAACGCGCAAAGTCTATCATCGAATAGTAGAAACGCAACAAATTTTCAAGTAGATACCGTGTCTACACTGTGTGAAAGCAATAGATATTTACAGGCCCGTACCTGTGACTGACTAACTACCGCAGCAAAGAGTGGTGACATGACTAACTAACTAATCCAAAGAAGTCGTTCCTAGTCATTAGTCATTTTAGGTGTACACCTAATACACGTATCCTACTTGTCCAGCAGTGATACAAAACAATGGAAAGAGTCTCGAGTCTCTGAAGATGTTCTCGGCTCCAATGAGTGATCACATGTTCATCCGCTTGTCCTCACAACTCAAACATTCATGCCCGATCCCTCTCAGAATCAGGACGCAACAGTGCAGCTCTCGGCTGCATCTGTTATCGAAAAACATTCGGCACAACAGCTTAAGCGAAGAGGTCCCGGTAAAAGTCGAGGCTCTTGCAGTAAGTCTTCGGCATGGAGCACACTTGCCGCTAAAATTGTCAAGCAAGATGAACGACCAAAATTTCAGTGAGAACTATGTGGTTTGTTCCGAAGCATTAACAAGTCCTACTCCAACAGCAACCTTGTGCTTCACTATCGTACGCATCACTCCCATTTTTTTCCGAGGCTTCAGAGATGTACTAACAACAACGGAACAGAATCTCAAATACGACGCCTTATTGAACGCCAGAAAAGAGTTACCACAAGCAGAGACGGCGCTTCTCCGTTCGCCTCATTCACGCCCCTCGACACGATTTTCACCCCGACATGCATAGTCGCCGCCCCCACACTGCAGAGTGCTGCCCTCGTTCTTTTTTCCTGTAGCAATGAAATACCTCTCTCAGGGATTAGCACCCTCACTTTTCAAGGATTGGTGGAAATGATGGGCAGGCGTGTGGATTTTGCTACCAAGCGGTCGCCAGAATCAACGTTACTTTCCACATACAAAGCAATATGTAAAATTATGCGAAATCAGGTCAGCAAGGCGAGAACTGGTTCACTCACGTTCGACGGTTGGAGTGCAGCGTTGGGAGCACCGATAATGGGGGTGACCTGGCATTATGTTGATGAAGACTGGAAGCTGTGCTCTCTGCCGGTTACTACGTTGAACCTTCTCAATTTACCGAAGAACGCACAACAACTTTGCGATGTCCTGCAGGAGATCGTGTCCACAAATTTGGTTCTCGGGTCTGACGATATTTGCATCTCTTCGGTTACATCCGACAACGAACCCGCAACTGCGAGGGCTGTTGATTTGTTTACTAATCATGTTGGGGCTGTAAGATTTGTTGTTCATACGTTGTCTCTTGTAGTGAATGATGCGTTTCAAACAGTTTCTCCTTGGCAACAGTATATGGATCATATCAACAAGGTAACATCTTATTTTAACTACCACCCTAAAGCTAACATGTTACTTCGTGAGAAGCAATTGAGTGCAGGCATTACAGCAGATCGAATTCAGAGGTTGAAACATGATATCCCTACACGCTGGCATTCTCTAATGGCAGCCATGACTACGTATCTAACCAGAGCGGCTAATATTCAAGCACTTTCTCAAGACCTCTCAATTACTACTTCGGAACTACCGCACTTATCGCCAGAGAGTACCACCTGCCTCGTCAATATTGTCGCAGTTTTGAAGGAGGTTCGACGCGTAGCTCGACAACTGGAAGGCGATAGAAATGTGGAGATGTCGCGCGCAGCACGAATTGTGCATGAACTGTATGAGACTCTACAGATAATGTCGGGAACTCTGCTCCCAAGCCCGAGACGATATCATGACGATAACGACACTACAAGCGTTGAAGTTTTGACTGATAATGAGGCAACGGCCAGGCCAGCCGTCACTAGCATTGGTGTTGCTGATACCGCAAGAGATAGCACACGTAAGATACGGCTGATAAAGCCCTTGGCTCGAGACTTGTGCAGCAAGCTTTGCGAATCATTGCACACGCAACTGGGAGATTTATGGAAGCCTGTTGACTACTCGTCCGCTTTGTGGACCCCAACGGAAATTTATTCTGCCCTAGGTACTACTACAGAGGATACTTTGCATTCGAAGAGACGTCGTGTATTGCTGTTTCATCTCGTTGCATTGCTCGATGTCAATGAATGCGAGCTGGAATTTATGTCAGATGATCAAGATCAGAGAGAGGCCTATTTTGACTTACTTTATGAGGCAATGGTGCGAGACGTTCTCGCGCTGGATGACACGCTGATGCTCACGAATTCATCACTCAAAACTTTATTCACTCTTCTACAAGCTCAAATGCGTGAAACGCTCAAGAATCAAGGTCGGAAAGACCCAAACGAAGCGCTCGCATACTGCAAGAAAGCAAACACAACTCCTGGTTTAGTTAGTCCACTTCCGCTTAACACGGTGGCTAGGGCTTTTGGTGCCTCACAAGCATCGTCGGCCACAGCAGAGCGGCTTTTCAGCGATCCTGGACGTCGCGAAGGAACGCAATCGCAATCGCGTTTATTCAGTACAACAGAGATGTATGCTCTGATTCGGGTGTTTGTTTTGAACTAGATGCGCACGAGTACTGGAATCCAGGACGGTTTGCTACATCCGCAGGGAAAGGCTTTTAAGCGAATCGCTCCTAGAATTGCGTCGGTTGTTTGGCAGCATCAGAGGGACTCAGTGGGTGACTAATTATGACTAACTACTACGAAAACGGGCTGACTAGTCACTAACAATGAAGTCGAGCTAGTTAGTCCCATTTACGCCCCTGGATATTTAGGATGAACATCTTCATTCTCAGATAAAGAAGAAGACTATGCAACGAAGCAATAAGATTTGGGTGTGTGTCTCTGCAGTTATATGAAAGCAAAAGAAATAATTTTTATGCGTAGCTGTTTCTACTGCGGTTGCAGATCTTGCTGTAAAATTGGTAGCGCAAGGACAAGGAGAACATACAAGTCAAAGAGGACGTTTTCTTTCTTTACGGTAGTAGTTGAGAAACGAATTGGCAGAATGTCACGCTCTAAGTTCATGCTTCTTGCCGAAAAGCTTGCTCTACATCGCAATTGAATGTTGGCCGAAAGAGAACGATGGTGTTTAGAAGGAAAAATGCCATCGATGAGGGGCTGGTGTATTGAATACATACACCAGCCCAGATCCCTACAAGAAATTTTTTCCTTTTCGTGAGTGCAAATGGAGCGCCCCTTTTGCAGAGTTAAGCATCCACTTGCACTCGATCTATACGCCGTTCGCGCTCCAAATGGACACCCTTGTCAGGGCAGATTAATTTTTTTAATAGTTTATTTCATTATTGTGAGTGCGCGTGGAGTGCATTTGGACATCGCGGCGGGCAGACTACGAACAATGTGGGCGCAGAAGGAGTGCAATATGTATCGTTTGCACTCCATATGCGTTCAATCCGCCTAGCAAGCGTCCTCCAATTGGACACCACGAAATTAAGCTGCAAACGCAGACTGCGCGCACTCAATATGAAATCCGTTCGGCATCCACGTATCCTCCACAAGTGCCACCCACCCTCAAATTGCACTCCGCTTTCTCCAAAAATTTCTTATAGGGGATACTATCTATGTCCCGATTAGCCATTGTAGTTGGGGAGAATGGTGTCGAAGGCTGGGGAGGCCGCAAGCCATACACTATGGGACTTGCAGAGGGGTAGCCTGCAAGTCATACAATGTTGCAACGGTATATTTTAGATATGGCCACTCAGGAATTACCACGTCGAGAGAAAATTTCCATATACTATTTCCATACACTAAGAAAAAGTATTGGAACGGCCCTCATTAGAAGAAGCGCCATGCGAGGATTGTTGCGAAAACAGAAGGGTAGCGTTCTCACCAGCTTAATTTGGAACGCCTAAGCATGTGCCAGGTTTATGGCAAGCTGAGTTCGAAAAGTGCAATTTTCGTGTCTTCCAGGAAGTAAGTTTACAGACACAATTTTGTGCAGGCTCAATTTGGAACACCGTGTCTAACCTTGCGACCCAATTACTGCCCTTGTGACAGCTCCACCAGAGCCACTGCGGCTTCAGAATGCTGCGGGAGACCTTCCGCTTCCTTTCCAGTGGGCTGAGACCGCGATTGCCTCCGTGGCCATAACGCGATTGACAGGTCATCTGAAGGCGATTCAGGATCATCGTCTTCACAATTTCTGTGCCGCAACGGCAGTTGCGGGTCTTTATTCTCCTTTCCACTCACATCGACGGCTACCCTGCACTTCTTGCCAACTGCTCCGGTCTTCTGTTTACCGCTCTTCCGGGAACTGGCCCGCTTTTGATCGATTTTTACTTGCATTGAGCGCACAGTAAGTTTTTCGGCCCCATTTACTTCTCCAATACCCTCTCGGCGAGTTCCTGACTTTCCTGAAACTGACTTAGCTCCTCTCACTGACTCCAATATTTTGTTTACGATGTACTTAGAAGCCATTAGCACAGCAATCTCCGCCAGCACCAAAGACGGACGGACGCTGCCGTTCGTGATGCTGTGCAGCCGCTGGACCAGACGTCTGTCCGCTCTCTCCATTCGGTCATGACTGAGGTAATGAATGTTGAACACATCCTCCTTCGCCCGGAAGCCACTCCGCAGTGCAGTAAAGGTGTGCGTAACGGGGCCTTGTGGCCAAAAACGGTTCATAAACCGGTAGTTCATGGGCTACAGACCAGCCTCTTCGAATGCTTTCGTTGCTGTCGCACTTGAAAGAGATTTATATCCCGCGACACCTAGTTTTATCTTCAACGCAACATTAGCGTACCAGATATGGCATCTTTCCACGAGCTCATCACGCGTCTCGCGTATATTTGTTTGGAAGGTTTTGTTAATCGCACAGTCGCAAGGCTGGAGGAAGTGCGTCGTGTTTGCCGGAAGTTTAACGACAATAATTTTGTACTTCTCACACAATTCGAGTCATCGAAGGCTGTCACGTCAACTGTGCCCATCGAGGGTTAGCAGAACCCATTTGTCTTTGCTCACGATTGTGCGAGTAAAGTCATTAATGTGCGTCACAACATCGTCCATAATATCCTGCTCCACTGAACTATTTTCGGTCAGCAAAGGCTCCGTTTCCCCTGCACACCAGGTTTCATCTGACAGCCAATGAGGCATGCCAGCCTCATTCCTGAATTCTTCTTTCGATAGCGGTTCTAACCAGCTTGCCATTCGTCTCCGTCCCCGAGACAACAAGGAGAAGTGGTGCTATGTCACCAGCAGCCGACGCGCATATTCCAGCTGTGACGTGCTTACCATGGTCCTTCATACCAGCCGGGTGCCTGATTTACGAGAATTTGATGCCGTATAGCAGCGAATCTTTTTCCCGTACTCTGGTAGTACTGCTGTTTCGTTAAAGTTCCATATGCGGTGGGGGTCCGAAAACAAGCCCGGATGTTGTTGGCGTACGTGCTCAAGAACTTCCCTCAAAGTCTTCACATGTCGGTAGTTTTCGGCCGCGAGTCTTGCGCCAGTTATATTCTCAGCACTGCAAAACGTGAGTCCTCTGTTTCTTGCGCGGAAGGAACGCAAAGCATCGTCCAATGGCAGAGCCCCAGCAAAACCACGTCTACAGTCTGCCGCTATGCGGCCCTAAAGCGTCTTCATTTCGTGGTGGCCGAGGGCAAACCCTGTTGAGCTGCGTGTATAACTTTTTTGACTATGAGCGTCTCTTCTGCGCGTTCTAATACCGGCTTGCAAACTGCATGATGTTGAAGTGGGTCAAGTAATCTTTGGAAGACTGTCTTATCGCTGTTAATGCTGACCTTTTGGATGCGGAACGCAGTAGTACGTGATATACCCGCAGTAGCCGCTGCTGTTCGAACTGTGTCACCGCGCTCCAAACGCTTATGAGCCTTCTCTGCCCTGATCTGTTCGGCTTTTCGTTGTTCTAGACGTCGCTCATGCTGCAAGCATTCAACACGCATCGTGCTCACCAAATTCCACGCTGTTCCAAATTAGGCCTTGTTCCAAATTAGGCCGGTGAAAACGTTACCGTTGGTAAAAACATGGATGAATATGTAGCGCGCGAGCGGGGGCGAAAGGGGTCGAGCGAAGTGCGCGCATAGTTGACCGCTGGCGGGCAGAGCGCCGAGCCGGACGGTCGCGCAATTTATTTCGCCAGTGCAACCCACCGGCGCATTGCTGTGCGCCGGGCGTTGCACTGCGCACAAATGACGTGTGTGTGGCGCTCTCGCCTTGCAAGAGGCCGACCGGTATCAACACCGTCCCTCAAGGCGAAGCGACTACTCTTCCTACACCACTTATAAGCATCTAGATACTGAGCCCAATTCACAAGTAAAATATAATATCAGCGACCGAAGAGCAAGGTCTGTAGACACGATTTCTCTGCAAAATCTGTCCCCTTCTCTGACATCATCTTGCAAATGCCAAAGGCGTGGTGAAACATTCAAAACATAACATAAATACTTTCATGCATAACACATTACACACATAGTTTCACCAGCTCCAAGCTGGGCAGTCATTACTTTTTTACACCAGTAAACTCCGAAACCCAGGTATCATGCAAAAACCCGGTGGGACAAAAAAACACATGTACCTCTGTAGGAAAACGGAGAAGGTTGTGAACCACAAATATTCATAAACAATTATTCAGACATTCAAACATGTACCAAACAAAAGAAACAATACAAAAACATAACAAAGTAGTTAGTTTAGTCAGTAGATCTCAAAAATTCTTCTTAGAACGAGTCAATATGCATCAAGCTGGCCATCCTCCTCACTTCTGGGAGGGACGCACACTTTGTCAGTATGTCAGCGATCTGTTGACTTCTTGGGATTTTGCACAGCTTAACAATTTGACCTCTCTCCAGGTCCCGCACATGGTGCGTCTTCAAATCGATGTGCTTGTTTCGAGCAGATATCTGTGGACTCTTGGTAAAGGATATAGCAGCCGAGCTATCATTCATGATCTTTGTGGCTTCGAACCATAGATCCTCGCTCCAAGGCTGGATGTGTGCGAATTCAAAATACATCTTTCGTATCCACGAAAGGTCTTTCGCGCAAGTAGAAAGAGCGATATACTCTGCCTCTGCCGAAGAGAGAGCAATTACCGTTTGACGCTTTGATTTCCACATGACTGGTGCGTCGTCGACGACGATAACGTACCCCGTTGTGGACTTACGAGTCTCAATGCATCCCCCCCAATCGGCGTCAGCGTACGCACAGAGTGAGGCGGGAGAAATGGGACGGTGGGCTGGAAAATGAAGTCCATAATCCATAGTGCCAGCCAAGTACCTAAATAATCGTTTGAGCAGCGATAAGTGTCGTTCAC
The DNA here is from genome assembly GCA_030374805.1 of Gracilaria gracilis. Lineage (NCBI taxonomy): Eukaryota > Rhodophyta > Florideophyceae > Gracilariales > Gracilariaceae > Gracilaria > Gracilaria gracilis. Next base: position 76,801 of record JARGSG010000017.1, on the reverse strand, counting down.
ATGGGTTATGTAAATGCCTTGAGAGCGCTGAGATGAGAAAGGAAAGGTCAGGAAGGGTAGATACAGAAATGTAAAGTAATGCACCAATCCCTGACCTGTACTCTGCATGATCATCTGTCGAAAGAATGACGTCTTCTTCACCAGATGGCAGTACATTGGCAGCCGTAGGTAAAGGTGATCCAGCTGCATTGCACTGTTGCATACCAAACTTCTTGAGAACTTGTAGTGCATATCCATATTGATTAACCTTAATGCCGGAAGGAGATCGCTGAATATTCCAACCTATGAATGACTTCAGCTCCCCATAGAGCTTTACATCAAACGTTGCAGACAGTTTGTGTTTGAAGTCATTTAGAAGTTTGGCATTGTTGGCAGCGAATGCGCAGTCGTCGACTATAACAGCCAAGATCAGGAAGTTGTCCTGCTCGCGGAACATGAAGACGCGAGAGTGGAGAGCTGATGTCACAAAGTTCCATGATAGGAGAGCTTCAGAAAAGAGGAAATTCCATATTATTCCAGCTTGGACTGCACCGTAGATGGAGTTAAGCAGTTTGCAGACATGGCCTGTCTTCTCTACAATGCCGGTGGAGTTACAGGGTTGTTCCATAATTATCAGAACATCCAGTTTTCCATATAAGTAGGCGTTTGAGATGTCTGCTCCCTCCAGAAAAAGGTTTTGTGCAGCGGCAACTGAGAGAAGAATGCGTAGTGCTTCATGACAGGCTACTGGAGCATAAGTGTTGAACGGATCGAAGTCAATGAAGGGCTTCTGTTTGTCTCCCCGTAGACAACAGCGTGCCTTCTTCAAGAACTTTTTCCCGATTCCATCCAACATCTTCTCCTTGAAGACCCAAGTATACGGAACCGGCTTCATCCAGGATTCCCTGGGTATAAGTTCCCAAGTGTTACGGTGGATGAGTGCGTTCATCTCGCGGTCGATGGCCTCACACCAACCGGGATCTCTGCACGCGTCCTTGAAACTACTTGGAACGTTGGGGTCATACACAGATTTCTTGGAGACCCATACATTTGGAAAGTTATGCGCGATTGTTGTCATCGCCTTTACCAGGTGGTCTTCCAAGTCAGGACCGTTATCGGTCTGTGAGGTATGGTCCGTCTCCTCTTTCTCCTGTTGGCGAGTTATACCCTCCAGGAGGGTGGAGATGTTTGGAAGAGGAGAGGAGTTGACAGCCTTGAAGTCCAGATTACGGCAAGTGACGACCGAGTTCTTCCCCGGCACAAACACACGGGCGAGTGTGATGTCGCTTTGCATGCCCACGAAGTGCGCGAAGACAGAACGGGGGAGGAACTTCTTTGATGCCACGGTCTTGGACCGATATAAAAAGGCGTAGCCAGGCTGACTAAAGTTCGGAATGTTCATAAAGTCGATTATAATGGACGGATTCCATTCCAGAATCGGTATCCGTCCTTGTATCCTTGAAGATGGAGCCCTATTTTGGAGCCAGTTGGCATGGTTCATTGCCTCTGTCCAGAAGGAAATGGGCAGTTTGCTCGCGAAGAGAAGTACACGAGCCCTGGTCCAATGTTCTTGGATAAGCCTCTTCGCGGCTCCATTAGATTCGGAGGCGTAGGCAGGAGAGTAGTCCAAGACTATGCCATGATCGAAGCAGAAAGTGTCCAACTCGGTGCTTTTGTGTTCGCCGGCCCCGTCCAGGCGAGCATTCTTCAAGCGAAACGAGTGGTTAAGTTCTAGCTCGGATCTGCGTTTGTACCAAGCCAGGTGCTTCAAAACACTAGCACCTGTCTTGTCCATCAAGAAGAAAACGTCCGACTTGGAAGTGTGGTCATCCAGTATGGCCATGGCGTAGATTGCACCAGAGAGAGATGGCGAAATCTTTCCTGACAGGTCCATGTGGATAAGTTCCAAGGGACTTGACGTCGAAACGGATCGCGACCGGGCGGTGATTGGGTTCCGTTTCTTCTTGCCTGTGAGGCAAGGGACGCACGTCAATGACTCCAAGATGGAACGTTGAAAGTAAGGCACAGAGTCGAAAGACTTGGCAAGGTTCTGGTATCTACTTGGGTGAAAATGACCAGTTCGACCGTGCCATTCCAAAGCCCGCTCCTGATTGCTGTTACTTGCGTTCACGACCATCAATTGTTTGTCGTTATCAGCGAGGTCCATGACGAAGAGGCCTTGGTTGATTTCCGTTTCCCAAATGATTTCAGAGTTTCGGTTAGGATCCATGATGAAACATCCATTGAATGGCTGAATGGTGGAAGTGAACATCACCATGAACTCTACACTGAGAACGCCAACAGAAAGGATGTTCGACTCCAAGGCAGGCGCGTGGTAAGCCTCGATGACTGTACCACTGTTCAAAGGTATCCAGACATGACCTTTGCCAACGAGACGAGCTGTTTCTGAGGCAGCCTGAACAGTCTCGATCTCAATTCGTTCGTAGCGAATGAACGACTTCCGCGAATGGAAGAAGTGATTAGTTGCCCCTGAGTCAATATAGGCTGAGTCCAATTTCGTTTGAGAAAGAAGAGCGATCTTACTCTTGAACTTGGCCATATTGCAGTTGAAGCCAGGTGAAGGAGGCGGATCATCATTTCTTTGCACCACATATGAACGAGGTTTGGAGTTATGATTTGAGTTACGATTATCATTTCCATCCCCCTTGGTGTAAACCCTGAGTTCCAGTTGGATTGAAGTTGCCCTCCTTTGTGGGACCCATATTTTGAGGAACGAGAACCACCGTTGTTGCGATTAGATTGTTGTCGTCGGTTGGAGTTGTGCTGGTTATCATTATTGTCAGACTCCTCACGTTTTCGTTTGTAGCAATCTCGAGCGTAGTGTCCACGACGACCGCAATAGTAGCAGTTATCATCGTAGCGGCTTTTGGTAGCCGAGGACTTGTAACGACGGTTTCGCTGCTTCCGACCACCCTTATTTGCCGCGTTGGCTTTTGGCTGGGTAGTGGGGGTGGACGAAGGAGCGGAGGATGTCGGGTTGTTAGGGTTCTTGCGACGAGCCACTTCAGCTTCGACAGCGTTCACAATGGAGTCGAACCCGACATCGGCTAGGTTTGACATCATGGCTAAGGGAGCAAAGCAGTTGGGGAGACTTCGAATGAGTTTGGAGACTTTGTCTTTCTCCGAAAGTTCCTCATCGAAGGTGGCAAGTTCCCCAACTACTTCCAGGAACTTAGCGACGTGCTTATTCCAGTCGTCGCTGTCCTTGTATACCAAAGTGTCCAGACGATGGCGGATGTTCTGCACAGCTTGCGCGTTGGTGGTTGTGTACACGCGCTGCAGGTCATCCCAGAGATCTTTGGCCGTTTTGTCATCATCATCGACAAACATTCGAACAAGAGCAAGCGGAGAGTCACCGAGGCAGAGTGTGATGGTGCTCTTCGCTTTGACTGAATTTTCGAACCAAGATCTCATTGCCCGGTTTGTGGGGTTGAACCCATCAGAACGTGGGTCAAGACCGGAGAGAAATGGGTCGTCTCTGCGGAGATACGCCAGAAGACGACGACGCCAGAGAATGTAGTCGGTGGGGACCTTGAGCTTTGGAAGCCTGCCAAGGAGACCCTCATTTATGCCCGACATTGAGGCGTCCGGGGAGCGACGGAAGAAAGTGTATGATCAACCTTCTTCTACGAGATAAAGATATCGCGACCTACGCGGTAGGAACGTTTCTTCTTCTTCTTGAACTTCTTGAATTCTTCTTCTTCAACTTCGCCAGTCCCCTATCGGTGGAGGAGGTGTGAACTTGAGGTGTTCCTGGCCCAACCTTGGGAGCCAGGCGATCGATGTAGGACGGGTCCCCGCAATTAAGCAGCTAACCCCGCACCACAACAAACAGACCTTTGAAGGATCTTCCGGCACCCGCAAAGCGGAGGGTACTTCACTTCCTCAAACAAACGGAAAAGCAGGGTGTAGTAAAACGTAGTAGCATAGTATAGAGCATACGCCTCGTACGGCAGAACGCAATGGTGGCACGAAGTACGGACGGAAGGAGGCAACCTCTTCTCTCAAGGAGAGCGAGAGAGACAGGTTCTCAAAGTAATTTGTGAAACGAAATTGTTTTCGCAATCCAAGACGTTGCATGGCCGGAGAAAATGTGGCCGATGTAGCACGAACGAGTAACCTGTGGTTCAGAAGTAGACGCAATTTATCGAAAGGGGTAAACGTTATCAACATGATGACCTTCATACACACGCAAAATCAAGACCGTCGTAGAAACCCAAGAGAGTGTAGCGAACAAATTGTTGGGCAAGCATGCAGATCCGACAAGAGAACAAGAACAGGTTAGAGATGATAGTAGGAAGTTGTTCGGATTTGAAATAGAGTGGAGAATTCTTGGTGCCAAACCAGTGTGAGATGTAAGAAATTAGTGATCGCAAACATTTTGCGATGCACCGAATTGTATGCCACAAAATGTATAGTAGGAGAGAGAGAAGTAGTTTGGAATCGCATCGTAGTTGCAGCGGAGGCACATTGTTGCTTGGCGGTAAAGGTGCAGGGAAAACAGTAATCATCAATCTTTACAATAGATTATCATCTAGAGTCTGTACTTACATTGAAAATGAACAAATAAAGTAGAGAAGTTATATACATACTTATCCTGTCCGATTGCAACCAACTTTCAGAGCCACAACAAAGTCTATAGACTCGGGAGCTCATCACAAAGTGAATTGCGCACTGTAGGTTTCGCTTTGGCAGTGCTCTAGCCGCAACATACTTATGGACATGAGAGCCGAGACAACTGCTAAGCAACCCGTCGACTTCTTGAGTAGTTGAGCGTACGCGGAGTATAAGCGCAGTAGCGCGCGGAGAAAAGGGCAGATCATGTGCGCAAGCAATGGCGGCCCGGGCCAGCGCGCCCCAGGCGATGCTTTCATGTAGCGCGCGAGCGGGGGAGAAAGGGGTCGAGCGAAGTGCGCGCATAGTTGACCGCTGGCGGGCAGAGCGCCGAGCCGGACGGTCGCGCAATTTATTTCGCCAGTGCAACCCACCGGCGCATTGCTGTGCGCCGGGCGTTGCACTGCGCACAAATGACGTGTGTGTGGCGCTCTCGCCTTGCAAGAGGCCGACCGGTATCAACACCGTCCCTCAAGGCGAAGCGACTACTCTTCCTACACCACTTATAAGCATCTAGATACTGAGCCCAATTCACAAGTAAAATATAATATCAGCGACCGAAGAGCAAGGTCTGTAGACACGATTTCTCTGCAAATCTGTCCCTTCTCTGACATCATCTTGCAAATGCCAAAGGCGTGGTGAAACATTCAAAATATAACATAAATACTTTCATGCATAACACATTACACACATAGTTTCACCAGCTCCAAGCTGGGCAGTCATTACTTTTTTACACCAGTAAACTCCGAAACCCAGGTATCATGCAAAAACCCGGTGGGACAAAAAAACACATGTACCTCTGTAGGAAAACGGAGAAGGTTGTGAACCACAAATATTCATAAACAATTATTCAGACATTCAAACATGTACCAAACAAAAGAAACAATACAAAACATAACAAAGTAGTTAGTTTAGTCAGTAGATCTCAAAAATTCTTCTTAGAACGAGTCAATATGCATCAAGCTGGCCATCCTCCTCACTTCTGGGAGGGACGCACACTTTGTCAGTATGTCAGCGATCTGTTGACTTCTTGGGATTTTGCACAGCTTAACAATTTGACCTCTCTCCAGGTCCCGCACATGGTGCGTCTTCAAATCGATGTGCTTGTTTCGAGCAGATATCTGTGGACTCTTGGTAAAGGATATAGCAGCCGAGCTATCATTCATGATCTTTGTGGCTTCGAACCATAGATCCTCGCTCCAAGGCTGGATGTGTGCGAATTCAAAATACATCTTTCGTATCCACGAAAGGTCTTTCGCGCAAGTAGAAAGAGCGATATACTCTGCCTCTGCCGAAGAGAGAGCAATTACCGTTTGACGCTTTGATTTCCACATGACTGGTGCGTCGTCGACGACGATAACGTACCCCGTTGTGGACTTACGAGTCTCAATGCATCCCCCCCAATCGGCGTCAGCGTACGCACAGAGTGAGGCGGGAGAAATGGGACGGTGGGCTGGAAAATGAAGTCCATAATCCATAGTGCCAGCCAAGTACCTAAATAATCGTTTGAGCAGCGATAAGTGTCGTTCACATGGGTTATGTAAATGCCTTGAGAGCGCTGAGATGAGAAAGGAAAGGTCAGGAAGGGTAGATACAGAAATGTAAAGTAATGCACCAATCCCTGACCTGTACTCTGCATGATCATCTGTCGAAAGAATGACGTCTTCTTCACCAGATGGCAGTACATTGGCAGCCGTAGGTAAAGGTGATCCAGCTGCATTGCACTGTTGCATACCAAACTTCTTGAGAACTTGTAGTGCATATCCATATTGATTAACCTTAATGCCGGAAGGAGATCGCTGAATATTCCAACCTATGAATGACTTCAGCTCCCCATAGAGCTTTACATCAAACGTTGCAGACAGTTTGTGTTTGAAGTCATTTAGAAGTTTGGCATTGTTGGCAGCGAATGCGCAGTCGTCGACTATAACAGCCAAGATCAGGAAGTTGTCCTGCTCGCGGAACATGAAGACGCGAGAGAGGAGAGCTGATGTCACAAAGTTCCATGATAGGAGAGCTTCAGAAAAGAGGAAATTCCATATTATTCCAGCTTGGACTGCACTGTAGATGGAGTTAAGCAGTTTGCAGACATGGCCTGTCTTCTCTACAATGCCGGTGGAGTTACAGGGTTGTTCCATAATTATCAGAACATCCAGTTTTCCATATAAGTAGGCGTTTGAGATGTCTGCTCCCTCCAAAAAAAGGTTTTGTGCAGCGGCAACTGAGAGAAGAATGCGTAGTGCTTCATGACAGGCTACTGGAGCATAAGTGTTGAACGGATCGAAGTCAATGAAGGGCTTCTGTTTGTCTCCCCGTAGACAACAGCGTGCCTTCTTCAAGAACTTTTTCCCGATTCCATCCAACATCTTCTCCTTGAAGACCCAAGTATACGGAACCGGCTTCATCCAGGATTCCCTGGGTATAAGTTCCCAAGTGTTACGGTGGATGAGTGCGTTCATCTCGCGGTCGATGGCCTCACACCAACCGGGATCTCTGCACGCGTCCTTGAAACTACTTGGAACGTTGGGGTCATACACAGATTTCTTGGAGACCCATACATTTGGAAAGTTATGCGCGATTTTTGTCATCGCCTTTACCAGGTGGTCTTCCAAGTCAGGACCGTTATCGGTCTGTGAGGTATGGTCCGTCTCCTCTTTCTCCTGTTGGCGAGTTATACCCTCCAGGAGGGTGGAGATGTTTGGAAGAGGAGAGGAGTTGACAGCCTTGAAGTCCAGATTACGGCAAGTGACGACCGAGTTCTTCCCCGGCACAAACACACGGGCGAGTGTGATGTCGCTTTGCATGCCCACGAAGTGCGCGAAGACAAAACGGGGGAGGAACTTTTTTGATGCCACGGTCTTGGACCGATATAAAAAGGCGTAGCCAGGCTGACTAAAGTTCGGAATGTTCATAAAGTCGATTATAATGGACGGATTCCATTCCAGAATCGGTATCCGTCCTTGTATCCTTGAAGATGGAGCCCTATTTTGGAGCCAGTTGGCATGGTTCATTGCCTCTGTCCAGAAGGAAATGGGCAGTTTGCTCGCGAAGAGAAGTACACGAGCCCTGGTCCAATGTTCTTGGATAAGCCTCTTCGCGGCTCCATTAGATTCGGAGGCGTAGGCAGGAGAGTAGTCCAAGACTATGCCATGATCGAAGCAGAAAGTGTCCAACTCGGTGCTTTTGTGTTCGCCGGCCCCGTCCAGGCGAGCATTCTTCAAGCGAAACGAGTGGTTAAGTTCTAGCTCGGATCTGCGTTTGTACCAAGCCAGGTGCTTCAAAACACTAGCACCTGTCTTGTCCATCAAGAAGAAAACGTCCGACTTGGAAGTGTGGTCATCCAGTATGGCCATGGCGTAGATTGCACCAGAGAGAGATGGCGAAATCTTTCCTGACAGGTCCATGTGGATAAGTTCCAAGGGACTTGACGTCGAAACGGATCGCGACCGGGCGGTGATTGGGTTCCGTTTCTTCTTGCCTGTGAGGCAAGGGACGCACGTCAATGACTCCAAGATGGAACGTTGAAAGTAAGGCACAGAGTCGAAAGACTTGGCAAGGTTCTGGTATCTACTTGGGTGAAAATGACCAGTTCGACCGTGCCATTCCAAAGCCCGCTCCTGATTGCTGTTACTTGCGTTCACGACCATCAATTGTTTGTCGTTATCAGCGAGGTCCATGACGAAGAGGCCTTGGTTGATTTCCGTTTCCCAAATGATTTCAGAGTTTCGGTTAGGATCCATGATGAAACATCCATTGAATGGCTGAATGGTGGAAGTGAACATCACCATGAACTCTACACTGAGAACGCCAACAGAAAGGATGTTCGACTCCAAGGCAGGCGCGTGGTAAGCCTCGATGACTGTACCACTGTTCAAAGGTATCCAGACATGACCTTTGCCAACGAGACGAGCTGTTTCTGAGGCAGCCTGAACAGTCTCGATCTCAATTCGTTCGTAGCGAATGAACGACTTCCGCGAATGGAAGAAGTGATTAGTTGCCCCTGAGTCAATATAGGCTGAGTCCAATTTCGTTTGAGAAAGAAGAGCGATCTTACTCTTGAACTTGGCCATATTGCAGTTGAAGCCAGGTGAAGGAGGCGGATCATCATTTCTTTGCACCACATATGAACGAGGTTTGGAGTTATGATTTGAGTTACGATTATCATTTCCATCCCCCTTGGTGCAAACCCTGAGTTCCAGTTGGATTGAAGTTGCCCTCCTTTGTGGGACCCATATTTTGAGGAACGAGAACCACCGTTGTTGCGATTAGATTGTTGTCGTCGGTTGGAGTTGTGCTGGTTATCATTATTGTCAGACTCCTCACGTTTTCGTTTGTAGCAATCTCGAGCGTAGTGTCCACGACGACCGCAATAGTAGCAGTTATCATCGTAGCGGCTTTTGGTAGCCGAGGACTTGTAACGACGGTTTCGCTGCTTCCGACCACCCTTATTTGCCGCGTTGGCTTTTGGCTGGGTAGTGGGGGTGGACGAAGGAGCGGAGGATGTCGGGTTGTTAGGGTTCTTGCGACGAGCCACTTCAGCTTCGACAGCGTTCACAATGGAGTCGAACCCGACATCGGCTAGGTTTGACATCATGGCTAAGGGAGCAAAGCAGTTGGGGAGACTTCGAATGAGTTTGGAGACTTTGTCTTTCTCCGAAAGTTCCTCATCGAAGGTGGCAAGTTCCCCAACTACTTCCAGGAACTTAGCGACGTGCTTGTTCCAGTCGTCGCTGTCCTTGTATACCAAAGTGTCCAGACGATGGCGGATGTTCTGCACAGCTTGCGCGTTGGTGGTTGTGTACACGCGCTGCAGGTCATCCCAGAGATCTTTGGCCGTTTTTTCATCATCATCGACAAACATTCGAACAAGAGCAAGCGGAGAGTCACCGAGGCAGAGTGTGATGGTGCTCTTCGCTTTGACTGAATTTTCGAACCAAGATCTCATTGCCCGGTTTGTGGGGTTGAACCCATCAGAACGTGGGTCAAGACCGGAGAGAAATCGTCTGTGTTCTGCAAATGCTAGTTTTTGGCCAGGGTCGCGCAGAAATTGGCAATGGTCGTCCAGTAAATTTTTTGGAAAAATACCTTGTGCTGCTTTTCCAAATTTTGGAGAAATTTGCTTGGGTCGCCCAGTATTGGTTCGCAGGAAATATTCCGCAGTATTCCGGTGGTGCTAGTTTGCCTGGCCAGGATTAACTTCGCAGTTTTCCACCAAGTGCAGTTTCAGTTTCCAATTTGGGTGCACATTACGCAACTCAATAAGTGGAATACTCACATCCACCGTATGGAATATTAGCGCTAGTTTCGATACTTCCTATTCAACCTCATTCTCCTTTATTTGTATCTGTTCGCCTATCCAATACCTATCGTAATCGCTATTCTACATCCCTATCCACTACATTTGGAGAGCGCTATTTCATCGAGCTGGGGAGCTCCACGCTCGCAAGGGCGATGAAATGGCGCTCTGCGCGAGCGCTCTTCGCAGAGCATGCGAAGCGAGTAGTGAACTGCAGCATCGACATGAGGCGCGAAGCGCCTCACGTCGATACTGCAGCTCGCTACTCGCTTCGCCCTTCGCGCGTCGCATGTCGCTTCGCTTCGCGCATAATATAAAACGAGCAACGCCTCGCGAAATTAGTTTTACCTGTATCGGGGATGTGAATGGAAACGGTTAGTCAGTATTCCGAAGATGTAGTTCACGGTATTACTCTCATGCGAAACGTACCAAGTATGAGAATGATATCGCAAGTTCGTACCACCATCAAATCCCTATATTGAAAGAGTCGCTAGGAAATATAGAACAAAAACACAAGTTAGAACGGTTTCACGAGATGGTATGTGTCCAAACTTACAAGAGGGAGAATCGCACTCCGAAAAAGCCAGACACCATAATGGACGCAGTGAGTACCGTTAGGGCACTATCGATCTGTAGAGTGCGTCACATCAACAAGCATAGACCACATGGTTAGATTACCGTAACACGCGTCGCGCTTTCCAAATCCACTAACTCTGTTCAACGGCGAAGAAGATGAAAGAACAAGTTAGATGACTGAAAAACGCGTTACCCAATATCGTAGATCAAGAAAACGCACCGACAACTTGAACACAGTTAAGACATTGAGGCATCGTTGACCATCCGCTTATTCCTATAAGCGCACGACGGGCATCATATGACAAACGCATTTACCTGTGATGCAATGAAATGATAAAGAGCATGTCAGAATCAAGCCAAAAAGAAAACATCCCGCGTTGAAAACATATTCAGTTCAACTCACCACCAAACAAATCCGCAAAACCGTTGGACGAGATGTAAGTCCAAGTAGCAAGTCCGTGGAATCCGGGAAAGGACATTGGTTATATGTTGACTGGTAACCATTGAAGTTCAGTGGTTACCACTGAACGTATAGCCACTGTCCTTTGCACGATTCCACGGAGTTGCTTCTTCGATCGCCGTACATTCCGGACCAGAACCTTCAAGAGCTGATTAAACTACCTGTGTTCAACAGCGAAGAACATAAAATGAACAGTTAGATTACGGAACATCTAGTTTCCCATCAGTGTAGATCAACAAAACGCACCAAGAAAATGTACACATTCAAGAGATGGAAGCACCGTTGACCATATGGGAAACACATTTACCTGTGAAGCAATGAAATGATGAAGAGAATGTCAGAATCAAGCCAAAGATAACTTCCCGCTTCGAAATCATATCCAACTCACCGTTCTGCCACGTAAACGCAACGCACGTACTAACCATTAGACTACCCACAGATGCATATCGAAAAGCGTTTACCTGTGAATGAATACAATACCGCAGACAATGTTAGAAACAAAAGCACAAACAGACCAAACCGTTCGCTTTCCAAAACTTACTATTGCGAATTCTTCCGTACAAAACCGTTGCCAACGCCGAACTAACTAGTAATATTGCTAACACTAGTTAGTTCGGCAGTGTGAAGGGTGGAAGAAAGGCAGTATCGTAGACCTTACCAAAGATTCCGAACGTCACGTTCGGGGAACATGAAAATCGCATGATGCGTACGTTTGCTGCGACGCGGACGGTCCGCGTCGCAGCAAACGTACGCAGAGAAAATATCGCAAAACATGCGAGCGGGGCGCGAGAAACGGAACGAAACGGAACAAGTATCACAAAACGTGGCGACGGCGCGCGAGAAACTGAACGAAACGCAGCAAACATCGGTTTCGTTGAAGCGCAATAGCAACGTTAGTCAGATTCGGATGAAAAACAAGAGAGAACTTCGCCTTTAAACGTACCGGAAGCCAGGGACGTACATGAACTGGAGAGCTGGCCCGGACGACGATCCGAGTTCATGGAGGAGGCCAGGCGAGAGAGAATTTTACGCGTCGCCGGCGGAGATCGGACAGGTGTACAGCCATATCGCTGTCAATCCACAGAATTATTTTCAGTGGTAGATGTTCAGGGTTCGACCCTGGCGTCGAGGTCGACGTGTCCATGCGTTCCCCTTTTGAATGAAAGCACGTGATTTAAACTCAAATATACTTTCCACTCCTTTCTCTGTCCTCAGCATCCTCTCCACCGTCCTGCCGTCTTCCCCTTCCCTTCCGTGTTTGTTCACTTCCTCTTCTCTCACCCCTTTCTCTCCATTATGGTTTACTACTGCAGACACAAACAGCGCGGTTGTCCGTTCATGGCGCGAGGAGTGCTGTCGCTTCAGAGACACGTCAGTCAATGTCCTCACCGTCACAAAGCCGTTTCACCTGCTGAGCACAGCATTCGAAGGAGCAAGCGTTTCAAGTTATCCCCCCCACCTCCAAAGGCTTCTTCTTCGGAAACCGTTACAGCTCCCTGCTGTATTGAGTCTTCCTCTCCCGAAGAAATGGCTGTCTCCGTTCCACTGCAACCTCCAGAACCAGACCAAAATCAGTCGCGTTTCCGACCTCCGTCAGCGTCTCCCCCACCCTTTGAAACCTCAATTGGAAACGACTCTACTCCCCCACCCTCTGAAGAATCGCTCGGCGCTCTTCACATGGATTATCTTACCGTCTGTCTGGCTGCTGTCGCGTCCAACCTCGGTCATCGTGAGGCAGACGAGCTCATTGGTCTTCTTCGGAACCCTCGCTTCTCGCAGAAGCGGTTCAACGAAACCATCACCAGTTCTAAGCGCTGTACGGAACTTAAGAACGCTATCTTCGAACGATACGCTTCCGATGATGGATTCAAACGAACCTCTATCTCCCCAGAAGGATGTAAGTTCAGCGCCACCCTCTACACAAGAGACCCGATTGAGACCCTCATCAAACAGCTCCAGTTGGCTAACAGCGAAAACACCTTCTTCCATCCCATCCCCCAGACCCACACCACGAAAATTTCTCATCCCATGTCCGCAACTCTCGCAAGAGACGCCACCTCCAAGCTTAAGGAAGTGGTCATGGGCTCCTTGGATACTAGAATAGTTTGGCATACTCAAGAAATAAGTTTCAGTGAGTCTTTCGTAGGTCTTCTGCAGGTTTATACCGATAAGTCTTCAACAACTCTAAAGCAAACTTCGGTCACCGCGTATCCCCTTCACCTCGTTTTCCTCAACTTCTCCGACGAACTACGCCGCAAATGCATCAGCGAGGACCTCACGGTAGTTGCGTATTTCCCTACAGCTCTGGAAGAAGTTTCTTCGTCGCATCCAGATGCCATGCCCTTCGTTTCGAACAAATCTCTTCGCGATGCGAGGATGCAGATCCTGCATCACTCCCTTCGTCGTATTCTAGAACCTATTCTAAAGCTTGCGTTGAAAGGAATTGAGTTCACTGGGAAAGACAACGTTCGACGGGTATGTCATCCTCTCTTGGCAAGTTACTGCGCAGACATACCTGAAGCAAAGGATATTTTGTCTATTCTTCATGGCACAAAAACGGAACACCCCTGTCACAGATGCTCGGTGCCACGCTCATCTTTATCCAATGATGTGCCCACCTCTTTCCCGTTGCGCACACAGAACCAAACGAAACGACTAAGGGAAACATATTCCGCAGTCTTGAAACATGCAGAGCAAGAAGAACTTGAACGACGTCCACGTCGAGCAAGAGACAGAAGAGCTCAGGCAGATTGTCTGATGCGCTCCCACTCTGTATCTCTTACCCCATCTTTTCTAGAAACCCCTTTCATCCTTCGTTTGATCCCAGGGCTATCTCCTTACAGCCTCTTTTCCTTCGAACCATTGCACAACCTTCATCTTGGAATATCAAAGCTGATTAAAACGGCCACCATTGAGCGACTTCAGTCAGACACGCTGTCAACCACCATTGGAGCATCTGCACCACGCTCGTTCCGAACAATTCGCACGCAACTTCTAAACCATGCGAACGCCATCCTCGCCGCCATGGAAAGGGACTTCCCCGCTAGAGGCTTGCACATAGACTTTTCTACGCAAGAAAAAGGCAAGTCTCTCAACGGTATTTTCACCAAGGAAGGTCTACGCGGAATGCTTGAGGCAAAGAACTACAAGGCACTTGACATGGTTTTCCCGTTCATAGGCGCTTTCTTTGATACATGTTGTGGAGAACATGAAACAGCACCTATCACAACCATCTTCACACAGTACTCAGACTTGGTCGGTGCCATTTTCAGGTATAATCGAGAACCACACTGGAACGAAAGCTCTCTCTCGTCTCTGGAGGCCCAGATTACAGCCTTCAAGCAATGTACAACGAAAACATTAGCTGACTTCCACCCGTCTAGACTTGGAACGTTGAAGTTTCATCTTCTTGACCATCTCGTTGATGATATCAGACGTCTCGGAGGTATCCAATACTACGATGCAGGGATTTATGAGCATGCCCATCTCTTATTTAAAAGGCACTATCGGCGAACGTCGAAGAGAACGGCTACGGCTGTAGAGGAAACCATTCGCTCTATAGAGCATGGAAATGTGAGAAAGAAATGGATTAGTGATAATCTCCAAGAAGGAATTTCACGAGCACCGTATGCTTCCTCAATACCTTCTATTGAACTTCCTCGATTTACAAAGAGGGGTCGTTCGATAACCATGGCACAACTTGGACACTACGTGAGGCGGCTCTCCTCATCTTCACTGACGCTATTCGATATTAAGAAGGACCTCCAAGATAATGATGCAGTCTCCATTGTCGACCAAATTGGGGAACAAGCACTTCCACCGTTCCTCAGCCTGGTTGAAGAGACGCTCGAAGAGAACTCCATATCCAACTTTCCGGAGAAGATCAGGATAACACTCGTGAACTCAGCAGTCGTAAGAGGTGGTATGGTACCTGTTCTACGACATTTTGAGGCCTCGTCCAATTCTATTATCCTAGGTAGAAACAAGTACCCTGTGAAGCAAAGGGTGTTCTCCTCTCCAGCTTTCGGGCCGAGCAGGAAGCCCAAATTCTCGACCATCTTGGTCAAAGGAGAACAAGGTGCAACATGGGTTGCTCAAGTAGTCGCTCTTGTTCGTGTGTCTGTTTTCGAATACTCGGGCCCTGTGCCAGAAGTGGCATTTGTTCGGTACTTCGAGGTATTGCCTCCCGGAACAGCTTTGGACAGTGTTCTGCAATGCATATCTTTACGTTGGGCTACAAGTGATGAACTAAACCACACTGTGCCCTTCCCCGGTTATTCAAAACTGCAGAGCTCAGAACACCTCACCCCTTGGTATGGGATGGTTCCGGGTTCAGCAATACAGGGAACAGTACATATAGTTCGTTCCAATTATCCAGCCCAGCCATTTTCCCCTACACTCCAATGGTTTCAACATAGATTCTACATCAATAGGTTTTATCATGAGCCTGTCCAAAACCCAACGGAACCCGAGGAACCCCATGTACGAGTAGGAAAGTAAAAGACTCCCATTCATTCTTCTTGGCCATTGTCACCACGTTGCGAACCTCCCCCTATTTGTGTGCTACTTCGAAAACCCCGCATGTCCATCTCCATGAATTCCATGTCCGTTTCCTCGCACTCTCCGATAAAACAATCTGTAACTGACCCCAATCTCTTGCTCACATTCTCCACGAAGAAACGTTCACGCAACGTTAGGTACAACTTCCCGCTCGAGGGCATTCGAAACGCTATCGTAGCCTCCCTCATATCATTACCCAGCACTCCAGTCCATTCATGTTCTGCACTCCCATAGTGATTGAACTCGTTGGAATGACCTCTCTGTACATATTGGCGCACATCGACCAACAAATCTTTCAAACAGAGAGGTAATAACTCCGCAAACGTCTTCGTGAACTGTTTCTGCCTTTGCCCACCCCTCGGAGATTGAGCAGTAAGAAGAGTGACAACGGTCAGAATCCATGCGTCTAAGCGTGCAAGTGTCAGTATCGTCCCATCCACTAATGTCCCTTCCTTTTTATCCTCAACATCATACCCAATGAACTCCTTCAACACTTCTACGCCTACCTTGTTTCTGAAGAACAAGTCCTGCTCGTTTGTATCCATTTCCTGCCCGTCATTCTCAGCCTTGGAATACTTCAAACGATCAAGCGGAGCCTTCCTCCACCATGACGTTGTGGGGGTTCCATTTGCATCAATTCGCAAGATGTTCTCTTGTGCTTCCCTCAGCTGCTGTTCGACTTCGTCAGCATTTTCTTCCACCACTTTCGTTCTTCTCCATATTAGATCATAACCCAACAACAAAAACAATTTATCCCTCGTATTCTTCTTTCGCACCCCCACAACATCACTCATTGTCTGTTTCATTCTCTGCCTTAGACACATATCCGCGCACACTTCTAATGTGCATCTTTCTGTGAGAGAGGCGTTCCTAATTCCTTCCCAACTCACTTCTTTCAACTCACTCTGTACCATAGTCCTCAGCAGCGCATCCGCTCCCCCCTCAACAGAGGGTGTGAACATACCAAAACTGGCGAGAAGCTCCACAGGATTCTTGGGAACCATCGCTACAACACCCGCCTCGTTCCCAAGTATCCCTTCTCCATTCTCCGTCGCTCCGTCTAACTTCTCGGCTCGATTAGTCCAATTCCTTGAAGGTTTCTCTCCTTCAAAACATAGCTCACTGGTCTCTCTCCTGGCCCACGTCAACATATTCTGATACACTCCTCTCGCAACCCCTCGAAACGCATCGCTTACAGCAATTCGATGCTTCTTTCGTCCGGTTTGTCCGGGTTCACTGGCACGGGAACTTTTACGAAACTCCTGTTTCAATGCTCCGCGTAACCCGTCAATCACCAACTCCTTCTCCCGAAGCTGTTGTTTCAGTGCCGTGCTTTGTTCCTGCGCAACCTTCACGAGAATTCCTCGTACCATCAACTCTTCCTCCAACTTTTGGACCTTCTGCTTCAAGAAGTTGAGTTCCTCTACTACTCCTTCGCTGATCCTAGAAGATAAGACATCTCCATTGACAGGATCCCCTTCCTTCTCGACCACTTCATCCTGCACTTCTCTTATCTCTTCTGCTATCGCTCTAGCTGCAGGGGTTTCAGGTATCCTGACAGAATCATACACTGGAGTAATTTCATCACCCGAGGTGTCTTCTTTCGGTACATTCTCATTCTCTAGGAGCTGGGAAGGCTGAGGTTCTATCGTTCTTGGTCGGAGTTGATCCGAGGCTGCAGGAATTTTCCTTTTCTGACGTTGTATCCCGACCCGGCGGGGCATCATTTGAGCTGTACCCGTCTTCTGCTTCGAAAGCGGCGATGTTCGTGGAGAGCGTACGGTACGAGGAGGGTTCCTCTCTTCCGTTTCGGTCAGAAGAACCAACAGCGTCCCCCACTGGGCACTCCTCACTTTCTCTTCTTGCTGGTTCATCGTATGCAGTAATATCATTATCCGTTCCACCGTTAAGGGACGAAGATCGTGCAGCTACCTGTCGCTTTGTAACATTTGCTGCATCTCCAGAACTGAGCCTACGTCTGGACGAGCGCGAAGCGGGTTTCGGGGGACGCGCAGACCTTCTCTGGTGCGGAGAGGCACGGTCCTGTGTCGGTGTCTGGTTTGGCTGTATACCGTGGTCAATATCAACAGAAGTCCTTCGCTTCTTCTGTGGTGGCTTATTGCGCTGTGCACTATTGCGCTTTTTGTTGGCCATTGTGGAAGGATAACGCGAAGGCGGGAAGAAAGACTTCCGACTCTCGGAGGGTTGGAGATGAGGAAGACAGTGTGGAAATTGGGCGAGGTATTGGACGTAAATATTACGGTTATGGAGCATGTGGTCCAATAAACGTACAGTACAATGTCGTGTTCTGCAGAAGTTTTCTCAAGTTCACATTTATATTGTATCTTATCGCTCTAAAGTAAGCGCCCAGTCCCAGTTATACGCTTCCCCGTAGCTCACATAAAGTTCTTCATTCTTCTCTATGTTCCTTTTAGCGACACAGCGGAGCAAAGCGTAGTCCGCTATATCAGTCTTAAGCTTAATGCTCTTCCTTGCTTCCGTGACCAGTACGTTGGGCGAGCGAGTCCGACTGGACCTGGGCAGCGCTAGGTCGGGGTCCCCAGAGTGATACCCAGCATCATTGATAAATCCACCAATACAAAAGGGAGCGGGAACAATGAAAACCTCACTCTCCTTCGTGTCCTGCGCCTGACCCGGTCTACTCCTGAGCTGCAGAAATTCCGACCCACTTACGGAAACCATCATAGAAAACAAACCTTGAATCGATCAGGTGTAGCCCCTAGACATCCACTTCCGTATGTCAAGTGCTTTTCCAACCTGTTGTTCAAGTCGGAATAGACTAAAGTACCATAAAAATGGCAGACAGTTTCACCCTCTGCAATGAAGTGCTCGGCGAATACTCCCATTCCTGCTCGAGGATGTCGGATTCGAGATGGTTCCATATGTAACCTATACCGATGGGCATCAACGGTCAACAGGAAATGCATGTCCATTAGATTCAGAGCCCCTTGATACTTATCTTCCCAGACATCCACCGTACGTCCTAGTGAGTTCTGCACAAAACGCCAATCCTTCCAATACCTCCCAAGGAAGTGCACAATGTGTGGCGGCATTACCTGATACTGGGGGTAGCTAAATGGAGCCTCCCATTCCAGTCGTCCTCGGTCACGATGCGGAAGTCGTTCATAGGCTAAAGATGCTGCCTGTACCACTCGTTGTTGAAGAACGATGTCCGTCTTCCCATTTCGAAGCACCTCCGTCATCAAGGCAGTGACATGGTGCTTCGCGTGGCTGAAACAGGGCTTATCCTTTTCGCAGCCCAGAAACTTCCTGTGCTTCGTCAAGGAGATGCAAGCCATACCAGTAGAAAACGTACCGGCGAATAAGTCCATGACGAGGTCACCGGGCTTCGTGAAACGACATATTAACTCCTTCATCAACTCCCGAGACTTTTGCTCGGGCCTGATAAACTGCGACCACAGAGTTGATGAGCCCTTCTCCGCAACCTTCCAAGTCAACCACTCGCCTGCTCTGGGTTTCGGAACTCGGTCGATTACGTTCCTGTTCGCCGGGAAGGTGGAAGGAATAAAGTTGCTCTCCTCCAAAGGCGTTAGACTAGCCTCTTCTGATGGTCGCAACCGGCGCTTCACTCCATGTATGGCATACTCCGTCAGCGATTGTATCCCAAACTTTCGAGGATTTCCACTGACGTTGCTCGGATCCCGGATGAGTACCATTGGGTTCGCATCCACTTTAAATGAAGGCCTCAGAACCTCCTCTTCGCCACCCTCCATATTGTCCGCATCTTTGGATTCTGCTGTTTCCGAGAGAACCCTATGCCATACGTGAAACTGCGACATTGTACAGAATATGACAAAGTGTCTACCACTTCGAAGCGCCGAACTTATCGTGTCGGCCGTGTCGATCATGTCTTCCTCACTGAACACATCGTGCGCGCTGTTACGCTTGTTCCTCTTCCTTCGAGTGTTGAAGGGAGGGTCCGTCAGAACAAGTTGCGCCTCACCCCATATGAGCTCACTTGCATTCACGAAGGTCTCATGGGTATACCTGAGGTCCTTCATGTCGCAGTTGTACGCTACGAAATGGGATTTCTTCATCCCCTTCCACACAGCGTCCATATTCACTCTGAGTATGTTGCTCATCCCCTTCAGAGGCGGTTCAATACCCGTCTTCTGGATGTTATACCCAGCCATCCGTGATTGATGGTCCTCCGGTTGGGGTTGGAAGTCCTCTTCATCGGAGCTCACTAGGTTCACTAGCTCTCGACGAGGGGGTGCGGGGTGGACGTTGTCTACGGGGGCTTCTGAGACAGAGCCCACTGGAAAGCCTCCTGAAGCTCGCGTGTCCTGAATGGGCTTCCATAGTCGCTCAGACAGCTTTCCAAATCTAGGAGGTAGGCCATAACCCGGACTCCCCGGAGTACGAGAAACTCTCACATTCGTGAACTCAATCCATTCATGCAGAGTTCCCTTCGCCATGCTATAGAGACAATCGTGGGTGCACACCTTAAAGAGGTCACTCAGGAATTCATGAGCCAGGGTTCGTAGATTCCTGTCACAAATATCGTCCATGGCCTCGGCAAATCCCCCCACCGTCTTTTCTGGAGCATCACCATCCTGGAATTTAATACTCTGGCTAGAAGGAGCATATCCTTGCCGTCGATAGAGCACAACCATATACAGCAACGTCTTGGTATTCATGAGAAGGTACGGTTTCAGCATGCTCTCAGCGTCTGGAAACCCGAGAAAACGGGCAATTGCATTCCAAGACAGCACGATTTCACCAATAGCATACCCCATTCGATCACAGTTCTCCTTGGAGAAAGAAGAAAACGTGGGTATGTAGAGCGCAGGAACATCTTCAAGTCTTCTTTTCTTCTTCGGATGTTGTCTTCTCTGGATCTTGAGAGTCTCGTTCTTCTTCATTACATTTCCAAGGAGAGAGAGGTAGAGGGTCACTTGGAAAGGGGAGCCCTCAAGTTCTGGAATAAACTCAGTTCGATTATGTGTATTCTTGTTCCTCAAGACGAAGAACGTCAGGAGGGCTCTCACGGGAATGTATGTACCCTCCTTCATGAGGAGAAGAAGAAGATCTCGGGGCCTTTGGTCCTCATCGCCATCCGTTCTATCCAACCGCTTCGCCACAGCATATCGTTGCTCGATAGGCTTGTTCATCACAATACTCTGTCGAAGTTGCTGAAGAGAAAGGTTCTGAAGGTTCTTCGAGTTGGTAGCTTCTTCGAACATGCTTTTGGCTTCTGGGATTTCCTTATAGCGTTCCGCAACGAAGTCAATCTGCTCTCGTGAAGGTGCTCTCGCGTCCTATATCACTTATACGGGTGGCACCCGTTGTCGTAGAGACACTTGATGAACTGCCCGATCGTTCTTATTTGTAACGATTTCCAGTACTTAGCAATATTAGCACCCCGGGTGGAGGGCCTCCTGACATGCGCCAGGGCGGGGCCTGCCCCCTGCTTTTGAGTTATTTCGAAATATTTCGAGGTTGGTTTTTGTCCGCGGACAGCTGCTGTTTGGTGCTCCATGATGGCCATCATGGAGCACCAAACAGCAGCTGTCCGCGGACAAAAACCAACCCCCAAACCGACCTCAAACAAAGGTGAACCAAATCGATACGGGGTGCAATTAAGCGCCTACCTCGGCATCCCACGGGTGTGTAGACTACATTGATATGCCGGAGGTGTTTCAAGATTCGAATTTACTATAGAGCGCGCCAAGTTTGTACACATCCGTGTTGGGAAACGCAATGCAACTATTGTTTTGAAGATTGTGTACTTTATTGTTGATGACGGTGTTATCAACGACGATGAGACTATTATCGTATCAAACTTCATGCTGCTGTTCTAACGAGAGGACGTTCAGTATGCTTTGAGCATGTAATCATGTCTCGGCGTTGCAATAGAAGTGTGCCGGAGTCGCTAATACATCGAAAAAATGATGCTTGATCGATTTGGTTCACCTTTGTTTGAGGTCGGTTTGGGGTGGTCGGTTGTCCGCGGACAGCTGCTGTTTGGTGCTCCATGATGGCCATCATGGAGCACCAAACAGCAGCTGTCCGCGGACAAAAACCAACCTCGAAATATTTCGAAATAACTCAAAAGCAGGGGGCAGGCCCCGCCCTGGCGCATGTCAGGAGGCCCCCGTGGGTACCGTGGGCACCCTGTTTTCACCGTAATTCGAAATATTTCGAGGTGGTCGGTTGTCCGCGGACAGCTGCTGTTTGGTGCGCCATGATGGCCATCATGGAGCACCAAACAGCAGCTGTCCGCGGACAAAAACCAACCTCCGGGATTCGTCCATATATAGCATTAGAACATTCGTCATGTCACCCATCACTGTTTCAAAGTGTATTGCAGATTGCGCTGAGCACGCCTGATGCACCGCAGTGAACCACGCCGATGTCCGGTCAGTGCAGTGCCACCAAACACATCGAGCCCACTCTCAACGTCGACCACGCGCCCTCTCCTCCGTCACATCTCCACCTCATAGCCGGACGACCGTTCCCTCTATCTACCGGTTTAGTTTTCAAACTCGGACGCCCGCTCGCTCCCCTCACCGTTTTCGCATAAGTGGTATAAGTTCTTGGGAGTCGTCACAGTCATGGAGAGCTCGGAGCCCGATGTGGAAATCGCAACACGAAAGATGGGTATCTGGGAGTCATGGTTCCAGATCTTCAAAGACCTGCGGGACCAATATGCCGCATGTAGAAGTGATTCAATGCCTCGGCGTGGTGTGAAGTTTGTCGGTATTGTGTCGTATATACTCAGTAACAAGGATCTCCCTGAAGTGAAGGCCGTCTTGTCAAAGGTACTGCCAACAAGGGATGTGAGTCTCTACACGGATGAGGAAATACAGGGGTTGTTAAAGGTGCGGGTGAGGTTGTTGGGCGTTATGATGAAGGAGCGATTGGATGACTGTATTGCGGAGAGTGTGGGGAAGATGGGAGGGGTGGTGTTGAGTGAGGAAGAGAATGGGGTGTCTTTGGAGGCGATATCGACCTTGCGGAAAGGGTTGAAGGAGCTTGGAATGGCGGTTGGACATCATGCGGATGGGATGGTGGAATGCGTGGGGAAGGAGATAGGGGAGCTGATGGAGGAGAATGAGATGCTGAAGGGGAGGGTGGAGGTGCTGGAGAAGGAGATTGGACAGGTGGAAAGGGCGCGGTTGTTGTTGGTGGAGATGAAGGGGATGCTGACGGGGCCAGGAGTGGAAGTGGGAGGAAGCAGCGCGAAGGGGGAAGTGAAGGTTGAGAAGGGGTCGCCTGTGACGCCGAAGACTAAGGAGGGGTGTAGTCGCTTGAAGAAGAGACGCAAGGAGGCAGGAAAGGTGGCGGGGGAGGTGGTGCGGCCGGGGCTGGGGGTTCCGACGTTGACTGGGTTTCGGAGCGCGGCGCACGCGGCGCGGACTGCGGAGCGCATACTGGAAGAGCAGGAGGAGCGGAGGATGGGAGGAATGGGGAGTCGTTCCGGGGCGAGGCGGGTGTATGAGAATGGGGAGAGCTACCCGCGGAACTTCTACGAGATGACGTTTGAGGAGACGGAGGCGGAGGATCCGAACGCGTGAGGTGCGAGGAGGGCGTGAAGAATGGTATGGGGTGGTAGTGTTGAGAGGAGGTGAGATGGGAAGGAATGAGCGGATGTTTGAGGGCGGCTGGGTTGCCAATTGCTTCGCATTTTCGGGCGAAATGGAAATTGGAACTAGCACGGCTGCAGAATTGGGGGAGGGTCGTGGAAAAGAGTGGAGTTCAGGTGGGTTTCAAGAAGAACCTCTCAAAATACTAGGAGACCCAAGCAATAAACTGCGCGAGATGGAATACAATATTCCAAAATTTCTTAATTTTTTGAGTGCCAGCCTCTGCCACCCCCCTCGCGCGGCCAAAATAGGCCTAAAACTAGCCACTATTCCACACATAGCACCCAGTATTTCACTTTGCAGAACACAGACGATGGGTCGTCTCTGCGGAGATACGCCAGAAGACGACGACGCCAGAGAATGTAGTCGGTGGGGACCTTGAGCTTTGGAAGCCTGCCAAGGAGACCCTCATTTATGCCCGACATTGAGGCGTCCGGGGAGCGACGGAAGAAAGTGTATGATCAACCTTCTTCTACGAGATAAAGATATCGCGAACTACGCGGTAGGAACGTTTCTTCTTCTTCTTGAACTTCTTGAATTCTTCTTCTTCAACTTCGCCAGTCCCCTATCGGTGGAGGAGGTGTGAACTTGAGGTGTTCCTGGCCCAACCTTGGGAGCCAGGCGATCGATGTAGGACGGGTCCCCGCAATTAAGCAGCTAACCCCGCACCACAACAAACAGACCTTTGAAGGATCTTCCGGCACCCGCAAAGCGGAGGGTACTTCACTTCCTCAAACAAACGGAAAAGCAGGGTGTAGTAAAACGTAGTAGCATAGTATAGAGCATACGCCTCGTACGGCAGAACGCAATGGTGGCACGAAGTACGGACGGAAGGAGGCAACCTCTTCTCTCAAGGAGAGCGAGAGAGACAGGTTCTCAAAGTAATTTGTGAAACGAAATTGTTTTCGCAATCCAAGACGTTGCATGGCCGGAGAAAATGTGGCCGATGTAGCACGAACGAGTAACCTGTGGTTCAGAAGTAGACGCAATTTATCGAAAGGGGTAAACGTTATCAACATGATGACCTTCATACACACGCAAAATCAAGACCGTCGTAGAAACCCAAGAGAGTGTAGCGGACAAATTGTTGGGCAAGCATGCAGATCCGACAAGAGAACAAGAACAGGTTAGAGATGATAGTAGGAAGTTGTTCGGATTTGAAATAAAGTGGAGAATTCTTGGTGCCAAACCAGTGTGAGATGTAAGAAATTAGTGATCGCAAACATTTTGCGATGCACCGAATTGTATGCCACAAAATGTATAGTAGGAGAGAGAGAAGTAGTTTGGAATCGCATCGTAGTTGCAGCGGAGGCACATTGTTGCTTGGCGGTAAAGGTGCAGGGAAAACAGTAATCATCAATCTTTACAATAGATTATCATCTAGAGTCTGTACTTACATTGAAAATGAACAAATAAAGTAGAGAAGTTATATACATACTTATCCTGTCCGATTGCAACCAACTTTCAGAGCCACAACAAAGTCTATAGACTCGGGAGCTCATCACAAAGTGAATTGCGCACTGTAGGTTTCGCTTTGGCAGTGCTCTAGCCGCAACATACTTATGGACATGAGAGCCGAGACAACTGCTAAGCAACCCGTCGACTTCTTGAGTAGTTGAGCGTACGCGGAGTATAAGCGCAGTAGCGCGCGGAGAAAAGGGCAGATCATGTGCGCAAGCAATGGCGGCCCGGGCCAGCGCGCCCCAGGCGATGCTTTCATGTAGCGCGCGAGCGGGGGAGAAAGGGGTCGAGCGAAGTGCGCGCATAGTTGACCGCTGGCGGGCAGAGCGCCGAGCCGGACGGTCGCGCAATTTATTTCGCCAGTGCAACCCACCGGCGCATTGCTGTGCGCCGGGCGTTGCACTGCGCACAAATGACGTGTGTGTGGCGCTCTCGCCTTGCAAGAGGCCGACCGGTATCAACACCGTCCCTCAAGGCGAAGCGACTACTCTTCCTACACCACTTATAAGCATCTAGATACTGAGCCCAATTCACAAGTAAAATATAATATCAGCGACCGAAGAGCAAGGTCTGTAGACACGATTTCTCTGCAAATCTGTCCCTTCTCTGACATCATCTTGCAAATGCCAAAGGCGTGGTGAAACATTCAAAACATAACATAAATACTTTCATGCATAACACATTACACACATAGTTTCACCAGCTCCAAGCTGGGCAGTCATTACTTTTTTACACCAGTAAACTCCGAAACCCAGGTATCATGCAAAAACCCGGTGGGACAAAAAAAACACATGTACCTCTGTAGGAAAACGGGAGAAGGTTGTGAACCACAAATATTCATAAACAATTATTCAGACATTCAAACATGTACCAAACAAAAGAAACAATACAAAACATAACAAAGTAGTTAGTTTAGTCAGTAGATCTCAAAAATTCTTCTTAGAACGAGTCAATATGCATCAAGCTGGCCATCCTCCTCACTTCTGGGAGGGACGCACACTTTGTCAGTATGTCAGCGATCTGTTGACTTCTTGGATTTTGCACAGCTTAACAATTTGACCTCTCTCCAGGTCCCGCACATGGTGCGTCTTCAAATCGATGTGCTTGTTTCGAGCAGATATCTGTGGACTCTTGGTAAAGGATATAGCAGCCGAGCTATCATTCATGATCTTTGTGGCTTCGAACCATAGATCCTCGCTCCAAGGCTGGATGTGTGCGAATTCAAAATACATCTTTCGTATCCACGAAAGGTCTTTCGCGCAAGTAGAAAGAGCGATATACTCTGCCTCTGCCGAAGAGAGAGCAATTACCGTTTGACGCTTTGATTTCCACATGACTGGTGCGTCGTCGACGACGATAACGTACCCCGTTGTGGACTTACGAGTCTCAATGCATCCCCCCCAATCGGCGTCAGCGTACGCACAGAGTGAGGCGGGAGAAATGGGACGGTGGGCTGGAAAATGAAGTCCATAATCCATAGTGCCAGCCAAGTACCTAAATAATCGTTTGAGCAGCGATAAGTGTCGTTCACATGGGTTATGTAAATGCCTTGAGAGCGCTGAGATGAGAAAGGAAAGGTCAGGAAGGGTAGATACAGAAATGTAAAGTAATGCACCAATCCCTGACCTGTACTCTGCATGATCATCTGTCGAAAGAATGACGTCTTCTTCACCAGATGGCAGTACATTGGCAGCCGTAGGTAAAGGTGATCCAGCTGCATTGCACTGTTGCATACCAAACTTCTTGAGAACTTGTAGTGCATATCCATATTGATTAACCTTAATGCCGGAAGGAGATCGCTGAATATTCCAACCTATGAATGATTTCAGCTCCCCATAGAGCTTTACATCAAACGTTGCAGACAGTTTGTGTTTGAAGTCATTTAGAAGTTTGGCATTGTTGGCAGCGAATGCGCAGTCGTCGACTATAACAGCCAAGATCAGGAAGTTGTCCTGCTCGCGGAACATGAAGACGCGAGAGTGGAGAGCTGATGTCACAAAGTTCCATGATAGGAGAGCTTCAGAAAAGAGGAAATTCCATATTATTCCAGCTTGGACTGCACCGTAGATGGAGTTAAGCAGTTTGCAGACATGGCCTGTCTTCTCTACAATGCCGGTGGAGTTACAGGGTTGTTCCATAATTATCAGAACATCCAGTTTTCCATATAAGTAGGCGTTTGAGATGTCTGCTCCCTCCAGAAAAAGGTTTTGTGCAGCGGCAACTGAGAGAAGAATGCGTAGTGCTTCATGACAGGCTACTGGAGCATAAGTGTTGAACGGATCGAAGTCAATGAAGGGCTTCTGTTTGTCTCCCCGTAGACAACAGCGTGCCTTCTTCAAGAACTTTTTCCCGATTCCATCCAACATCTTCTCCTTGAAGACCCAAGTATACGGAACCGGCTTCATCCAGGATTCCCTGGGTATAAGTTCCCAAGTGTTACGGTGGATGAGTGCGTTCATCTCGCGGTCGATGGCCTCACACCAACCGGGATCTCTGCACGCGTCCTTGAAACTACTTGGAACGTTGGGGTCATACACAGATTTCTTGGAGACCCATACATTTGGAAAGTTATGCGCGATTGTTGTCATCGCCTTTACCAGGTGGTCTTCCAAGTCAGGACCGTTATCGGTCTGTGAGGTATGGTCCGTCTCCTCTTTCTCCTGTTGGCGAGTTATACCCTCCAGGAGGGTGGAGATGTTTGGAAGAGGAGAGGAGTTGACAGCCTTGAAGTCCAGATTACGGCAAGTGACGACCGAGTTCTTCCCCGGCACAAACACACGGGCGAGTGTGATGTCGCTTTGCATGCCCACGAAGTGCGCGAAGACAGAACGGGGGAGGAACTTCTTTGATGCCACCGGTCTTGGACCGATATAAAAAGGCGTAGCCAGGCTGACTAAAGTTCGGAATGTTCATAAAGTCGATTATAATGGACGGATTCCATTCCAGAATCGGTATCCGTCCTTGTATCCTTGAAGATGGAGCCCTATTTTGGAGCCAGTTGGCATGGTTCATTGCCTCTGTCCAGAAGGAAATGGGCAGTTTGCTCGCGAAGAGAAGTACACGAGCCCTGGTCCAATGTTCTTGGATAAGCCTCTTCGCGGCTCCATTAGATTCGGAGGCGTAAGCAGGAGAGTAGTATGTTTGGCTCCTTGCGGTAATATTGCAATTTGACACCGAGGAAGACGTCATGGAGGTGGCAGAGCTTATGTCTCAGGGCTTTTTGTTGTACCTGCAACGAAAACGCCTGGAGGATGACATGGAATGGGCGGGCGGATTGCACGATCTGATTCAAGACCGCGCGTCAACCGCCGCGATAGACCATGGTGAAGAAAAGACGTGGAATCGACTGGATGGTGCCATCATTCGAAGAAGCGCCATGGGAGGATTGTTGCGAAAACAGAAGGGTACCGTTGGTGAAAAAAAGTATGATTACAGGCATGTAATGTCGAAGAGCATCGGTCGACTGCTTACAGTAATTGATGCCATCGGCCTGAGAGCATCTCCAGTGGCAGCGACACCATCGCAGCAAAGGACCAAATTCGTAGCAAACGTGTAGCCGAATAAATGGCTGGGCGCAAAATAGTCGTTTGCTCTTTTGCTTCTCGCTCGCGCAGGTCCAGCGGTCATTTGCGAGCAACAACCATCTCGATGTCAATGATTGACAACGAAATAGATGAGGAGTTTGAGCAGCTCATTGCCGACCTCCTCGACAGTTCAGACGACGAACAACAACCCACCAAACATGGTGGATCCCACGCAGGCAAGGCGCCAAACATTGACCGCAACAGAGCGGTAGGTGCAGCGCAAACTCTACAATGACTATTTCGCGCCCGATCCCGTCTATAATGACCATGTATTCCGAAGGCGGTTTCGCATTCCCAAAGAACTATTCACTCGCGTGTGCAGCGCCTTGCGCCAACACTTCAAATACTTCCAGCAACATGCCGATTGTACGGGTAGGTTCGGCTTCACCTCGGAACAAAAGGCAACAGCCGCCTTGCGAATTCTAGCTTATGGATGCGCCGCCGATTCGGTAGATGAGTACGTCCGAATAGGTGAGTCCACCGCAGCCGAATGCTTACAACGTTTTTGCAAAGGCGTAGTTGAGTTGTTCGGGCCGCAATACCTGCGTTCACCAAACGCAGAGGATGTCGATAAGCTTTTGCGAAGAAGCAAAGACCTAGGTTTCCCCGGTTTGTTGGGAAGTATTGACTGCACGAAGTGGTACTGGAAGAATTGTCCAGTCGCAATGCGAGGGCAATATCAGGGGAAGGAAATGAAGGCGACGGTAAAATTGGAGGCGATTGCGGATGACACTTTATGGATATGGCATGCGTTCTTCGGTGTACCGGGTAGTGCAAACGACCTAAACGTATTGCAATGCCTCTGATCTCATGAACAAAATTGCAGACGGCTCCTTTCCCCAGAGGTGCACTTACTACTTGAATGGGAAGGAGCACACCGTACCGTACTTTCTTTGTGATGGAGTGTATCCTCCTTTCCCAATATTTGTGCACACTGTACAAGACCCAGTGACGAAGAAAGAGAAGGTCCTCTCCACCCACCAGGAGGCACGGAGGAAGGATGTAGAGCGTGCCTTCGGGGTTCTCAAGTCAAGATGGCATATTATTGATCGCCCATCCCGCTTCTGGACGGTTGATAGCATGCGTATAATTATGTTATGTTGTATAATTCTGCACAACATGGTGGTTGAGTATGGTTTGAGCGAAGAAGAACTACTGTGGGGATCTACATTGGAGCCAATATATGGCAATGTATGTCACAATGGAGGCGCAGTTTGGTGGAACACAGAGCAAGACATGGTCATTTTACCAGGATCAATTGCAGCCCTATGTAACTCGAAGCAGTTTCTAGAGAACGTAGAGAAGCACGAGCAGCTACAGAAAGACGTCACGGATCATCTTTGGGGGCTACATGGAGCGGTATACATACAGAGGAAGGAGATGGCGGAAGCGAGAGCAAATGGAGACTCTTGGTTGTAGTGTAGTTTCTTTTCCCACAAGGGAGTGGAGAGCGGCGGAGCGAGCTTGCGAGCGGAGCTGCTCGAGCGACCGCGTGAGATGATTTTCGATTTCTGGAGAGCGTTCTGCAATTTCGCGTTAGTCAAGTCATCGAAAAGGTCGACAAATCTCACATATTCTGGACACTACCAGATGGGGGTCCCGGGGTAGAAGTGGCGTTTTCGTCTGGTTCGGAAGCTGTCGCATTGGGCTTACTCTTCTTAACACAATCCCGACGTAGCTCCTCCAGTACACGCTTCCGCGTTATCTTGAAAAACTCAATAGCTTCCGGACAATCGTCAACATTAGTGGTAAAGAGGCTAATATCGTTCTGTCGCTTCAGTTCCTGCGCTCGTTCTTTTTGAAGTTTGATTGCGTCCCGGGCGAGTTTCATCTTCTCTTCATGTTGCCGTTGCTTCTGTAGCAATCCCTTCGCAGCCTTCCTCCCAATGGGACGGTCGGACGGTTCCCCCTTGGCTTTCGGTATCCCCGTTTCCGTTCTGACCACGGAATCACAGTCCAAACTTGAACTCGGAGAGGATGTCTTCTCTATCTTCGAAGACGTGGTAGGTACGAGTGCTTTGTTATCACTCCGATCAGACTCAGTCCCGAATTTCGGATGTTCACGCAACACCTCCCATGCCTCCTTGAATTTGAAGGGCTCTCCTGCATCATCCTCCAGATTATTAAAGTCTACTCCGTTGTACAACGCTGTAGCCATCTTCAGGTTATCGAATTCGGTGTACCCGCTGCGGTTCATGCGTTTCACTCTGCGGTAGCACCCAGAAAACAAATGGCACTTCGCTGTGAGAAGCTTGACGCGATTACGAACAGATTCTATTGAACGCACAGCGCGATTTACTGGCTTGAAGATGTTATTGTAAAGTTTAGTGATACCTTTGTAGAACATCTTTTTTTTGCGATCAGTGCCCAAAATAGGGTCCTTTGATGCTTTCAGATAGGCCCGGGCGACGCAAACGTCCTCGTGCGGTGTGTAACTAGGCCCTCGAACAGACTGTTTCTTCACGTCTACAGCATATTTGGCGTCGTTCATTGCAGCCAACGTATTGCTGGAATAGGAAGAAAATGTCGTTCCACCTGATGTGGTGTGGAAGACGGGTATGTGTTGAGGTTCCCACGAGTTGTGGGATCTTCGTTGAAGATTGCGCTCACTGTGGTGCGTGCGGTTCAGGTGTTTTGGTCAAAGTGGCGCGAAATGGGTGGGCTCTCTTCCAATGGTGGTCGTACACGTAGAAAGTACGATGCTTCTCGTTTTTTGAACAGCTTCAGTTTCACGAGGCAAATCCTACGGATAATGTCGCTCGTTTTGAAGCTGTTCAAAATTTTGCTTTTCTTTTTTGGCCGGTGGAGATGTGGTGCATAGCAAAATGGTGTTTTTCTGTTTTGCTATGTACCTGGTGGAGATGCTCTGATGAAACTACTCGAGGATATGTTGGAAAGGTAAGGTTAGGGCATCCCCACCGGTTGAGACCAAATCCTATCCTAAAACAGTAGCCGGTGTACTTCAGGGGCAGAACTGCTTCCACGTTGCAAATCTGGCGAGCACGTGGCATGTGTGGCAGCACCCATCTGAAACGCCAGCCCAAAACGTTGTTTTGATTGTTTTTTTAGGGATTCCGGACTAAAACGAGGCACTTTTGGGCCAGATCAACTGTGTTTGGGCTGGGCTGACTAAACGCGCGCCCCTGTTGAGCCCCTACAAGACCGGTAGAAATAAGATTTGGGATTTAGTCACACGAGTGGGGATGCCCTTAGTCACCTTTTTCGTTGGGAATTCTTAATTCCCGTTTTGCACTCTCACGGGGGGGTTTCAAGATCCGAAGTCGCTTGGTCTCGCTGGGCGGTGTTTAAATCTCTGATGCAAAATAAGATTGACTATGAGCAGTTCCGAGTTCGGGTTATATTTCTTTGTGAACACCTCCGTAGTGTGGAAGGAAGAGGAAAATCTGTTCCGAAATTCCAAATCTTCTCTGAGCTGCTCAACCTGAAATCATGAAACAACGTTTTTTCTTCAGCCATTTCGTCGCGATCTGTGCTGTCGACATGACATTGCGTATGGATATCACGTACTCTGCCAGATTTCCACTGCCGGCATCTACCAAAAGGTACACCGGATATGCAGCCTAGTGGCCTTTTTGGGGTTGGCTACAAAGAGCGCACCGAATTCAAGGACACGCCTTTCAGCGACGCACTCTCTCTAAACGCATATGGCGTTCGTTCCGAGCAGATCGCTTTACTTACCATCGCGTGTCAAACCGCCACTTTCACCTGGCGTTCCAAAGACAAACGTTCGTCCGCCATTGCCCTCACTCCGAAACTTGAGTCGTGGGTCCCGCTTGCGCTTGCAAAGATGCAAATTTCAGCTGGTGAAGCCCGCTTTCTCGAACAACACAGACGGCGACTCCGCTTTTGCGTTGATTTTCCAACGCCTTTGTTCGGTTTTCAAGTAGTCGCTGAATCTCTCGTAAACGATGATCAAATGATTGTTGATCTGTATCATGTGTGTTTTGCGATGGACAACGGCCATATCCAGCTCAAGGTCCAACCTGCACTTGAATGTGATTCTCTTCCGGTGATGAATACTTCATACCTGCCATTGAGAAAGAAGGGTACATGTCACGATGAAAAACACCTAGGCTGCAACATTGCTTGATTACACTGACTGCTGACTGATGTACAACACCTCTTCGTCTCCATTTCTAAAACGTGACCACGCCGTTTGCCGCTGGGTGGATCGGAAGCTATCGAACCTTTCGTTGAAACACTTTTCGGAGCTCAGTCGCGAAAACGCCGAAAACGACAGCTCAGCCAAAGATGAAAAGATGATGTTGGAGCACTGACTTTTGATGACCAATTGAGAAACTGGCGTCCTTTCGTGCATAACAAGTATAAATCTTTCGCATCATGCGATGACGTATTATGCGCTCGCCCTTTCACTCTTAACGATGACTGTCGGGTTGCGATTTGTAGCTGAGTTCATGAAAGTGATGAGCTCGTCTCACTGTGCTGCAGACACTGTTGCCAATGTGCTGCACGTAAGATGCCAAAAAGCACGGCGGGGTAAGCTACGGCAACTTAGGAAGCGGCTCACGTATAGATGTGACTTTTGGCGCTTGGTAACAGGTCATCATAACTTTATAGAGTATTGTTCATGGCGGTTGCATGCCACGTCTCGAAGGTTAAGTTTAGAACAAGATACATTGATTGGATTTTGCCGGAAACCAACCAATGCAGACTGCTTGTTGAACAGCAGCAACAATCATGAAGATATTTTGTAACCTTCAAGGTTGCCATTGTACCAAGGGTACCGTTGTACAGTACCAAGAACAGCGTTCAAGCCATCTATATGTAGCAAACTGAGCAGTTCAATTTCATTGCTATTGCGCGGTTTTTGGCCACGAGGCACTGTTTGGCTACGGTGCTTGTTACAATGTAAACGCTGTGGACGATTGTATCTACGACAGTACACTTTCCCAACTACATCTCAACCGTGTAGAGCGCTGTTGATTACGATAGCCTGTACGCTGAAGTACACACGGCCATTGCATTCAGCGCAGAGTTGCCACCGTTGCAGCAGTTGGGCAGCGCGCTCGGCGCGGGCAGCGGAAGCGGAACAGCACGGCGTTTTCAACCGGTTGGGACGGCAGGGTACTGGCCTGAAACAAGGTGACGATGGCAAAATGTTCACCGGGGCGGTGTGTTGGACGGCGAAAGCGTGCAAAAGCGTGCAGCCCGTTGGCCACGGCGGTGAACCATATGCGCAGCGAGCGCATGGAAATCACAAGGCAGCAGTCGCAGCCGCACTTCATAGATACGGCCCATGCGCAGGCGGCAGGCGATGGCAAGCGGCGTGGCAAGGTGCGCGCGCCGCGACTGCGCCTCTCAAGTGGCGGTGCGCATGGAGGCGGTGGCAGGAGCAGCTGCAGCACACGACGGACAGCGTGGCGCGTGAATTGTTTTCGCGGAGAGACGAGGCGCAACTGAGCACGCAGGTGGCGGCGCGGTGGCGCGAGCACGCCGCACTTAACGCCAGGCCGGTGGGTTGCTGCCGTGTACTTTTTTGGCACCAAATCATATCGCTCGCGCCGCAGTGAGCGGCAGCGCAGCCGCAGCGCAGCGGCTGGGGGCGGCGTGATGGGCACGCGGGTAAGGAGGACATGACGATGGAATGGCTGCTGCGAAATAGCGGCAGTCAGGGAACGACGAGATCATGCAGGTAAGAATACAATGGAGCTCGAAACGTGGGTGCTCCCAATTTCTGTACGTGATGAATTGCAGCGTGAGTTAGCAGCGCGCTAAGTGGGGCAGCAGGGAGCGGCGGCGCGCACGGTTTCCGGCGCGATTGTTGTTGCGCCGTACGATGACGCGAGCACAGCTGCGACGGCGGCAACAAACAGCGGAGGCGCATTGCGTTCGTTATTGAGATATGCCACAGATACTAATGGAGCAAGTCGCGCGCGCTGATTCGCCGCCGTTGCTCGCGGAGCACTCGCGCCACGACGTGGCGCGCGGTGCGAGCAGCGCGGTGCGCATCGTTGGCGCGCCGGCGTAAGGGCGGCAGCGAGTGCTTCTTTTTTTACGGCGCGGGGCAGCCATTCTCTGACGTCGTGCAACGCGAGATGTTGTTGTTGTTGCGGATAGCTACGCGGGGGAGAGGAAGGCGGTCACGATCACGATCACGACGAAGACGATGACGACGGCGGCGGCGGCAGCGGCGGCGGGGGGGGATCAACGAGCGTGCCCACGTAACACGACTGCAGCATGAATTGCACGTTGACCCACGCGTGGTACTTGTCGAACAGCGCGGTGGCGTCCGTGCCGGCGGCCGCCAGCAGAATGCGCTCGCCGCCCGGGTGGAAACGCGCGTAGTCGCTCACATCGTACACATCGCCGCGCACGGCCACCCACGCGCCGCGCCGCCCGCTGTGCGCGCGCAGCTGCGCCACCGACACCTCCGCGGGCAGCGCGCGCGCCTTTTGGCGCGCCACGCGCAGCCAGTCCAGCTGCGAGCGCCCCGGCGGCAGCGCCACGCGCCGCCGTCCGGAGCCCGTGGCGCGCATCTGGTCGGCCGGCGGCGGCGGCGGCGGCGGCGACGACGACGAAGAAGAAGCGGAAGAAGAGGAAGAAGACGACGACGGCGGCGACTCGCACATGGCGCGACGGCGGCGGCGACGGGCGGGCGGGCAGGCGCTGCGGGCGCTGCGGCGCGCGATTGCAAATTGCTGACGAGCGCCTCCTTTTCTCCGAGGCGGCGGCGGCGGCTGCGTGACGCGGGCTGCGCGTGGGGGCGCGCGCGCGGCACGCGGCGGCGGCGTGACGCTCGCTTTCCGCGCGCGTGGCGCGCACGCGCGGCGGCGCCCATCGGCTGCGGCGCGTACAAAAGCGCGCCGCGTGCGGTACGCCGCCGCCGCGTCCGTTGCGCTAAACTCGGCCGCTATCTCGCGCACCGCACCGCACCGCACCGCACGCTGTCGCTCTCTGTCCTGCGCTCCGCTCAATTGCAACTCATCGCCGCCGCGGTGTACCGTCCCCCCTTTGCCCCAACCGCCGCTTCATAACCTCCGCCGTTGCCGCTGCAGCTCATCGCCTCCGCCTTCCTCATCGCCGCGCCGCGCTCCGTCGCCCACCATGTCGTCGTGCTCGCCTCAGCGCCGTATCTCCGTGCAGGACCTGCTCAACTCGTCGCTGCCGTCGCACCCGCCGTCACAGAGCTCCTCCATCACGGATGCAGACGTCGACGTGCCACGCAGCCCGTCGCCGCCGCCGCCACCACCGCCGCCGCCGTCAGCGCCTGCGTCGCCGCCTCGAGCGGCGCGCGGCCCGTGGCGGCGCGAGGAGGACCAGCTGCTGTTGCAGCTGGTGTCGCGCTACGGCGCGCGCCACTGGTCGGCCATTGCGCGCCAGATCCCGCGCCGCTCTGGCAAGCAGGCGCGCGAACGCTGGCTCAACCAACTGGACCCCGCGCTCAAGAAGAAGAACTGGCTGGCGGCCGAGGACCGCGTGATCCTGCACGCGCACCGTCGGCTGGGAAATCGCTGGAGCGCCATTGCCGCGCTGCTGCCCGGCCGCACGGACAACTCAGTCAAGAACCGCTTCAACAGCACGCTCAAACGCGCCATGAAGGAGTGCAGCGCCGCCGGCGAGCGGCTGGCGGCTGCAGGCAGTGCGTGTGTGGAACAGATTGTGAGTACGGTGCACGCGGCGCCGGCGGCTTCCGTGCCGGCGGCTTCCGTGCCGGCGGCTTCCGTGCCGGCGGCTGGCTTGCCGGCTGCGCGCGCGTTTGGCGCGTTTGGCTCGCCTTGTTCCGTGTCGCCATGCACCTCGGCGTGTACGTTGCCGTCGCTGCCGTCGCTGCCGTGTCTGCCGCCGCCGCCGCTGGCGCAGCGGCATGCGCCACTGCGGGCGCAGCCGTACGCATACGGCGCGACGCCGTGGCTGCCATCACTGCCATCGCACGGCGCTGCGGCGACGGCGGCGGCGTATAATTGCGTGCCTCATGGCGCGTACGTGTCAAAGCTTCCACCTTGATGACAGGGGGGCGTTAGTGAGGATGGGCGATCTCCAACAAGCTTGCGAGGGGGACAAGTGATTGTCCAAGTTGTATGTACCCTTAACGTATGCAAAAATATATCAATCAACTGTACAAAGAGCTGCCAACTGCTCGCGCGCCAATCCACGCATGCGAGTCCAAGTTGCAATCAGTAAAAGTGACCATGTGCTGGTAAGTACACGCCAACGTCCTGCCATGCGTCGTCATGTGTCCACCATCATGGTGGACACATCCACCGCTGCGCGGCGGCGGAGCAGCCGAAATAGCGACGGCGGCGGTGACGGTGGCGGCGGCGGCGGCGCGGCGACGCCTCCTGAGCGCGGCACGCGGCGCGGCGCGCGCATGTTGGACGGCGCCGTTAGCGCGCGGCGCTAACGCCGCCGCACGTGATGAGGCGGGCGGCACCCGACATGGTTTCGCGCCGCGCGCACTGCTGCCACGCGCGTGCGTGCCGCTCACCCCTCCGCGCCCTCCGCCCCCCCTCCTCACCCCCCCCCCCCCCCCCCCCCGCCGCCGCCCCCTCCCCGCCTCGTCATCTCCCCGCCTCGTCATCTCCCCCTCGTCATCTCGCGCGCCGCGCGCGCGTTAGCCCACCGCTGTCATCATGCTCACGTACGTTGCTTCGCCGCCGCTGCTGTCCGTGCTTCGTCGCGTCACGTCGTCGTCGTCGCCTTCGCGCGCCGCGCCGCCGCTGCCGCGCGTGCCGCGCGTGCCGCGCAAGCCGCTATTCGGCCGCGCGCTGCTGGCCGCCGCCGCGCTCTTCGTCGCGCCGCTGGCCGCCGCCACCGCCGCCGCCGCGGACGACGGCGCCGCGTGCGCCGCTTCGCCCGCCATGACGCTGGCCGAGCTGCCCCAGATGCGCGACATCGACGGCAACGTCGTGTCGCCCACGCGCTTCGCCGGCAAGGTGGTGTTCGTCATGAACGTCGCGTCCGCGTGCGGCTACACCAGCGCCGGGTACTCGCTGTTCAAGAAGCTCACCGACAAGTACTCGCCGGACAGCTTTGTGGCCGTCGCCATCCCGTGCAACTCGTTCGGCTGGCAGGAGAGCGGCTCGCCGGATCAGATCAAGCAGTTTGCGCTGCAGCGCGCCGACAAGCTGCTCATCATGGAGCGATCTGACGTCAACGGTGCCAATCAGCACCCCATTGTGCAGCTGGCCAAGTCCAAGTTTCCCGCTCGCATTGGCTGGAACTTTGACGGCCGCTACGTCTTCGATCGCTCGGGCGTGCCCGTCGCTCGCTTCGGGAACTCCGCAACCGATGAGCAGGTCGAGGCCGCCATTGACAGCGCGCTGTGACGCAACAACGCACCGCCTCACTGCCTGCGCCCAACCGCAGCGATCGCTTTTACAGCGTTATGCACAACCAAAGCTAATCGTCATGCGTGTTAGCCACGGCCCGAGGAGCCAACCATCCAGTAAACAAAACAGCTACAAACAAACTGCCAACTACTCCTTGTCCTCCGTCGTCCCCACCCAGCTAACCCGTCACAAACCTTCTCCATTCGCACCGCTTCTCCACGCCACCTTTTTTCCCGCTGAGACAACACTCCCCTACGCATCCGGCCCAACCGCCCATTCTCTGTTTGAGTTAGATATTTATATATATAAGTGTGATCACAATTATTCGCCCCCTTTCTGTCAACACCATCACATACACACACACACACACACACTCACTCACTATCTAGCCATATACCCTTGTAGTACAATAATCCCCTTGCTTTCCGTTAAATACAAAAAACGTCGTTAAAGTTCATCCTTCCCACCGCTTGCCCCGGAAGCCGCTCCGGCTTTTGAAGCATCCACGTTAGGATCGGGGCCCACCGGAATCTCATTCGTCTCCTCTTCGTCCAACCCGCTTGTCGAAGTCGAAGTTGAATTCGTCTCCTTGGGCTCTGTCACACTGTCACTCTCTGTAGGCGCATCCGTCTCCGCGACTGGCGTCTCCGGCAGCGGTGGCGGTTGAATCTTCAACGTCT
This sequence comes from Gracilaria gracilis, assembly GCA_030374805.1. Lineage (NCBI taxonomy): Eukaryota > Rhodophyta > Florideophyceae > Gracilariales > Gracilariaceae > Gracilaria > Gracilaria gracilis. Next base: position 38,628 of record JARGSG010000017.1, on the reverse strand, counting down.
TTTCAATCTTTTCCTTCAGCGTCATGCCCTTCTCCATGATTTGCCTCACCGTTACCACAGGGTCCTCTGTAAGAGCCGTCGCTGCTTGCTGCGTTTCCGTTTCCGTTACCCACACCTTTACAGAATTGGTGAATTCGATCGCCTCGTCAAACTCGCCAACCTTGTCGCTGTTGCGCTGCACATGAATCTCACGCAGATTCACAACCTGTTCCAGACTCATCTCCGTCGCGGTAGACAGCATCTTCAAAGCCTCGGGTCGTTTAGCAAGTTCTGCAGCCCTCGTCTCCAGCGGCGAGTACATCCTTTGAAGCTCATGATGCTTCTTGCGCAAGTTTGCCGTCTGTTTGGCGTCGTCCGTATACATCCAGTCTTCTGCCTCATCAAATGCAGAAACGATTCTTTCGCGTTCCTCCTCTGTCGACACCTTGTACAGATCCTCGTCCTCCTCAGCGTTGCGCACTTTGGAGCGGATTTCCAGAACGTATCCCTCCAACGCATTCAGCGCATCCGCACGTTCCACTCGCTCATTGTCAGCGTCTTCCAAGTCCTGCAAAACCTTCTTGGCCGCATCCAGTTGCTTGCCAGACATCTGCATACCGTACAGACCCTCTCCCTCGACAAACTCAACCGTGAGGGGGAGGCGGTGTACAATCGTTTGCGTTGACTTTTCGATCTTGGTCCTCTTCTTTTTCTTCCCCTTCGGCTTCTCGTCCGTTTGATTCTTGTCTGTGCTTTCTGCTTTCTGCTCCGCATCAGAAGAACTGCTTGCTTCCTCTTCTGCGACAGACTCAGCCGGTTTCTCTTCAGAAGGACTTTCATTTGCCTCCTGCTTCTTGTCTTCGGACTTGTTCTTCTTCGGCTTTTCTTCCTCGATGACTACTTCACGTTCAACGACAATTGTCTCGTCTACAGAGCTCTCAGCCGTACCAATTCGGATGTTTCCACTTCGGTCGACGTGGAAGGTCAGGGCCACTCTTGGTGTAGATGACTTTGCCTTTGACGAGTCCTTCAGCTTCTTCAGCACATCGGGCACACCCTTGACCTTGACATTCGCGTACAGCGTGCGCTCCGGGAAACGACTCACCCCAGACTTGTCCAACTCAAGGAACAGTGACAGGCCAAAGTCGTTCTTCTTGTTCAGACTGAGCGTCTTTTTGGATGGCATCTTCGAGGCACCAGCGGCGAATAGATCCACTTTCTGAACCGCGGGCTTTCCGGAACCAGAAAACATGCCCGACTTGGATTCCTTCTCAATCTCCGCTGATATGGGTCTGCCGTACACGTCTTCAAAATCAAGCTTGCGGACTCGGAACGTGCTACTCTGGGAAGCCGCAAAGAACACCGCACCCATTACGGCAGCCTCATCGGTGTTGATGCTCTTGTTCAATGTGCTGATTCCCAGCGCATCACAAATCTCCTGCTGCACCTTCGGTGTGCGACTAGCGCCACCAAACGGCACCACAGCATCCAGATCCGAAGCCTTCAAATCGGCCTTGTAGAGCGCCGCCTTTGCAGGACCGCCGACAAGCTCAAACATCGAAGCAGCGCTTGATTCAAAGTCGGAGCGCGACACGGTAGTCTTCAAATCCACGTCGTCATACAAGCTACCAACTGAGACAAACGTCTCAGTATTGGCACTCAGAACTTCACGTACCTTTTGAGCCTCCTTCCTCAGACGCATCATCACACGCTGCACGTCCCTGGCAGGAGTGGCACCCTCACCGCGCTGTTCATCAAACGCATCGGCCAAGCGGTCAATCACGACCGAGTCCAACATGCGTCCGCCAATGCCCTGTTCCCAAGCGTGGGAGAGCATTTTCACGCGCGACACAGCTCTCGAAGACACGTCTGACGTGAACTCGGCAATAGAGGCAGAGGCACCACTGGCGCCCAGATCGTAGAACATGACCCGTTGCGTAATGGTCTTCGGTGCGCGCTTCTTCTTGTCCTTCTGCTTCTCAGCCTCGATGGCGGCATCGGTGGGTCTGGCCTTGCCATCCAAGGCATACTTGATCGCCGCGGCCGTGTTTGAATTCACCACCCCCAGGCAGTTGAGACCAGCGACGCGCGCAGCATCAGCAACAGCAATTCGCTGACGTTCATCGAACCAGGACGGAACGGTGACAGCCACATCCTTCACGTTGGCACCGCCAAGCGCAGCAGAAGCCTGTCGCCTAGCCATAGAAAGCAGCATGGCGACGAGCTCCTCACCGGTAAACTGCGCGACTCCATCGACAGAGTAGCGCTTGCGCTCGCAAAGCGGGCCGGCCTCATATTCGGATGCGCACTGTCCAATGACGGATCGGCCGTCCAAGACGGCGCGCGCAGGCGCCTTGGCGGCGTACGCAACGGCGGCATCGCCGAACAGACGCTCGCCCTCCGTGGTGAAGGCGACGGCAGAGGGGGTTTTCCGCTTGGATTGCTCGTTGGTGACGAGCTCGAGCCCCTTTCCGGGGCGGGCGATCGCGACTTTGACGTAGCCCAGGCCGAGATCGACGGCCATGAGACTGGCTGTGCATGAGCAAGTGAGGGTGACGAGCAGCAGCAAAGCCAGAAGCGGGCACGCAGAGCGCGCGGTTCGTGCGTGAGCGGGCAGCATTATCGGGGGACCAAGGGGTGAGGAGAACAGTTAGGGGCGGACGGGGACCGAATTAAGGCGGCGGAGGCACAGACAGTGACTGTGGATCGATGGCAGCAATTGGAGACGGCTCGGGGGAGGGGGGGAAGACAGCCACGACTGGGGTGAGTTGGAAGGGACGACGAGCGACTAAAACGAACGGATCATAGCGGAAAGGGCAGCGGCGCCAGCAGCTGAGGCTTCGGCGATACGCCGATATCAATATCTACGTGCAACAACGGCGCGCAGTCAACTCGCGTGTCGGCGCGTGCGCGCGATCATCGATGGCAACGATGACCACCGCGCAGTCAACTTGTGTCTCGCCGTGGGCCATTGTACAGGTGGACCACGTCGTCATCGTGGACGATGTGTGCACGTATGCCACGAAGGGGTGGACTCTGTCGGCGCTGAGCTGTGATGGAACCTCTGATGAGAGCTGAGACAAGAGAAAGTGAGCGATCGTCAGCACGTAAGTTCGAACAGTTTCGACGCGGCACGCGCAGCATCCGAAAGCTTTCGGCCGTTTGTTGCCGTCCGTTGCAGCACCGACTATATACCAAGGGTAGATACAACGGTACCTGTAGATACCGTTGTACTGTACAATGTACATATCATGGAGTTCAACACAGCAGCCACTGGCTCGAGCGAAAGAGCGGTAGCTTTGTGGCCGTGGAACTATGGTGGGTGGAACTACGGTGGCCGAGCGTGATATCGGCCGTAGTTTCTCTGCAGCTCGCGCGCTTATTTGTGCAGTCGGTCACGCTGACACGTGCCTTTTCTTCTTCACGATGACCATGGCCGCCATGATCATCGCAATCTCAACTCCAGTGGCTGTGGTAAGTTAGCACATGTATACAATTGGCCAAGTTAAAATGTGCGTAGATACCCGTTCATAGCCGCAACATGAACTTGTTGTAAAACTATGCTTTCATGTTTCTGGTACTCAAGAGTCGGCACGCATTTGGTGTCGACGCTCTTGTGACGGCAACAAGCAGCGCGGCCAACCGTGCACCGCTACCACTTGCGAATCAATTAACCTTTACCACCGACTGCCGAAGAATGCAACGCGCATGAATTATCGTTTGCTTGTTAGGTAATGGCCAGCTGTTTATTCATACACGCCACATTCGCTTGTTGTAAACTCGAAGTTACTGGTACGTGACCGTCCATATACACAAGTCGGCATTGAGTTTGCCCTTGCAAGGGTCTACCAGAAAGGTCGGCGGTCATGGGCGTTACAGCTAAAACGGTGACATAATCGTGACGTATTGCTTCACCTGAGAACATCTTTAGAGTTTAAACGGTTCGGTTCGGTGCTGGTTCGGTGAATGCGTGCAAACCGCTGCCGGGCAACGGTACACAACTGCCGCTATCGATTCAAGGAAAGTATCATCTGTGTGCTGTATGGCTACTACAGGTTAACTACAACCGAACAAAGCTCGATCATAATTCGCTAAAATCATCATTGTCATTCTTGACAGCAGCCAAGCATGTCAGAGTGCAAACGGCTGCTGTGGGGCGCCCCCTGCCAGCAATTGAACAGCCAGCACCTTCGAGCTCAGGCTAAGGGCCGACTACCGTTGGTAACTTTACCACCTGATCCAAACTGCGAACCGTGCTATCGCTGACGAAGAAATCACTGTTTCCATGTCGACCATGATACAATACCAATGAATCTACATGTCACGCCCTTCCGTCCGGCACACTTCTTCGTCGCAATAATAAGTTTACTACTGTACTGTAGTTGTAGCCGCCCCGCAACTAGTCACGATTAGGACATCACCCAGCGCCAAGTGCTCTCGTTATTTTACGCGAGTACTTCCACAACTTCACCAGCGCTACCGGTACAAAGGTATATATAATGTAGGAACGTTAACCATCTACCCTACAGTCGTAGCAGACAAATCGTAAACGTAAAACAGCTCATTATTAGCTACGAAGGTAACTCGTTTGCCAGACATTTACATAAATCATTGTTATTGGCCACGCACATCACGTCACAGCATGTCGCGACATGCCTCCCACACAACAGCTCGCAATACATCAATTGCCTTTCGAGCTCCGCACATTTGCATCATCGTTTTGCACGGCTTGCTCACAACACAACACAACCAGAAACGATGGCAATTGACCACAACCCTTGGAACAGAGGTTTCTGTCCCTTACAACTTTTTGATCGTCTTGTTAGTAAACGAATATGCTCCCCACAATGCTGATCTGCCCCTGCGCTGCGCGCTTTCCCGTATTTAATGACAGCCCTCACATATTTTTACCTTCTGAAAATAAGCATCACAAAACATTTCTGCTTCAATACCAATCATTCTCTTTGACTGCTTTCCGTTATTCCATTAGCGGAAACTATGAAAATAGAGCACCTAGCTGTTGCCTTGTCTTTTTCTTCCACGTATTTTCTAACAGAAATTTGTGCCTGAAAACAGGCAGCTTCGTTGAAGAGTACTACAGGTACTCTATTCGTGCTCCATTTACGGCTCCTAACATGATGAGGACAAAATGTTGCATCTTCATCCACATATGGCAGGCGAAGGTATAATCTGGGAGGAACAAGGGATAAAAGGCGATGATCATCGGTAGCGAAATGCTCTAACGCAACCGAGGATACCTTTGAGATCTAGCGCTTTGTTTACGCAACAACTACGTAGCTCAGTGATCGTAGCACGACTGAACATTTCAAATTAGCAGCTATATTAGCATACGTCGATAAAGTGCTGTAGGTATTGGAGGTTCACTATGAACCTCACGACGTACGAGAAATCAACGTACAATGCTCGTAAATAAGAAGAAGAAGAAGAAGAAAGAAGGTTGAGCGTACCAACGGTACCTCAGAGAGTTTGCGCCACACATTCTTGGACTGGAGGTTGTATTTCTAAGAACAATTTATAGGAGAAAAAGGGTGCTCATGAAACGCATCTGCAAGTTCTGCCGCCGTAAGTTCTACCACCGTTGACCGTTGGTCCCAATCTACGCACGGCCTCGACCTCGTTTCAGAAATCAAAGTAAGAGATGCGCAATGGTTCGAGCTTCACTGACTAAATCTAACATTTTTCATTCCTGTACGAACACACGCTCCTGACCTGCTGACTTTGTTCCTTTTCGCTGAGAATGAAAAGGTACAGTAGTTTTCATGTTGCGAAGCGTGGCACGCGAGTTGTCACACTGGTTTGGGCAACATATTTCTGCTTTAGCGAAAGAGTTTCGGCGTTAAGGCTTAACCAAGACGTGAAGACGGGCCGAATCAGTGAAACAGCTGTTGCATCCGTGACAGGCAATCATGCGACCACCAATGTTCATCTACAGATACTTGTTTGAAATCTTGTTTCGTGAACGCACTGAGCCATTCATCAGTTTGTGCAGCGTTGTGGTACGGAAAGAACGAATGTCGACGCAGATGGCTCTGACATGAGCCCAGAGTCTGAGCCTCAGACCACCTTCAGACAAACTGGGGTGAACTTGAGATGTTGGTGCAACATTTTATCACTCTTTGTCTGACACATTGTCTGCCACAAGCTGCTGTCACTTAACGCGGTGACGGTTTGAACCATCGCTCGCTGGAATTTCATTCTTGGCCAGATATTTGCACACACTTTTGAATGTTAAGATAAGTGTGCCATCCCAGTTATCATACCTATTTCCTGTTGCGATTTCATGCAGCTCTGAGAGCGAAACGTTGAAATGGGAGCACTTTTGAAATTGTTCCAAGTGGCGTCAGAGGAATTGTGAAGGTAAATGAACATACCCTTGGGTTACCAGTTCAAACCGGTGGCCACCGTTCGGTTACCTTGCGTAGGAACGAAAGTAAAGTATCTGTAGTTTGATGGCCTGTTATCGTTATGTTGCCTCATATTCTGCTGGTGAGGAATGTGTTGAAGCCCTTGATTGGTTATTGTTGTTCTTTACGATGGATGGAGTGTTCAGCACCTCAATCTAAAAAAGCAGGAATACTTATCATTTTCTACGTACCCTTATAACTCTCTTATTGTAAAGGTGAGCTGTCACCCTCACAGAGTACATAACGATTTCATAATGGATGTTGGGATCAAAAGGGGAATACTACAAGTACTTTGTTTGATTGAGTACGAATGAAGCAGTATAAATAGCGCCCATTGACTGTCATCGAACACGACTGCATCAAGCAAGCACACAAAACTCAGACATTTCATTGCTTCACGAAACAAAGACGCCTGGAAGATGCTCGCTGTTCTCGTGTGGTACTACTGTACATGGAAGATGATGTTCTCAATTGTATTTAGTCACAGAGCGTGTTCGCGCTCTGTGCTCTCCGAATTAAACCTAATCTACGCTCTAACTTGTTATAAACAGGTGATACTGCACAATGGTGCGCTGGAAGCAACGGCGAAAGGTGTGAGGCAGGAACAAATAACAGGGGCTGTACGTTTGGTTCATATGAGAAGTAATAAACGGAAGATGGCGCCAGAGTTTCTGGCACGGTAGAGCAGGAGGAAATATGGGGAATGGTGGGTGTCCAGGTTTTGGGGTGACGCCATTTGTTCCGACCAGTGCTTCGGTTGCCAAAGGTTGTGCATGTAGCAACGGCAATTATGAGCTGTTGGGGTGAAAGGTGCGGCCGTTGAAATCATTTCATTGATGATGGCATGATGGTCGATATGTGCAGTACAGCGATATGAGTGTGGGCGCAGCGTGAGGCGGACAAGGGGGAGAGCATGCGAGAGCAGCGCGCACAAAGGAGACTACGGGGGCGCGGCGGCGGGGTTGGGCGAAGGAAACAAACGTGCTAAGTGTACGCGCTATATAGTACGCGCCGTGATTCGGCGTTGCGAACCGACAGTGGCACTCGGGCGCATTGGCGAGCGGATTGATCGGGGCGCTTTAGGTTGTAAGCGCTCGGCGCCGTTGGCCGCAGGGCGCGCGCGGCGGATAGGGGAGCAGCAAAGAGCAGCAGCAACAAATGTGTCGGTGCGAACCAAAGCCGATGCGTTTTGGGCGGGCGGTGGCTGCGCACGGGAAGCTGATGCACTTGTGTTGCTGTGGTAGGTTGGTTTACATTAGGGTAGTTGCAGAATCCTTGGGCGGAGAAGGATGTACATGTGAAAGGTAACTGTGAGGGTTGTAGATATGGCGGGTTGAAAACTGATAGGGGTATTGTAACGTAGCATGTAGTTGCAGGACGCGCGCGGTTATGCAAAGGCTATTCCAAGTTGCAGCGCGACGGGCGGGGAAGGGGGGGGGGAGGCAAGTGTAGTTGAGTAACACAAAACAAAGAAAGCGACGGTACTGGCAGCGACGGACTGGGGCGTCATTGCTCGAACATGGAGGTGAGACGCGACACGTTAGCAGACAGCGCTGCGGGCACTTGCGGCGCCACTGGTTGCTGCGGCGCCACTGGTTGCTGCGGCGCGGCGAGCGCAACACTAGCGTCCGACGACGACACGGACGACAGCGGGCGCGACCGCTCAGAGCGCAGTACGGACACGGGCGACAAGCCGGCGGGCGGCTTTGCTTTCCGACGCGCGGCGTCGACGGCGGAGGCGGAGGGCAGCGCAAACTTGGGCGCGGGCGTGTCCAGCGGCGCGACGCGCGGGAACGCCTGCGGCTGTGGCGGCGGCGCCGTGGTGGGCGGCGGCGGCGGCTGATGTGCGCTGCTGTGGTGGTGCTGCTGCGAGCGGCGCGCACGCAGGCGCGGCGCGCGCGGCGACGTGGCCGAGCTGCTGAGCGATAGCGAGCGGTTGCGCGCCGACAGGTCGGACGAGTGCGGGCTGCCGGCGGACACGGACGAGCCGGGCGCGGGCTGGTAGATGGGCTTGTGCAGGTCGGGGGGCGGCAGTTCGTCCGGCAGCGCGAAGCAGCCGAACAGCTTGAACAGGATGAGCTGCGTGGCGCTGAGCTCGCGCTTGGCGTCGGAGGCGGCCGCGGCCGCGGCGGCGCGCGCCGCGCGCGGCTGCGCGTAGTTCTGGCGGCGCGGCGGCGGCGCGCACTGCGACGGCTGCCGGTGCACGGCCGTGGCCACGGACGATCGGCGCGGCGACATGTCGGCGGGCGGGCGGGCGGCAGCGGCGCAGCGCGTGGGGGCGGAGGCGGGGGCGGAGGCGGATGCGGAGCGCGCAGCGTAAGGCGCTGGCGGCGAGGGGGGGAGAGGGGGGACGGAAGAGGTCGGCGGACGGCGGCGGTGTCGGGGGCGTTTAAGCGCGGCGGAACGCGGCACAGCACGACACGGTGGCGCTTTTGCGGCGCGTTGCGTAGCGCGTCTCCCTGGCAGCAGCAGCGGCGTGCGTGCGTCGAGAACGAAGGCAGCGACTGCCACGGCGCGCGGCGCGCCACGCGAGGCTTACAGTGCCGCCCAATTCAGCGGCGCGGCGGTTGGGCACCTGACGATTCGCCGTCGTGCGCCGTCGCGACGCGCCGTGCCGTGTGGGCGGGGTGTGCGCACGTGTGCACGCCCCCCAAATTAATATCTCGAGTGCGCGCGCTGCCAGCCAAGTCATCGCGCAGATCAGTCGCGCAGTCCTTCCACCCACCGTTCCAGCCTTCCTCCCCATCCACGTCTGGCGCCGTATCATACATGCTGTCGTCACACACGTTGCCACCGACACGGCACGCCGCAATGACATAATCACACAACAGCACTTGTGGCCCTTCGTGAGCGAGCATCTAACGTTGTAGATATAACTTTACCCTTCAACAACTCCAGCACTCCTTGCAACCTTCTCTTGCTCCAACTTTCGATTCTAACCAATAAGCTTTTTATGTACAAAAGCAAAACTATTCATTCACACATATGCCACAATGTTTCACCAAAACATAATCTTTTTCACACATACAGTCCCCGTCATAAGTATACAAACAGGGGTTATACGGACATAACTGCAGATAAAAGCGCCTGTTGTAGTTATCTTTTAGATCCTTTATATGAAATAAACAACCACCCCAATTGGCCCTATCACTACTGTAAAGACTGTGTTTGTTTCTGTATTAAAAAATAAAGTGCCATTTGAACCCACAGCAAAAGTATACGAACGATTCAAATTACGGCGCGCAAATGTCAACAACACTCCATTAGAGCTTTCGTTCAGTTACACGGTTTCTACCTAGTTGGTGGTTGACATTAAAAGAAAGGGGGTCTTATGCAAGGAAACAAAATCTTCCAAAAAGTACTCTATTATTTACACTGAACTTTGAATTAAATTTTTTAAAATTAGCATGCGCACCGATTCAAAAAACATGGCGTCAATACAGTAATTGCTCAACTTTATTGCAGTCCACCAAAACCCCAAGACTTTTTGCAAACGCTCAATCTCTCCAGGAGAAGCAACTCCCTTCTAATTCGACGAAAACACAGCCAAGTACAAAAATAGCATTGTCTCATGAGAAAAAAACCACTGCACTCCGATTGTTTGGTGACACTGCAGCGCAGCGGGCAGCGGATATCTATAAATACACTCTGCCCAATAACAGCACTGATGAAAAAACTGATTCCCCGGTGTTCGAATCTTTTTATGAAAATGGAGGCGGCAAAAGCATTTTGAGCATGACCAACTTTTCTAGTGTGGAGTTTGAGAAAATATTTAAATTTCTAGTCGGCCATATAAATAGTAACTAGAACGTAGGGCGTGGCAAAGAAGCAAATATGGTGCAAAAGACATGCTTTTTATGACTCTTTCGGTTCTAGAACACGCTGGGCATGGGGACTACATGGGGGCAATGTTCGCAATCAAGGGACCTACGTTCGACAAAATGGTCAATTCGTTCGTGCAGGTAGTGGCGATGTATGCCTATGAAATATTTGTGAAAGACCTCACTGATAAGTAACTATCGAGTTTCTTAACGAGAAAGGAAAGCATTTCGGGAATTATCCATACGCTCTGTATGCTACAGACGTTACATTTCAGTAGACAAACCGCCCATCAGGAAATATTCAGGAAGCTAAACTCTACTATAGCGGGAAACATAATTTATACGGGTACAAGGTGGAGGTGAGTGTATTGCCCAATGGGCTTGCAAAGAACTGTACGAAGCATGTGCCGGGATCAATCGCGAACATTAGTTTGATGATGCGAAATTTACAGTATCACAAAGATGCATTACGTAAGACAGAAGACGAAAAAAATATTTTGGATGAAAGTTTGCATCACGAAAAATATCCGGACAGCTGGGCCCTTTTACTTGACGAAGGATATCAAGGTGCTTTAGAAATGCTACGCCCAATTCATCCAAAGAAAAAACCGCAGGGCGGCGTGCTGACCACTCAGGAACGACAGGATAATAAGGATGTTTCAAGTGACCGATTAACCGCCGAGAACTGCTTTGGACGCTGTTGCTCCCTTTGGGCGGTCGTTTCCTCGAAGTATCGCTGGAAGTAAAACAACTACGACTACTTCTTTCATTTTGTGATGGCACTTACAAATATGCACGCAAAATGGCATCCTCTTCGTGCTGAAGATGGCGAGTTCTACAGGCAGTACAAAAGTAGGCTTTATTCTATTGGGTCGGCCATTGTCGATAGACGCCGCACAGCTCAGCATTTATATCGCGAGCGTAAGAAGCGCCGCCTAGATGTCGACTTCCGTTCAATGGCACCGACGCACGCGAGCTACCCAGACCACGACCCGGAAGACTTTTGATAAAGCTCAGAACCCTTTCGTGTTTGCATGCAGTAGGTTTTTTGTTTCCTCAAGATAGTTCATACCGGAGCTCTCTACGAGACGTAGGCTCTCAATCACACCATCCCTTCTTTCCATTCCACCCCTGCGCGTTGCCCATAATATATCCGCCCCACTCCTCCATAACCGAGGTCCTAGTAACGGTTGCAAATTTGGCGTCACCGGCAGGACGGGGACAGCGGTACACCAGAATGCAGCGGCGGCGGCTGTGCCAAGAGCGGTGAGAGGGAGGCCAATGACGGGAGCGGAACACGGCACAAAGGCGGCGGAGCCATAAACGGATGCGATTGAGACGGTGATTGCAACTTTACTCATCGTAAACGGGTCAGCAGGGTGCTGCTGCCGTCGCCGCCGCATCAAGCACTAGCACATCCATGATCGGAGCGGCGGTTCAGACGGCTGCAGATGGGATTTTGGGGGCACTGGCCGTGGCAGCACTCGCCGTAGCGTTAGAAAACCAGGCAGCCGCAGTGACTGCTGCGGTTGAGGACGCGGCTGACGCGGTGGTAGTGGCGGCGGCGGATGCTGCGACTGGCACGGTAATGATCGCTTCCCCAGACGGGTGGCGGCATGTGAGGCATCGGCGGTCACCAGGCGGCCGATACGGTAAAGATTCTGGTTGGTGCTTCGGCTAGCCAACGGAAGCACTTGTGGGAGCCAGAGTCAACTGCATGGCTGCGCGACCGGTATTGTCTGTGGCCGCAGCGGCAAGCTGCGCAGCCGCAGCGGTGACTGTGGCGGTGATGCTGTAAAGATCCTCTGCTTCAAATGGTGCAATTAGCGCAGTAGCACGACGACGGCCCATGAAATGGAAAAAGAATGAGGGGTGTCTCGCACGCACGCCCCCAGTGCGGTACGAAGCGAAGAAAAAGAAACGGGCAACAACAATTGCGCTCCTATACGGCGGCGACGGCAGCGATGTGTGGTGGTGCTCGGCGGTCGAACGGCAGAATGGAGCGCAAGGCCGGAATGGGCGGCTTAAAAGATTTGTGCGACGGCCGCTTGCGTGGCGTCAAACAACGCGGCTGGAGACGGCAGCGGGGCGTAGCCAGCGCAGGAAAGCGCGAATGAGGATACGAGCATTAGGCCGAGAAAAAGAGACGTGGTAACAGCAATTGCATGTTGATACCAGGACGTTCCACGAAGTCCCATGGTCGGGCAGCATTTTAAATGCGCTCACCTGCACCAGCGGCAGGCTGCGCTTCACAACAATGTACCGGTAGGGAGCGTCGCGAAAAGACAGCACAAGGGACCTTTGTGTCCAAATCTGAGAGTGCGCACGCCAAGGGCAGCAAACGGCGGCGGCAACGGCGAGCGCCTTGACCAATGCACGAAACGGCGGCGACTATAGCATAATTTGGCAGCGCGGGGCGAGGCACGCACGGCTGGGCGGGGAGTGGTGGTATGTGCGTTTTGTTCGTCTCTGACGGCAGCAGCGACGTGTGTTACAGGGCGATGCAGGTGGAGGAGGGGATGCACCAGCGACGGGCGGTGACAGAGTGGACACCTTTGCGGGCCCATGACGCTGCGACGATTGTGCGATGACACGGGGCGTTAATGGAGACAGGAGTGTATCAGCCCTGTAGGCCAGTAGAAAAGATGGTACGGCAAGTGCGTGTGACGGCGGCTGCGGATGCGTTGGCCGGCATGGCGACGGAGCGCTGGAGCAGGGCAAGCTAGAGGCGTTGGTATTGTGGGCTGCTGGCGCGCTTGTGGCGGGGCGCGGCGACGCGCCCACGACGGGCAGTTGTAGGGCGCGCGGGGCTGTGGGGTATTGATGCGGCAGAGGTGATGGTGGCACTGAGGGAAAGCGGCCGCAACAGTTTAAGGCGGCACTGGCGACTGCGACAGAGGAGGTTTTCAGTGCTGTTGTGTAAGTTTGTTGCCGTTATCAATATTTTGAAAATATGTTGTATAATTTGACATCACAGTAGTTGTTAATTGGGGGAAAAGAAGTTGTAGATATTGAATGTGTTTTCTTGAAGATTGGACCTTATTTGGATATAACTGAATGAGAAGGATTGCACTAAAACGCAGTGTGAGGCGCAAACTTTTTTGGGAATCGGTAGTCAACTGCGCAACTACTGATTCTTCGACAATTTAGTGTTTATTTGGTTTAGAGACCTATTCAAAGCAACCTATAGTGCACCAATAAACCATTAACCCTTCTTTATTGTATCTATCTTTCTTATCTCCCAAACCAACCACTACAAAATGCCCCGCGGCAAACATATTACGACTGAAGAGGTTGCAGCTACAAAAGCCTATCGCTCTGTTGGTAATCTTTTGGCTTTATTGCTAACCAACTAAAACGGTCCAAATCAGCAATATGTACCGTTTTAAGGCGTCAAACACCAGGCATTGCTAAAAAAAAGCTCTGGTAGACCTCACAAATCATCACCTCAAACCAAACGCCGTATAAAGAAGACGCTTTCTAAACGTTCATGCCCCGCACTTCAGCTTAAAAAGGATTTGGATTTGGACATATCTGTCTCGACTGTCACTCGTGAAATTCTCCGTCTCGAAGTTTTTGATTATAAGAAGAAAAAAGTAACACCTTTGATAACCGAACACCACCGTGAACAGCGTCTTGAATGGGCGATGTATCACAACCGTTTCTACGAAGATGAGTGGCGATTGGCGATTTGGAGTGATGAGAAAAAATTTAATGGAGATGGTTTTGATGGCTGGAGCTTTTATTGGCATGACTTACGTCATGATGAACAAGTTTTTTCGAAACGTAAACATGGAGGAGTTTCTATCATGTTATGGAGTTGTTTTTCATACTATGGTAAAGGGCCTTTGGTGTTTATTGATGGAACTGTGGACTCTAAGAAGTATACACATATGCTACAGCAGCATATGGTACCATGGGCTAACATGCAACATGGTAGTAATTGGATTTTTCAGCAGGACAATGCCCCTATTCACAAATCGCTGTATAGCATGAAGTGGTTTACGGAGAACAAATACAATTTAATGGAGTGGTCAGCACATTCTCCGGATCTAAATCCTATAGAGAATCTTTGGAGCATACTCGCTTACAGGTTCTACGCTGATTGTAAGCAGTATGACTCCAAAGAGGCTCTAAAGCAGGCTCTTCGTCATGAGTGAGACAAAATAGACCCTCACGTGCTAACCATGCTTAATAACAGCATGCCTAGGCGTTGCATGGCTGTAATGCGCGCTAACGGGCGCAAAACAAAGTACTAAACTGGGCTTAGATGCGCAGCAGGTCAAAAATATGATATTGTTCGTATACTTTTGAACCGCCCTGTAAGGTGAAGGGCTTGCACTGTAGGCGCTACACAATGTTTGAAGAGTTTTTATTGTGCTAGAATGTTTTAATGAAGTAAAAGAAAGTTTATTGTAGCCTTAATCTACCTCACAGTCTCTCAGAAGCGCTGTGTACTGGCCTTTAGCCCCCGCTCGTATACTTTTGACGAGGACTGTACTTTGAATGTGCTGGCCACCGCAAAGTGCTGCAACAACAAAAGTGCTTTTATTCATTAACAACAACGATCTGTAGCTGTCGTGGCGACAAGCAGCACAAAACACATGCCCTGTGCATGGCTTTTGCTAAAACGTTTCCTACAAAGCATTGGATTATTTTTTCTCTGTATCTCTAGTTCCTGCAGCTTCCTGCTCAGGGCAGGTCAGATTCTACACCGAACGACTCTTGCGCATCATACACCTTCTTCGTCTTCACAGATGCCGTTTCATTGAAATCCAATTTGTTCAGGTCGATATGCTTCTCTATCACATGAACGTAGTCGCGGTAGAATACTACGTTTCGCTTTGGAACTCTCCGAACCGTCCTCTGCGCAAGTTTCACATCCGTCAACATTAATGACACCGTTTTCTTGAACACCGACCTGATTTTCTTGATGTTTTTGAGCGACGAGCTGTCTGCAGTGCCTCCCACCGTCCCAAATGGAATCGCCACAGCGTTGATCAAATTGGTCGCCAGAGCTAGCGCCTCGAGGTAGTTCTGGGGCGGTGCATTCGCTTCCGCAAGTGACCGAAGGTAATACAGCAGCACGAATCGTGACGGGTGAGACGTATCGCCCGGAAGATCCATACCGCCGGTCCCGTGGGAGACCGTCTCCGGCACTACGCTGTGCACTGGCACCGGGTACACGTTGGACGGCTGGTCCACTTGCATGTCTGCAGGGACGTCTGGCTTTGGAGCTCGCACATACCCGTATCGGTTCAAGTTCTGGACATGCCAACTGTATCCGGGGTCGTTCGTCGTGACGGCTACATCACTCCTGTGCCACACAAGTTGGTTGTTGAGATATTCGATGATGTACTGCTCCCCGCTCGGTTCAACGATACCCCAGTGAATACCCATCCCGGAGGCCTGCTCAGGGCGATACACTAAAACATTGTCCTCCAATTCGCTCACTACTTCTGCGCCTGTCTTGCATTGAGCGAGAAGGTACGCTACGAGATCTACCTATGAGACGATTCTTTTCTTGCTGTTGCAAGTGGCATCAGCCGCGCACGTGTCGGACTCAACCAGCGGATATCGCGATGTCGTCAACACAAGCGCTGAGATGCTAAGACCGTGCTCATTTTGGCCTTCCATGATTATGTTGTAAACGCCCAGTCCGGTAGACGGGTTGAACGGGATTGGTGCATTAATGCACACCGTGCCATATGCATTTTTGTCAATGGTGGGATCATAAATTTTAAAGGAATCGGGAAGAGATGAAGCATCTAGCTCGAGATATGACGAAATGAGCTTGGGGTAGTCGGAATTTATACGTGGCATCACGACGATGTTTCATTTGTCAAGGAGAAAGCGAAAACCTAGTTCCATGGTCCTCGCGATTACCTTCAGCCCGGCATCGAGGTCGCTGCAGGAAGCATCGACAGTCGCACGGACGTGACTGCAGCAGAATGCTTTGCGGAGTAAACAAGCTGCAATGAGTAGACGGATGACTACAGACGCGACCCGGATCGCCATGGTGTGAATGGGAAGCTTTCTTGGCAGTCGCAAAATTTTTGACGAGTTGAAAATCGTCTACCCTATGGAAGAGGTCCGAGCTCTCTCGCACATTCAGGAACTTTACCCGTCTATAAATTCAACAGTATTGTGGAAGGGTAAGTTTTCTTAAGAATGAGAGCCCTGGAAGCAACTTGCTTCAAGCAAAGCCGTCTTTTTATACAAAGCATTATTGCTTCCAATACGTAGAAAAGGCATCAAATCTCTTCATAGGAGGTTTAGAATTTAGTATTATACTGTTTTGGGATGTTCTTCGGCAATAGCCTTGAAGCTCAACATTGCGCAGGGAGCAGCGGGAAAATCGCATTTTTGGCAATAGGGAACTTACGCAGAGTGACTTCATGAGTGCGTGAGTAAAATTTCCTATACACGCTACCCAGTTTGCAACGTGTAACGAAGCCTATGTGAAATTTCGTGAGTCAGGATTGCGAAATCGGGCTCTCTATTGAACCCACATGACAAACACCCTGACCTGAGATCTTGCGCTGTACCATTACTTCTTGCATTCCTCGCTCTCTTAAGCGAAATCCTCTACCATGTTAGAACAGACAAAAAAAACTCTACAGCTCTCAACCGCCTCCCCGACCAAAGTAGCAACATCCAGTGATCGTCCTGTACCAACCAACTGCTCGAGCGGCAGCCACAAACAAGCGGTGCAAGAAAAGTGGCGACGTCATCGTTTTCGAAGGAAAAAAATCTTGTCCTCGTCCGGGATGCAGCGCGCGCACATTTAGCTCCAAATGGAGAATCTAGGGAGCGATTCGAACTCGCAGCGTCAAAGATTAACAGCACCAAAAATCTAACACACGCAGTCACCTGGAAATCAGTTCAAGATAGATGCAAGCGGCTATAAGATCGTTTTGACAGTAACGACAAAGCGGAGGCGTTAATGAGCGGGCTTGGTAATGAAGTAGGTGAGTTTGAGGAGCTGATGAGCGTAATGAAAGAAACTCGCGATGATATGTTGAAGGCGAAAAGCGATAAGAAGAAGAAAGCGGAAGAACTAGATCGCAAGAAGGAACGATTGGGAGCATTAATTAGGGAAAAAGCGACAAAGAGGAATGAATCCATTCCCGTTTGCGACGTAGACGCAATAGAAGGCGAGGAACGCACGCCAAAAAAGCCGAGCTTCAGTATTCAAGCAGCTTCTCTCTTGACGAGAAAGCACATAGTTTTACTGCGTCGTTGGAGCGTGGTGACAAGCGTCGAATGGATCTCCAAGAGGCACGATTGCAGCTGGATCGTGAGCGGTTCGAATCTGAAAGGAAAGAGCGGGAGTTGGATCGCGCGGAACGTCGTCGAGAACTCGAGGAGCTACAGTGGATTGAGTTGCAGAATTTTCGCCTGATGATGGACGTCATGCGTGGTTTTAGAACAGAAGATCATGGCCGAGAAGCATCTCGAGGGAGTAAAGACGGTGGAAAAGGATCCATGGATGCCGGAAAAGCCAGCGACGAAAGCTCCGCGGCTCCGCTACGCCTCCACATTACTCGCTTGTTCCACGAGAGGTGAGATATATATGCAGTGTGGGAGGCGTGCATCCAAAGTAGGTGGATACTTGATTGCCGTAGAAGTAAATTCGAATGCTCATGAGGAGGAGAGCGGCGAGATAAAGGGATCCCACCGGAGCTTGCAAAACGCGCAGCTTCCTCCGATTATCCATGGTACTTCAATAAACCTTCACCTCTTTAAAGATCCATTCGACAGTTATGCGGCCGCCTGCCATTCCCTTGTTAAAGTACTTCTGATTCTCACTAAGGTGAGATCCTTGAAATGGCGTCTCGAGATAATCGCGTCGGCTATAGCCACTGTCACCATACACCCAGTACTGCTTCTCCTCCAACATTAGTGCTTGCTCAAGTTGCGCATCTAACTGAGAACGTGTGTACCAAGTCCAATCATGCATTCTACCCTCAACTGGGCCATATACGTGAAGGATGATGCCATCAGGGCAGATAATTGCTTGGTACTTTAGTGCATGAGCGCGTTTATGTCCGTTGTAGACGACGTTCTGTAGACCATTATCGTTCGGTCTCGCTATCTTCAACACGGTTCCATCTATAAAACCAACGCAGTTGCCCAAAGCATCGGTTTTTTCATGGACAACAGCTGCCTACTCGATTGCTCTTTGCGCAAGATATGGGGCATATAGTGGGCCAGTCAGCAGGTTCTCGTAGTTGTCAAGGAAAGAGTCGAGTACTTCCCAGAATATTTCGCTCATATGCGCGGCATGTTTTCGAAACATAGTTTCTTTATCAACCCAGCGAAAGGGCGTAGCCATGCGACTCAAGATAATACATGTAGCCAAGAGAGATGTAGACTGATAACGATTGCGTGCGGTTGAAAACACTGAAATAGGGCACATCAAGTTTTGTAGTTCTAGTACGTCTTGTCGTAGAAAGCGAAAATGCGACAAACACATCTGATCATTCATGTTGTTGAAGACTTCCTCAAATGTAGTTGTGGCAATCATATGTGAATGTATCAAACCCTTTTGGTAGTTATTGTGATTGGTTCTGTACTTCATGAAGGATATCAGAAGCGGCTCTATTGTGTCTGTCGGACGTTGCACCCTTCTGTGTAGAAAGTATTGTAGAATCGTGGTCCAACGAATCAACCTGAGTTGGTTTGCTCGCTTTGTTTGCTTCTTCAGAACCGCGAGCTGTTTCATAGCTTCTGATCACTTTCAAGTTCAAAGTGATCAGAAGCTATGAAACTACGCATCGCTTCAAACTTGAGTTTGAACCAGTCTACTGATCTGTATATCCGTTAGGCAAGCTAGTGAAGTTTCTACTGAAGGGGTAAGCGTAATTTCAATTCTCCACAACACCGATGAAACTTCACGTGGCTAAAGCGTAGTGAATTTGACGTGAACTTTTTTGTGAAATCTGCTTTGCGTAATACGCGTAATACACGGCATACAACCTAAAATTTGAAAGGATATGTACTTTAACCTAGTTGCACTTTTAAGCTACGTCTTTATTTCCAAAAAAGGCACGACAGCAAAGATGCAACTGTTTTGTTAAAATTTTGGATTCATCTAACATGTATCTACTGTTAAGAAAATGCTTCTTGTCCTTCGCGGAGAAGCGTCGCTTCCTGCACATGTTCCTAAGGACGTTTGTAGATACGTTAAAAGTTTTACGAAAAAAAATATTTGTTCAAAGTAAAGGAACTTTTGTCGGCACATCGTTTTGTTGACGAAGTGGTCTTCTTCTGTACAGAACTAGACCATTTTATTCAGTATTATTATTTTCTTCAGGCTGTTTTCGCACATTTTGGGATGGTGTAAATTTGAGTCGCATCAGCTCTTTCACATAGCTCATTCAATTTTCTACTGCAAGGAGAATTTTCATTCACTTCAAATCGTAATGTACATATCCAGAGCTTGTGTCTGGAAGTTCACTGAAGTTGCGCAAAAAAGCCCAAATTAAGGATTTTGGATGGCCTTTGGCATTCTTGCTACACAAGACAAGGTACAAGACTGCAGAATACTTTTTTTTGGGTCCGTAATTACTGCACGGCGTAAGCGGTTTTCTAAATACTGATAAATATTGCTATATGCTGAATCACTATTGTTAGCACGCGTGTACACCCGTACAGCAGCCACGGCAGCATAAGTAAGTAACCATGGTCCGACGATGGGCAGACGAGTTCCGCCATCGGTTCCTGCTTGTCTCAGGTTATGGGCCCCATGAAACCCAAGCGCACACAATCTCAACCAAGCAATACGATCCGCGGTCCAAGCCTCGCTCCCGTGACATCAAGCGACTTCGATCAATTAACCAAACGAGGGAGGTGCGCCCACTATCGCATTTGGGTTGACCTTTGCAACTCTCTACAACAGCAGAAAACACAGCCTCAAGAAAATATGGTCACCGGAGATTCCTCAAAAGTCGCATTAGCCTTAATATTTCCGTATTGCAGATTTACCTAAGAGCTTATTGAAATAACTACGGAAATTACAAACAATAGATGCAAAACCTAAACGACATACTTACAGGACAGGAATATAGAACCTTTTAAAAGAGGAGTTTACCCCTATTACACAAAATGACAAGAATGCTATAGCTAGTCTATTTCGGATCATTAGCAAAAGGATTACCAGGAAAGTGGCAGAGATATTGGCAAATCCCGAGATGTTTCAAGAGAAACCAGCCAAAATCGTTAAGGCCATCACCCAAGCATTTTACTTACGCACAACAAAGGACTACTTTAGTCTCACGACTGAAGCCATGAACCTCAGACGAACAGGCTCAATTGCCGAATATATTTCTCAACACATGGCAATTGGCCGCAAGCAGGTTTTGGCCAAAACCCCCGGCAAACAAGACGAGCGCACCCCCATCAATTTCATACTACAAGATCTACTCAACGATGAGCGTTTCTGTAGTGCAATGCCCGCAAGCGCGAAACCACCAGAAGACCTCCGGACCTTCCTCTCACAAGGAAAACCCAGCAGTAGGGCCCTTCCAGGGATGAAACGACTATGTCGGGTGTAAGACCGAGGTCAAACCTTCACGACCAGCGTAGGAAGGTGAGACAAGAAGGTACTCTGCGTGAGCGGCGTGTGTGTGTTGTCCTCCAAGGAGGCGAAATGTCCACAGTGGGGCGAGTGCGACGCGGTGTCAGCACAGGCCGCGGGGGGCAGGAAACAACCCAAAAGAAAGGGGGAAAAGACGGGGGAGTCACGAGAGTGACCAAAGGAAAACGGCAAAGCCGGAAGACACCTTATACAAGGGCGAACACAACAATAGTTGGTAAATACTCCCAGCAATAGGTTCGTTTAGTTGACGCAGGGGAATAGACAGCCCGTTAGCAACGGCGTATCCCTCCAAGGAGGAGTAGAGTACGGACGAAGGCAAAGAAGTCTAGAGCCAACCCTGGTTGGGAAGATTTACTTAGTGGCGGGGCCCAGTTGCCCCGACATTATATAGTGTGTAGCTTATTTCCCGTATTGTACGGCAAATACTATAATAATCTAGAATACTCCCATAAAGGGTGCAGGATTACCAGCAATGCTGTGCCAACCTCCTGGACTCTGCCGTGTCCCACGTGCCCCGTCCACCAACGTGGCCATCATATGTATTCATAAATAACCCAGCCGACATGTCGAAAAATAACTAAGTCGCGAAATTCCTCAAGGAGGGCGTTGCACTTCAGTTTCAGTGCTAGGGCGAGAGCGATGATCGTGGATTCACCACCGAAAACAATTGTCGAAACACAACAAAGTCTGGAGCAGTACGAATCTATTCTATCATAACACACAGCAGCCGCTACCTAGGCTTCGATGACTTTAACAAAGAAAAACACATACGGAGGAGGACAATCACGCCCTTACAGGGGCAGAGGCCGAGAAAATAACGATGGATGAAGCGCAATAAACCTTAAGAATACCATTGATGACATCAATAAGAAGCTGGATGCTCCCAAAGACTCATAGTCCCGTCGTGGTGGTCGAGGTCTAGGCGCTGCTAAAGTCGCCTCTTCGCACATAGAGCAAGTTCCAGAGGAATTAGTACACGCCTTACAGGCATTCGACACGCCTCAAAAGACTCCGTCTCAAAAGTAGTGTACATATGCACGTGACTCCGGAGCACACCCGTCCATCATCTCTAACGCCACCCCAGATGAGAATAACCTAGCCTTCCCCATCAACACTGCAAAACCCTCCTCGAAATGCTTACACACAGCGAAGAAAGGGACCATAACGCTGGTCACGAGTAATGGGTTCAAGCTGCGTACCCCAACACTGATCGACAAAGACGTCCAAGGCAATCTTCTATCAGTGCACTTCATATCACGTCAGTATGACCCTGTGGTATTCACTCCAACACATGCATTCATTCTTAGTCGTACAGTACCAATTAAACTCTTGGGAATCGCTACTTGGCGCAATAACGCGTACGAAATGAAGCTCCGACAACCCCACTCCGTAGCCAAGCCAGTATCAGCGACATCCGACACGCACTTGCATACGGGATCGAAGCCACGCCCGCGATCAATTCCGCCGCCACTCCCATCGAAAATCCATTACAAGCGCAAGAACAAAACGTAACGGCCAGACAGGCTTCGACTAATTCTACGACCAAAACCACTAGCATCCATCTCAATGACACGACAAGAAACGCCGCAGGAAAACCAACGATACAACCAGATACATAAATGGCATCTGATCTTCAACCACGCCCCGCCACAACGTCTTGCAAATATGGCCGCCCAAGGTATCATTCCAGAGCCCTGCATTACGAAACAAGCAACACAACGTCTGAGCTGCAGCGGTAGCCTGCAAGGCCGTGTAAAGAAAGAGGCACAACGCAAAACAACACACAACCCGGGCCGGAAGCAGATCATTACATCAGACGTTTGCGGTCCACTTCCACGAATATCGCATCAAGGTAGTCAATATTTTACAACCTCTGTTGATTTAAACAGTCGATATCTGTACATACACTTGAGCCGATCACGAAAAGAACTCGGAAAAATCTACGCATTTTTAACAGCGTACTTCCACAACATCACTGGCCATTACCATGCCACCTTCACGTCCGATACCGCAAAGGAATACCTTAGCAAAGAATTACGAACACATCTTCAACGACAGGGCAAAATTCATCACACATCCACACCCTACACACCGCAGCAGAGCTCAATTGCTGAAGTATCAACCAAACGATGATGTCAGCCGCGAGAGCAAACCTCATCCATAGAGGTCTGGGGGAGGAACACTTCGAAGACGCTGTCCGCGACGTGACTTGTAAGTACAACCTCACACCACACACCGCCACAGGCAACCACCGTATGAATCCTTGTTCGGTACCAAACCATCAGTCAAAAACCTCATCGCTTTCGCGCAGCAAGGATACGCACTCTTACCCGTCGACAAAAATAAACAAACAAAGCTGGACACCTGCGGAGTACCAGTTCGATACTTATACGGTATTATACTGTATAACATAATGACCATGAACATCGGTACTGGTAAATACCTTCAAGTACCTGCAATCAACTTTCATCCGTACACTCGAAACAACGGCCCGGTCGCCACACAATCTTCAGCTTTCAAGACTTTCAAACCACACAAAACTCCAACCAAAATCACTCCACACACATTACCCCCCTCCAGCAGGAAGCAGGCCTAGAAATACCCAGACGCTAAAAAATGGCCACAGGCACACAACGCGGAGATCGAGAAGCTATTGAAACTCAGAGCCATCAAATGGCTCCCCAACAATTCTCTTCCGAAACGATTGATTCCAGACAAAATGACCTATAGGTACAAACGCAATGGCGAAGGCAAGATTTCCGGACACAAAGCCCGATGCTCCGTGCGAGGAGACAAAATGATCCCCTTTTGCAGACTATGATAGCACTCAAACATCGGCACACCTTTCGCAAAAATCCACCGTGCGTCTCGTCTTTGCCCTAGCATCGCAACATAATTGAAAGCTAGAACACTTCAACATTACATCCGCATTCACACACGAACAGTTCCAAAATCACAAACCGGTTTACTTGAAGCACCACCCCAATTTTGACGGATCATACAAGAAACAAACATCAAGAGGTCAGTTAATGTTGGACTTATATGGCACACCCGCAGCCCACACACATATCTCGCAGAAGTTTGGAAATACCTTAAAACTATAGGGTTCTGACAGTCAGAGGACGGCCCAGCACTGTTCTGCAGAACACAAGAAAGCGAGCACACAATACTATGTCTTAACATAAATGACTTTCTTTGCGCATCCGCAAATCAACAAAATATGGACGCTTTGTTTGCACAACTTCGAAAGAAGTACAACATTAAGTGCGGTGCCCCAACACAGTACCTTGGTTGGCACATTACGCACCACAAAGGTGGGGCTGTTTCCATCTCGCAGCCCAATACTGTCGAGCAAGTACTGGAGCTCATGGGACTCCAAAACGCTAACGGGGAAAAAATCCATTTAAATCTGGACTCGGATATCATCTACCCAACGAACAAGATACTCCTTCCACCAAATCCAAGAGCCTGTACTCTCAGGTCATTGGATTTCTTCGTTGACTCTCCGACTGCACCAGACCAGATATAGCATATGTCATATCCAAACTTGCCCTTGCACTCACACAGCCAACAGAGCGCCACTGGAAGCATCTGAAATCGACAGCACGATATCTGAAGGAAACAAAAAACTATGGCCTGTATTACCCTCCAATGTCCGTACAAAAGAAGAATCCTAAGGACCCAATCACATCCTATTCTGATTCCGATTTTGCCGGAGACACAGCCACAAGGCGTTCTACCTCTGGTGCAGTATAATATGTGCACAATGGGTTGATTGACTGATCATCCAAGCAGCAAGCAGTCGCTGCTCTATCAACATGTGAGGCGGAATATCTTGCAGCCACAGCTGCAGCTGGTGACACAATACTGTTCAGACGATTACTGAGTTTTCTTGGATTTGAAATACAGCATTCACATCAATGTACATGGATAATCAAGCCGCCATAGGAGCTGCACTGCAAAGTGGATCAACCAAAAGAAGGAAATATATAGACCTTCGGCACCACTTTCTTAGTCACCATTTCCGAGAAAGAAACATAACAATGCGGCATGCCTCCCCAACCAAAAGAATGAAGGCCGATATAATGACCAAAGTGTAATGGCCCGCAACATTTCACGACAACGTAACGAAGTTACAGCTTCAGCCGTTTGAACGAGCTATTACCGCCAGGAGGTCTGTTAGCACGCAACGCATGCATTTGAGAGACGCCAGAAGCTCATCAACGGCCTTTGAAACATAGTGTTAGCACGGTTAGCACGCGTGTACTCCCGTACAGCAGCCACGGCAGCATAAGTAATGGACCAGGCACCGACGGTGGGCGGACGAGTTCCGCCATCGGTTCCTGCTTGTCTCAAATATCAAGGACCCAAACACCTAAACTCTTAGGTTCCACCCCAAAAACGCATCTCTATCAAGTACCCAAAAACCGATTTAATTGAGGTCGTGACCAAAACTGCACGCCATTTTTCGGACAATGTGTCATTCCTGAGAACCCCAAACACATTTTTGCTCGGCACAAATCGTCCATATTAGTGCCTCCAGCGTTACTTTGTGCGTCCAACTCGCTCTGCGCTCCTCGCCCGTAGTAGCGAAAGTGCTCCAAGCACAAAGAAGCATCCCGGAGCTGTTTTCTCTCCAGGAATGAATGTGGCTCTCGCTTCGGTCGTTTCGGCCGATGGTCTTCGCTTTCCTTTATGAGCTCGTGTGCGCCATCGACTGCACCTAATAAAAACACAAGCCTCTAATAGGATCGCAGCGCTTGTGTATCACCACCAGCAGGATCCCGAACTGTTGCATCCTCACCCTCCCGCAAGGCGTTTTCCTTTCCTTTGAAACATTTCTCAGGAACTTCCCTCCAGTATGGCCCCTTACACACAAGCACGAAAACTTTCAGACGGTAATCCTTTCATCCCGTTCAGCTAGTTGCATCCAGATACCAAGATGGAGCCTACAAACACGCAACCTCCACCTACCCGGAGTGAGTATGATCTTTCTTCGATCTCATGTGCTATACCACCAACAGTAGCACTACTTCGACAAACACCTGCTCATGGGTTTCTACCCCTGTATGTCTACGTTATGACCGTCAGGGCGGTCTCCCGTGTCACCTGCCACGACAAAAGTTTGCCGGCGATCCGTTCCCTCCCCACACCATAACTGGGGCTGTTCCACTGCGAACTCCGCCACCACCAGTTCCATCTATGATTTCTGCCGTGGAACAGAACCATGTGCAAAGGCAAACGCGTGATAGGGTAACTGTGAACGTTGGTGAAGTACACTCACGCGAGTGAGTACCAACAATACCCAAGAAATAGGGATACTATGCGCAGCACCCAAGCGGGGACGAAGGAGCGTGCAGCGACGATAACAACGGGGCACGAAAAAGGCGTGCAGCACAGGTAGTGGCGGCAGAACGACCGTATGGGAAACTAGACGATGAAGAATCGGCTAGGGGGTGCTTGAGGTTTACCACGGCCAGCTCTGCCCAGCGAGAGTTGCTTAAGTGCATCTCCCGGGACAGCAGCCAAGTGTCGAAAAAGAATAAACAATCTACCTACAAAGGGGTCGCTTAGGACTTGCACAACACAATGCATGAGCCCTACACGTAGACACCCTGAGGGGCACCTTGTGCACACTAAACTACTACTATGCTACTATTGCTACCCAATATAGGCTGATTCTATTTCACTACAGTTGGGCCTAACAGAGCATCTTTAGCACATGCTATGGCTCGCGGGGGCACTCCGCGCACTCTGAAGAAGAAGTAAAAGAAGAAAACTTAAAAGAACACAACGGAATACACGTTTACATTGGCGGAGTCGCCAACTTTCTTTCCATCATGGATAGGTTTCTGCCAATTGGAGCGTACGAGTGGGATGCTGTAACGCGAGAGCATTCGGAAACATTTTCGGAAACCCAGAGAATTGCAGAGTCAATTCGGCGCAAGTTCTCCGCATCGCATCGCACCAAAGTTCCTACAGGTTCACCCGGTTGCCCTTTAGATGTAAAAGAGGCAAAACGGATCAATGAACTGACCGAACATAAAGCAGACGTCACCGATGGCACCGATGAACCTTCTCTAGAAGAAGCGAGTGGAGCAGATGGTGGGAGGGATAGAGAGATAGATGATGCTCTGGAAGCGCAACACGAGAAGGATCCAAGCAATTCAATTGTGTGACCGGGCCCAAATGGTGGTTCAGCAAAGAAAGATGCTATTAACTTTAGCCGCAAGCAACTAGTTCGTGGTCGTACACGTCGCGGAGGGGATGAATTGATGGAAATTTCGAAAATGATTATGGTGCAGGAGCAAGAGCATCGCAAATCGCAACGACAAATAGAAGCCCGTCGCCAAGCGCACGAGCCCAAATGAGAAGAGCGTGACATAGTTCTAGAATCACAGCGCCAGTAGCGGGAAGTTCAGCGGGCAGAGCGTGAGTCGAAGCGATATGAACGGTTTATGGAAATGATGATGATGGTCACGATGGGAACTCATCAGAAACTGAGAAATGGCGGTAGCTCCAGAAGCCCCTCGTGTAGCTGGAAGCAGTAAAGGGTCTCTGCAGTTTACCTTGGTGATCCATCCTTACTAGTAAGTCGGAAATAAAAAGTAACGTCACCTTGAGAGCCTGGCTAAAGGTCCACCTTATTTTATTTAGGCCTACTGTCCGTGTTCGAAAATGGAATAGTCATACACAGGACGAAACGAAGAACTTCCTTTCCTCTCTGTCTTCCCACCTGATTCTATCCTTAAGTCTAGCAAAACAGGCTCGAAAAGCCCTCATTCCCCATTCTGCGCTTTGCTTTAAAGATGTGGCCTGCTCCACAAGTATAATTCTTTCTCCATTCTCTTTTTGTATACGTCTATCAGAGCCAATTTGGATGAGCAATGAATGCCGATCCTGTCCAAACGCTGAATCAATTACGCACATCCCTCCAAACGCCCTGTAAACCTCCCCTAATTTATGATAAACTCCAGTCATCTCGGCTATCGTTGAGTGGTGTTTTGAAACCAGAGCGTTTTAAGCCGCAGCATTTAATGGCGCTGTTGGGTACAAATTTTAGTATATTTCAATCATAATGATCGTGTTTAATGCCATTGTAGAACATGCTTTGGTCCTATATATCTCCACTGCTCCGCAGTTTTATCTTAAGTCCATCGGCAAAGCAGTACACTTTTTCAAGCGTGGGGTAGAGAGATACACTTTGCCCCTTTAACGTTAGAAACTTTTTGGCTGAAAGCATCCGAATCTCGGCTTCTTTACTACAACATAGCAGTTTCACAACAACCCTCCTTATAAATCAAAGAAAAAGAGACATGAAGCTCGAGGTACATCCAAATATAGTTATAATGCCATTGTAAAATTTCTGGTTGGCGTATGCGCCAGAAAAATGATAAGCGCATGGCATGCAGAAAGTGACTGAGGTCTTCGTTTGGAAGATGATCGTTTAATTTTTATTCTTCTATCTGATGCATACGGAGTATACATGCTGTACAGAGGTTTAAAATCATTCAGCAACTTTGAAAAACCTTGATGGTCCAGCCCGCATAAAGTGATCAATGGCGCACCACACCCAGATTGAAACAGGTACGCAAATGGAGACGTTTTTGGGATTTGAAGGGCCTTTCGCCTGATGCATCTTTGACGAATGCGTCCCTCATGTATAGAAAGCTTTGAACGGTACGGTGGAGGTCGAGAAAGCATGTCGATGAGAAGCGTAGTTCAACTGATTGCCATTGCAAAGCTGCGTTTAAGGAGAGATATCGCGAATAGTTTAAAAACAACGCGACTGACAATGTATCAGACGCTGTAAATAGGGTACGCGCTTATTCAGAAAGTGAGTGGTGTGGCTGCCTTGCTGTTGCGTTTCTCAGGTTTTCAGATCGACCATTAAAATGCAAAAGCACGAACACGTAGATTACTTCTTTGCGTTTTGCTTATTTCAGGAATGACCCAATATAGTAGAAAGTTTAGGTCGTGAGCTAAACTGGAAGACCAATAATGTTGCGCCAGGTATGCTACATGGCATTCGTAATATTTGGCGCCAAGTTCAGGAACAAGAAGCCGACATTGTATACGCTTGCAAACGAATGCCTGTGAGCATCTCGTGAGCATCATAGCTGGTTACCCTTGTGTGCTGGGCGCGGTAAAAATTATTTGCGTAGGAAATAGAAGCGCTCCCAGCTCCTGTGGAACATCATCATGCTGTTCAATGATTGCATTGCAAGTCCAGGATTTGGCCGCCGGAAGACGACACCTTCAAACACTTTAGGCGTGTGTGAGTATACCACGTTTATTTAAAAAAGCATAGTGTCAAGCAGGTACATAATACTGAGCTCGCTCGCAGTTCGCCATGCAGATATTTTTCTCCCATCGCCTCTCTAAGAGCAGTGTGGGTCCGGTCTCGTATCGCGCAGCAGGACCAAAAACCTTCCTTGATTCGTTTACTGCATTTTTTGGTGTATCAAAATCTTGGCAAACGCTAACGACGGACGCTTGAACCATATCCCCCCACTTGGGACATGATCCCAATCAAACGCATACCCCAATGGAAACTTGACGACGACGTTGCTCCGCTCATTCACATCCTCAGCTCCCAAACATGCCATGCCCAGCGGAACTAATTTGACTCTTTCCGGCTGTTTCGTACGCTCTACACTACTACAAGTTTCCATGACCTCTAAGATGCGCTCTAATGTCGTTTATCATTACCAATAGCAGTGTTGAAGACCCTCTTTTTGCCATACACAAACCAGGAACAAAACCACACTACAATGGCATTCGCTACAATAACAATTCACAATTTTGCCATCTTTTCCTAGTTGTTCTCTAGATCAACGGGCGTCAACGGCAAGTTCATTTCGCGCCACTTCTGGTCACCCAATTGCTTTGGCTTTCTCTTAAGCGAAATACTGATGTATTGTACATGCACACATGGCTTTTATTTCTTTCAATTCTACTCCAGACGTCGACTAGCTCGTACTGCACTGCTTGTTTTCCAATGTTACTTGCAGGACTTTCGCGCTTGCAACGCTGTTTTGGAATCATGGCGAAAACATCTGGAGAGCGGATAAAGCGGTCGCTGATTTTACTTTCCTTCGAAGCATTCTCTGGTATATCAGGAAGCTGAAACGCTTTGTACGTGGAACAAGCGTTCTCACTGAAGTTTGCGGGCTATGATATGCCCTCAGTTCTTGTTGGAAGTAATTCACCGTTTTCCACGAGGTAATCGTCTCATATGCAATAGATTGAACCGGTGATTGTGAGGAGAAGTAGATGATGAACTCTACTACTCGTGGCGTGTGACGCTCCGTTATTGTCAATATGCGTTGATGACGCAGGCACTTTCTTTGTTCCGTTTTCCCGCTTCGAGCCCTTGCATTTGATTTTGTTGGTTGCTCTCCTCACTCTTGTTCAGGAAACGCAGTATGTTTGTCACCCGCAATCTCGAAGAAGGCCATTTGTCTCCAGTTTTGGGGTTCATCAGGAATGGCGTCAACTCTCTGCAGTCCAAACTTTTTCACGAGGACATAAGGATCAGGTACTAATGCTACCAAATGCAAGAAAGCATCACAAGGTATGCATTCGAATCTTAAGGTCTCGTTCTGAAACTCTTACATGAACCGTTTATGCCTATACTTTGTGACAACCAAGCCGTTTCCAATTTCACCTGAAACTGTTTTTAACTTGCGTACGAGAGCCAATTTCGGTCCAATTTGTCCCCGCGGGTGAAAGATACAATGAATTATTCCGAATGAAGAGGTCAAATCCCCATTGTACATCACAGCATGGTGTCTCTTTTCTACAACATACACCCCGGTCCCGGCATACACTGTTTCAGGCATCAGAGCGTCACACCATTGCATTCTTGACATGACGCGAACTCGTTTTACTCGTTCCCACACTGAAAAGTTTGTTATCGAATGGATTTTGTTGTATATTGGCCTTTATGCACCTTCTACGTTCTCAAACGTAGCTGTTGTATGTTGGGCGTGCTTTACTCAATCTACAGAAAAAAGCTTTACATTTATTTTGCTTGTGTTCTCTTTGTTCTCAACTTATTCATCAACAATGTTCTGGGATACATTATTAAGAGTTAGTACTCTATGTTCACGACTATAATTATTTGATTTTTTTAGTTGCGACACCAAAAGCGTTTCACGCGCACTAAGAAGCTGCGGCGCAAGCACGAAATGTTGGC
The DNA here is from genome assembly GCA_030374805.1 of Gracilaria gracilis. Taxonomy (NCBI): domain Eukaryota; phylum Rhodophyta; class Florideophyceae; order Gracilariales; family Gracilariaceae; genus Gracilaria; species Gracilaria gracilis. The sequence goes on along the minus strand of JARGSG010000017.1, from coordinate 7,599 downwards.
GGTTTGTGGAAATGGAACTCTTTTGTTGCCTTGTGCAAAGTCTCGTTACCATCAGTAGAGTCTTTGCGGATGCATCTATAGTCAAAGAGGAGATTCGGAATGTGAAACATGGTACGATGCATCTTGGTGTTGGTCTTTATGTCCAAAAAAATATCTGTGTCCTTCCCGATGGCGAAACCAAGCTCAACGCTTTTTTGGGACATTCATTTGTGCCTACGAGTCGTCGCTGCAACAAATCTAGCCGAAGAAGCAGCTGCAAGAAGCGATCATTATCAGGGACTGTATTTCTTGAAATGCTAATCACAGAGAACCAAAGATAAGCGTTGAGTTCTCTTCGCCTTTTCCCGGTTACAGCAGAACATGGAGAACATCAAAGCCGATGGATGAGTATAACCTCTATGGAAACGATCCGGCCGATGATCCATAAGATGCCCAGTCATTGGAACAACTCCTCTTTGCTGTGTGATACAAGGCAAACTTTTCTTGATCCCTTGTTCTGGATGGCATCAGACAATGAGAGCAATCAAAAGAGCTGTCATGACCTTTGAGCCCGCAACCGGGTCTCTCCTGAAGCTGGCCTGCAACATGCATTCCAAGTTGTGGATAGAATCGTCGACCTTCGACAAGTATTCTTCGATGAGATACTTTTGCGACATCCTCGAGTACCAGAAACAGGAATCTGTGCCATAGTTCGTGTTTTTCTCTGCTGTATCTCGCAGGAGATATGTCTTGTGCAGGCACCATCATCACGGGAACTATCCCGACTTTATACCATGTACATGCTGCTCCGGGAATATTAGGTAACCTTACTCTAACGTTAGTGACCGATTGTGTGCAAGAGTTGCCCAAGATCTTAGAATCACTATACACATCTATCAGTACCACCAAGTCATGCCCGGATGTCAGAGAAGCTTGGTACTCTCTCATCGCATCAGAATTTCATGGCGTTGAGTCCACACGTTGTCCATCTCTGTAGATTTCCTGATATTTCATGACAGATTGCACTCCCCCTTTGTTATTTATAACACTCAACATCAATGACATCACTGAACGAAACACTCCTGTGTTATTGACACCGATCGCACTATTGATAACAACTGTGCGCCAACCCTCAGCCCGCACCTTGAGCTTTCGGCTCCGCAGCAAATAGGATGCAGAGTTGTTTGAGTTTGGAAACTGGTTCGAAAGGTGACGTAATTCGTGGGAGACTGACGCTTTGAATGACGATAGCAAGTCATCTAACCCCTTTGATGTGTTCAATGTGAGCCTTTTTTGTGTACAGTATTCTAATGCTCTCTTTACCGACGCATGCAAGTCATCAAACACAGGTTTGGGTTGCTGAATTTCTAAGACGATGGTAGTTAATGTGTCACCTAAGGACTTGAAGAATAGCCATGTCGGTATTGCTGCGTTGCGTCTTTCTTCTGAAGTATGTCTCGGCTCGAACGATGGAAATGACTTTTTCACGGCAGAGTTTGATACTGACACTTCGTTGATACCTGGATTTGCAGTAACTGGAAGATAGTTCAAATGAGAACCAGAATATGAGTAGTTGCCCTCAAATTCAGGACTGGCTTCTCCTAAGGGGAGGCATTCGTTTTGGATTGAACACCCTACCTTATCATTTGCTGACCGATGGCTATCGGAACTTTCTTTTTCGAATGGTAATTCATTTGTTGGAATGACGCCTCTGTGCGTATTCTCGATATGATTCTCAAAGAGGACGTTGCTGTTGAACTGCTTTTTGCAAACAGTACAGGCGTTTCGAGATACTTTTGGAACCTCGATACCCGGTTTGGAGTTCATGGTCCAGAGTCTCAGCTAGTCGAAGACGGTCATCGTTAACCTGGTGGGCAACATGGAATACATGATTACTCGAATACTTATACGAGACCTGTCACCAAACCGAAACCAGAACACAGCTGCATGGCTCTTTATTTTCGTAATGGTATCGCTTCGATTTGTACCGAACATATCCTGTTAGGTCTTGAGCTTGGTTCCCCCAGTATGGTGCTTTCATCTCGTTACATGTCTTCGAAGGATAATCATCTGCCCACTTGTTTGGTTTCAATTTCGAGTCTCGTTAGGGTTTCTTCTCCTTTTCTTGCTCCAAATATGCCTCTCAGAGCTCGAGCGTTAGTCCCTCTTCGGAAGGAAACGCTTCGGGAGCACCCAGTGCTAGTACCGTCAAATCAGGAGCTCAGAAAGAAGTGGGCTGCAAATCCAGAGAAGTGGGTTGCAGAGATCTGCGACAGGAGATGTCAGAGAACTTCCGAGAACCACAAAAGCGAACGACCTGCTCGTTTCTCACCTTCTTGATGTGATACAGGACCAAAAGCGTACTAATGTTCTACTTGGAGAGAGTCGGCGAGGATTGGATTCCTTTACAGGAAAGCTTAGTGAGCTTCGTGCAGACTCACACATGATTATTGAGCAACAGAAAAAAATGAGCGAGACCGAACCATCTCTGGTCTTCCAAGAGCCAGAAAAGTGCCATGCTGAATTGCTAAAAGTCCTGATGCAAATCAAAGTCCACCCCGGGTTTACTGGTGCACAACTGAACTCTAACCTAGATTCCGGGCTTGAATTATCTAAGGTTCGTTGGGCCAAACATTCTACTTAGCTCTACATTCTGACAGACTAAATTCCCTACATTGTGACAGAAGTGTAAAATTGCTGAGGTATGTAACCATTTGGAAACTTTCTTTTAGCGTACGGGGAAAGCTTTCAACTAAATTTGCAGCCTTATTATGCTCACTTTATTGAAGCTTGAACAAGTCCTAACCATTTGCTACTCATTGCTGTTTAAAGATCCGAGCATTTCGAGATGCTATACGGGAAGCTTGTGCATTGCAAGCTTTGTTTGTAGAATATGTTGCTTATTGGATGTCATGGTCTCCAAAGTAGAAGGTCTGGATGATACTGAGGTATGGACGCGTACTGTGCACGTGTAAGATAGAATTGCATATGTAGTCTACACATGATGGTGATGCATATGCAATTCTTTGAGTGCAATATTATCTATGCAAATGCGGATACTGTAGAGCGCCTACTGAGAACACAATTTATCACTTCTATAGATCGTGAAACTGCGTTAGAACTTTATTGAAGAACAACAACAACAACGAATCATACTACAACCTCACCGACCTCTAGTCTACTGTACGTCTGCGCTTCCCGCGCCCGCCGTGCTACCCCGTGTCTGCTTGTCCTCCGTCGGACCTCAGCAACGCACTCTGGACTACCGCGCTCGCGCTCCTGTAGTCCGAACCCTCGGCCGTTTGATAGTTATAACTGTTATCGATCTTGCTTACCGTTTGTGGACAAATATAGCTCCGTAATATGTCTGGTCGCGAATCGTTCTTGCGAGCACAAAGTTTGTAGAACATGGAAAGCGTTGCCCCCGGTAGTATCTTCCCGAGAACGACAGCTAAACAAAATCTGAAAGAAGTATTCAATTATGAAGCTGATGATCCTGACCCGCTACTGCCATCCTATACCACTGCTGAGAAAGTGGCGTACGCCGACGAATTGGAGGCCTACTGTATCAGTATGCTTGATGCGCTCAGGTGTACAGGCTACACTGGAGAGGCACTCTAAATTGAATACACCGCAACATTTCGCAAGCAGAGTATCGAGGCTATATTGACGGATAAAGCGCAGAGATGGATTGCATTTCTACTGTCTCATGGGGTGCACGTTACCCAAAGGCGTTTCTATCCCTGTGCCGCGGCTCTAGTCGAATGTATTTGTCAGGAAACTTTTGTTTCTACTTTAGCGAATGCGGGCTCAGAGAGCCAGCTCTTGGGCTCAGAAAATGAATTTAACGAGTATGAAACCGTGAGAGCTAACGACGATACGGAAGTTTGCACTGCTCCATTGGACAACAATGTCGAAGTGTATCACGGCCGCGCGATTGTATTGTGCGCTGGGCTTGAAGAGCTCCCTGCCAATACTATCCCTCTGGCATCCGTTCGCCGCTTTGCTGGCGACCATCACGGCGATTGTCACACAAAGCGAATTCTGGACAGCAACTCTACTGCCCATGATCCAAGAACAGACAAATACTCTGGTACACTATCTGAGAACCACGCGCTAATATACGGCTTTGACAACGCCTATAATGCAAAGGATATGTTATCTGAAGTATTGTCTTGTTCGACAAGTTTTGAAGGTTACATAATTGTTGGTACTCTGTTCAGCATAGTAGCGAAGAATGCTGCAAAGGTCGATAAGCGTCTGCAAATCAACTACTGTGCTTGGCGACAGTGCCGCGAAAATGGTGGTCTACTCTCCACGAATTGGACAGTCGGCAGCACGAACATCGTGGAACCCACGAGCCCTGTTTTAGGACTATTTGTTATTTCTGCTGGTGCGTGAACAGAACGCGATGGGATGGGTCTGGTTTGGTCAACATCTCTGAAGAACTTTCTTCGAAAGAAGAATAACAGTGAGTGTAGAATATGCTGCTTATTGGATGTCGTGGTAGAATTGCATATGTAGTCTACACATGATGGTGATGCATATGCAATTCTTTGAGTGCAATATTATCTATGCAAATTCGGATACTGTAGAGCGCCTACTGCGAACACAATTTACTACTTCTATAGATCGTGAAACTGCGTTAGAACTTTATTGAAGAACAACAACAACAACGAATCATACTACAACCTCACCGACCTCTATTCTACTGTACGTCTGCGCTTCCCGCGCCCGCCGTGCTACCCCGTGTCTGCTTGTCCTTCGTCGGACCTCAGCAACGCACTCCGGACTACCGCGCTCGCGCGCCTGTAGTCCGAACCCTCGGACATTTGATATTGTACAAAGCAGAAAATTCTCGGCACAGTAGTGCAGAGATTGATTCGGATGCGGAAGTTTACCAAACGGTAAATGCGTCAGGCCAAGAGAGTGCAGAAAGAATATTGCTTAGTGGTGCATTCAAGACGAGCTCCGAGTATAATCAATTTTGGAAACGTTCTTGAAGATCGGTTCGGAGGAAGTGCACGGTTCAGTTGGGCATATATATTCTGTATTTACGTGGTGCTGGGTTTAGTGAAATTTCACATATCTCTGCTCCAGCTGCAAACCCAGATGAAAGGAGAATGATTAGCATTTCGGCACTAGGGCTTTTGCACATGAAGATTGGGAAACAATTACAAGATTTGTCTACTGGTGATAGGAGTGGGTTAAAGTCCGCTCATGGACTGGAAAGGTCGAAAGAAATGAGAAGAATTTACAGTAAGTTTAGAGGTGAAGCAGAAGTTTCTGACTGCCTGCAGTCAAATATTCCGTTCAACTTGTTGTTTGTGAAGTGTTTATTAACGGAACAGGAGGTCACTCAATTGGAGAATTACTGAAGTTATCCTATCTCTGCCAGTATGAAAAAATATTTTCAAGAGGGAGTTCTATCATTTGAAGTACGTTTCTGTCTTAATCGTGATTATCTGCTACTAGTAAAAATGTTGATTTGTGTGGCCTGTTTTCTGTTGCTGGGTGCTACGTAACGTTCCAGAGACGAAGCATTAACAACTTCAAGAGCAGTTTCATTTCATGTAAATCGCACAAATGATGGTACCTATAGAGTTTCATGTGGAGGCGTAGTTTTGTCTTCAAGAGCTGGGTTCTATTGAATATTCTGTAGGCAGCTCAATAAGGCTTTCGTCTGTAAACGTTTTTCTGAAGCTCTTGGTGTGTCACGGCCGAGACCGTCCTGGAGGTCTGTGTGACCGTCGCTGCGTGTTACTGCCGAAAGATTGTCATTTTAACGATTAGAGCATCAAAAGCCGTCGACAGGAACGGCAAGGTATTTTGCTATGATCTTGTGAGAACACTTTCTTTATCAAATCACATTAGATATGGACAGCACAAGAGGACTCAATTTTACCGCTGAAGAAAACATCGCACTTGCGCGGTCATGGAATTTGGCGTCGCAATCCGTGATGGAAGAGAACGTAGACAAATTCTGGAAAACTGTGGCAAATATTTACGCAAAACAGCCAGAGTGCTTCCGCGCTCCCGTACATAGCAGCCTTAGCTCGCGTTGGACAACTGTTGCTAAAACCGCACAAAAAACCTTGCTGCTGAAAAACTGTAGAGGTCTTCAATTCCATCCAGCGAGACGGAAAATGACACATTGACCAACATGATGACTGTGTACAAGAACAGCAACAAATACAAGTTCAAAGGAGAACTGCGTACTGCAGGTTCTGTTCGTTTTACTGCCGCAATTCGCTTGTTGTTTTCATGTCCGAAGTTTTCAGCAACAATCGGTAGAAGTTCACAGTCTGCTGCAGGTTATAAGCCAAACAAGAGAAGGGCGCAGAATAAAATATCTGAGGAAGGCGATCCCGATTCTGGCTTTTCTTCTATTCCTCTGATGAATCCTTGCGCAAATCCTCCAACGGGAGTGAAGAAATGTAAGACAGAGAAAGAAGTAGAACGCAATTTGTCAAAGGTGGCGAGGAGTATGGACGCGATGACGGATAGTATTCGCGGTTGCGCAGCAAACAAGAAAAAAAGCGGCGTCAATCGCGCTCCAGCTCAAGATTCTGCAGCGTATGGTACTCCGTCCAACGAAAATGAACCAAAGAATTGACTCTTTGATGAAAAAGAAGGCCTCCTGGTCGGATTTACTACGTCTACTGGCACTTCCATCGTCTCCGGAGACTAGCAGACCTTACAGTCATCCTCCAGTGCTGCGAAACAATATTGTTGGCAACTCATCTTCGTATCAATTTACGGACACTGGTGCATCGCCGAAAATTGAGCAAGGACCTGCAAATACGGGCAATATCAAAACCTTATGTCTATCCTCCACCTTCACGAAATCGGGAGAGGAGGAAGACAGCCAAAATGACGCTCCGTCTACGGTTCCATAGGCGCCGTAGCCTTCACAAATAGCGCTTCGTTTCCTGGGTGTGCCCTGTTAAGGTCTTTTGCCTTCAATTGCCCCGGGATAATCTGTAAAAGCGTTGGTGGTCTGCTTATTTTGGGTCTCATTTGTGACCACTTCATGCTGTTCCAGTGAGGCTGTTAAGCCTACGGTATTCATTTCACCTGTGTCTCCTACAGGGTCTTCTTGGTCAAGCGGGTTGCTCTGGTCTTGTGCTTCTTGAGCAAACTTTTCTATAACACAAATTGGGTGTCCGTTTCCATCGGTCTCTTGCTTTAACTTTCCTTTCATGTCCATGTCCGCTATCATGTTATTTAGTGTGACACAAACTTGACTTTCAAGTATGATTTTCTCGTCACTCCACTCAGATAACTCGTGCCTCAACACCTTGAACCACCCTTGTAATGGACCAAAGAACCCCTCAATATCTTTTCGCGTTCCCTCTTGCGCCTTCGTTATGTTTTTCTCTCGTTCATTAACCGGCGCATGATTGGGTCCTACGAATATTGTCTACGGTGGATCGATTCCGTCATCCAAATAGTAGAGCAGATCATGACGCACATAGCCATTCACTTTATATCCTTCTGGAAGTGACATTCTACGTCTTACTGAGAGGATATCGATGAACAGCAGGCTGTTCTCGACCAAAATGATGTCATTATTCGTCCCACACCTACCGGGAAACCAGTGCCAACAATATAGATTGT